>OY986438.1:11231920-11844420 GCA_963920525.1 Dichetophora obliterata | reverse complement strand
ATTTTTGCACCAAAATTTTTTATTTTTCAATCTTTACTAATGAAAAGATTAAACTATAGGGCAGTTCACGATCTTGTTGCATCGTTGCAAATGCAAAATAAACAGCTTTTACAAAAACAAAAAGCATTGTAAAGTTTTTGCAACATATGCTTTTTGTTTTTGTAAAAGCTGTTTATTTTGCATTTGCAACGATGCGACAAGATCGTGAACTGCCCTTATATGTTTTGAGTCATTCATCACTAAAATCGAGTTATTAATTTCTTGCTATGGCCGAAAGAAAGTTTAGAAAATTGCTTTTTTACATAAGTTCTTATTTTTGTCATTCTGTTAACTTTAACAAGACAGAAATTGAAAAAAAACTAAAGATGGAAAAGAAGACATACATTTTGTAGATTGCCTTTATGAAATATAGCCCTTAGCTCTTAGGAATTTAAAGTATCCAACTCAAAAAGAAATAAGACCCTAATCTCTTCAATAAAAAAACAGCAAAACGAATCATAAAGAAAAGTGCCCAATTTTTCAACATTTCACATCAAAATAAAACCGGATAAATATTTTTTGAAGTCTTACTGGATTTTTACAATGATTTCTATACGATTGTTATGGCTTTATTGCTCTTGTTTTTGCAATGTCATCGCCGCACAGTGCGCTTTTTTAATTTTAGGATGATATTTGGGTTTTTTTTAATTTTTATAAAAAAATATTTTTATTCGTCAGATTATAAAATGGCATTATGAATGTGGTATTAAAAACTTGATAAATAATATGGTTTTTTTATAAAATTCGTCAAAGTTTAAACTTTTTTTAACAAAAATAAGCTCAATAAAAACCCAAAAAATAAAGTCAAGTTTAAACAATAATAACTTCGAGCACAAAGTATATTTCAAGGTTTTATTTTTTGGACTCTTTTAAGTCTTAATCGCCATTAAATTTAATATAAAATACAATAAAAAGTGTTAATAAATAAAAATAGAAAAATCGTTGAAATATGACTGTAAATTTTTCAAGGAATGAAAATTTAAGTAAAATTTAGTAGAAAATATCTAGCTAATTAAGCATTGTTAAAGTCGAAGGCTATAACTATCACAAAATATCGTACTTCTACCTTGTGTTTCTGTAAAAACCTGCTGCATCTAGCTGCTTTTAAGAAAAACCACTTAATTTGAAAAAAGTCTTAAAAATCAAATTTTGCCCTAAATGCACAGATTTCAATTTGTAGGTACTCTTAAATTTAAAGAAAAATAAAATTGAATTCATAATTTAAAACAAGTTGTGGCCTTATTTGGTATTAGCAACCATTCTTTAAAAAAACTTTTTTTAAATTTCGTTAATTTGGTAATATTATTTTATAGGAGATATATCTAAAAGTTATTCGATTTGAAATATTTTTAGCATGACGCTTAAGTGAAGTTAAATAAACAAAATTGTTTCTTTAAAAACATAAATAAGCAATTTTATGCGGGTTTTTTCATTAAAAAAAAAAATTTGGTTTGTATGGGAGGTAGGCGATGCAGTTGACCAAGAATTCTAATTTTTTGTGCAGTTTCTTCATTTAGGCTAAAACTCATTTATACAATTTATAAATACATAAATAAATTTCATGGCCCTAGCTTTTATAGTTTCTGAGATAATGCAAATGTCATCCTAAAATCGAAAAAGCGCACTGTGCGCAGTAGAGCTTTATTTCTCTACAAAACAAAGCATACATTTTTTGGACTTATTCTGGTTTTGTTTAGGTCTGATTTTGTTTTGTTTGGGTATAATTTTGTTTTGTTTGGAACTTATTTACCAAAGTCTATATTTTTTTTTCATAAAAATTAAATTTGTTAAAAAATCTTTACCCTTGTTTTCCGCGACTTCACTATAAAATTCTTCAAAATTACGTTTTAAATAAACTCTATAAAATTTTTGCAATATTTATTTTAGTTAAGCCGTGTAACGCTTCGGAACACAGGTGTTCTATAATTTTCAACATTTCAGTTGATGCATTAAAAAAATGTCAAAATTATAAAATACACGCTAGAAATAAGTTTTTTATGAAAAAATTAGAAAAACGTTGTGAAAAAATAATAAAATTTAATTCAAGTGATTATTGAAATATTTCAATTTAATTTTTATAATATTCTAAGAAGACATAGAAAAAATTGTTTGGAAATGTATTTATTAAATTTTTTTTTGTGTTGTTCTTAAAACCAGATTTGAAAAAAAATCAGATTTAAAATGTTAGAGTTTTTTCTTTAACCCCCAGATTCAGTATGAGATTCAGTATGAGGTCTGGCCAGACCTTACGACTTTTTGAATGTATGCAACTTTTTTTTATGACAGTGGAGAGCGGAGTAGTTGCACGAATTTGTCAGGCTTGACGAGAAGAACACAATGAAACAACGAAAAATCCAAAATAATTGTTTTATTATTGATAAATTTTTCTTTTTATGTCGTTTCGTGAATGCAACAGTATGAGGTCTGGCCAGACCTCATATAAAATGTATGGAAGTTGTATGGCCTGGTGTGCGTAAACCAAACTTGAATTTTTAAGGTGTGTTTGGTCAGTCATGGTACGAGATTTAAACTTATTTGTACAACATCGGATGAGCGGTTCTCGAGATATTGTAAAAATAGTGTATCCTCTTTCGACCATACAATTTCTCATATAAAATCCCTATAACTTTAGAATTATAGGTCACACAGCTTCGGAATTCGGTATTCGACAAGTTGTTTGACTGATATTATGAGTGTTGGACAAGGGGGCGTGGCACTTCCCACAAAACCCATATTTGCGATATCGAATAGCTTTGGAGTTATAGGCCTCGGAGTTCTGTATTCAACCTCAATTAAAACATACCATTTACTGATATCATTTTTGGGCATTGTACAAGGAGGCGTGGCACCTCCCATGCAATCAAAATTTGCGATATCGAATAGCTTTGGAATTATAGGTTGCACAGCCTCGAAATTCGGTATTCGACCACAATTTACAAGTGCCATTTGACTGATCATATTTTATGGGTGTTGGACAAGGGGGCCATGCAACCCAAATTCGCGATATCAAATAGCTTTGGAATTATAGGTCGCACAGCCTCGGAGTTTGATATTCGACCACAATTTACACGTGCCGTTTCACTGATAACATTTTATGTGCTTTGGACAAAGGACAAGTTTTAATATTTTTGCTTAAAATAAATACAAATTGAAATTTGTTTTTTTTTAAATTTAGCATAAACTAGCACTTTGTTTAACTAGCCTTCTTTTAAAGACGACAAAAATATGTAAAGAGGTGGTAAAATTTTTACGAATTCAGTGCTGGCGCGAACACTAGGTAAAAATGGGTCGCTGAATAAAAATCCGTTGTCAGAATTTCAAAATTATGTAATTTTTGTTATAATAGGGTTACCACCTAATAATATGTATTTTTATAGTTTTAAACAACAAAGAAAGAAACAAAGTTAGGGAGTCGTTGATTTCGAATCTGTAGTCAGAAGTTTAAAATTCAATATGGTTAATGGGGCTGCCACCTAAATTTGTTTCTATTTTTGCGAATTCCTTTAATTTTTAAATTTTGACAACGGATTCGGGTTCAGCACCTCATTGTTGCCTAGTGTTCGCGCCAGCACCGAATACATAAAAATAAAACTAGGTGGCAGCCCTATTTACCATATGGAATTTTAAAATTCTGATATTCAGATTCAAAATCAGCGACTCCCTAACACTGTTAAATGATATTTAAAACTTTTAAAAATACATATTATTAGGTGGCAGCACTACTATAACAAAAATTCATCATTTTGAAATTCTGACAACGGATTCGGATTAAGCGACCCATCTTCACCTAGTGTTCGCGCCAATAAATATTAATTTGGAAATTACTTATACTCATTCATATTCATTTTTGTGCAAATGGATCTTGATTAAAAAATATGATTCACTTTTTTTTCGAATCAATCACATATGAGTACTACTTTGGAAACTACATATACTTATTCATACTCATTTTTGTGTAAGTGGCTCATGATTCAATAATGTGATTCACTTTTTTTCGAATCAGTCACATAAAAATACTAATTTGGAAATTACTTATACTCATTCATATTCATTTTTGTGCAAGTGGCTCTTGATTCAAAAATGTGATTCACTTTTTTTCGAATCAATCACATATGAGTACTACTTTGGAAACTACTTATACTAAATCATACTCATTTTTGTGTAAATGGCTCATGATTCAAAAATGTGATTCACTTTTTTGAGGAATCAATCACATATGAGTACTACTTTGGAAACTACTTATACTAATTCATACTCATTTTTGTGTACGTGACTCATGATTAAAAAATGTGATTCACTTTTTTTCGAATCAATCACATATGAGTACTACTTTGGAAACTACGTATACTAATTCATACTCATTTTTGAGTAAGTGGCTCATGATTCAAAAATGTGATTCATTGCAAATCTCTGATTTGAATCACTAAGTTGTGAACGAATAGTACTCGAGTACTACTTATTTTTTTAGTATTCGTTGCAGATCTCTGATGCACACAGATAAAGAATAAAATTAATCACAATATTACGCACTGTAACATTATTACATAAAAGTACATAAACTAAGGGATTAGAGTTAAAAACACCTTAAAAGAGAAGGTTGCCAAACCTTAAAATGTTGAATATTTTAAGTAAATATAATATACTTTAAGAAATTGTCAAAACTTAAGGACACCTTAAGCCATCAGGGTGTCGAATTTCACCTTAAATATGTCTCAAAGAAAAACATATTAATAATGGAAATAAGATTTTTCGATGTGCAAAGAATATGATAGACATACCGTGGCACTTTACGCCTTTACTTTACGTCTCCAGCTACTGTGGAATTCTTCGTTAAGAAGTTATGCCATTTTAAAAATAGGCAATCATAGCATGGGAAGCGAAAAGGCTAATTTTCTCATACAAATTTTTTAGCTTTAGGTTTGCTTCGACTTCCTGTGTGAACTTTTTTTGTAAGTAAGAAAAGCCACTCAATAATCCAAAATTTCTGTACCTTCAAACTTGAGTTACATATTTAATTGCGTCTAAATAGGCCAAGCAATCCACTAGTGATTTTGAAGAACTTTGAAGGAAAATGCTGAGAGCACCATTTTTGCAACACGTCTGAATTGTTTTTTTGCAAAAGTTAAATAGGTATTGTAATTATAAAGTAAGAGTAAAAAGTCCCAAGCAAATTATAGATTTTTTATTTTCTCGAAAACGCGTGCCAATTTTAAAACCACTTAGAACGCAGTTGAATTCCCCACTTCCTAATTATATCCCGGTTAACAAAATTAGTTTTTAGCTCTACAATCTATCAAATCTTGATTTCGAAGAATTTGAAGACGATTATAAAGAAAGAACGATTTTAACGAAAAAGTGCAGTATTGGGAAGGAGAAAAGATAAGGAGGTAAAATAACTTTGGCTTCTTTGAGAGACATGAAATAATATATTTTATTACAAATTCGAAATGAAATATAATAGATTAACATGAAATCGTGTTAATATACAATTCCAATACAAAAACAAATTAAAAAACTAGATAGAAGGTAAAGAAAAGTAAGTGTCAATTCCCATGATTCTCCTCCCTTTCGTATTCATACACAACGGATGAGAATAGCTTAAATCTTACAAGCCATTGTAGTAGCAATGTTTAAAGCTTCCGAAAGCATTCTACCGAAGTCGGCATGCACTAGAGTAAAATTCTTGATAGCACGTTCTTGAATGAACTGACTGGCCCTGCACAAATGTTCTGCAATTGCCGTAACTAGGCGTTTCCTAGCAGCATCATCCAAAACATATACCCAAAAATCGGTGACTTGCCCAAAGTTATCCTCAGTATCACCACTGCTGAAGCGATAAACTTCTCCACTGATGGGGCAGCATGGTTGCAAGCTCTTGGCACGTGCACTCTCCTCAGGACCAGAAAATGAGTTGGGAAAGTAGTTTGGTGCGCCCTCTTTATTGTCATTTACAGTCATTGGACCATCACGTTGATAGTTCTTAACTGCCACACGATATGGACAATTAACAGGAATTTGTAGGTAATTTGCTCCCAAACGGTGACGCTGTGAAGTAGAGTATGCGAAAAGGCGGCCCTGCAACATCTTATCGGGGGATGGCTCAATGCCAGGCACCAAGTGAGACGGACTATAGGCGATTTGAGCGATTTCGGCAAAATAGTTAGTCGGATTGCGATCAAGAACAAGTTTACCAACTTCAATGAGTGGAAAGTCTTTTTGAGGCCAGATTTTAGTAAGATCAAATGGATTAAACTTGCTTTTTTTAGCCTGATCAAATGTCATAACTTGAATGTACATCGTCCAGCTGGGATAACTTCCATTCTTGATGGCATTAAAAAGATCTCGAATGCTGTAATCTGGATCGGAAGCAGACAATTCTGCTGCTTTGCTTGCTTCCAAATTCTTGATGCCTTGATCAGTCTTATATTGAAATTTTGCATAGATCGGTTCACCTTTGGCATTAACCAATTTGAAAGTATGAGAACCATAGCCGTTCATGTGACGAAAACCATCGGGCAGACCACGGTCTGAAAACAAGAATGCAACCTGATGAGTGCATTCGGGCCTGATCGTAATGAAATCCCAGAACATGTCAGCATCCTTCAAGTGAGTTTGTGGATTTCTTTTTTGCGAATGAATAAAGCTGGGGAAAAGAATTGGATCACGAATAAAGAAAATTGGAGTATTGTTGCCAACCAAATCCCAGATACCATCATCTGTATAGAACTTTAGGGCAAATCCACGCACATCACGTGCAGTATCAGCGGAGCCATTTTCACCGCATAACGTCGAGAATCTGGCTGCAACAGGAGTGCGTTTCTTGAGCTTTTCGAAAACCTTTGCAGCACAATACTTGGTTATATCATGTGTAACCTCAAAATAGCCGAATGCACCGCCACCTTTGGCATAAACGACACGCTCTGGAATACGTTCAACTTGAAAGTGCTCCATCTCATCCAAAAAGTTGACGTCCTGCAAGAGGACGGGACCATTTGGTCCAACAGTAAGAGTTGCATCCATGATGCCAATGGGATTGCCGCTGCCTGTTGTAAGGATACCCGGGGAGGTTGTCAGATTGTTTTTGTAGTCAATCAATTGATTGGATGCACCATCACGATTAGCCATTTTGTTACAGTTTTTTTCGTTAGACTGGTGAAAAATAGGATATTGCAAAATAAGAATTCGTTGCAAATACAAAAGGAACTAGAGATCGCTTTCTTTTATGACGAAAATAGAAATTTTCCATACAAATCTGACAGAAAATGAAAATATTACAGTTCGTCTGATATATTAAAATGTTGCTTTCTATTTCATATGCGAACGCTTGTTTCTAAACTTCAAAACTAAACGAACAAAAATGTTTTCTCGTTTAGAATATGCGATTGCTAGGCTGAAAATAAACGCAACAAACAAGCAGAAAATTTTGACTTTTTAATGCACATCCAAAAAACATTTTATAAAATTTAAAGAAATATTGAGTTATACGCCCGCCCTCTTATGTATAAGTATATCATATAACGTCAGAGCTGGGTCAAAAAGTACTCATTACAATTCAATTCTAAGTCCTTGGAATTAGGAATTAGTAATTGGTTCTCTCAATTCCTCAGGAATGTAATTGAAAAAAATCATCAATTCCATTACAGGAATTGTAATTGGTAACACCTCAATTCCTTGGAATAGAATTGGAAAAATTGTCAATGCTATTACAGGAATTGTAATTGGTAATTGAACATCTTAATTCCTCAGCAATGGAATTGGAAAAAATTGTCAATTACATTACAGGAATTCTAATTGGTAATTGAACACTTCAATTCCTTGGAATGGAATTAAAAAATTTTCAATTTCATTACAGGAATTGTAATTGTTAATTTAATTGGTCTTTTATTAAAAAAATATATACATAACCCAGTTTACAATAGCCAAAATAGTATATATTCAATATAAAAAAAAAATAGATTTAAAACGAACAAACTTTCAGTCAATAAAACAGGCTGTGCGAATAGTCGCCCAAAAGAACGAAAATGAACAATCGCCCAAAAAAACGGCTAAAATTTTTGGGCGAACGTTCATTTTGGGTTTGGGCGATTGCTCTTTTTATTTTTTGGGTGATTGTACTTTTTTTTGGTCGATTGTTCACAATAAACAAACGCTCAAATTTCGAAGTACAAAAAATATTTTTGGGCGATTGTCCATCGCAGTTTTGGACGATTGTACACTATTGTAACAAACACCCAAATTTTTTGGGCGAATATTCATTTCATGATTTTGGCGGAAGTTTGTAGTTTTGGGCGATTGTTCATCACTTTTTTGGGCGATTGTACTTAATGAACACACGCCCAAATTTTTTGGGTTATTATTAATTTCACAATTTGGGCGTTTGTAACTTGGGCGACTATTCAGACAGCCGTTTAGTCTGTGCGAGTATTCGCCCAAGTTACAATCGCCCAAATTGTGAAATGAATAAGCGCCTATAAACGAAACGCTAAATTTTTTGGGCGATTGTTCCAAATTGTGAAATGAATAATCGCCCAAAAAAGAAGCGCTAAAATTTTTGGGCGATTATTCATTTTTAGTTTGGGTGATTGTTCATACTGAATGTTCGCCCAAATTTTGAAGAATGATTGATTTATATATGAACAAATGAAGATAATGACGGACATTATGGCTGTAAAATGATTTGCCCTTATACGGAATTTAAAATCTACATTCCGTACAAGGGCAAATTTTTTTGGGTGATTGTTCATTTTGGGATCATAGACTTACACGGCTGTGCGAATAATCGCCCAAGTTACAATTGCCCAAGCCCAAAATGAACAATCACGAATTTTAATCACGACGATTAATCAAAAGTACGAAAATGAACGATCGCCCAAAAAACCGTCAACAGTTTTTGGGCGATTGTTCGTTTTGTTTTTTTCAAAGAATGAACAATCGCCCAAAAATATTTTTTGGCGATTGTACATTATAAACTAACGCCCAAATGTTTTTGGGCGATTATTCATTTCACGATTTGGGCGAAAATTCGCAGTTTTGGGCGATTGTACATTATGAACCAACGCCGAAATGTTTTTGGGTTTGGGCGATTGTAACTTGGGCGATTATTCGCACAACCGAAATATTTTTGGGCGATTGTTCATTGCATTTTTTGGCTATTGTGCATTATGAACAAATGCCTAAATTTTTTGGGCGATTATTCATTCCAAGATTTGGGCGAATGCTCGCAGTTATGGGCGTTTGTTCATTACTTTTTTGGGCGATTGTACATTATGAACAAACGCCCAATTTTTTCTTTGGATGATTATTTTTGGGTTTGGGTGATTGTAACTTGGGCGATTATTTACACAGCCAATAAAACAGGCATAATGAAAAACCGCCCAATGCAAAATTGAACAAAAAAAAAAAATTAAAAATCACTTAAAATTTCTTCATACAAAATTGGGTAAATTTTCATATAAAATTGGGTGATTTAAATTTTTTTTTTGGCAATTTTTAATTTTTTGTTTTGGTAATTTTTAATTTGTTTTTTTTTTTGGGCGATTTTTTTTATACTTGTTTTTGTTCTGTATTTATTGATTAATATATTAATTTTTTTCAATTGTTCTTGTTAATAATATAACATGGAACAATTGAAGAAGAATGAAGATGAAAAAAAATCAAATGCTTTTTTTAATCTCATGTATTAAGGCCTTCTTAGTCCAATTATGGAAAAATTACAGGTCGGTCTAAACTGGTGTAGGAGTAACAGGGTTCAAGGTTGCAAAAAATTGTCATTTCAATAATATGAAAACTACCAAATTTTTTATGTGAAATAAGTTGTACAAAAAACTTTTACTTAAAACTTAAACTAGATATTTTTAGTTATCTCTTTTTAATAGGCCGCCTTCGACCACTGCTTAGGGATTACAACCCTCAGTAAGACCAACACCGGCTTCGCTGTCTACAGTACTTTTGGATATAATTCTCTTTTTAAAATAATATGAAAAATTTTAAAATAATGTTTCAATTTTTTAGGCATAATTGAAGATGAACGAAAGAAAACTCAAATTTTAAATGTCTTATGTATATGTATTAAGACCTTCTTTGTCCAATTCCGGAAAATTTGGAGTCCAATTCCAATCCCGGGAGATAGGGGTCCGAAATTGTAAAAATTAGCCTGAAAAGAGAATTATTAAGAAGATAATTATATCCAGAAGTACTGTAGACAGCGAAGACGGTGTTGGACTTACTGAGGGATATAATCCCTAAGCAACGACCGAAGACCGCCTATTAAAAAGAGAAAACAAAATGCATTTAGTTTAAGTTTTAAGGCCGTGTGCGAATTGATCTAAATGCGACCTAAATTAAGTTGTGTCGATAAGGCAGTTCTTCCTAATTTAGGAAAATGATAATCATATTAGGGCAGTTCACGATTTTGTTGCATTTGTACCGATGCAACAAGATCGTGAACTGCCTTATTAGCTGCGTTCCTGCCGCCGTAATATAATCGCTACAATTCGTAGAAGGCACTACCGTTGCAGTCAAAATTCAATTCAATCAAACAATCATGATACAATAACTGTTAGGTGTCATGAGAACGTGTGTCGTTCGCAACTGTTGTGAACTGTTATGGTAGCGATATCTTAGTGAACGACGTTTTTCTTTCAATGTGTTTTACTCTAAACGTCAGAAAAGTTATAAATTCTGTGGTCACAAGGAATAATGACTAAACTGAAAATATCGTAAAAAAAGCGATATGGAATTTACTTTATTGCCAATTTTTGGAATTATGCAGATATCCATTTTTTTGTCCAGAAGTGATCATCACTTTTGTTTGCACCTATTTTGTTTGTAACGGCTCATATATTTCAAAAAATTGGTCGTAGTTCGTGCAATTAAAATATCGTTTTTTACGATACTTTGAGTTTAGTCGTTATTCCTTATGACCACAGAATTAATTCATTTAATTATTATAATTATGCAATTATATAAATAATTTAAGTGCAATTGTTGACTCCGTTGAATGCGGCGAATGTGTGAGACACACGATTTGTATAGTATTTTCTTTTGTTTAACATTCGATGGTTGCAGCTCGTGAGAAAAAAGGTAGCTGTCAAGGCTATTTAATAGTGAATGCAAGCAATTCAAAAAATGAAAAGACACCTCATAAAAATATACAGGTGCGGCACCCGTGTTTCAAATTTTTTCAAGGCCATATCACAATTTTGTATGGATAGCAAAAATAATCCTATTATCTCTAGGATTATTATTTAGGTTTTTGCTTTGCATGTAAGAACAAATAATCTGGATTATTTTGAAGCAAATGGAACGCAGCTTTTGATATTATATACCAAATGAGAGATATTGGGGGTTGGAATTAGTTTTAAAGGTTTTCTAAGAGATGGCGTAACTATCAATAGATCGCATCGGGCACACCTGTGACTATATTCATTTCAAAGCACATTGTCTATGCTTCATTTTTCAGTATGTGTCATTCCACTGAAGTGTAAACAACATATATTTTTTTCTCTGTGAACATGTCGACTTTCGTTCCAACAAAACGCAATTTGCGGGAAGGTTTACTTTTGTGCTTCCATTTGAAGAAAAAAGCGGTTGAAGCACAACGCACGCTTACTGAGGCTTACGGGGACTATGCTCCATCGATTTCTACTTGTGAGTACTGGTTCCGTCGGTTTAAAAGTGGTGATTTTGATACGGAAGACAAAGAGCGTCCGGGCCAGCCGAAAAAGTTTGAAGATGAGGAATTGGAGGCTTTGCTCGATGAAGACCCGTGTCAAACCCTTCAAGAATTGTCAGAATCATTGGGAGTCGACTTATCAACGGTCAGCAAACGCTTGAAGGCCATGGGAATGATTCAAAAGCAAGGAAATTGGGTGCCGTACCAGTTGAAGCCGAGAGACGTTGAACGGCGATTTTGCATGTGCGAACAACTGCTTCAACGGCATAAAAGGAAGAGTTTTTTGCATCGTATTGTCACTGGCGATGAAAAGTGGATCCATTAAGATAATCCTAAGCGAAAAAAATCGTGGGGACCACCCGGCCATGCATCAACATCGAGGGCCAAGCCGAATATTCATGGCGCCAAGCTTATGCTGTGTATTTGGTGGGATCAGAAGGGTGTCGTGTACTATGAGCTACTAAAACCTAACGAAACCATCACTGGGGAACGCTACCAACAACAATTGATGCAATTGAGCCGAGCATTAAAGGTTAAACGGCCGGAATATGCCAAAAGACACGACAAAGTGGTTTTTCAACATGACAACGCACGGCCACATGTTGCAAGAACCGTCAAGGAAACGTTGGATGCGCTGAATTGGGATGTACTACCCCAACCTTATAGCCCAGACATAGCCCCTTCCGACTACCACCTATTCAGATCGATGACGCATGGCTTGGCTGAGCAGCGCTTCACTTCTTACGAGGATACCAAAAAATGGGTCGATTCGTGGATTGCCTCAAAAGACGAATCGTTCTTCCGGCGCGGAATCCATATGCTGCCAGAAAGATGGGAAAATGTTGTAGCTAACGATGGACAATACTTTGAATAATATACATTGTACCGTTGTTTCTAAATAAATGCTCAAAAACCGAAAAAAAACCTTTAAAATTAATTCCAACCCCCAATATATTTGTAAGCTTTACATTTTTACTTTCAATAATTCATAATAAAAACAGTAGTTTTTGAGAAAATAATAGTTAAATATAAACAAAAATATCACTTTTACATTCAAATAGCTATAAAATGCGAAATACTCAATGGATATGATTAATTTAACATTTCTATAAAAGTTTATTATTGCCACCGTCTGCGAATCGAATGCTTCACTCGAGTCGAATCATTTGGTGAATTTTTCTTTTTGTGGCATTACTGTTTGCGAACCTACTTATTCGCCTCAGATACGGTGCTGCCAAAGCAGAACACATAAAAATTCGCTTAGAAACGTCAAAAGTCAAACCTCAAATTTCAATTAAGCCGCGATAAATACAAATAAATAACCAGCGTTGAGCTATTTTTGGCGAGGAAATTGTGGAAACAGAATATTTATGCAGAATACGGTGCAGGGTTATTGACAAATATAATCCATCGGAAGTTCCTGACCACCTATGATAATTTTAATCTTCCCTGTTAAACTTTAGTGAAATAATAAAATTTTTCGCTTGGATTTCAGTCACAAATAGTGCTTTTTTTTAAATATTAAATTATGAAATGATTAGCAGCACAGATCTATTCAGAAGAACCTGAAACTTTGTGTAGACAACGATGTAGACAGTTGCGGGAGACAGTCGCGTCGACTGTGTTGTCACCAAAACTAAGCCTACTGAGGGCCGCAACATGCCTCAAGTTGAGGAGAGCAGCGACTGCCTGCTCCAAAGGTAGAAGGCTGAGGTTGGGTCCTCCCCCAGTTTCGGTTGCTTCCGTCCGAATCGCTGACAATTTTATTTTTCTTCGGCCTAAACTCCAGCCAAACCTAAAATTAAAGTTTGTAGGACACTTTTTGTATAAAGTGTTGAATAAGAGCTCACCATGTGCCATTCCTTATCTTCACGTAAAGGAGGTCCTATAGAATTTAGCTCTATTGCAAAGCTTTGCCATGACTCCTTCTGATTTTGTTTTGTTGAGCCGAATTTTTCTAGTCTAGTTGCTATACCAGCATTCTGCTCCATAAGCTGCACCAGTTTGTGGAACTGTCGACTGTTAATTTTCTTATTCTAAAAATATATAGCAATTTGTTTAAAACCAAAGACAAACAGTAAAATAACAAAAAGAATGCAAGTTACTTACCTTTTTCAATTAATTTCCTTTTGTTTTAACAAAATTTGTATGCAAATATCTAATTCGCCGGCTACTCACCAAATATTTATATTCGTCTATATTTGACGTTAAAGTCGAATACGGGCATTTCCAGCATGTCAGTCGTTTGATTTAGACGCTTCTGTTTAATACAATCTAGAGATATCTTTGGAAAAGCTGTATATTATCAAGATGCTATCTATTGGTAAAATAAGAAAAATATTTTAAAATTTTTATTCAACTTAAATTTGGAACAAAATTTTAATTTTAAATATGCGTTCGGACGTTTCACGAAACGGAAGTCATTTTTGGACAAAGCTCATACTGTGCCTGGATCTGCGAATTTATTAGCCATACAAAAATGTCGGAAGACAATAGGGGTATTCATGATTCAGTGCACTTGCCTGTGCAGTTGAGGACTAGAGTTCTTGTGCACTTTACAAAAACAAATTGTACGTACGTCAAAAATCTGCACAAGTTCTTTTCTACTATTACCTTCAACTTGAGGACTTGAGGACTTGAGGACTTGAGCAGTTGTGCACTTGTGTGAATTGAAAAATGTTGACAGCTTTGAAATGGTGATGGTGGTGTGTTCACGAAAACCTAACTGCACAAGTCTTCAAGTCCTCAACTGCACAGGCAAGTGCACTGAATCGTGAATACTCCTAATATTTTTTTATTCATTTAACAAGCTTTCAGAAAAGTCATACGTCGTCTTTATTTTGCGCATAGTGTGGTCATAGTAAATAATTCTATTTGTTCGGACGTTTGGTGTTGGACATTTAAAATTTTTCCTATGTAGTTCAATTAGGTAATTAAGTAATTAGGTAGTTAAGTAATATAGTAACTTAGTAATTAAAAAACAAATTTAATATATTTTTCTTACCTTGCCTCAACCATTTCTTCATTATTTTTAGCCAATGCCTTCCATTTTTACTAAAACAAAAAGTTTACGAAACGTTTACTAAACATTTACGAAAAAGAAAAACTGCATTTGTGAAAAAGTGACAACGATTTGATCATCATGGTAAATGAATTTATGTGTAAATTGCTTAAATACATTAAATTAAAATGTTTCTCTTAGACAATATCATAAAATAATAGGGGTATTCACGGGTTGTTGCGAATTGCAAGAGTGTGAAAATGCAAAATAATTTGCGCAATAACGCGTGAACATCAATTTTACAACTTAATTATGCAATAAAATTAAATGTCAAAATGTAAATACATTGCCACCTTATTTCAAAATCATAAAAAGTTATTAAAATCTACGTACAAACTTAACCTTTTTAAAGTTTTACTCAGGTGGCAACTACGTTCGAAAACAACCAAAACATGAATCATCTGTTTAGCAACACTGCTTGTGCGTTCTCGCAATTGGTTTGAGCAGTGCGTAATTCAAGAAGAGTTGTAAAATGGTTTCCAATGTGTTTGTTGTTGGAATGATGCGAAAGTTCCCAATCTTGCATTTTCGCATCGTCGCAACTGCGTTTCGCATCAACCCGTGAATACCCCTAATAACTCTTAATTTTTTGGTCACGGTAGCCTTTTTTGTGGAAATGTTCATATTTCTATTCGTCTGTTTTTGACGTTTGAGTCGAATCACATATGTGAAGTTCGCGAACAGTGATACCACCTTGGCGAATTTTACTTGTTTTCTTTTCGATTCGCGGACGTTGATAGGGCTATATGTTAAAATAATATCTCAACTATCTCAATCTGTAATGTTATAAGGAAAATATAACAAGCCTTCTAAGACGATCAAAAGAGAAAAATATTATTTTCAAATATCGATAATTTCAAAACAAATCGATATATAAAAATCAGAACACGTGAAAATAATTGGATCACTGCTGAACTTGCAAAAAAACTCAAACTAAGGCAAAGACTGTACAAAACGTGCAAAATCTATCCTAATAATCAAAACAAACAAGCACAATACAAACAAATAAAGAAAGAAGTAGAAACACTAATTAAAAGCTGCAAAGAAAAACATGTAAATGAACAAATAGAAAAATCTGGAAACAACTCGAAAAAATTATGGAACATAATAAACACAACATTAAGAAACAAGGAGGAGAAGGTATCAAGCACCAAAAGCAGTCAAGAACAAGACATCAGAAACAAAGTGTATACGGCAAACGATTTTAACAAGTTCTTTAACGAAGCTGCAACAAACATAGCAAAAAATATACCAAACACTTCATATACCAAACACCTTCAAATATACACAATCAAAAATCAATATTTCTTAATCCCATAACGCGACAAGAAATACAGCGAATTGTAACAAGTCTCAACAGCAATGCAGCCAAAGGCGCAGATGATATATCAGTCAAGGACCTTAAATTGCTTCTGCCGATAATATCCGAAACCCTGGTCAAAACAATAAACAAATGTCTTACAACAGGAGACTTCCCAAATTGCCTTAAAAAAGCTATTGTAACACCCATACATAAAAAAGGAAGAAAAGATAATTGTGAGAACTACAGGCCAATCTCTGTACTAAGTGCAGTCAGCAAAGTGTTCGAGAAGGTGATTGATAGTCGAATAGAAAACTTCATCGACTCTACAAACAAACTCTCTACAAATAAACGATGCGTTGGACGAAAAAAATAGTTGCAGCCACATTTATCGATTTATCAAAAGCTTTCGATCTTGTTGAACATGAGAAGCTGTTAAACATGATGAATGACATGGGCATACGGGGAGTAGCAAACAAACTTTTACGAACGTATTTGAGCAATAGGCCTCAGGTTGTAAAAATTGATGGCATACTCAGCAGCGAGCTCATAAGCAAAATCGGCGTACCGCAAGGCTCAATACTTGGACCACGACTGTATCTATTATACATTAACAACATTCAGAAATGCATATTCAAGTCAGCATACAACATTTACGCTGATGACACTAACTTTCTTACAACGGCAAGAACAGCAGAGGAACTACAGGAGAGCATCAACCATGACATGCAAATCTACTACGAATGGGCATGCGGAAATGGACTGAGCATCAACATAAAAAAAACGAACTACATAATATTTCAACCACGTAATAGCAACATAGAAGTAAACATCAAAATAAAAATCAACAACACAGAATTACAAAGAGTGCACCACACAAAATATCTCGGGATGATTATAGATGAAAGGCTTGATTATGAAAACCACATCAGAGAAATCAAAAACAACATAACACCACTAATACGAGCGGTTTTTGGTACAATTCAGAGAGAAGAATTGGTACAATTCAGGAGAAAGCAGCGAAACTAATATACACGGGGCATATACTCTCCAAAATACGATACAACATATGCAGCTGGAGCCAGTGCACAAAATTCCATGTAGAACAGATCGGAAGGATGATGAATAAAACAGTACGAGTCCTATTTAACAAAGACGCAACAATATCAACAAAAAACCTATATAAAGAGACTAATCAGATGGACATAAACCAACTAATATATGCAGAAAAATTTAAATACATTTACAAAATCAAAAATAAACTTATGAAAACGAATACGGTTCTTACTACAAGAAACACAATACACCAACACAACACGCGGCAGAAGCACAACTTTGACGTTCCGAAGGCCAGAACAACAAAACAACTACATAGTCTAAAACACAGCGCAATAAGACAGTACAATAACTTACCAGAAGAAATAAAAAATGCCAGAAATATAAATATTTTTAAACAAAAACTAAATACATATATTAAAAATCTTAGATAAGTTCATACTATAATATGATCTCATTAATGTGATAATTTAAAAAATATGCCTATATAGTTAATTATTTATTTATTAGTTTTAAGATTAATTTTACTATCCTCTTACACACGGTTACTCCGTCTGAGGATCTCATTAGCAAAAATAAAAAATAAATAAATCAATTCCTTTGGGCATTCCTATTCGAAAGTAGTTTACGAATATGTTTTCAAATCGCAGCGGCTCCTAAGAAATTTAATTTTGAAACAAATAAACAAAAATCAGTTGCAGCCACTGTGCGCCTTTGAAATCTCACTCAGATATAAAACTTTCTTTTACACCCTGTACTTGAATTGTTTCACGAGCACTGCGACAATAACGCACAGCTGTTTCTCTACCGTTTTACACGCGCTGTAATGGAAAATTTCATTTGTTTATAAATAGAAAATCAGCTGAAGAAGATTTTCATGCGTGAAACGCATTTGGAAAAGCAGCTAAGTTCCAAGCAGACGCACGCGGCAGCCAGAAAAAGTATCAAGAACAAATATTTAATTCAATAAAAAAAAGTTGCAAAAGGAACTAATCGTTAAACAATACAAAAAATATGTGTGATTTAACTGGATTAAATAAGGATTTGGCAAGTGATGAAGGGGCGGGATTAAGTGGCATGACGTCAGACTTCTATGATATAGAAAATTTTAATGTGTATCAACGGTCTGAAGGCGAAAAACAACAACAGCATCAACCACAGCAGGGGACAGTCAGAATGGAGCCGCAGTTATGTACAGACATATTTTCCGATTCATTTTTGGACATCGAAACGCTGGAGCTAACGAACGGTTTTGAGTATAATACCTATAACAACCATCACAAGAATAAAGTCAAGAATGCAGCAATTGTTTACAGTGAAGATGAGGATGAAGGCAATACAGAGATAGACGAGGAGGAAGATGAGCAGCATGAAGTGCCGGAAAACGACGAAATTGAAGCATCGAGCGTTTCAGAAGCCGACTCCCATGCGAACGATAAACGCAGGATTGGGAAAAAACGAAAAGCTCCCAAGCGTCCGGTGAAGAAAAGGCAGCTCCGGAAGGACGAGTGGATGGTAAACAAACGCAAACAGAAACGCAATAGTGGCCAGGAGTATATAAACCGAAATGGCAACCCCGTGGCAGCCAAAAAATTCAAAAACAAACCTTGTAACTGTCGCATGAAATGCGACACTAAATTTACCGAAGCCGAACGCAAGCTGCTTTTCGATACCTTCTGGGACCTGCAGGACTTTAGCTTGCAAAACATCAGTATACATGGCATGATCAGAGCGGTGGAAGTGGCACAGCACCGCGACTCCAGCTTGGTGCGTCCACGCTTTAAGACTTTTCATTATTACTTGCAACCAAATGCAAGCGCCGATCAGCAGCGTGTCTGCAAGCGTTACTTTCTGGACACTTTTCAGCTGAGTCACGGACGCGTCTATCGCTGCTGCTCCAAGCCGGAGCTGCAGACTGTCGTAGATCATCGTGGCAAGCCAGGTGACGACAAGCAGCAACGTCGTCTCCAAAAAACTCACGTTCAGCAGCACATCGAACAGTTTGCCATTTATAAGGAGAAGTTTCTGAGCTCATCACTAACCATACGTAACATGTACGACTTATATGTGGAGGAGTGCAAAGAGCAGCAGCAGCTGCCGCTCTCGCAGGCCTACTATCATCAGATGATGGACACAATACTAAGCGTGAAGCTGCACAAGGATGACAAACAACTGCAACGGCGCAAGAAGAAGGCGCTGCTGAAGCGCCTGTACAGTCGCGAGGAGCTGGTGCACATGTTGGGCACTTTGCTGCATCAGCATAGAGATAAGCAGCTGCAAAAATCTGGCTAAATTTGAGGGCGAAATAGGACAATGCAAGTGCTCATAAAAAGCTAGTCAAAGCTAGTCAAAAATAGTATTAAAACCAAACTACGCGCACAAACATGTGACTCGAATATATTTCTATTAGTCAAAATAACTTAAATAATGCCAAAGATTAGATAAACTTAGAAGTTTAATAACTAATAGCCTTAAGTATTGGGTGTTCCAATTAAAAATCAAATGGCCAAAAGCTTAGTCTTTACATTAGTTCCAACTAAGTCCGCATTTCTAGGCATTAATAGATGTATGTAATTATGTATGTACTTAAAAAATTGTTTAGAAAATTTATTTTAATATTTATTAAAAGTGAAATAAATGGATTATTTACTATATTAGCCGGATTCTGAATAATTTCACCCGGAGAATCGGAAAAGCGAGAAAGACATCAGTTTTTTTTTTTTTGGTTTACATTCATGAATATTGACGATTGATGAACAAATATGCATTAAGAGAGGTAAACAATTAGGCAGAAAATTGTGTCAAAAATCTGAAATATATAAATTTCATGCAAAATTTTAACACATTTTAATCAAATATGTTTATTTAATCAATATTTTTAGAAAATACTATTTATGTTGCTATCCTATCTTTACACAGGATTTGGTTGAAAAATGATTATGCATAAAAATCCGATCCCTACTCATAACACTCAACTATAAGCTAATAGAAAGAAGCAATAGCAACGAAGTTTTCAGCTTATGGATTCTAAGTTGGGTTGGGAAAGAAATGAGATGGGATCAAAGTTGGAGAAAATCAGTTTTCTGTTTGTGTTAAATGTTGGACACTCGGTTAGGAGGTGGTTGATAGTAATTTTTGTGGGAGAGTTGCAAGGCTGACAAAGAGTAGAGGGAGCGTTTCTATCAATTTAGATGGCAGTGGGTCAGTTTGGTGTGGCCAAGCATAGGGCGCTCAAATTTAACTAAATCAAGTCAAGATACTTCTCTATAGTGAAATTTTATGAAGTTGCTTATATTATCTTTATTCTAATTAATGTCTTGATACCATTTTGAAGTGAAAGTTCGTAAATTGATTTGATTTTTCCGGGAGAAAGATTTGGCGAATTTGAGAGTATCATTATTATTATTATTAGCCGTGACCATAGCGGGGCACTTGATAGCAAGTTTCGCAGCTTCATCGGCGAATTCATATCCACTGATTTTTTGACTATTATTTTACAATGGAAGGAAGGAGCCAGGGCTTTCGGCACGGATTTAAATGTATTTTTCCTGATTTTTTAACGAAATTTCTGAATTGATCTTTTCTGAGTGGAATTTCATATGATCTTTTTAAATTTGAAATGGAATTTCTGAATCTTTGAATATCATCGAATTGAGTTTCTTAATTCAAATTTATTTTAAGTTCAATTGATTTCAAATTGAATTTCTGAATTTAAAATAGATTTTATATATTTCAGTTGATATTCTATAAATTAAAATAGAGTTTCGATTAATATTCTGAGATTTAAATTGAAATTTTAAATTGATATATTTTTAATGGAATTTCGGTCTTTAAATTTATCTTTTTCTAAACTACAAATGAAATTAAAAAAATCAATTATTTTTGATAGGAGCCAGGGCTTTCGGCTTGAATTTAAATTTATTTTTCCCGATTTTTTAATGAAATTTCTGAATTGTTCTTTTCTGAATGGAATTTCAAATGATCTTTTTAAATTTTAAATGGAATTTCTGAATCTTTTGAATATCAAATTGAGTTTTTTACTTCAAATTTATATGAAGTTTCATTTCAAATTTCAAAAATTTCAAATAGAATTTCATATTTCAGTTGATCTTCTATGAATTAAAATAGAGTTTCGATTAATCTTATTTTGACTTTTCAATTGAAATTTTAAATTAATATTTTTTTAATGGAATTTCGCTCTTTATTTAATCTTTTTCTAAATTAAAAATGAAATTCAGAAATTCAGTTATCTTTTGGAAGAAGCCAGGGCTTTCGGCTCGAATTGAAATTTATTTTTCCTGATTTTTTAATGAAATTTCTGAATTGTTCTTTTCTGAATGGAATTTCAAATGATCTTTTTAAATTTTAAATGGAATTTCTGAATCTTTTGAATATCGAATTGAGTTTTTTAATTCAAATTTATTTGAAGTTCAATTGATTTCAAATTGAATTTCAGAATTTCAAATACAATTTCTATATTTCAGTTGATCTTGTATGAATTAAAATAGAGTTTCGATTAATCTTATTTTGAGATTTCAATTGAAATTCTAAATTGATATTTTTTAATGTGATTTCGGTCTTTAAATTTATCTTTTTCTGAATTACAAATTTAGTTAAGTTTTTTGAATTTTGAATGGAATTTGTGAAAAGATACTTCCTGAATGGAATTTCAGAATTTCAAGTGATCTTTTTAAATTTAAAATGTAATTTCTGAATTGATCTATTCTGAATTTCAGTTGAACTTTTCTGAGTTTCTGAAGAATAATCCATAGATCTTTTCTGAATTAAAATTCAAATGGAATTCCTGATTTTAGTTGATCTACACTGAATTGCAAATTGCATTTTGAATCTCATTTTAATCATTTCTGCACTTCAAATGTAGTTTTGAATTTCATTTCATATTTACGAAATGAAAATTGTATTTATTCTGAATTTCAATTTATCTTTTTTTTATTGGTTTTTTTGTAAATACTTTTAATAGAAAATCTTTTCTGAATTTCACTTAATCTTTTCTGAATTTCATTGGATTTATTCTGACTTGCAATTGATTGTTCTGGATTTTGTTTGATTTAAATTTAATTCTGAATTTAAATTGTTATTTTCTGAATTTCAAATGGGGTTGTGTTCAGTATTGGTTTACCTTCAAGCCAGTAGACTTTTTTGGACAAATCACACAATTCAATTGAAGAGGATTAACAAAAATTAAAGGCATTGCGAATATTATGATTTTGTTGCCAATTTATATCAAGATGAAGATAAATGAATTTTCTGTAGACTTTTAATAGCCTTTTCTAAAGATAAAAGACCGAAGTTCATCTGATTATGAGTTTAAATTTAAAAATTTTCTAACAATTTTTTTAATGAGAGAGAGAGAGAGCGATATCATTTTACAGAGTGTCATATAATTTTTTAATAAAAAAAAAGTACAATGACACAAAACCAAATCAGCTGTTTACGCTGTTGCTTTGTTTTTCCTTCAAACGATTTCCCTCCCAGAGTACAGTTTGATAGCACAGCGGCGGCATTTCGGCATCATCGTCACCGGATATTTGTCCAAAATAGGCAAAAATGCAAATTTTATTTACAATTACTGAGAGTCGCGCCTTGGCAATCATCGCTAGGGGCTGCAAGCTTGCCTCATGCTGCAGAACAACAATGTGCGAGGCATGATAGAGTAGCGGATCACCAGGATAGAGCAGAAAGTCGGCACCAAAAGCCTCGCCCGAAGTCAAAAATTTGCGCTGTAGCCAAAAGTCGCAAAACACGCGATATTTTAAGGACCGGTCTGGCGGCAAGCGCACTATTTTGGCAGCTAAAAGAAAAATTCAAGTCAAGCAACTGCTTAGAGCTAACAAACTAACTAGCTTACTGTGAGTCTCCGGATGAGCGCAATGTATTTGAAGCAAAGCATTTCTGCGCTCAAAAGTAAGATTGTCCCCGATTTCCTTGAGTATTGCGTCAGAGTCCAGGTGAATATCTAACCATTAGAAAGTCAAAAGAAATTTCACTAGTTTAGGAAAAAAATCCCTACCAGCCAATGGTACGCCTGCCGCCAGCAGTTTTTTACTTTTTCCAGCCAAGACTTTGGCCATATTGCGCTCGGTTTCGCGTAGTTTTTCAGCCTTCAGGGCTGCTGCCTGCTCAGTAATGCGACGTTCGAAGTTCTCATTGTATGCGGCCAAGTCGGACACGCTGAGTGGCGGCGTGTTCAACAAAGACTGCTGCTTGGAGACGAGCAGCGCTAGCTGCTGTTCCAACAACAGCTGCGTCTCGCAGCGACTCAACTCAACGGGTAGCACTTTAAGGCATCATAAAAAATAGGGAAAATTAGGCATTTCATTAATTAGAAGCTCATAACAAAAAATTAAGCTATAAAATCTCACTGCTTTCGTTGGCTGACCATCCGCGTGTGCTGCATGTACCCACAAAAGAACCCACAATGCGATGCTTAGCACGCAGCTGCATGTAATCTGGCATTCATTAGAAGATTCATTACAAATGGCTCAAACATATTGATGTTATCATAAATATACATAAAATACATATCAACATTTTGCCCACTTACCATCGGCATCAAAAACATAGCCTGTTCCATTTAGAAGTGTTAGAATTATTTTCGATTCACTCTTGTCTTCGGTATTTTGCGTTGTGCTCGAATTCATTTTGTTTACATTTTGTTCACAGAAATACAAATCACTTTTTGTGTTATTTTTAAATTTTAATAAATTACTAAACTGATAGGCGACAAGAAACAGCTGTTTGATGAAATTTGCCGCTTGTTTTAACAACGCTGCTTGGTAAACTGTGTGCACTGGAATGATAACAGTTGCGTTCGCACTGTTGACACCAACGACGTGGTTTGTGTACTTACTAAGCGATGCTGTCGTTTTGTTGGCTTTGGAAACAACTGTAGTAGTATTGCGAACTCATCTAACTTTGTAGCATTGCCATACAAAAATTATTTAATTTTGTGGTGTTGCATCATGATACAAAGAACTCCAGATAAAGTATTGCGCATGTCCGCCATCTTTGTTGTGACGTAGTTCGAGCTTGTCAAAGTGGCTAAATAAAAACGTAGTCACAATATATTTAAAGGGGATAATTTATTTATAGCGATGAAAAGTATCGACATTTTCTTATTGAAACTTGGTTTATTGACATTAAATAAATTACATAATAAATATTTTTCTAAATAAATTTAAGCAAATACATTTTTCAGTACTATTTATGAATAGAAATTTATATGTAATAGGGGTATTTGCTCCCATTTGTTCTCCTACACAAAAAATATAGCTACGTTGCTTGATGTGTTTGACAGCACTTTGATAGCTTCTTTTTTATTTTGTTGTTCTTCTCGTTTGTTGACAAAAAATTGTGAATTCATTTTATGGCCCAAATTAAAATCGTTGTTAATCTCATCAAAACCATCTAAAACTTTAGTACTAATTTTAATTACATGCAAGATAATTGAAAATTGTAATTTACACGTACTATAAGTGCACAATATTAGAAATTAAACTAAATGAATTCAATATTTCTTAAATGCTTGCAATTGTGCTGCTTGCTGCTTGTGTTTACTTTTTGCTTTTTCACATTTTCTTTTGTGTGTATGCACCACGTGTTACAGCTGACAAGCTCGAGTGACGTAGTGCGCAGAAGATTTCAATTTTTGCGCACGGAGTAAGCTATCTGGATATCTTTGTTTCATGGTGTTGCATCCAATTTTATTTAGCAGTGCTGCGGAGTCGGAGTTGGAGTTAACAGTAATATTTTTTAATTGAATCACCCTGTGATATTATCGACTACACGTTAAAAATTAAACACTACAGATATCATGACTGAAATGTCAGTGATAGCTTGAAACCGGAATTTAAACATTTAGGGTATTCACAGTCTCCTTTTAAAGTTAATATATGGTAACTTTAGATAGATAACTCATTAAAAGTGTGAGCACCCCTTTACATATTAATTCTAAAATTCACATTTTGCAAACGCTTCTGCTTCACCTAAGAAGAAAAGTTCAATCAATTCAAAGCTCAACATTATTTTATTCAAATTTATTTTACTTTCCTTTCCAATTGGATCTTCTGCTTCCATTTAATAGACGTTTAATAGCGTTTAATAGCGTTTAATAGACAGAATTTAATAAGACTTGGTGCAGGATATTTAGAATAAAGCATTTTTTCCAAGCTCAATGGAAAAAGTGGGCGGGATTCAACAAATTGGCATGGCACTATCAATAAATACTGTATCTCGTCTAATATTGGCACCAGCTTATTGAAACTAGGCATAGAGATGGGTAGGAGTTTCTAAGCATGTTAGAAAAAGTGGGTGGGATTAAAAAAGGGCGGGGCACTATTAAATAAAAAGTGTAGTTTGGTTATTATTGATTGTGGGGTATAAAAAAAGAAGCGGGATACGAGAGAGAATAAGGAGACGCTTTAACCGAATCTGACGTGAGATGTGTGAACTAAAAACAAATTTACTAGGCTTTAGAAAGTATCAGGTACCGCCAATAACGATTATCGCTATCATTTAACCATTTCATAACACTTATTTCTTGCTCATTAGGGGTATTCACGATTTAGTGCACTTGCCTGTGCAGTTGAGGACTTGTGCAGTTGTGCAGTTAGGTTTTCGTGAACACACCACCATCACTATTTCAAAGCTGTCAACATTTTTCAATGCACACAAGTGCACAACTGCTCAAGTCCTCAAGTTGAAAGTAATAGTAGAAAAGCACTTGTGCAGATTTTTGACGTACGTAAATTTTGTTTTTGTAAAGTACACAAGTCCTCAAGTCCTCAACTGCACAGGTAGGTGCACTGAATCGTGAATACCCCTATTATTTTTTTCGATCAGCAATAAAAGTTATTTCTTAGTCGTTATTTTTTTCAATCAAAAATAAAAGTTATTTCTTCGTAGTTATTTTTTTCAATCAAAAATAAAAATTATTTCTTGGTCGTTATTTTTGTCAATCAGAAATATAAGTTATTTCGTGGTCGTTATTTATTTCTATCAGAAATAAAAGCTATTTCGTGGTCGTTATTTTGTCAATCAGAAATAAAAGTTATTTCTTAATCATTATTTTTTCGATCAGAAATAAAAGTTATTTTTTATCGATTTATTTCGAAGAGAAGAAAAAAGTTATTTTTTATCGATTTATTTCGAACAGAAGAAAAATATTATTTTTTGACTAAAATAATTTCCATTAAAGAAAACATGTTTAAATTTTATAAGGTGAGAGTGCTTAGAAAAGTGATCAAGAAGTGTCAGAGTGACAAAAATTGAAAAATTTTAGAGTATTGAAAAATTGAAAAGTATAATAAATACTGGTCTAAGACAAAATTTTATTTGATTTTTTTAATTTGCCGTTTTTCGGTCCTGAATTACAGTTTACATTTTTTCCTAGTTCAATAATATAAAAATCTCATAAAAAGTTGTACTTTTTTGTATACAAAAAACTAAAGATTTTTCAACAAAACAATTATGAATATGCAGCAGTATTCCAGATTTAATAAGTTTTAAAAGAAAAATCATATATCGTGGGGGTTTTCTCACGTTTTTGTCTAACACAAAAAATAGCTACGGTGCTTGGTTTGTTTTGACAGCAGTTTGACTTTTTCCTTAATTTTAGTTCGTTTGTTTCCTATAACACAATCAGATTCAATTGCTTTGTTACGTTGCAACTGCCGCATTGTAATTTCGCCAATAGAGATTAGGTTATAAGAAGAGTTGAGTTGAGAAAAAGTAGAAAAGCAATAAGTCTAATCGAAAAAATCGATAAAAAAACTTTTATTTCTGATCGGAAAAAATAACGGTCAAAAAATAACTTTTATTTCTGATTGAAAAAATAACGACCACGAAATAACTTTTATTTCTGATTGAAAAAATATCGACCACGAAATAACTATTATTTCCGATCGCAAAAATAATGGCCTAGAAATAACTTTTATTTCTCATTGAAAAAAATAACGACCACGAAATAACTTTCATTTCTGAACGAAAAAATATTGATAAAAAAATAATTGGTTTGAAGTGATTTTTATCTTAAAAATCATGAAAAAAAATTATGTAAAGAATGGAATCTCATTTTTCACATTGCTATATTTAAAAGAACTACACAAAAACTTTTTATACATGATCTCTTGATCTAAAATTTAAAAAAAAATCGTTATTTTCGGTCCCTGGAAAGTATAACTTTTAGAACGATAAATATGTTATTAAATCGATAACAAGAAACCCGCAATAAATTGCATAAAAAGTTTTCAGGGTCAGCACGTGGAAGTTGCAGGGAGAGCCTCACGTTTTTATTTTTTTTGCTTTTAATATATTTTATTATTTTTTTTCTGCCTCTATGTTTTTTATTTTTTTTATTTTGTATTTTTATATATATTTTTTTGCTTTAAATATTTCTTGTTTTTTATATTTTTTTATATTATTTGCTTTAAATATTTTTTCATTTTGATTTTTTATATTTTTTGCTTTTAATATTTTTCTTTTATTTTGTTTTAATTTTTTACTTTTAAAATTTTTGTAACATTGTTTTTTATTTTTTTTTATTTTCTGCTTTTAATATTATTTCATTTATTTTTTATATTTTTTTTCTTTTAATGTTTTTTTATATATTTTTTAAATTTTTTGCTTTTAATATTTTTTATTTTTTGTTTTTGTTTTTTTATTTTTAGCTTTTAATATTTTTAATTTGTTTTTATATTTTTTTATTTATTTTTTTCCTTTTAATTTTTTTTAACTTTTGATCTAGTTTGCTTAGAGTTTGCCTTTGCAGTAGTTTTACTTTCTACTATCTCTTTTTGTATTCATTTCGTCTTTTTTCGATTTGAGAGTACTGCACGACGTTGATTTTTTATAAATTTTTCGAAAGCTATTAGAGCCTCACGTTTTTCTTTTTTACTTTTGATTTTTTTCTGCCTTTTTGTTTTTATTTGTTTTTATATTTTTTTTTTTTGCTTTTAATATTTTTTGTAATGTTTTGTTTTTTAAATTTTTTTATATTATTTGCTTTAAATATTTTTTAATGTTTTGTTTTTTATATTTTGTATTGTATTGTAATATTTTGTTTTTTTATCTTTCAATATTTTTTAATTTATTGTTTTTTATATTTTTTGCTTTTAATGTTTTTCTATATTTTTTTTAAATTTTTGCTTTTAATATATTTTATTTTTTATTTTTATATTGGTTTATTTTTAGCTTGTAACATTTTTAATTTTTGTTTTTTGTATATTTTTATTTATTTTTTGCTTATAATTTTTTTTAAACTTTTGATCTAGTTTGCTTAGAGTTTGCCCTTGCAGTAGTTTTACTTTCTACTATCTTTTTTGTATTTATTTCGTCTTTTTTCGATTTGAGAGTACTGCACGACGTTCGTTTCTATAAATTTTTCGAAAGCTATTAGAGCCTCACTTTTCTTTTTTATTTCTAACTTTTTCTGCCTTTTTGTTTTTTATTTGTTTTATTTTTGTTTTATATTTTTTTTGCTTTTAATATTTTTTTGAATTTTTTGCTTTTAAAATTTTTTGTAATTTTTTGTTTTTTATATTTTTTATATGATTTGCTTTAAATAATTTTTAGTTTTTTTGTTTTTTATATTTTTTGCTTTTAATATTTTTCTTATAGTTTGTTTTAATTTTTTGCTTTTAATATTTTAAAATAAAAGTAAAATTTTAACTTCTATACATGATCAAAAAAATAAAAGTCAAATTTCAACTTTTACATTTGATCAAAAAAATAAAAGTCATAAAGATCGAAAAAAAATTGGTCAAAAAATAACGATTATTTATAGACTTTTTTAAAAAATCTGACAAATTAAATTCATTAAAGGTTATTATTCCTTGGCCAACAAGCATCACATTGCTATATTCAAATATCGAAATATCTTTCCATTTGACTTTTTGAACAGAAAATTCGAAAATAACTGTTATTTTCGGTCACTGGTTTTAAATGGGCACAAACTCCTTCTGCAATGACAGCACAGTTAAATATCAGGAATTTTCTATCAATAGCAGGTGCAGTTGGTAAATTGGCGAAGAGAGCTTTTACATTTTTTTTTTTAAAATAAAATTTTTTACAAATGATAATAACACAAATTTTTCTGATTTTTAATGTTAATCACTTTTGACTTTGAAAATGTAGTGGTTAACGTAAAAATTTCTTGACACACTTCAAAAACGATTTATAGCTCTATGTTTTCTTACAGCAACAAAAGAAAAAATTAAACACTTAGCTGTTACCAATCCTGAGATATGATCAATTCTGCAGAAGCATTTTCATGGGCAAAAAAATACCAAACAGCGGTTAATGGGTTAATATCGGAAAAAATCAATTCAAATTCAGAATAGATCAATTAGAATTTAGAGAAGATCAATTGATATAAAAAAATTATATTTACCTTACAACTTAACCCTTTTATTAACCCAGTTCCTTACTGGGGAAACTCTTTAAACCAGTGATCGACAGCTTTGCCCCGAAAGCTTTATTTATATAAGACCTTTTTACTTTCCATACAAAAAGCATCAATATACTAGGAAAAATAAAAAAGAGCTTTGGTGGGAAAGTTTTCGGGGCAAAGCTGTCGAGCACTGCTTTAGACGCTTTAAAGTGAGTCATTTTTAAGCAGTGTTTTTAAAGGTTATAAAATAATTGGATAATTTTTAAGTGTAAACATAATTTTATTTAATTTTTTTTAAAAATAAAACATTAAAGTTTATCAGCCGTAGGTGACAAATTTGCATTTAAAATTTTCAAAATGTTCTTAAGCATTACCTTAAAGGTGAAAACTCCCTTTTGCGAATCCGCGTGATTCCCGATAGTGCTGATTATTTCTATTCATCAGAAAAAAAAATTATTTTCTTTTTTTAAATACATGCACGGGTATGATAATATATAAAATGATAAAAACGTATAAAATTAAAAATTTAATACTCTCTTTACTTCACATTTCATACTATTTTTTGAAATTTTTTATCCTCAAAAAGTAATTTATTTATACAAAATCTTTAAAATTTTAAGTGTATCCTATCGATAGTGATATTTTGAAAAGCCACACAAAATGTCAGCCAAATCGATCCATAACTTTTTAAATTACAGAGGGAGCAGTTTTTGATAATACAGTTTCGAGATAATCGCATTTGAAGTTTCAGTACGATAATATGATTAGTTTTAGAGACTTACTTATATGTGCGATAGCTCCGTAAATATTAAATATTTGAATTTTTTTCTCTGGCCAGTATACTCTCCATATATTACATTTTCGAAATGTAAAAAAAAATAATTCGGATATTCGAAATTTCTAAAGGGTTTTCCCCCTTAAAGATTTTGACCCCACATAACTATCATACCATTACTGCAATGCAATGTAATGTACCATGGAAATGGTAATGCTTATGGTAAGGGGAGATTTCAATTTTTATTATTTTATTTTTTTATTTTTGCTATTCATCTTTTATGTATTTTATTGAGAAGCGATCCATCTCAATTTCAGAAGAATCGTTTGAAATTAAATTGAACTTTTCTGAATTTCAAATGGCATTTTGAAATTCAAGTGATCTATTCTTAATTTTAATTGATCTTATCTGAATTTCAATTGGTCTATTTTGAATTTCAAACAATGTTTTTTGAATTACAATTCAACATGATGTAGATATGTATGCGTAGATATTATATGCTTGGTTATGGAAAATGATTAAAAGCTAACAATATTAAATTTTATTTACATAAAAAAACAGTTTCCAGCTCAACCAAGCTATTCAAACAGCTTTTTAATATTTTTTGTTTTACTACTAAAAAAAAAGCTCTTAACAGACTCTGTTATTTACATAGAACAGCGATGGCAAATAAAAGTTTACAGAAACAAGCGCAACACTTCATATGCAATGAGCAGTAAAACCGACAACTACAACAACAATAGCAAAACAATTTTTACTTAACAATAATATTGAAAGGAAAAGAAAATTCATTCTCAAGTCCAAATAAATAAACAACAACCAAAAACTAACAACACAAAAAATAAGCAAATATCTACAGAGCACTAGACGAAAAGAGCTGGTGCAGTTACCGTAAAGTAAAGAATACGCACTAAAGCACCAAAGTCAAGAAACTTTCTATTGACATTTTCCGCTGAATGACATTTTTCACACAAAAATAGCCCGAGGAACGAAACTGGGTAAAACTATTTATATAAGACGATTCAAAATAAAACAAAAATTCATTCATAAAGTTGCACAAACTGCAAGACGAGTGAATGAATGGAGGACTAACTTATGTCGCTTGATTAAACTGGGGAATAAACAAGATTTAGTTAGAAATTTAATAACTTAATAAAATGGACACATAATAAAATGCACACAAAAAAATTATTCAAGCAGCTTTTAAAAATGCTTATGATCAGTGAGAACTTAATAAGTTTCAAATTGAAAGCATTTTATTTTCAGTTTTTCTGGGTAAATGCAAACCATTAACTTTAAAAGCCTACTTCTGCTAGATTGCATCAGCTTTTTAAGCAAAAAACTTGACGGCATTTAAAGTCATTAAATTTCTCTAAAACAACAGATTTTAAGCTAATTAAACTTTTGTTGTAGCAGCTTTAAACTTTAAAATATAATGCTTAAATCTAGTCAAAACTTGGATTAAAATTCTTTGAAATTTTATTTCTTCTTCTATACTTTACTTTGCAGTGAGTGCTACAATTTTAATGTTCCGCATAGCTGCAAGCCAACTGCAGCTACAATCAGCGTTTCATCATTACAGCTGGTTAAATCTAAAAGAAAACGAAAACCAGTTGATAGAGTGTAAGCAAAAAAAAAAACAAAATAAAAAAATGTATTGCTTGCCTGGCCACAACTGACTAAAAGTAAAAGTAACGGACTGAGTAGTTGAGATCGTTGTCATTTACGTATCTTAAAAAAAAAGAAAAAAAAAGATATGTGAAATTTTTATGCTTGTTGCCTGTGAATGGTTTTTAGTTTTTTGCTGGACCTCTTTTGAAGAGCTTTTTTTATATATTTATTTAATGGATAAAAATTATGTAAACAATTAGGGTATTCACAAGGTGTGCAATCATGTCATAATGTCATATTGTCCTAAGATTTCACACAAGTTTAAACATTTTATTGTTGCCTTCCATATAAAAAAAGTACTAATATATTACAACTCTGAAAGCTATGTTTATTGAAGTGTCGTAATCAAACAGCTGTTTCTTATTGCATTTATTTATCTTTTAAATTTTAGTTGTAAGATTTTAGGACAATATGACATGATAGCACACCTTGTGAATACCCTAAATGTATCTGCGTATATGATATAGGGCCCTCTACGCCCTATACCAGCTGACTAGTAACATCCAGTCAGCTCTCAAAAACAAAGAAACCGTACTCTGTGCCTTTCTAGACATATAGGGAGCCTTTGACAACACTTTTGACGAGGCTGTAAAAAAGTCACTACAAAAAAAAAGGAGTTAATGATATGCTCAGCAGAGGGATATGCCAAATGCTTAGCACTAGAACTGCAGAAACAAAAGTGGGCACCACCACGATAAGAATTAAAACAACAAAAGGCTGCCCACATGGCGGAGTCCTTTCTCCACTGTTGTGGAGTCTTGTTGTGGACGAACTGTTATCGTAGCTAACCGAGAATGGCATAATATATCAGGGTTACGCAGACGACATCGCCTTAATAGCGAGAGGGAAGTTCGAGGATACACTCTGAAACCCGATACAGAGAGGACTGTCAGTAACAAAGGCATGGTGCAACACAGTGGGATTATATAACAACCCAGCGAAAACTACCATAGTACCTTTCACTAACAAAAGAAGCCTGCCAAATCTCCAAACTATGAGAATGGATGGCAAAGAAACTCCCTTCAAAGGAGAAGTAAAGTACCTAGGACTCACACTAGATTCAAAGCTTCTCTGGAGAAAACATGCAGAGGAAACTATAAACAAAGCAACATGCGCATTAGACCGGTTCATAAGTGTATGGGGAAAATTATATGTCGTTTTATCTTCGGTGCGCGTTCATTTTCTGAAAGTTCGACCCCTATTAAGCACAAAAATATTTTAATACCTAAAAAAATTTTACCTCTAGGGGTTCCGCAAATCGCTTGAAGGTAATTTTAGAGCTATATGGGGCTTAAACCATTTTAAAAATTGTCGTGTCTAAACGAAAAAATAATTGGAATATATTTTGATAGGAAACAATTATTAATAGCAGTGTTGCCAGGTTAGGGCGTTTCCCCTAACACATTTTTAAATGTGTTAAAGGATTTTAGGGGCAATGAATTTTTAGGGTTTTTAGGGATATTTAATGTTTTAGGGGTTTTTTAGGGGTATTTGAAAAATTTACCTTTGTATAAAAACAGCTGATTTGGCAGCACTTAAAATTAATTACCAATCATTTCCCACTTCAGCGCTAGACTATCAACTCAGAAGTCCCCGGTTCGAATTCGGGTTCAGGCAAGGTTATTTTCGCTTTCTTTGTTCTTTACTACATTTAAGAACTATTGTACCAAAAAATGCACAACTAAATTGTGGAAAATGTGGAATTAAAGGACAGGAGCAACTGAGGGCTGGAAATACTTGCCGAGGTTAAGGCATAACACTACCCACTTAACCATATGCGAAGGTTTTGCATAAAGTGATAGTTTTGAGTACGTTTTCGGATAGAAATTTATTTTTGGTATATTTTTGTTATTTTTTTTTTAATTTTATGATCAATGTTCTTGCTATAGAAGATTAAATTCGTGAAAATTTATTCTATAAAAAAAATTTTAATTATTAAAAAGTGAATTTCTATAGTTCGTTTTTGAACTCGTTTTCGAACAAGAAATGTTCATTTTTGAGAGGCAGCTCACCACGGCGAATGATTTAAAAATGGTTCACTTATGAGTGCCGAAAAATAACATTTCCTTCGTTTTTTTATCAACTCGTTTCCGAACAAAAAATGAACAATTGATGATTATTTTTCTAACTCACTTGAAGAAAAAAAAGGGTTCGCTTTTGAGAGGCATTTTATTCCCATGCATGAGTCTAAAAAGGTTCGTTTGTGAGTGCCAAAAATAAATTTTTGTACCCGAAAAAGTTCATAAATGAATTCAGAAAAGATAGTTTTGGTTCACTGGGTTGCCTCTGTTGTAAGCAATTCAAATTGTGTTTCAAATTTGTTTCGCCTGGTTCGTTTATGAGATATTGTTTCTACTGATATGAGAAAAAATTATGATTTTTGAACTAATTTAAAAATGCAAACAAGAAACATTTATGATTTATTTTTTGAACTCATTTATGAACAAAAATGGTTCATTAACGAGGAATTTTTAGCTTCTAAATGATTCTTTTTCGACTCAAAATAAGTTTTTGATTAATTTTGCAATAGAAGTACAGTTTTTATTTATGGGAAAAGTTTTCACGAATGTAATCTTCTATTGCAAAAACACTTTTAAGCGACAAAATCAAAAAATTACATTAAATTAATAAAAATCAAATTAAATTAAAATTAAGTTAAAAAAAAAATCTATCCAAAAACGTTCGCAAAACTCTCACCTTACGCAAAACCATCACTTATATTTCAGTGGGTTGGTTCTTTGATCTTTTAGAAAAAAAAGTATGGGGACAAAATATACCCAAAAATATATCAAAAAGTAGGAGTCCGTCTCCTTCTTTCAAAAGTAAGACTTTATTTTAACGTCAATTTCACATTGGGCTATTGAGAACTATGAAGCAACTTTCTGACCTTGTTATAGACGTCCAACAGCTCAGCCCTTTAAATACATGACTTGCTTTGCAGTTGCACTACTTTTTAGTTGCCACGTATGAAATTTTTGTATGTTTATCGAAAAAAAAGTTTTAGGGGAATTTTAGGGGGAATTGAAATCCAATCTAGGGGTAAATGATGAAAGGCACCTGGCAACACTGATTAATAGTTCAGTCTTATTAATTTTTTTTTTAAATATGCATCTCTACGAAGTTCCACACAAAAATACAAAATTACAAAAAAAAAAAATATCTCTAGAACAAGATAAGAACAAAATTTTGTATGGAAAAACGATAAATTTTCGTTGAGAGTAAAATTGCATGTTTAAAACTCCGCCAAAAATTACCAGATGCATATTTTAAAAAAAAAAATTTAATAAGACTGAACTATTAATAATTGTTTCTTATCAAAATATATTCCAATTGTTTTCCGTTTAGACCCGACATTTTTTAAATTGGTTTAAGTCCCACATAGCTATAAAATGACCTTCAAGCGAACCCCTAGAGGTAAAATTTTTTTAGGTATTAAAATATTTTTGTGCTTAATAGGGGTCGAACTTTCAGAAAATGGAGGCGCACCGAAAAATTTTAACACTTTTTTAATTTGAACCGGTCTAATGCGCACTCTTGGAATGCAGGAACCTGGCGGGGAAAAGCTGGGGTTGCAACCTAAAATTTCTTCGCTGGAAGTATATCATGATGGTGAGATCCATCCTCACCTATGGTGCAATAGGATGGGCTGATAGAACCAAGCTAACCACAATGAGGAATATGCTAACAAAGGTGCAGAGACTGGCCTACGTATGCATCACAGAAGCCATGAGGACCTGTCCTACAGTAGCGCTAGAAGTACTTCTGGACCTAACACCCTTACACCTTGTCATGGAGGGAGTAGCTAAGCCAACTCTGCTATGCATTGCTAAAGAGGGGACAGGTTTAGGTAAAACTATTAGGTAACTAAAAGGAGGATATTGGAATTCACACCCCTAACATCGATCTACCAAGAGTCGATATAGTAAAAAGGTACAACTTCGAAAACACTTCAAAATTAAGCTTAGTACCGAGAAAGAGTGGGACAGCGAGCTAATATTGCAAGTCAAGAAACCACACAGTATATCATGGTATACCTACGGCTCCAAAAACATTGGAAGCTATAGGCGCAGGGGTGTACGGGCCAAGAACCAAGCACTTTGAACCTTTGGGGACAACACCCAGTATTTTCCAAGCAATACAGCTGTGTGCACAATTCAACCTGGACCCGAAATACAAAGGTCAGGATATGGACGGTGCCGAGTTGAACTGGACCAATTCATAAAATCTGTTTTTTGAGATACAATGACATAAAGTCCATGGCATATGTCAAGTCCTAGAAAGTATTTTTTTTTATATTTTTTTATATTCCATTTTGATCCCTAATAATGGTATTCACTTCGGGAATAAAAAAATAACAAAAATACTTACAGTTTGTTTTGAGTTATAAGCTGAAAAAAAATTTAAATGACTTAGTTCATTTTTGCTCCGAAATATTTTGTCAAATTTACCATCATATAAAAACAAGAATGCATTTTTAAATTTAAGAAAAAGAAAACTTTATTTTTTATTGTCTTCAATGAAACTTAATAATAATTAAGTAGTCTCATAATGGACTTCATCTGCATCTTCATCAATATCATGAATAATGGCAGTATCTTGTGGACGCGTTAATACTGTACGTTGAACAGGTAGATTTTTGTAAAAGTTATGATAGAGTGGAGGTATATACTTTAGCAAATCCATCATGTCCTTTTTCTTTTCTGCTGTAACAGCACGACGAAACAAAAATAAATGATAAATAACTTAATAAATGATATAATAAATTATTATAATTTTAGTATAAACAAGTATTGAAACCTCTCTGCAGACAATGGCAAACCTCAGAGAGTAAAAATTGCCATATAAAGCTTAATGAGAAAATAAGCCGTTCGGAGTCGGCATAAAATACGTAGGTTCAGTCCAGTTCTCGGTCATTTGTAATCAAACATTTAATAACACGCCCAACACAATTCATCAATAGAAGCTAGGTCAAAATCTTTTCAAGGGCTGAAATGGCCACACAGTAAAAAAACTTGAGGGTAGATTTTATCTTTTTTATAACATTTGTGTGGTATAAACTTTTTTTATCCCAAATAATTGATACAGGGTTGTCCTTATTCGAAGCGCCCATCTGGCAACACTGTAAATTTCCGCAGTGATGCCAAATCGACTAATGACATACCGCGTTTGAAGCGTCATTCCAAGCAAATGTTTACAATGGAACAGTAGACGCCACGCGAACGCTCTAAAATTGTTGAAATTTACATTCAACAAAACAAGTCAATAGTGGAAAGTGGAACAGTAAACAAACAAAATTGCCGTATTTATGCCACTGAAAATCCACAAGAGATTCAAGAGGTACCTCTTCACGATGCAAAAGTCACTGTTTGGTGCGGCGTTTGTGCTAAAATGCTCATTGGGCCGTTCTTTTTCGAAGATGATAATGGCCACAGAGTTACTGTCAATCAGGAGCGTTATCGCGATATGATAAACAATTTTTTCATGCCAATCGTTCGTCGAAAGCGTATCAGGCACTACTGGTTTCAACAAGACGGCGCGCCACCACACATAAGCCGCACTACAATCGATTTTTTGAAGCAATTGTTCCCTGGCCGCTTGATGTCAAAAAATGGTGATTTCGATTGGCCGCCAAGATCACCAGATTTAACGCCTCCAGACTTCTTTTTGTGGGGTTATTTGAAATCAAAGGTTTACGTCAACAAGCAAAGACCCTAGAAGAGCTGAAAACCAACATCCGTCAAGAAATAACCGCCATTCCCATCGAAATGTTGAAGAAAACCATGGAAAATGCTGCAAAACGGGCACAATATGTCGTAGATGCCAATGGCGACCATTTACGAGATATCATATTCAAGAAATAATGTAAGCAAATCTATTTGAACCCAATTAAATGATATTCATGACGAACAGACAAAAAATTGTGGTTTCTTTGATTTATTTAAAAATAAAATGGGCGCTTTGATTATGGACAACCCTGTACATTTTACACCACTCAATATTATTAAAATAATAAAACAAATATAATTTAAAAAGTTTATATGGATATCATGTGTAAATTAAAATATATTCTGGTTCGAAAGTAAAAAATGACCGAAATCGGGAAATTTAAAAATATAGTGGTTTCGATTGGTCTGACGAGAAAAATGGTCTAGAAAAATTTAAGATTTGATGGTATAACTTTTAAAACATTAAGGCCTAATTTTTAATATTTTTCTCGGCCGCACGAGGGTCGTACAAAGGTCGTTTGCAGGATTTTTTGGTCAAACAGCGGCCGTACAGAGGCCGTTTTTAAATAATCTGGGCTGTACAGCGGCCGTAAAAAGGTATTTTTTAAATAATCTCGTCTGTGCAACGGCCGTACAGCGGCCGTACAAAGGACATTTTTATATAATCTCGCTTGTACAACAGACGTACATCGGCTGACCAGTGCCTTCTCTACAATGAAAAACCGATTTTCAATTGTACCTTCATGCGTAAAAAATATAATGTAAAACTAATTAAAAAATTTTTGAATTAATTTTTTGTATTTAATTAATCTTTTTTCATTACCATTAATTGTAATCAGCTAAAAAAATTATACTGTTTTAATTGAAAATGTAATGGGGTATTGTATTCAAACAAATAACTTCATATACAAAAAATGTTTTGCGACACACACAAGTGGCGATAATATTAACATCGACGAGTGAGGCTTGCGTCTGTTTTTGCGCATACGTTTGTTGAATAACAGCTTTGAAAAATTTGGTGGCATTCAACGGGCGTACAGCTGCCGTTTTGCGGCCGTTCAGTGGCCATACTGCGGCCATACAACTTAATTTAGGCCGTGTATGGCCGTTGTTTGACCCAACTTTCGGCCGCTAGGCTTTTTGGATTATTTTTGGGCCATCTATGACCCTTTTACGGCCGCTGTTCGCCCGCTATTTTTAATCGGGTAGCTGCCGAAAATAGCCATATTAACTATATTACCAAATTTTAGTCTAATACGATCAAAACTGTGCGAAATATAGAATTTTTGTTGTTTTGTAAGCGGTAAAAAGGGGTGCGGCAAAATTATTTCCCTTAAACCATCTCGTAATCGAAACAAATCGACTGAAAAAATTTCAGCTCAATTTAGCTTAAGCCTGGCGGACTTTGCTTCACTCCACGCTGACTCCCCGAAAAGTGAGTTTAACCAGGGACCGAAAATAACTGTTATTTTACAATTTTCAGATGAAAAAGGCATAAGGAAAAAGTGGCCGGAGAAATTTTTTAAATATACCATTATTATCGTAATGGCAGCAGCTTCGCGAATATTAAATGCCTTTTAAATTTTTGGCTGTTACTATAAAAATTAAAATTAACTGTTATTTTTTGCCTTTTATTTTTTCGGGCAAAAATAACTGTTACTTTTGACTTTTATTTCTTAGGTCAAAAATAACAGTTATTTTGTGCCTTTTATTTTTTCGGTCAAAAATATCAGGCAAGTTGTATTTTTTCAAAGGCCAAATAAAAACTAAAAAGTTTCATAGCTCATAATGTGCGCGCTGATGAGAGGATAAAAATTGCATACAACTTTTTTTTGCCTTTCAAGTGGCCTTTAAAGAAATTCAAATTGCCTGATATTTTGACCGAAAAAATAAAAGGCACAAAATAACTGTTATTTTTGACCAAAAAAATAAAAGTCAAAAGTAACAGTTATTTTTGCCCGAAAAAATAGAAGGCATTAAATAACTAGTATTTTTGTCGGAAAAAATAAAAGTTAAATGATAACTGTTAATATCTGACTTTTTTGATAAAAACCATAACCGGTACGGTCCCTGAGTTTAACTAAAGTGGGACAGGCCTATTTTTAGTGCACTTGCCGAGAGGAACCATATGAACTAAATTACAAAATTGTTGTCTAAGACGACGAAATAAAACATTTTCATTGGTTTGTGGGCGGTAGAAGGGGGCGTGAAAACCAATTTTTAGTACAGTTGCTAACAGTAACCATACAAACAAATTTTAATGATTTCTTAAACAGTGGGTGTGGATATATAGCGATAACGCCTATTTTTAGTACAGTTGCCGAAAGTAACCATACAAACTTAAGTATCAAATGTTAGTCTTATACAATCAAAACAGCTTAAAATTGCACTGATTTTTGGGCGGAAAAGGGGGCGTGCAAACCAATTTTTCGTACAGTTTCTGACAGTAACCACACACACCAAATTACCAAATTTAAGTCTCATATGACCAAAACCGTATTAAATAATTCATTTTCATTGGTTCGTGGGCGGTAAAAGGGGGCGTGGAGACATATTTTTAGTACAGTTACCGACAGTAACCATACAAACTAAATTACCAAATTTAAGTCTTATACGATCAAAACTGTCTGAAATAAAGCATTTTCATTGATTTGTGGGCGGTAAAAGAGGGGTGTGGCAACTTTTTTCCTCAACCATCTTGTACCTGAAACAAATCGACTGCCAAAAAATTTGGAGTTTATAGGAATCAGACACACATCGTTTTGCTTTTCATATATATAGATATTGATTTTTGGGCGGTAAAAGTGGGCGTGAAAACATTTATATATAGTGACCGCCTCTTGGGGCACCTACACAGCAAGTTACACTATAAAAATGTGTAGAACTCCGAAATTGCCATAATATCGAAAAAATGGGCGTAAATATATGGTGACCACGCCCATTTTTTGTACAGCTACCGAAAGTAGCTATCTGAACAAAATTACTATATATTTGTTTTTTACAATCAAAACCGCCTGATATATATCCTTTTTTTGGTTTGTGGTCGATAGCGCAAATTTGGCTTGTATGGGAGGTACCACGCTCCCTTGTACAATCGTTACCAAAACTCACAGGAACACTCTCAAGAAGTGGCTTCAGTTTCCCAAAAAATTTCATAAAGATCGGTACAGCTGTTTTGAAGTCTATAAGTGATATTATAGCCACATACCCACATACATACAATTACGGTCAAAATAATAGCAGTGCCTTTATATTCAGACATGTTTGGATAAATTATACCAGTCTACAAATTTCGAATCCGGTAAACCCATTATCATTCCTATATGTACTTTCAACACTGGTTCCAAATCTGTACTCAGTTTCCTGCTATATTGTAAACTTTTCATGATACAGGGTGTTTTACGTTTTTGGCAAGTGTTTAGTATTATTGGTCTAGAATCTTAACTACTCACCATAGAATAGAAAATAATATTTTGTATTATAGAAAAAATATCAAATTTTCCATCAATATATCAACCACTTTAGTGTCGTGTGCTATAGCGGAGCTAAAATTTTCAGATTATCCAACGGAATATCAACAAATTTTGTATCTTTTGTTTTAGGAGAGCTGATATTGTCCAAAGTTAGAATTTAGAAAAAAACTGTTGATTAAGTGTATTTTTACATGAAAAAAAGACATTTTAAGTTTGGACGATTACAGCTCCGCTAAAACAAAAGATACAAAATTTGTTGATATTTCGTTGAATAATCTCAAAATTTTTGCTCCGCTATCGCACTTGATACGATAGTGGTTGATATATTGATTGATATATTTATTGATATTTTTTCCAAATTACAAAATATAATTTTTTACTTTTTGGTGAGTAGTTTCTAGTAGTAGTAGATTCTAGATCAATAATACGAAACACGTGCCAAAAACGTAAAACACCCTGTATCTTGAAAATTTTACAATTCAGGAGGAAACTGAGTACAGATTTGAAACCAGCATTGAAAGCACATATAGGAATGGTAATGGGTTTACCGGATCCGAAATTGTTAGACAAGTATTATTTATCCAAACATGTCTGAATATAAGAGTACTGCTATTATTTTGACCGCAGCTGTACATCCATTTTTATATATATAGAAGATAGCTTCAATTAAAAAGTATTTCTGTTGTTTTGAATTTATCGATGTTGCGTTGCAATAGTTTGCAATAGTTTGCAATTCAAGGGCCGAATTACAGCATCCGTGATAGAGCAAAATTACGAAGGGCAGGACGAGACAAGTGCCTATCATTCTTGTACAATTTTGCTCGATCACGGATGCTGTTATTCGGCCCCAATTTAAAATTGGAGTGGCTTCCTACTTTTTAAGATATTGCGTTGTAGTAGCATTGCTTTTCAATTGCCCCATGTGTAAAAGGCCTTAGAATACGATTTAAATTTTTCGAAACGCCCTATTGTACAGCCGTTTTATCGTGTTGATATTGAAATAAAAATTAATTTTATCAAAAAATTTATCGAAAAATTTTCTTTCCATGAAAATGCAAAGAAGCTTCGCTTCTGTTGAGTGTCCAACTGGACGCTCTCAACTTATTTTTTTTTAAATTGACGAAATTTTTGTTTATTTGTAGGCAAAATTTTTTTAGATCTTATCGAAGAATACGATTTGTCTATACGCCTCATTAAATTTGTATCTTATTTATCTTCGAACTGTATTGAGGAGGGTTTAAAAACCCAAACATTTTCCCCTTAGCTACGTGCCTGCCATATAACAAGAATTTTGCAATCTCAAGAGAGAAAAAAGCTCCACATCAGTACTTTGTTGTTGTTGGCGCTGCGGCGCACAGTGGGGATGGCTTCATAGATTTCTGGGAAAAAATTATAAGGAGTGCTTGTAGAGTGATAAAACTTGGCACCTAGCACTTAATTAACGTTATTAAGAAAAATATAAATTTTCATAAAAATCTGCCACGCCCATCATATACCGCCCATGTAACTCAAAATGAATTTTTCATACAAAATTTTTCTTTTGCTCCGAACATGTTGAAATTTAGCACAGACATTACAATTAACAAAATAAAAAATTTGTGAAAGTTTCATTAAAATCGGCCACGCCCATCATATACCGCCCATATAAAAACAAACGAATTTTTCATATAAATTTTATTATTATTTTGTAATATTATTCTAACATGGACATGGGGCAAAAATTAGCGCAATCACGAACAGTCGTAAAACTCTTTTAATAACACAACTTCTTTTAACACGTTCTCTTTGAATTAAAAAAAAAAATAACATAAATATAAAAAAAAGATATAAAAATATAATATAAAATATAAACCAGTAAGGAAGCTATAGTCGGTCGAGCCCGACTATGAAATACCCTACACTTAGTGTGTTTATATAATATTTGAGTGTTGTGGGTGGTATGGAAGGTGGGCGTATTTGTAGGCGTATCACGCCCATTTTTGGTACTCAACTAAGAATTGATAAAACATATACACATACAAAATTTTGTCTTTCTAGCTCAATTATTAGCCCATTTTTTGTGTTTTCTCAATAGTTGGTGGTATGGGAGGTGGGCGTAATTGTGGGCGTATCCAAAAAAAATCATTGGGCTCATCCCCGGGTCCATATCAATATGTGTGCCAAATTTCATTCAAATATCTTACCTGGTTCTCTTTATTCTTTGCAAGATATAATCACACAGACGGACGGACGGACGGACGGACGGACGGACGGACATGGCTGAATCAACTCAGAAGCTGACGCTGATCAAGAATATATATACTTTTCCATACCGGCCACGCCTCCTTCTATGCGTTAAAAACGTTTGCACAAAGTTAATATACCCTGACTTTGTCAAGTGTAGGGTATAAAAATATAAGTTTTATTGAAAGGCGCACCTGACCGCAGTTGAAATTGATTAAAAATGTAAGAACAGATATGAGGCAATGTATTAGTAGTGATTTCCAAACATAGGCAAGTACAGCTAAAATTTCAGATTCAAATGTTTGGAAAAAACGGGATTTTAGTTATAAGTTCATAAAAAAAAAAAAAAAAAAAAATTAAGTCTCTGCAGAGTTTATTTTTTAAATTTTAGTATATTGACATATCCTACTTTAAATAAAAAATAAAAAAAAACACGTTAGCTCACATAGTAAAATAATATTCGTCTTGAAATTCTTAGGTTTATATTAAGTTAGTTCGGTAAAACATACAAGTTCGGAGTTTGAAACGGCATAAAAATAAAACTACCAGTCAGATTGAAGTAATTGTTTTTGATTTGACTGTACCATTTAGTCTTTAATATCAAAATACCACTGCATGTTGCATGAAGACTATGTTGACAATTTGACTTTTTTCCGCGAAATCCCCAGTGTGCGGCGTGAACTTGCTTGCTGCTGCATGGAATTCTCAAAGTTTGACACGAAAAGCATTTTATTAGAAGAAAAATTCAAAGTTTATTGAGCGAACAGAAGATTTTGTTTTCACCAACGGGCTTGAACTTTTGCCATAAGTAACAAACTCATTGCTAAAGCTTAGATTCAAGCTACAAGCGTTTTAAGCTGCCAGCATAACAACAATACTAATTTGAACAGCTGTAAAAACAACTTAATTTCCGATTCAATGTGATAAACAATAAAAATTCTTCCAAATTATAACTTTAGTGTTGTCTTAAAAAAGTAGGTAGCAAAATGTAAAATTTTTTTTTTAATTTCTACAAAAGCAACGTGCACGACACAGTTCGGCTAAGAAAGTATCTGCAAGATACATGCTAGATCTCAGCAGCAGCAGCAACAATAACAGCAACCGCAACAAAAAACAAAAACAACAACAACTACTGTGGGAGACTCTTGGCTGCTAGTGAGATCAACGTAGATCGGCAAAGATCCAGCAGCAACGTGTTTTAGTAACAAACGGGACGGCAGCGGAAGCAGCAGATACAACGACGTATCTTTCGGTTTCGATTTCAGTTAAAGTTGCAGCTAATTGGAAAATATTTTTTGAAAAACAAAGTAAAAACAATAAACAATAATTTCATCGGTTTTTTTTTCGCTTTTATACTATAACTGTGTATATTGCGCTCTATGCTTTAAACAACAACAAAAGAAAAACTGCTGAGTTGTGCTGTAATCGTTGTTTACTCGAAAAAGCTTTTGCATATGAAACGCCAAAAAGATCGAAGTGAATTATAGTTGAGTACAAAAAGGTGATCGGTACAACTGCAATTGGATGTTGATAGGCGCCGCTCTTGAGTTGACCCACTGAAGTGACGGCTTCAAGAATAAAACAACAACCACAACAACAAAGCAGCAAAAAGTGGTCGAAAATGAACTAGTTTAAGAAGAAGCATTACAAGAACACTTAATAACAACAACAACATTTACAGTAACAGCAAAAAAGCTAAGTGCAAAAAGTAATATAGTAAATATAACAAAAACAACAACAAAACAAAATAGAAGTGTAAATTTAAAAAAAAAAATCCCAACTGTCTCACATCATTTGCCTTATCTGTGAAATACAAATAAATTTACTCAAAGCTACACACGCACACCATTAACTCGCGCCGTTCATGTGTGTGATATAATAATATAAATAATAAAATAAAAGTGTGAGTATTTTTTATTGTTAATTCTAATAACTTATGAGCAAATAAAAAAATTGTTAAACATTATCTTTAAAAAAATCACAAATATTTTAAGCCAAACCAAAAAAAAAAAACAACCAAACTTCGGGTTATTCACGTTTTTAGCCGCATCAAGTGTAGCTGTGCAGTAAAGTATCTGAAAGTTCGTTCAATCGCTGGATGCTGTTTTCTTATCTTGTTTTTCTCTTTGCAATTTCTGTGAATTTTTGTTTGTTTTTTTTTACTTTTTTCGGCTTTCCAAAAGTTTACGTCAACAGCACCAGCACCATTTGAAGCAGCAGCAGCAGGTGTAGCGAGCGCTTTAAAGCAAGACCGCGTAAATGCAAAAAAACTAAAATATCAGCATCAGTGCCGGATTATTGTACAAATTTTGAGGCATTTTGGGGGCCTCCACGTTTCGGCAGCAAAATAGCTACTCGTTCTCTTAGGCCCTTTCCACACTTGGTCAACGCAATTGCAACGCAACTTCAACGCAACAGCGAAAAAGTTGAAAAGCAATGCAACTATAAATCGAATGCTTTCAGACTTGCTTCAAAAGTCATGCAACATATAATAACAGCCCTATTCTGGCAAATTAACAAATTGTTAATCAGTATTTTGAATATTTCTACGTGTTTATTGTAATTTTTTGATTTCAAAACAAAATTTTAAGCTCAAAAATAAACAATTTTGGTAAAAATTGTCAACTGCTTTTCAGTTATTGACAATTTCGTTAACAAATTTTGATTTTTGAGCTTTAAATTTTGTTTTGAAAACAACAAACACATAGAAATATTCAAAATACTGGTTAACAATTTGTTAATTTGTCAGAATAGGGCTGTAAATGTAATTATATAATAACTCATGTTTTTTGACTTCTTGCACTAATTTAATATTTAACACTTCATACTAATAATTATTTTTTCTTCTTTTAGATTCTATTAATGAAAAAAGGAACTAATTAATTAACTTATTCACCTTGATTAATATATAGCGTACTGCACTACAAATAACTGAATTCACAAAACAAACAAACTGATGCAACAAGTCGCCGATGAAAATTGCGGAAAGCCGCGTTGCGTTGAACAGGTTGCGAACGTGTCGAGAACTTGTTGCTTGCAAGTTGCTTAATCTGAAGGTTGCGGTATAAATACACAGGCTAGCAACTTGAGTTGGAGTTGCGTTGACCAAGTGGGGAAAAGGCCTTACTCTTCTTCACAAAATCTGTTTTAAACTCAGAATAGATCAATTGAAATTCAGAACAGATCAATAAACATTCAGAAAAGATTAATTAATATTTAGAAAAGATCAGTTGAAATTCAGAGCAGATAAATTGAAATTCTTAAAAGATCATTTGACATTTAGAATAGAGCAATTGAAATTCCAAATTCCTTTTGAAATTCAGAATATAGTATAATAAGAATAGTATATCAAATTCAGAAAAGATCAATTGATGTTCAGAAATTTCATTTGTAATTCAGAAAGTTTGAAATTCCATTTGAAAATTAAAAAATGTCAATTAAAACTGAATTAAAAAAATTATTATAAAATGTTATATAAATTAATTAAATAACACATCACTTGAAATTCAGAGCAGATCAAATGAAAATCAAAATTATTATTCAAATTTAGAAAAAATAAATTGAAATTTAGAAATTCCATTTGTAATATAGAAGAGATAAACTGAAATTCAACTTGCATACTTAGTTGGCGCTACAACAGTATGTCGATCTTGGCCTCATCTAAGAATGTGCGCCAGCCATTTCTGTCTCTCGCTTGCTGGCGCCAATTGGAAGTTTCAAGTTTCGTCAGATTGTCCTCTATTTGTACTTTCCAACGAAGATGCGGTTGTCCTTTTGCCTTGACCGCCGCTGGATACTGAATCATATATTTTCTTCACTTGAGCAACGTCTGAACTGAGCATAGCCTAGCTAGCAAAGCCGCTCGATTTTAATGCGCTTGACTATGACGATGTCAGCGCACAGCTCGTACCTCTATGTGTTTAACGTTGACCCCTGCCTTAAGGCTTAATTCAACGGTGCTCCAAAGCTTGGGACCAATATGAAGCGTCGGCCAACGCCCCTTCGGAATTCAAAAGATCCACCAGAAAGGTTCCCCTAATAATATACCACAGACCCCAATTTATGCTGTCAGATTGACTCTATTCATGACCGTGACACATTTAGTCACTTAAATTTAAGCATGACTAGGTTATTTTAATTTTTATTTTAGTGGCGACCGTAGCCTAGTTGGTAGAGTGCGTGGCTCCTAAGCTAAAGAACCGCGGTAGCCCGGGTTCGATTCCTGCTCAGACAGAAAGTTTTTTCAATTGAATTAATTTTTCTGTTCGGTCGTCACCTCTCTGCAGACAATGGCAAACCTCAGAGAGTAAAAATTGCCATGTAAAGCTTCTTGAGAACATAAGCAGTTCGAAGTCGGCATAAAACGCGTAGGGCCAGTTCTCGGTCATTTGTGATCAAACATTTAATAACACGCACAACAAAATTGATCAATAGAAGCTAGGTCAAAGTCCTTCCAAGGGCTGAAATGGCCAGTTTATTTTTTTTAGGTTATTTTAATAACCTTGGGTTATCTCAGTATCAATAACAATAATACAACCCTTACTTTTTGGCCGCCTCCTATCATCATAATCAAAAGACACTCTTTGACACGAAAATCTAGGGGCGGCATACTAGGCCTGTCACTTATGTCATCAGGTTCTTCAATATTAGTGGACACAACTCAGACTATTTAGGTTTCCCCGTCGCCTGTTTTCAAATTCCAAAGGTAACAGTATATTGATCCGGTAGTTGCTTATCTTCCTTACATTTACTGTTTGAAATAACGAGAGTTTAATCTACCATCATTCTCTTAGTAATTTAAGGGAGTTACCAACCCGAGTTCAACTTAAGTGTAACTCACACCGACCTTCCTGGTCTAAGCCACTGCCAGAGCGAATGAACCCCGAAGGACCTATTCCCACGACAGTCAATCCCCGGGCTCAAGGTGCCACTAGACAAGGCTCTTCAACATCCCGTCTTACAGACCAAAAGATCTTAGAACAATTATATTTGACTGTGACACCTTCAGCCACTAGAATTGTACATGACTAGGTTAAAAATAACCATTGGTTTCACAACGTTATGATAACTTAATATCAAAACTATGCTTTCTCCAAGATTTCGCATTAACAACCAAGGCTCAAGATAAACCTTTTTATATTACAGAAATCAGGTGAACATTCAAGAGCCGTGCCTCAAGAATGAACTCATTTTGAGATGAATTAATGGGCCGTGCCCCCTGAATTGTCCACCCAATAACCAACCATCACCCCTTCTATTCCTAGCTTTGGAATAATACCCCTAAGGGTATTTGCCTGTCCAAATAGGCTATCCAAATACCCCTAAGGGTATTTGCCTGTCCAAATAGGCTCAGCAGATGAGCCATCAGCTCCCGCAGCTTTATTTTTAAGCCGAGCTAAAGCTGTCAGAACTTCATCATAGTGTCACCATTTACAAGCTTTGATAAGTGTTCCGTCCATAACGCCAGTATACTCTAGATATACAGTTGCGAACAAAAGAATAGCAGTGTTCTTATATTCAGACGTGTTTGGATAAATAATACTAGTCTACAAATTTATATCCGGTAAACCCATTATTATTCTTATATGCACTTTTAACCCTGGTTTCAAATCTGTACTCAATTTCCTCCTATATTGTAACATTTTCAATATACAGGGTGTTTTACGTTTTTAGCACGTGTTAAGTTTTATTGATCTAGAATCTGAACTACTCACCATGAAATAAAAAATATTATTTTGTATTTTAGAAAAAATATCAGCTTTTTAATCAATATGTCAACCACTATCGTGTCATGTGCGGTAGCGGGCAAAAATTTTGAGATTATATAACAAAATATCAAAAAATTTTGTATCTTTTGTTTTAGCGGAGCTGTAATCGTCCAAAGTTAGAATTTGGAAAAAATTGTTGATTAAGTTTGTTTTTACATGAAAAACAGAATTTTAAATTTGGACGATAGGGAAAGTGCCTGCAAAATATTTTTCACCTCAGCGCCTCACAAGGTGTAAATCCGGCGCTGATCAGTAAGCATATAAAAAAATTTAAAGTGCGAATTCTCATCTGTATGTATCTTTGTGACTAAAGTGTTAATATAAAAAAAAAATGTGTCGTGGAAGTATTTCGACTGCATACATATTTAAATAGAAAATATCTTTGTATATATGTACATATGTGATTTCATTATCGAAATATAATTTAAATTATTACCTGTTGTTGGGCCCAAGTCATTTAATTTTCCATTATTAAAAGATATTCCGCTGCAGTTATAATATTGCTATAGTACTAAAATTGAATTTGCTAAAATTTTTTATTCATCTTTACTTATTTCTACCTATGTACCTATCTTCCTATGTATGTACCCAGTTGGAAAAGGAGCTCTGCTGTATGTCTGCCAGCAACATGCCGCGGAAGGTCAGGAGACATGCTCACCTCCATACCCACATACATGTTTTTTCTATAGGCTTGTCCTATGCCGGCATTTTTGCCAAATGAACTGCCGTAGCAGCAATGCTGCATGCATCTCACGGCATTAATGCTACATTCATCTCACTGTATTAAATATGGTGTTTTTTTAAGCTGCATGAGAACTTTAAATTATAATGCAAGACATAAATGTTGTTGAAATTAATTTTTTATTATTATAATCTGGTAGATAATTTCATGGCACTTATTTGTTAAATATCATTTCTGGCATATAACCGCCGCGGCTACGAGTTACATTGTCCATTTGATCAGTCCAATTTTTCACTACTTTTTCCAATAAATTTGGCCGTATGGCGTCAATGGTGGCTTGAATATTGGCTTCCAATGTTTCAAGCGTTGCTGGTTTGTCGGCATAAGCAAATGACTTAACATAACCCCAAAAAGAGTAATCGAGAAGCGTTAAGTCGCACTATCGATGGGGCCAGTTAACAGGACCACTTCTGGAAATGAAGTTGTTACCAATTTGATTTTGCAATAAATTGATGGTTGAGCGCGCAGTACGGCAAGTTGCGCCATCTTGTATTAATTTAGCTGATTAATTTTTGGAAACAAAAAATTAGTTAGCATGGCTCGATAGCACTTGCCATTAACCATAACGGCAGCTCCGTCCTCATTTCGAAAGAAATTATATTTGGAAGCGTTGTTCTTGCGTTAAACGATTCACGATAAATTGCCAAACCTTATTGAACAAAAATGTTTAACAGTTTGACATTCCCAGCTGTCAAACCATACCCAGAAACCATCGAAACTTCTCATTCAGCTAAAAAAACACCCTTATATGAGTACTTCACTCACTGTTCACAACTTTACCCTTCGAACTGAACTTGACAAATGAGAACATCGATAGAAAACTTTACGTTCGCAGCTCTAGAAATCAAATTTACCGTTAGTATTTTCGTAGACTTTAACGGTATTTGAAGATTATAACAACAAATGCAAGGCGGAGTGGAATAACTCCCAATGAAATAACTCCCAAATGAAAAAATGAAATAACTCCCAATGAAATAACTCCAAAAAAACAATTAAAAAACTCCCAATGAAAATGAAATAACTCCCAAACAAAAATGAAATAAGTCCCAATTAAATAACTCCCAATGAAATAACTCCCATTAAAAATGAAATTGATGAAATAACTCCCAAGAGAAATAAAATAACTGCCAAGAGAAATGAAATAACTCAGAAAAAAAAAAACAAATAAAATGACTCCCAAAAGGTTTTCATACATTTTTGAGAGTTAATTCGTTTCATCAAAAATTTTTTATAAAAGTTTTTCGCCTGCGCCACTTTTTTCCCTAGACAGCTACCAAAAATAGTTTTAAAATATTATTAAAAAAATTAAAAATTGTTATAAAAAATCGCGCGATTTTTCGAACAATTTTTCGCCTGCGGCGCTTTTTCCTTTATAAAGCTACCGAAAATAATTTTGAAATATAATTAATCTCTCGATTTTAAATAACAATTTTTTTGCTTGCGCCACTTTGTCCCTATAAAGATTTGCCCCTATTAAAAATCACGCTGTTTTCTAAAACAACTTTTAATTTGATTTAAATGTTATTTTAAAACTATGTTCGGTAGCTTAATAGGGAAAAAATAGGAGTTATATAATTTTCATTGGGAGCTATTTCATTTTGTCATTTGGAAGTTATTCCATTGGGAGTTATTTGACAGCGCGAATAACTCCCAACCTAAATGAAATAACTCCCAAGAGAAATTAAACTCCCAAGAAAAATTAAATACCTCCCAAGTAAAATGAAATAACTCCCAACCAAATATTTTGGGACTTATTTCATTTTAAAATTTTTTGAGAGTTATTACATAATGGGGAGTTATTTCATTAAAAAAATGAAACAACTCACAATAAAAATGAAATAACTCCCAATTTTTTGGGAGTTACTGAAATGAAATAACTCCCAAAAAGGTATGAAGAATTTTTGGGAGTTATTTCATTGGGAGTTATTTCACTGCGCCCAAATGCAACAAAATTACAAACAAAGAAAAGCACATGCAACAAGTATTCTGGCGATCGCGCACAAGTTGAAATTGTTGAAAACAAAAAGTGGTTTCGGCGAATTATAACAATTATAAAAATATTGAAGTTGTTGTCAATTAAAATTAACGTAACTTTTGCATTATCAAACATGAAACATACCTCACTTAGAAGTAAGGAGGAAGTTTTAATATTTCAAAAAGTACACTTGTAAACTTAGCATTAAAATTACAACCTGCCACAGTTATTCCATTGGCAGGCCTGCTTTGTTTTTCATCTGGGTAATAAAGAGTAAAATTTTGTTTGCATTTGTTGTGAATTCTCATATTTCTCGAACGGTGTAAAAATGTAAATATCAGATAGGATATTTGTCTTGTACCCTGTTAGGTGTTTACTTATAATACAGAAAATGATAATTTTTTTACACCGAATGGTATAATTTTTAATTATTCAGGATATTTTTTACAATTTTTATTAAATTGTCATTAGTACATAATCGTATGTACTAATTTTTGAAAATTAATAAATAAATAAAATAAAATTAAATAAATAAAATAAATTTATTAATTGCCAAATGAAATGCCCGAAATAAAATTTGATTGGACCTTATTTCATTGGGCTTTTTATTCCATTATGAAACAAAACCCAAACAAAAAATGAAAGGTTTCTCAAAATTTATGATATAGTCTCCGAAAATTGGGAGTTATTTCATATGAACTAACACCCAAAAATGTACGGACATTTTTTGGAGCTTATTTTATTTTTATGGGGTCCATTTCGTGGTGCCAAAAATTACACTTAATGTGTTTATCAATAAGAATGTGATTTCAATATTACTATATTATTCTTTGCTTTTCTTATTTCACACCGATCTGATAGGTGCGTCATTTCACACCGGGTCAGCGGTGTAAATTAACACCGTTCGGTGTTGTGTAAATCTAAAAATTCGCTCACCGGTGTGAATTTATTTTTGAAATTTTTTAGTGTGTAGACATTCTAGATAGGAAAAAAAATCTCATAAATGCTCTCAACAATTTTAATATCTTAATAACCTAAATAAAAAAGCTTTGTTGGTAAAAAGTGGTAATGGCACAAGCAATTACTTGTAGCTTGTTATGATAATTTCATTGTTTAACAAGTAACTTTTTTATGGCATGCAATTTTAAATGTGATTTTATATTCATTTCATTCTGTATAAGAATCCAACTATTTTTCTCTTTTATGCGTTTCTCGTGTTTTTTGTTGATGAATTTGAAAAATGATTAATGCTAACCTTAGGCCATGCTATTGTGTCTTTTATTCTTTTGCATGTATCTTTCAAAAATTTTAAATATAACTACTCATTTTAATCTAATTGCCATTTTTGATAAGGTCGTAGATGGTGGAGCTGCGAAAGTTATTTGGTTGAAAAATATTTTAAATGATGTATTCATTTCAATAAAATAAGTTAAGGGTAAGAGTAAAAAAATATTAGTGGAAATTTTGCGATAAAAATGTAGCATTTTACTATAGTAATAATAATATACTATAATTATATTTAAAACCATTCTTTGTCAATAATTACGACTAATTTGGTGCATTTTTAGTGAGTACTTTTGGTTTTGGTTCTGCAACTGAATTGAAAAACTTCTTATATTAACAATTTTTTCTTAATTTGCCATCTTAAAAATATTTAATAACTTTTTGATTTAATTTTCAACTTTAGTTTAAACTACTTTTTACTCGCATTTTGCTCGTTTAGAAAAAGTTTTTGAGTTTTCATTTAAGTTAAATATTTTTTTTTAATATTTTGTATACATTTAACTGTACTTAAGTTAATTGTTAGGAAACTTATTTTATTATACAATATATAACTCTTGGCTTTTAGAGTTATTAAGCAATCGAAAATGTTGTTATTTACTAAAAATAAAATTTTTACTTTAATTTTAGTTTTTACTTATAAATAATTGAACAAATAAATTAAATAATACAAAAAATAATACAAATAAAATAATTTAAATAAGAAATAATTATATTTAAGGTATATACATAAACACCCAAATATTTTAATGTGTAAATTAATACAAATTTTTATATTAAAAATAATATTTTAATAAATAAATAATAGCTGTAAATGTAAATAAAAACATAACTGAAAAAATATATAGATTAATCTCTGTCAATAGTCTGTCATTGACGGATTACTGTCACAGTTCAATATATTAAAATTTTTTGTATATATATTTTAATATTAAGACAATTGCTTAAACCCTTTTTTTATTACACAATATATAATTTTTGATTTTTAGAGTTATTAAAACTTTCTCGGCAATCGGAAATTTTCTACGTTCTCAAAATACACTTTTTACTAAAATTTAAGTTTTCACTTATAAATAATTAAGCAAATAAATAAAATCATAAAAAAATAATAAGGGTATTCACTTCACTGCTGAAATTTCCGAAATGCTGAATTTTACGAAAACTTCAGTGCAATTGTTGTTGTTTTGGTTTTCCGAAGTTTGCTTAAATTTAATCACCTATTGAGTTGATGAAAAATAATCGTCGGAAATTTGCGAAAAAAATATGTGTTCAGTAACAATAAGCAAGTCTGTTTAATAAGTGTAAATCATTGTGAATATGATAATTTTAATAAGAAGAAGAGCATTCTGTCAAATCTCGCCTAAAAGCTGAAGCAGTGTCTGCAAGCAAGAACAAAATTATCATTAATTCTATTGTAGCTGAGTGGCGGTCGACTTATATATATGTGTATTAATCTGTGTTTAACAAAATATGAACAAAATTATTTATTTTGGTAACAAGCGCACTGACGACAATGGCGATTTTAAGTTTGACAGAGGTATGTGACAAAAAAGAAACATTACAAATAGGTCGCTCACTTCAACTCGTCAGAAATTTTAGATTTCTAAAATTTCAGCATTGAAGTGAGTACCCCTAATAAGTATAATTAAAATAATTAAAATTAAAAATAATTATAATAAAAATAAATACATAAATACACAAATATTTCAATGTGATAATTAATGTTTATATTAAAAATAATATTTTAATAAATAACTTAGTATATAAATCAAAAATACATCAATAAAAAATATATAGATATGGCTCAATCTCTGTCAACCGAAAGATCCCTACCCATTTTTGAGCCGTGATTTTGAACGTATTTTTTTAACTATAAAAGCCAAAAATCAGGCGGAAAATTAAAAAAAAATATTTTGTATACTTTAAAAACTCAAAATTATGTATGCAAAATTTAATTAAGATATCTATTTTTTACCTTAATTTTCCAAGTTTAAGCAACAAAAATTGACAAGTCCCCTTATTTTTTTAGTACAAATATTTTAAAGGAGCTTTAAATTTTTGTGAATAGTTTCCTTTTGAACTATGTGATTCCCCTTTTGTTATTTCGTGATGGCTACCGGAATATGGTTGCTTAAACGAGAAAACTACTTGAAAAATGCTCTAAGTCCAAAGTTTAAGAGTTTGTTAATTGATGCGTAAAAATTCTTTTTAGAAGCTTAAGGCTTTCATTGAAGTATATTTTAGTATTTTTAAATTATGAATATTATAATATATGCTGTCGAAATATGGCTATATGGCTGATTAATCCACAAATGTTCAATAAAAATAAAACAAATCATCAATATATTTTATAAATCATGGAGATTTTTTACAGAATCTTTAGAAGTAATTTCGCAATTAGCTTTAGTCGACTAACGGCAGAATTGATTTGCAATGTTTTATGAGTATACCTCCACAAAATACAGAGCTTTCAGTGTGATAGCCAAAGTTTTTAGATTCCACAAAAACTAGAATCCCGAATAAAAATATTAGCTGACGAACATCGGTCAAACATGGGCCACACGGCCGTACAAGGGTCGAATATGGCCTAAAACTGCTCGTAAAACAAAAATCCTAGGGCCGAAAGTTGGGTCGAACAACGTTCGAACAAGGCCTTAATTAAGCTGTACGGCCAATACGGCATTAACTGGCGTAATTAATCCGTTTTTAATCCTTCGACCCGTTTTTGAGAAATTGAAGGTTCAAGGTCAAGTACATGTGGATGCAGTTTTTGTTAGATAAAATTTTTTCTCTTTAACTTTATCGAATTTATGTCAATGAGTGAAACATTAAGAATTACCTGGAAAATAGTTTCTTTGAAACGTTTAACCCTCGAAACCCAACCCTTATTGTCCAAATTGACTCCATAAATTAAAAAAATCCCTTTTTTTCGTATAAAAGCTTTGTTCAAACTAAAAGAAGGTAGCTTTTTGATGGAAAAATATTCCCCTGATATACTGTCGCTAAGTGAATTTTAAAATAAATCCAAATTAACTAACTTTCTATATCCCTAAAATGACCTCAAAGGTATTAAAACTAAGTTTTTGATATATATTTTAGGCCGGAGTGAATTTCAAAAGTGCATAGCATCGATTTGGCACAGGGCACACTTGACAGGTATTGTAACAAAAATGTAAACTACAAAATTTCCTTTCGATCTGATTGCATCTTCCTGCTTCGGTTTGTTCTCTAAAATCAGGACATTTTTTAAAAACTAATGGTGTGAAAAATCTTAAGAAGTTGTTCAGTTAGTACAAACATGAAATGGGGGATCACAAAATTTCGTTCTGTTCTGATAACATTCCTGCTCTAAGATATCCTTAAAAATGACATAAATAAAAAAACCATATTGCAAAGATTTTTAGATTTAGTTATAGGTATTTACCCAAATATTGATTTTATGACGTTTTTTCTGATACGTCATCTTCTTATTCCAGAATGTCCTTGAAAATGGCATATTTTTTATATCATAAAAATCGTTGAAAATTAGGGCCAAATCAACTGAAAATAGGATAAACTAAACACATGCAAAATTTCATTATGATCTGACCCCAAATGCCTATAACGAAAATTTATTTGAAAAACTTCGTTGGAGAAAATTACATTTATTTTTTTAACTCTAGGAGGAATATATATCCAAAATGCATGTAAATATAGGTTGAAATATGTTGAATAGGTTGTTTTTGTTGGAATGAAACTTTTATACGAAAAACGGGTTTTTTTTATTTTTAAGGTCAATTCTGAACATAAGGGTTGGGCTTCTAGTGTTAAATTGTTCGAAGAATTTATTCTACAGGTAGTTCTTAATGCTTCACTTATCGACACGAAGTCGTCGGGAAAATTTAATTAAAGTTGATGAGAAAAAAGTTTTTCTAACAAAAACTGCATCAACATGTACTTGACCTTGAGCCTGCAATTTCTCGAAAACGGGCCGAAAGATTTAAAAACAGTAAACGCCATTAAGTTCAGCGTCCTCGAGTTATGCTGAAATAATATGTCCCCCACTTGTTTGATATTTAGACATGCACAGTAGTGTCCCGTCCATATATGAGAAAAAAATTTTTCGAGCTACATCGCAAGAGGTATCAAAATTTGAGAAATTTTACACAGATTACACAAAAAAAAAAAATTAATTTGCGTGTCATCTTAAGGGCTCTACTGACTTTGTTGTTTCGTAAGTTTTACGTTTTTGCAGACTTAAACCAAATGCTTAAAATAATACAAAAATAAAGTTTGAAAGATATTTTATTATTGAAATAAATGTAAAAAAGCACAAGAAAATAAAATAAACAAAAAAAAAAAATTATAATCAATGACAAAAACTTAGAATTTAAACTTATTTTTGTGTCTAAAATTTGGCATTTCTGCGCGAGATTGCAACTTGGTTCTGATAAAGCCATCTCGAGAAGATGGGTCAGTTAAACTTTGTGAGGACTATGTTACCAGTTTAACACATCTTTCTACTGAGTGTGTGTGACAAGGAAAGTCAACAATTCCAAGCATTTATCTTTTGCCATGATTTGAAGATCCTGATTAGAAATATGTCGAAGAACCGGGGGTGCTGTAACCTGACACTCGTTCCACACAATAATTTTGGTGTAATCTCAAGCAGAGATGTACATTTTTGGTGGTTTAAATATCCTGCGTTTAATGCTTCTTTCAGCTTCTCTAGCTTTTATTATTCTTTGCAATGCTCCAAAATGTGGTCTTTTGATGACATCAAACAACATACCGTCACCTAAAATGCCCAAAGGCGTAACCATCATTATCATAATTTTACAGGAGAAGCAAAAAACGTTATATTATGAAAACTGTTTAATTTTAAATCGCGATTTCTTCACATTTTGTCTTAAGATAGACGACAAACTTATTTCTGTAAAAAAAAATATATTTTTTTCAGAATTTCGGAAGTTATGTGGGTTACGTCTTTTGTTATTGTTTTTCTCTGAAATGCCTAAAGGCTTAACCCACAGTTTCGTGAGTTTGTAGTTGAAATAATATGTTTTAATATGAAAAATATTTATGTTTCAAACGATGAATTTTTAACAGCTTGCTTAAACGACGGCGATATACTTATAAAAACAAAACATTGGTTTTCTGAATTACGGATACTGTTTTTCTACAATCTAAAGGCGGAACATTAGGATATCTGTTAAATTGAATGGTACATATTTTTTAAAATATTTATTGTAGTTTATTATTAAATTCGCTGAAAAATGGCTTAAAGTATTGAAAAGATAAGGTGGAATAAAACAAAATAAAAAAAATTCATTGACGAAAAAAAATGCTAATACAGGTAGTAAGGTAGAGTAGAAGTGAAGTAACATATTATAACATTTTAATTATATTTTTTTAATTCTCATAAGGAATGTGGTCATAAAAATAATGACAGTCTCTTGGAAGTAAGTGTTTTAGGTCTTGTAGGTGTTGATATTTCTTTTTTGAAATTTTTATTCTTTGGGAGTACATTTCAGGAGGATCCACTACTTTGAATTTTTGCGCAATTCACTGTGGAAGAATCTGGTAGTCGTCTTTAATATTGATTTTAAAATAAATAATTCCACACGGATCGTATCCCAAAGCTCGGAGCTTATTGACTGTTGGATCTCCTTTTTTTTTGCCTAAGTATAACGAAAACAAAATTTTTTCAATATTACAAAAAAATTCAGCTTTATTGTAATATTAATATTTATCTTACCTGGTCGAATAGAAGAATACCGCTTAGGAATAGAGTCGTAGTCAAGGAAGTATTTATGATCCAGGTGATGAACCTTAAGAGGTGCTGGCTTTGTTCGTGAAGTTTTCATTAAATCGACAAGCTGTGATGGTAAATTGATCTGTTTTTTGTTAATTTTTCTTTGAATAATTGAATGTGTCGAATCACATTCCATTTGTGTATGGCCAACGACTAAATATTTGTGTTCCACTGTAATATTTGTCTCGACACATATAGAAAGTAAAGCATTAGATAGTACTTCATTGCGATTCTGATAGTAACAGCCATCAGAATATATAATAATACTAGCTGAACCCGGTGTGCTTCGCTACCCCCCTCGTATAAAATAAAATTAAAAGTATTTATATATTTACAAAAATTTATTTATTTAATTTAATTATTGCAATGCTTCGCCTCTTTTTTTGTTGTAAACCAATTAGAATTCAGCACTGAATCGCATGTAATTTGCTTCATGCTCCCCCTTTTTATTTTTAGACCAATCAAAAAGCAGCAATTACACAATCAGCTGTTTCGCAGTCAGTTGTGGGAGAATGAGAATGGGGTTACCCCACTCTCTATTTTAATTAACACGTATTATAAAATCAGCTGTTTTGAAGACAGTGGTGGAAGAAAGAGAAAGGGCTACCCCACTATTTTAATTAATATGTATTTTAAATTTGTGGTAAGGCCGTTAATAATCGTAGTAAAAAAGTAGGTGCAGAAGTGTGCATGGTCGAAAAATATTATCATGTAATAAGTATTCCTGAGTCAAAGCTGAACGCTGTGAAAATTTAAGATCGGTTATCAGGTCCAGCCTCCAATATATCGCAAACAAAGGGGCGTGTTCCGCCCACTTTTCTTTTGGTACGTATTTCTATTCATGCCAATACCATATATAGCAAATACCGCCGCCGTTGGTCAAAAAATGCCCAAGATATGACGATTTTAAATTTTGGGTTATATGGGCGAGGCCACGCCCCTTCGTCCACTCACAACTTTATATAGTCAAGAATTTATTATTTCGTAAGAATTCAATTCAATTCAATTCAATAATAATTTATTTATCAATCTATTGTGTATCCTATTGTGAAAATTTAATGACGATCGGTCCAGTAGTTAAGACTATATTGCGATTTTTAATTTTCCTAAAAAGGGGCGTGGTCCCACCCACTTTTCTCCTGGTACGTATTCCTAATTATGCCAATACCATATGTACCACATAGCATCAACGTAGGTAAAAAAATACCCAAAATATGGCGATTTAAATTTTTGGGTTATATGGGAAGTGCCACGCCCCTTTGTCCAATAAAAACTTCATATAGCCTATTATTCTTTCCAGAGTCATAGTAAAATGCTGTGAAAGTTTCTGGAAGATCGGTCCAAGGGTTTGGCCTCCTATAAAGCACAAACAAACAAACAAACAGACAGACAAACATACATTTTTATATATATAGATTGAAAGCAGATTCATTATAATTAAAGTAAAATGGGGCAAAAAAGGGGGACTACCAAAAAAATCTATGGGTACCTTACTTATAGATAAAAACTATATAAAACTTTAGGTAAATACATATTACAAAAAAGTATTTTGTATAGCAAACATTGTTAGTGGTATAAGTAAGTATCTGAATTAAAAAAGGGGGCGGTGATTAAAAAAGTGGGCGTGGTTCATAGTAATATGGAACGTTAACAGTATTAAGAGCAATATACTACCAAATAAAAAATAATCCGTTGGAAGGAACAAATTTGTACAGAGAACAAAAAGTTTAAAACTTAACTTTGGCGTGAAAACGGGCGTGAAAGGGGACGTGACGTAAGAAATGTTTATTTCTACCTCGCCTGGAGTATAATGTGTATAAAATTTGAAGTAAATCTGTTAAAAACTATATGGGAGCAATTAAATAATTTTAAAAAGTGGGCGTAAAAGTGGGCGTGGTCGAAAAAAGTACCCTATTAATCATGCCAGAGTCCCAGTTAAATGCTGTGAAAATTTCAGGAAGATCGGTCCAGAGGTTTGGTCTCCTATAAGGTACAAACAAACAAATAAACAAACACACATTCCATTTTATATATATAGATGGTTTATACTCGGCGATTGATCAATTACGTTTCTTATATATTTTATAATGCAGGTTGCAAAAGTTGATGCAACAAGATTTCCTTCGGACTCGTCCCAGACAAAGTTGTCAGATTCGTGACTTATAATATCGTATATGGTAAAATTGTGTACCTGTAACTTCATTTTGTAGTACGAAGCATTTGTATTTGATTGTGGAATCAGCTTTACGGCTTGCATATCCATACATAATAATAATATATGTTCAGATTTTGCGTTTTCTATATCATTCAACTTCTCTTCTCTCATGTTTTTTATGTCCTCTCTGTGGAGGTCATACTGAGCTTCTGATAAGTTCTTAGCTTCATACGATGTGCAAATATCACGCATGTCATTCTTCGGCTTAAATATAGATACTTTATTTTGCTCTAAAATGTTTCTAAATTTGGGAAAATATACAGGCAATATCCCATTTTCTTTATGTAATTTGCTTTTATCACAATAAACGTCATACATGTGTCTATAGCTGTCTATAGCTTTTAAAATCCGATTGTAGATACAATCTGTTAGTGTACTGACGTCGATAGTGTGATTCCAATTTGGGCACATCTTCTAACCATTTATTTAAAAATTTCAATCTTTGTTCATACTGTTTTCCATTCTTTGTAACTTTTCGTTGTTGAGTTTTTAAAGCGGTGTGTTTTTCGGGACCTATATGACTACCGTTTAACTCAGCTAAATTCACCCAGTTTCTTGCCATTTTTTCTGTTATTCCTAGCGTTGACAGAAACATTTTCTGGCAAACTTGGAGACGCATTGTATTTGTCTTTAAAAAATATATCTTTGTAACTGAGCGACGAGAATCTACTGCATATATTCGTTTTCTGCTTATTGTCTCAATAAGACTGGTTACGTAAATTTTCTTTTGGTTCCAAGACATTTGCCAGAAACTATCGAATATTTCCATTCGCTCCATTTCTTGAAAAAAAGAACAATGTCGAGACGAGTTGCTTGCACAAAACGACGATGTGCATCCCGGTTTCATTTATCTTGCCATGCTTTCCGAATAATCATTTCCATTTGACCGTCTTTCATATTTTTTTCCATACATGCGATTAGTTTTGCTTTCAACTCTTTTATTTCTTTTAGGGGGCTTACTTAAAGCTTCATTTAAGGCATTTAGGGCATTTTAGGTGACGATACTTATAAGTAGGTTTTCTGGGTGCGCAAAAAAGAATTTCTTTCGATAACAGCATTCACAACAGACCTCAGATTTTTGGTTAAAAATTGAGAGTATTTAATCAGTTGAAAAATATGTTTAGCTTCGTCCTTAAAAGACGTCTTTTGCTCGATAAGGAACCAAATAAGAGCGTATACTTTAACCACTAGTTGACCAGCAATAAAAATCTTCTGATTGATTAGGAGTACTTAGGTAAAGTCTGAGTGTGCGATTAGCAGAAGTAAGCCATCTCGAGTGTGCCATTTTTCCAGGTTGATCGTTTGCCAGTTCAGAAGTACAGGTACCAGTTGATACAGCATGACATATCTTATAAAGATATTTTTGATCTGTACTTAGTTGATCGACCACAGTTTTCGGCAAGTCAAGAAAATTACCAGCCACCGCATTAAAAGCCACTGTGGTTTTATTTTCGCAACCAACTAATTTTTTTCAATAGGTCCGGAATATTCTCTAGGATCCGAAGTGCAACCATCTAAGGTCAAGAATAAATGATGGAGGGGTAAATCATTGACATGAAGCATACAAACAGAGCATTGTAACGGTCTCTTCAAATACTGCTCTAAATATTGAATAACGCCATCCTTCCAACCGGTGTTAGTTGCAGTTCCGTCACATCCAACTCAAATTACATCATATAAATTTTAACCTCCACCCTCTAATAAACTTGTAATCGAATTAACTATTGTTGTGTTTTGTGTGTCCCAAATAAATTGATCCAGGTTCTGCTAAAATTGATATGTGCTCTTCTAAGACTTCTTTGCGATGGTAACGATTTCTTATTTTCTCATTTATCAGAGTCTTGTCTTTTTGGCCATCACAGTAAATGCTTTTTATAGCAATAGCTTCAATATCTTTTGTAGCTTCTGTCCGAGCTTTAGATACAGCTCTGTGGATTTTATTTTTTTCAATAACCAGAGTTAAATCTTTGGCAGAATCCCAGCCGACGTCAGCCAAAACAGCAGAAGCAACAGCAGCAGCAGACCGCGTCGATAAACCGTATCTATCACATACCTTAGCAACTGTTGGCAACGGTAATGTATTTCGATTTGCCATTGAAGTCAATGGAGTCTCTGTCGAGGACGTGTTTATAGGGGATACCTCTATTATCAGATACATTTCTGGGGAAGATTCGCGTACCGAATCTTCATCACAATTTTCTGAAATAGAATCGTTTTTTGAGTAGAACATGACTTTTTTGACTCTTAAAGTTGTCGCTGCTGTCGTTTTAGTAATCTAGCCATTTTTTTTCTTATCAACACCAATTATAACCATTTTCCGGTAATTTCTTTGATCCAACAAAAAACATCTCTCATTGATGGGAACTTTCTTAATTTTTAAGCACGAACAAGATTCAAATGAAGTGCATTTACAAGCAGCAACGTCGAAAAGCTTCTCAGATGACTCTAAAAAATATTTCAATTTGTCTTGAAATCTTTTGCTTGTTTTTGGGTCATCTTTTCAAACTGAGGTACTTTTCGAAATAGGATTTCAGTATTTGAATAACTCGTTCCTTAGCTACGATTGGAATTGAAGCTTTGGCCCAAATATTATTGATCTTTTCAGAAACAATCGCATATATATATGAATTTGAGGGATCCTTTCCATTATACTTCAATTTCAGATCGTTCTTGACAAATAAAATATATTTAATGACGTCCTTTATAGTTGGTACAGCTATCGAGCTACAGCTACGATTGTCCAATTCTTTGTATGGACCCAATATATCACAAGTAGTCTCACTACGCCTTGAACTCATTAGTCGTGTAATTTTTAAACAACTAAAACGACGAGTATGTATTACTTCTAATAAGAAAAAGAAGGATTTTAAAAGATTTAAAAGCAGATTACAGATTTTCTTTTACTTTATCGTGTTTGGTCAGGTTGGCAACTGTGAGAAACGACAAAGTGACAATATTTCTGTCAAAAGTTAACGCATGCAGGGATGTAAAATGCAGGATGTCAATACAGGGATGTCAAATCAGTAACAGAACTACATCTCAGCATATGGGATTCACTCAAATGTATAAATTTACGTTAACAAAATAAATTTTTTTTATAATAAAATATCACTATCATATTTACTATATCACTATAAAAGTTAAAATTTGCCAAAAACTTGAAGGTCGGTCGGTAGAGCCCTAAGGATATAATTTTGTTTTATGTTTAAAATTATTCTTGTAATCTACAATCAATTACACAAATTTTAAGGGCTCTTGCGTTAAGGAAAACAAAAAAAATGTATCGGGACACCCTAATGCACAGTGTAATTAATCAATTTTTTAAAACTTACTTGATCAAAAGCTCGCGATCAAATTCATGTAATAATTTTTTAAAATTGTATGTGAATTAAAAATTTCACTTATGAATCAATTTTGCATTTATTGAATGGGTTCTTGTATCGTTATTCAGTTGCACTCAAAATTCTGAAGAAGATCAGCTGTGACTATTGACAATAATGCAATTGACATTGTGTCATTTCATAGGAGAACGCGAGAGAGGGCACGTATTTAATTTTTTGTTTGGGAAGTTTTTTCATTATAATATTTCAATTTGAAAGTAAAGTAATTTTCTTGAGACTTGTTTCATTTCCTGATGTGAGAGTTCATTAATTTTTTGACACTTATTTGATGTTTTGATTAAGGAGTTATTTAATTCTTTTAGGATTTATTTCGTCCGCTGATTATTTTTTAAGCATATTTGCTCTTCTTTTTTTATTTACGTGCCATAATTCGAGAGATTTTAAATTTGATTGAGAAAATTTCTGATATTTTTAATCACTGTTAGACTTAGAGCGATTTTAAAATTACTGAGAGATTTTTTTTATGTTAATCGAAATCATTGAGCAATTAAGGGATTTTTATTTTAATGACGTGAGATATGAAATTCATACGTATGCATTCAGCTTCTTACAGCTATTCATCTTAAAACATTTAAATAATTACTAACTTATATCATGCAATTTTATATTTCATCCTATGTTATTGGATAATTTTCTGGAATGTTCAGTTATGCTTTAACTCTGATTTTGATGTACCTAAATAATTACAAATATTATTTTCCCAATATAAAAATATGCTAAAATATTCTTGGCTTCCTCATGCTATATTTAACTCATTACTACTACTATTAATTATATTCAGAGATATATAAGTTTAGTTATCTTTTCATGCAACGTCGCGTGAAAATCATGGAAGCGTAAAAACTGTACCTTATTGCCACCGTATTTGTTGAAAATTTTAAATATACGACACGCGGAATTGCAATTCTTTCAGGTTGATAATTTAAAAAAAAAAAATATTTATTAAGTATGGTTAAATTTTTCACTTACACATGTATGGATTTTTGTTTCATTTTCTGTAAAGCATTATTTTTACTGGTTGTGAATGCTGGCAATTCTGTGCAGTTGCGCTTTTGAGCGCTTCTCTTGTCGTCGCTTACTAGTGAATTTTTTTTAACGTTGCCATTGTGATTTGTTTTGCTTGTTTTTGCTTTTTGTTTTTGTTAATTATTAAATTTACATATTTGAGTAGATTTTTATCTCAACTTGGAAATTATTTCATATATTGCGGTTTTTTATTTAAAAATACTTTTTCAGTTTATTTAACTTTTTATGCACTATTTTGATTTTATTTTACTGTTTCTGTTTATAAGGCTAAATACAGTGAATTTCTGTGAAGTTAGATGCTCTCACCAGAATAAAAAGAAACTATGAGTTTTTACATGTTTGCAGTTTCTAAAATGTATTTTCTTTTGTCTTCTAATGATGCAAAAATGCTTTTTTAAATTTTCACCTATACTTATTTATTTGTTCGCTGCACTTTTATTAAAAATATTTAAAGAATTAAAATAATCTTAAATTCCTTTTTCACATGCAAGTGACTGCAACTATTTCAATAGCTTGCACTCTTCATTTCGTCAATTTAATAGTCCTCCCTGCAAAAGCAACCGTCTTTAGAATTCTCTATTATCCAATCCAAGTACTTCGTCACGCGCGTGTAGACACCCGGATAGTTGGGCCGAGCGCAACCATTGCCCCATGAAACAATGCCTATCTGTTCGAAGCGCTTATCGTCGGGTCGCATGCGCACCAGCGGCCCACCAGAATCGCCTTGACACGAGTCACGCTCACCCTTGCCCGGATAACCGGCGCACATCATATTCCTGGTGATCATCTTTTGCGTGTAGTTTGTCTGCTTTACACAGATATCGTTCTCAAGCACTGGTACCTCGACCTCTTGCAGCAGACACGAAGGTTTGCCATCCTCTTTGAGCGTGCCCCAACCGGTTGCCATACCGCGAATGCCAATAAACAGATCATTGCGATCTTTTTCACGCGGCAGGCAGATTGGGCGTATGAAGCTAGTGATCGGCACGCGATCGTTGAGACGCAGCAATGCGATATCGTTGTCGAAATTGGAGAAGCTGAATTTTTGGGAGAAGGCGCGCAGCACAAAGCGTGTCTCGGGGCGTTCTCTGTCATTGCAGCGATCGTGCTCACCGAATGTTACTTTGATCATGAACCACATGAAGCCCTTGACACAGTGAGCTGCGGTCAACACGTAGCGGTCATTGATCAGCGTACCGCCACAGTAGAAGCGATTAAAGTAGCTGAGACGTGCCATCCATGGATATTCGCTGATGCCGGCTGTCTGACCGCCTACAATGCGTGACTCATCATTGCGTTCGCCGCATCTAAAGGGGGAGAAAAAAATTTATTTTAAATCATTATTAAATAGAATAATAACAAAAGGAGAATAAGCTTATCTTCAAAATATTTGAGTCTTTATAGTAAGTTTATGTTGTTTTAAATATTTACAATTATACTTTAGAAAATATAATTTGATATTCAAAAGTGATCAAATTTTATGCAGAACTTTATTTGAACTTATTCAGAACTTTATTTGAAATTTTATTCAAAACTTTATTTAAACTTCAGAAAAGATCAATTGAAATTCAGAAAAGATCAATTGAAATTCAGAAAATCAATTTTAAGTTCATAATAGATCAATCAAAATTTAGAAATTCCATCTGAAGTTCAGTAAAGATCAATTGAAGTTCTGAAATTCCATTCGAAATTCAGAGTAGATCAATTGAAATTCATAAAAGATTAAATAAAATTCAGAATAGATCAATAAAAATTCACAACTCAGTTTGAAATTCAGATAAAATCATTAAAAGTTCAAAAAACATAAGTTGAAATTAAGAATAGATCAATTGAAATTACAAAAAAAAAGAAAACAATAACCTTTCAGAAAAGATGAATTGAAATTCAGAAAAGATAATTTCAAAATCATAAAAGATCAATTGAAATTCAGAAACTTCATTTAAAAATCAGAATACATCAATTAAAATTCAGATAAGAAAAATTTATATCCAAAATACAATTTTAAACTCAAAATAAATAAATTAATCTTTGACCTGAAAGGAAAGTAATAGATTATTTAGAGAAATTGTTTGGAAACCAAACGTGAACTACTGATTAGGTGAAACAATCTTTTAACAGAGGTTAGTGCTATGCCTCAACCTTGGCAAGCATTTCCAGCCCTTAGTTGTTCCTGTCCTTTAATTCCACATTTTCCACAATTTAGCTGTGGATTTTTAGTTTTTCATAATTCTTAAATGTAGGAAAGAACAAAGAAAGTGAAAAGAACCATGTCCAAATTAAGAATAAATCAATTAAAATTCGGACAGAATCAATAGAAATTCAGAAAATCCATTTGATATTCAGATTAGATTAATTGAAATTCTAAAAAGCTCACATAAAATTCAGAAAAGATTTAATGAAATTCAGAATTTCATTTAATTTTAAAAAAATTTATAAAAATTCAGACATTTTATTTGTAATTAAGAAAACAAAATTAAAAAATTGTATGAAAAATCAGACATTTTATTTAATATTCAAAAAAGATTCAATTAACCCTTTGACGACGGGTGAAAAATATCCCGTTTACATTTTTAAGTCGTGTAAGCATAATTTTTGAGATATTTTCATAAAGTTGGGCTTAAAGGATTAGAAATCCATGTGGCTTTTAACATGTGCCACATTTTTCGAACTTGTTTTTTAAGTGAAACAAAAAACTAGGAAGTAAAAAAACTATTTTTTTTCATAGGTGTATGGGCATTTCCACAGGAGAGTCTACCGTGACCAAAAAATTAAAATTCATTGAAAAATTTCTATTTTATGATATTATCTAAGAGAAACATTTTAATTTTATTAATTTAAGCAATTTGAACATAAGTTCATTAACCATGATGATCAAATCGTCTGTACTATTTCACAAATGTAGTTTTTCTTTTTCGTAAATGTTTAGTAAATGTTTCGTAAACATTTTTGTTTTAGTAAAAATGGAAAGCATTGGCTAAAGATAAAGAAAAAATGGTTAATGCATGAAAAAGAAAATATATTAAGTTTGTTTTTAATTACTAAATTTTGTAATTACTTAAATACCCAATTAAATTGCAATGAAAAAATATGTATAGATAATAGTTTATAGTTAAGTAAAAAAAAAACAACGATGTAACCATTTCAACATGACAGCTATCATTAGAAGGATATATTAATCCATTTAAGTTTAAAGTTAATTGCTTTGAAATTTGATGTTTCGTTTCGCAAATTTCTGCATTTTTCTAGATGCAGTTGAAAACGAGTTCTATTTTTTGTAGCGTGTTAAATCGCATGTTTATTGCTTATATATTGAAAACATAAAATCTTCGGAACCTACATTTTGTACTAAACATATTGGCTACGAAAATGCTAATGAAAAATAAATCCATTTTATTTATTATGGTTATTGGTTATGGATATTACTATTACCATTACCATTACCATTATCGTTACAATTACTATTACCATTACCCATTACCCATTACCCGTTACCATTACCATTACCATTACCATTACCATTACCATTACCATTACCATTACCATTACCATTACCATTACCATTACCATTACCATTACCATTACCATTACCATTACCATTACCATTACCATTACCATTACTATTACCATTACCATTACCATTACCATTACCATAACCATTACCATTACTATTACTATTATCAGTATCATTACCATTGCCATTACCATTACCATTAACATTACCATTACCATTACCATTACCATTAACATTATCATTATCATTATCATTAACATTAACATTAACATTACCATTACCATTACCATTACCATTACAATTACCATTACCATTACCATTACCATTACCATTACCATTACCATTACCATTACCATTACCATTACCATTACCATAACCATAACCATAACCATTACCATTACCATTACCATTACCATTACCATTACCATTATCATTACAATTACCTATGTCATTACCGTTACTATTACCATTACCATAACCATTACCATTATCATTACAATTACCATTATCATTACAATCACCATTACCATTACCATTACCCATTACCCATTACCCATTACCCATTACCCATTACCCATTACCCATTACCTATTACCCATTATCATTACCATTACCATCACCGAGTTCTATTTTTTGTAGCGTGTTAAATCGCATGTTTATTGCTTATATATTGAAAACATAAAATCTTCGGAACCTACATTTTGTACTAAACATATTGCTACGAAAATGCTAATGAAAAATAAATCCATTTTATTTATTATGGTTATTGGTTATGGATATTACTATTACCATTACCATTATCGTTACAATTACTATTACCATTACCCATTACCCATTACCCGTTACCATTACCATTACCATTACCATCACCATTACCATTACCATTACCATTACCATTACCATTACCATTACCATAACCATTACCATTACCATTACCATTACCATTACCATTACCATTACCATTACCATTACCATTACCATTACCATTATCATTACCATTACCATTACCATTACCATTACTATTGCCATTACCATTACCATTAACATTACCATTATCATTATCATTACAATTACAATTACCATTACCATTACCCATTACCCATTACCATTACCATTACCATTAACATGACCATTACCATTACTATAACCATTACCATTACTATAACCATTACCATTACTATTACCATTACCATTACTATTACGATTACCATTACCATTACCATTACCAATACCATCACCATTACCATTACCATTACCATTACCATTACCCTTACCATTACCATTACCATTACTATTAGCAGTATCATTACCATTGCCATTACCATTATCACTATCTTTGTTATTACCTTTATCATTACCTTTATCATTAACTTTACCATTATTAGTACCATTGTCATTACCATCATAATTAACATTACCATTACAGTATTCTTTTTTTAGTATAAGTCTATTTTACATAAATTTTATTTATCTTTTCTGTTTTAAATAACAATGTCTTTAAATACAAAATTAATTGATTGTACCAAAAAACCAACAATTCCCGAGAGCGGTTTTTCAACTTTTCTGAGCTTCAGCCTTCAATATCAAAACAAAATTTTACATGCGCTTAGATAATTAACTAATTTTTTATAAGGATTTCAGCTACAATATTTTACCAGGTGATGCGTTGTGGAGTGTAGAATAAATTTGCATCAAAAAGTCTATTTCGAAAAAATGGCACATACGATAATTTCAAGCAAATCGGTTGATATAGTTAATATACAAAAATTAAGGCCTTAAATCATACGCAAAAGCAAACTAAACTTACGTTAAATTAAGCTTAAATCAAGTTGAAAACCAGCCCAACTAATCACCTAAACTTCCTCTTAAACGAAATACTGACGTTTATGTTAATAAACGTGTTATTTATTGATATCAACCAACAGGGCCGTATTCAGAATTTTTTGTGGCCCAAAAAATTTAACAAAAAATTGTTAGTTTTACAATTATTAAACTTCTAAAATATATTAGTACCAATATGATGTTCAAATTAGGGATATGGGACTCTTTCATGCCAAACAGGCTACATTGTTATAATTCGTGAATGTTTTTTTTTTGAAATATTAGAGTAGGAGTAATCAACTTCCTTTTTTTTGCCAATAATTTTCTGTCATATATTTCAATTTGAGTATTATTTTATTATCTATTCAAATAAGTAATTGGAAAAAATTATTTCAAGGTTATTTTTTCAAATACTTTATAACACTTTAAAATCACGGGACGTATTTTAGGCTCCTCAGACACATATCTCCGCTTAGATACTGGCCTGTCAACTAATGACAATTTTGTTTGTTGTGTTTTTAGTTTTGTTTATTTGCTTTTTACTGTTTTTTGTGTGGTCTTTTGTTTTTATTACTTTATTAGGAGAAAACAAAAATTAATTAAAAATTTTTTGTTTTAATTTGTTTGAATTTAAAATGACGGTATAATTTAATGCGGTTACGCTTCGATGTTTTACACTTTCGTTGTTTGTATGTTTGGCCAAATTGTGCACCTAATATTTTTGTGTATTCTTCTTTTGTGTCATCAAGAAAGTTCGACACTTTTAAGAATGTTTAATTTGGAGATCATTACATTTAAATAGAAAAGTTATCATTAACCCTTCATTTTTTGTTTAGATTTTGTGTTTAATTAAAATTATTGAAAGTCATTTCTTATTTAACTCTGCTGTGATTCGAACTATGTAAGAGCTTTCTTTGTGGCTTTTTTTGTTGTTGGACAAGTTTTGCCTACAGTGCACATTAGTTCTAAACATGAAAAAGACGGCTAAAACCGAATTATTTAAGATGTTTGAAAAACTTCAAATACCTATTAAAGAGAGATAATAAAAAAAAATAAATTTCAATTTTTTTTATAGATTTTGAAAACTTTTAAAGTTTGCCAAAAAAAATAGTCAAATTTGGAACCAAATTTAAACATTGTACCTATTATTTGTAAATGTTATTTGAGATTTTTTATATTTTCATGTATTGAATCAAAGCTTAAGTAATCAGAAAAAATTTAAATCTTTAAATTAAAAAAAAATACATTGAAAATTTACATTTTTAAAAAATATGGCTCAGTAAAAATAGAAAAAGCGAAAGTGTTATCTCCGTTAATCCCTTATATAAAGGAATAGGTTCATATGTGGGATATCTTCATTTATTAACAAAAAAAAAAAAAAAAGTTGTTTAAATTGAAAAATTTTGAGAAAAGCTTAAATGGTTACGGAAACTATTTATTACACTACTACAACTATTTATTATTTAATTGTATTGTTATTAAATATACTTAATGAGTTTTAATTTGTTCAAGCCCCAGCTCAGACAGAATTTTTTTTTCGTTATGAGATATTGTGATCATTCGTAAATGTAACAAGTGTATTCGTTCAAAATACATTGGTTTTTGTACGAATACGAATAAAATAGTTGTAAAATGTACTAATATACGTCGATTCTACGAATCCTATTCGTAGCTGAAAACTATATTTAAGCACAAATATTTTTCAGTGCACTTGAACTTTACTTGAAGTTAGAGCGGAAACAAACCTATAATTTGTATGGTGTGTCATATCACCTTAATATTAACAATTGAAATGTCAGATTATGAAAATCAGCTGATTTAACAAAATTTGCGAAATTTTTCAAGTGTGTGATAACAAATGTGTGTGTGATCTCACAAAATAGACAAATTTGCAAAAGTAACTCCTGTCAATGATATTATGAATAAACGATCTCTGCAGTTTCGTTTGTTTTCCCACGAACTCTCATTCAACGAACAAATGATATATTTCGGTAAATATCCTTGGAAAATGTTCATTAAAGGAAAAACAATCAGATTTGGTTACAAGTATTGTTGCCTTTGTTCGTCTGATGCACGGTTAAAAATTTTGGACTACTTTTTAATCCAAACTTTGGTTTAAAAGAATTTTTAATCCAAAAAGTACTATTTTTAATCCCTATTTTAGTTTAATTTATCTGTGTCTCAAACCCACGTTTCTGAAAGGAACTCACTTGCATTCGTAATGATGCAAAATAAGTGAAACTTTGTTAGCAACTGAGTTGAACGAGTAGATAAGGTGCTGGACCAGCACATCAGAGGACGTGTGTTGAAATCATGAAGTGGTCAACATTTTTTTTTTAGTTTAATTTAGCTGGGTCTCGAACCAATGCTTATGCTTGCTTGTTTGCTTACGTACTGCAAGCTTACTTGCATTCGTAATGATGCAAAATAAGCGTAACTTTCAAAGCAACTGAGATGGACGAGTGGATAAGGTGTTGGACCAGCATATCAGAGGACGTGTGTTCAAATCATGAACTGGTCAGAAAAGTTTTTTTATTTTAAGTTGGTATTTATATTGCTTTTTTTAAAAGTTTTTACGGATTAAAAACTAAACTTTGTTGTTGTCCTATATGTAATCAAAAAAGGTTAAACTTAAGTCCAAGATTTTTAACCGTGTGGTTACCTATACCAATTTATTCTGTATGGTTGATGCTGTTGAGAAAACAATAGTTCATATGGACTTGGTGAATATGTTATCCTTCAATTGTTTTCACATGCTCCACACCAAATCAACACACTATTATCTTCGATAATTTCTTTACGTCGTACAAACACATTTGCAAATTGTCAAGCTTAGGCTATTTTGCCACAAGTAATAAATATATACATATGTATGAAGACATGAGTGGTTGAAGGTGATATTTATAATACACACAAACTTGAAATTTTTTTACGTCAATAATACTAAAAACAATATTTGTTGTTTTTAGGTATCTTCTTCTCGCTAGGAAAATAGCTAGAAAAATAAATTTCTCAAATCAAGCAAATTATTCTAGTTTTCAGCAAATTGTTTACTTGAATCAAGCAAATTTTTCTCAGTTGAAGGAAAAGAAATTTCTCAAACCAAGCAAATTATTTTAGTTTTCAGCAAATTGTTTGCTTGTTTTGCTCAAGTAAAGTTTTCTCACTTCAATTAAATATTAGAGTTTTAAGCGAATGTTTCTTGAATTGAGTATTTTTTCTTAATATCATGTTTTTTACATTTGCTCAATTCTAGCAAAATAATGCTTGAATTGAGAAATTTACGCTTGAGTGTAAGCTGATAGCCTATTTGCTTGCTTCAAGCATAGAATGCTTGAATTTTTTTCTTTCCGTGTAAATCTCCTCCAAAAAGGTAGGCTGTAGACAAATTTTGTTAAATGAAAGTCATCGAAAAATTTTCTCAAGAAATACTTCCTGAGAATATTTTAGCACTCTATGATAATAATAAGGCTATTTTTTTTTAGGCACAAAAGGGCATTACAAAGTTAAAATATTCTACAAAAATATTCCTCATTAAATTTTTCAAAAGGTCAGTGAACATAAAAAGGCATGCATTTAGAAGTTTTCTTACTCTAAATGCTCTTTTAGTATGCTAGTAAATTTTTAAATTTTGTGCTATGGCCTAATTTTTGTGTAGTAGTATAGATTTTTTAATTTTTACATTTCATAAAAAAAATAATATTTCATAGGATACTAATTAGCATCGAGTTGAGTAACAGAATAGTTATTAAATGAAAAAATGAATGCATTCATTAGCACACAAGTGGCTAGAGGCGAAAGCAGATTAAAAAAAGTGTGGGGTCGTAAAAGTAAATACTTTGATAAAAAATAAGATACATACATCCTAAGAAAGTAAAGAAAAATATTAAATTACCAAAAATTAGGGGAAATTTAAATTTAAAATTAGGTATATAAATTAAAATGAATTAAATGAAGCAATATTTAACAATATTTGTAAAAAATTAATTTATAAATAATTCAATAAGAAATCAATAAGGAGCAAATTAGGGGAATTTTAAATTTAAAATTAGGTATATAAATAAAGCAAAAATTAACAATATTTGTCAAAAAATAATTTTTAAATAAATCAATAAGAAATCAATAAGGAGCAAATTAGGAGAAATTTAAATTTAAAAATAGGAAAAAAAATAAAATTAATGAAATGAAGCAAAAATTAATTTATAAATAAATCCATAAGAAATCAATAAGGAGAATATTAGGGGAATTTTAAATTTAAAATTAGGTATATAAATGAAGCAAAAATTAACAATATTTGTCAAAAATTAATTTATAAATAATTCAATAAGAAATCAATAAGGAGCAAATAAAGGGAAATTTAAATTTAAAATTAAGTATATAAATTAAAATTAATTAAATGAAACAAAAATTAACAATATTTGTCAAAAAAGAATTTATTTTTTCATTTATAATTTCAATAAGAAATCAATAAGGAGCAAATTAGGGGAAATTTAAATTTAAAATTAAGAAAAAAATAAAATAAATTAAATGAAGCAAAAATGAATTTATACATAAATCCATAAGAAATCAATAAGGAGAAAATAAGGGGAATTTTAAATTTAAAATTAGGTATATAAATAAAGCAAAAATTAACAATATTTGTCAAAAAATAATTTTTAAATAAATCAATAAGAAATCAATAAGGAGCAAATTAGGAGAAATTTAAATTTAAAAATAGGAAAAAAATAAAATTAATGAAATGAAGCAAAAATTAATTTATAAATAAATCCATAAGAAATCAATAAGGAGAATATTAGGGGAATTTTAAATTTAAAATTAGGTATATAAATGAAGCAAAAATTAACAATATTTGTCAAAAATTAATTTATAAATAATTCAATAAGAAATCAATAAGGAGGAAATAAAGGGAAATTTAAATTTAAAATTAAGTATATAAATTAAAATTAATTAAATGAAACAAAAATTAACAATATTTGTCAAAAAAGAATTTATTTTTTCATTTATAATTTCAATAAGAAATCAATAAGGAGCCAATTAGGAGAAATTTAAATTTAAAGTTAGGAAAAAATAAATTTAATTAAATGATGCAAAAATTAATTTATAAATAAATCCATAAGAAATCAATTAGAGAAAAGGAGAAAATTAGGGAATTTTAAATTTAAAATTAGGTATATAAATAAAGCAAAAATTAACAATATTTGTCAAAAAATAACTTATAAATAAATCAATAAGAAATCAATAAGGAGCAAATTAGGGGAAATTTAAATTTAAAATTAGGAAAAAATAAAATTAATTAAATGAAGCAAAAATTAATTTATAAATAAATCCATAAGAAATCAATATGGAGAAAATTAGGGGAATTTTAAATTTAACATTAGGTATATAAATGAAGCAACAATTAACAATATTTGTCAAAAATTAATTTATAAATAAATCAATAAGAAATCAATAAGGAGCAAAAAAAACCTATCATGAATGAAAAGCATTGAAACAAAAAATAAAAGAAGCACAAACAAAAACTTTAACAATTTAAGTAACAATATTTATAAGAACATCGACATTGTTGTAAGAAAGATTTGAGAGTCATAATTTTACGTTTTTGAGAAATGCTGGTTTATTTCGTATTAATCTTAATTGAAGAGGCAAGGCGTTAAAAATCTATGTGCAACAGATGTGTCAAAGTACAGGAATAACTGTGAGTTGTGTTGTGGTACTGAAACATAATTCTGATTAATAATTGTTATTTAACTGTTATAATTAACTGCAAATTTATTTCAACTCAAAATCCATGCTAAAACTTTTACTCAGACATAAAGTTTCTTCATCAGAATCTGTTGATAGAAATTTTTAAATTAATTTTTTGCTTGCAGGACTGTGTAATTTTGCATTACTATACCTGAAACCAAATTGCGGGGAATTTTTTTTTCCTAAATTTATTACGATGTTTTGTATCGCTTTAAAAAATATATAATTTTTGTTCTAAATTTGCTGTTTTTAATTCATAAGAAAGGTTTTTCGGTTTTATCTTGCGTTTTTTGTTTTTTTTTTTTTCATTATTGGGTGTGGGTCATTGGCCCCTTAATGAATTACCATATCTTCTGGGTATATATATATATTTATATTTTTTGTTTTTAATCCTGCTAAACCGCAGCGGCAAAAAAATGACTCATCGTGTGGACTTAATGGCCAATAATAAATATAACCAAACAACAATAACATGCATAAAAAATTAAGTGAAAATAAATACAAAACACTCGTTTCTTTTTTGTTAAGTTATTTTGCGAAAGTAGTTCGGAGTTTGTTATTCTGGTTGAATAAAGTTCCTTATTACAAGAAAAACAAAAAACCAAAAATGCGATGCAAAAATGCAAAGCAAAAAACATCATTAAAAAATGCATATGAAAATTATGCGAATTTCGAGGCAAACTAAAAATATTTATAGCGTGGATACGATATGTTTTTTTAAAAACTTTCAATATAAGTAGGAGCATGAAGTTTTTAAAAAAACTTACCTTAAATTAATAAAAATTTAATTAAAAGCCATGCAAATTTACTATCAAAAATGTCAGTAATTATTTACAGTGTATTCCATAAATCTATTTACAGTTTATTTCGTGTGATCATTATGTGACTTAAATGTTTAATAGAGCTTGACATATTTATTAACATTTATTGTGCGTTACCAAAATTTTGTGTTCGGAATTTTTAATTTTTAGAGCACATTAAAAATTAACAGCTTTTTGGTAAAAGCTGCGATTTTTGGAACAAAAAATAGCAATTGCTAAAAAAAAAACAATTAAACCGAAAAAAAATAATGATTGCGCGAAATTTGTGTGGCAAATAATTGTTAACACGCTTTACATTACAGCTCAGGCGTTGCCATATATTAAAATGTTTGCTTCATATATAATGGCACACCTGTCAAAAGCCTGTCAACGCGCTCAAGCCTACGTCAACACATTAAAAAACAAAAATAAATAAATAACAAGTAATGGAAACATTAAGTTAAAGAACTCATACGAAAAAAAATATGCTTATGTAACTAAGAAGAAATGCAGAAAACTAGACAAGCCTTAGCGTTAGTGCTAAGTGATAGATGGTTACTTAGTAGCTGGTTTTTACATAAAAAAATTACTTGTTATATTTATTGTAAAAAAAAGGATGAAAAAGCCTTATTCTGAGAAACAGTGTAAAATCAGTAGTTTGGATTTGTATACAATTCATTGAAGAAACCTAAGTAAGCAAGTTCTTAAAAAAGCCAAAGTTACGATTAATCGTGCTGAAAATACAAGCAATTCACAATATCAAAAAATTGTGGTTAAGTTGTCCTTAAAATCTTAAATCTTAAAAATTAGGCCGGAGCACCAGACTAATTCCTTAAATAAAATGCTGTAATACTAATTGAAAAGCCATGTTAAATAGCTTAAAAAAATTATTATAATTGTGGGGCAAACAAAGCTTTTTATTTATATTACCTGGCTTACAAATTTCGAAAAGATGTTTGTGCAATAAAAGTCACTATCCATTTTTAATGTAAAATTGGTCGGTGATTCCGAAAATGTCATTCTTCTTTTCTTTCTTTTTTGTCACACCGTTTTCGAGATGTACCCACTGAAGTTTTTTTTAAAAAAAAAAGGTTGGTTCCACTTAATTGCATATATCTCCAGAACCAACAATAATAACACTAGGCGCCAAAATACAAAAAAAATTTCTATGATCCACATGCCACTAATTTGTTCTTATGGACTTTGGCCTTCTGAACACGAATATCACAATAAAAAAATTTTCTATGGATAAGTTTTTGAGATATGATTTTTCGAAAAAATTTCCCCTTTTTCCAGGATGTAGTGTCAAAAATAGCAACCTATCTCGAAAACAAATTAACCAAATATAAAAAAAAATTAAATCAAGACAATTAAATTACCTACAAATGCTTAGAATAAACTTTGTCATTTGGCTCAGTAAATTTGACGGAATTAGAAGAAATTCGGCGATTTTTTTTTTTAAAAAATATTAAGTCGAATAATGTTTCAATAATCCAAAAAAATCGAAATCTCAAAACAATCTCAGCTTATCATTTTGTACGTAAAAATAGTTCTTTGAAGACACACTTTGAGGAAAATTTATGTTGTTTTTATATTTCTTATAAAAAAGTCAAGTCTCAAAAATAATTTATGTGAAAAAATTACCCCAATATCTCTTTCCAATCAAAAGTTATGGCTAAAAATCAATTTTTTCATACAATTGACTATCTATAGTAATAAAACTCATTTTCTGTTTGTTTGTTTGTTTGTTTGGCCTTTATACAAATCTAAACGGCTCAACGGATTTTGCTCAAACTAGGTATACATATTAAGTGCATCTCAACTTAAAATGTTACATACTTAGTTTTTGCCACGAACCCTCTGAAATTTTTCAACTAACGGTAATTTTGTTATTATAAAACTTTTTAGTATCGGAGATTTTTGTGTATTTAATTTTAAAAAATTTCTGTTATTTTGACATCAAAAACATTCACATATCTTCAAAATTGGAGAAATTTTCAGTACAACGACTTTTTCATAAAACATCGTTGCGTAAGAATGAGAAAAAAACGACATAAAAATCAAATATCTCCGCTGTCCTTTACTATATTTCATTCAAATTTTTTTTGTTCAAAAGTTCAATAAAATCACTTCACAAAATATACCGTTGAACTATACCGTTAAGTCAGTGCATACATGTTTTATGATTATGTCAAAAAAGGTCCAAAATATCGACTTTTTACTCAAAAAATGACTCAAAAATTGTTGTTGTTGTAAAAATGAAATCAATTAAAAATTGCACATCCGGCTACCTTTCATATGACATAGCATTTATTTGCAAAAATTCTTCCAGCTAAGCGCAAAAATTATTTTACTGTTTTTGTCATCAAAACAACAGCGTACCCCCTTTGATTTTTTTCGCGAAATTTATTTTTTCTAAAATGTTGTTTTTATATTTTTTACAAAAAAGTCAAGTCTTAAAAATAATTTATGTGAAAATATTACCTATATCTCTTTATAATCAAAAGTTATGGCTTAAAATTTTTTTTTTTCATACCAGACTTTTAATAAAACTGAGTTTTGTTTTAAAATTCTCTATATAATTTGAGCGTCCTCATTTATCTCTAAGAATGAAGTTGTGTGTCTAGAGTAATTATAAACATTTTAGTTTATATAAAATCTTCCTTATAGTAATAATAGAATAATGAAGTTATAGACCATTGAGTGAAGGTACCAAAATCCTACTTTTTTATGATTTTTTCATTTAATGCCGGTTAATTTAATATTAACACATCTGAAATTAATTTTTAATTATTTTTATTGTGATATTCGTGTTTAGAAGGCGAAAGTCCATCAGAACAAATTAGTGGCATGTGGATCACAAAATGGGTGGCACCTAGTGTAATCAAACAACTAATATCTCAATCTTATAAAATCTCCTACAAATAATGCCTACATAATTTTTTGATTGAGCTGTGAGTTTCTTCGTAATAAATAAAATTTTCGAGAATTTTCGAGGAAATAAATATATTTTTATAATTTTGATATTTTTGCTAAAAGCCTTCACTTTTTCTGAAAAATAAGATATTTTTGAAGAAAATCTAACAAGAAACGGAAAAGTTGTGTTTAAATGAACGAAAGCGCCCAAATTGAGTGATTCTTATTTTCTTGTCATATAAATAAATTACAAGCAAAAGTTGTTGTAAAATAATATCATTTTATTTTTTAATTTTTATTGATCATAAGCAGGGTTGGCCAGTTATGATTACTTTCATGTAATGATTATAAAAAAAATTACTGAATAGAATTAATCATACACAAATTTATTACCTGATTACTTAAAAAATGGCATAAGGCATAAATGGCAAATCAGGCGTTTTCCGAAAGAAAACAAAAGCTACAAACAAGCATGCTACAATTAATCCAGGTAGGCTCAAGACAAAGAGCGCTACCACTGAAACTGTCAAAACGAAATGGAATAAATTTATTTACAAATTTGGAAAAACAAAACCAGGTAGGCCCACGACTGAGAGCGCGACCGCCGAAACTTTCAAAACGAAATGCGCTTGCAATCAACTTGCGATAAAACGTGAGTTCGCTTTCAATTGTAAATACACTACCGCCAGTGGTTCTTCCCGACTCCACTGAATCGAAGGATTTTCGACTGTTTTCACGTGTTGAATCGGAACAAGTAGGATATGGGCATTTCCGCCAAAAGGTCTACCGTGACTCAAAAATTAAATGCTACTCAAAATTCTTTTAAGCCTTTATTATTGAGAAAAAATGTTTACATTTATATTGTGAGAGTAATGAGAGCTAATTTAATTTTGAATTTAAAAAATGGCAGCAACCATGTTGAATGGCAACATAAAATGAAAAATGGTGACAAGAATTGAAAAATTTTAACGAAAGTTGGAATTTTATAAGTATAATAAATACTCGTATAATGCAACGTTTAATTCAATTTTTTCAGTTTTGTATTGTTACGGTCCTGAATAACACTTTATATGCTTTTCTACTTCAATTAAATAAATAAAACTATAAAATATTTGTACTTTTTTGAATTAAAAAATCTGTCACGTAACGTATATCACGTAACGTATCATATTATGGTTTGCAAAAAAATAATTAAAACTTTCATAAAAACTTTCATAAAAATACTCGTGCATACTTTGCATATTTTTTCGTTTATATTGATGCAGAAAAAAACCACTTCTATTTTTTGTCACGTAACGTATCATCTTTGGTGGCTTCTATCTAAGAGTGGAACTTTTGACAAATTTTAGTTTTTACACCTTGTACAGCGACCTTAATAAGCTATTGAACAATCAAAATAAGAAAGCTGTACGTTTAATTTTTCTTCGTTTTTCCACTCATTTAAGTTGTACAACTGTCACTAGCGTAGCCACGGAAATGCCCATATGGAACATCATCAGAAAGAGGAATTGGCAATGAAACAATCAGGACAGTGGTGTATATAACTCGTTTGTGTCTTCCAACTCCAGTGACTTGGGCCAGACAAAAATAGCAATCGCTTATGTGACATAACTGTCGTCTCCATATCATCGGAACATCAAATGTCAATTATCGGTTTTTGACCGAGCTCCATTCAGACAATATTAATTTGCATGATTGACACAAAATACTTGGCATCCATGGCTTACCAATATTCTCAGCCGCAATACGAAAATAATGAAGATATGAAGTTTGCAGTAAATTCGTAAAATTTAGTTGATACTTTTCGAAAATAAATTCTCCGCACACTTAGCAGAAAATATTTGGATCGTTCTTACACTGGAAATACACTGGTACTAAGTCTCGTCTAGACTGGGCACTTAAAACCTTTCAACCATTCAAATCAGCAGGTGCAGACGACATCTTTCCGGCACTTTTAATAAAAGGTGCAGAAACAATATTGCCCCACCCAGTAAAAATAATAGAAGCAGCCTTGCGCTGGGCTATATCCCAAGGAAATGGAGAAGGGCCATAGTCACCTTCATACCAAAAGTAGGGAAAAAAAGACTACACGCTACCAAAGGCGTTTAGACCCATTAGCCTCACCTCATTTGTTCTTAAAACAATGGAAAAGGTAATAGATAACTATATAAGGACTGAGATTCTGGAGAATGTGCCAATGCACCCATGTCAACACGCATACTGGGCGGGTAGGTCCACTGAATCTGCCCTATATCAACTGACTAGTAACATCCAGTCATCTCTCAATAACAAAGAAACCGTACTCTTTGCCTTTCTAGACATAGAATGGGCCTTTGACAACACTTTTCACAAGGCTGTGAGTTTGTCACTGCACAAAAAAGGAGTAAATGATATGCTCAGCAGATGGATATGCCAAATGCTTAGCACTAGAACTGCAGAAACAAAAGTGGGCACCACCACGATAAGAATTAAAACAACAAAAGGCTGCCCACAAGGTGGAGTCCTTCCTTCACTGTTGTGGAGTCTTGTTGGGTCCGAACTATTATCGAAGCAAACCGAGAATGGCATAAAAAATCAGGGTTACGCAGACGACATCGCCTTAATAGCGAGAGGGAAGTTCGAGGATACACTCTGTAACCTGATATAGAGAGGACTGTCAGTAACAAAGGCATGGCGCAACATAGTGGGATTATATATCAACCCAGCGAAAACGACCATAGTACCTTTTGCAAACGAAAGAATTCTACCAAATCTCCGAACTATGAAAATGGATGGCACAGAAATTCCCTTCAAGGGAGAAGTAAAGTACCTAGGACTCACACTAGATTCAAAGCTTCTCTGGAGAAGACATGCAGAGGAAACTACAAACAAAGCAACGCGCGCACTCATAATATGTAGGAACCTGGCGGGGAAAAGCTGGGGTTGCAACCCAACAATTCTACGCTGGATGTATACCATGATGGTGAGACCGAGGTGCCATGAGGACCTGCCTTACAGTAGCACTAGAAATAATTCTGGACCAAACACCCATACACTTTGTCATAGAGGGAGTAGCTAAGCGAACTCTGATATGCATTGCTAAAGAGGGGACAGATTTAGGTAAAATTATCAGCAATACAGAGAAGGAGGATATTGGAATTCACACCCCTTACATCGATCTACCAAGAGACGATATAGTAAAAAGGTACAACTTTGAAAAACACTTCGAAATTAAGCTTAGTACCAAGAAAGAGTAGCACAGCGAGATAATATCGCAAGTCAAAAACCACACAGTATATCATGGTGTACGGATGGCTCCAAAACATTGGAAGGTCTAGATGCAGGGGTGTACGGGGGCCAAGAAATAAGCACTTTGAACCTATGGAGGCACAACACCCAGTATATTCCAAGCGAAAATCCTAGCAATACAACTGTGTGCACAGTTCAACCTGGACCAGAAGTACAAAGGTCAGGATATAATTGTGATGTCAGACAGCACAGCAGCAATTAAAGTATTAGCTTCTTGTGAGATATCATCGAGAATAACATGGGAATGCCTAAAAAAACTCAATGAACTAGGCAAGAATAACACTGTTACTGTACTCTGGGTCTCAGGACACAAAGGAATACAAGGTAACGAAGAAGCCGATGGTTTAGAGCGACGGAATGCAGCCACAAAATTTATTTAGGAATTATATTTGAAATTTATATTTACATGGACCAGAACCATTCTGCGCATTGGGCACACATTCTATAAAAGAAGAACTAAGAAGTGAGGAGAGGCACAAAAGATCAAAACTTCGGAAAAGCCTCCCAAAGCTAAGACAATCCAAACTGCTCCTCAGGGATTTCAACACTCGGAGAGCAAAATTGTGCATAAGCTTAGGTAAGCCAAATCTAAGAATTCTAACGGGGTTCCTTATAGGAAGGACACTGCAAACTTAAATATCACCTGATGAAATGGGGCATCGAAACCGACAGTAATTGTCGTTTCTGTGAGGAAGCAGAGGAGACTCCAATACCCAACTTATAAACTGCGACGCTGTGGCTTGTAAACTAACACTGGGGAACTATGAGCTAAGTCTAGAGCAAATTTCATCCCTTGAACCTAAGAACATTTTGAAATTTATCAGAGATATAGGGCTGGAAGAAATTCTGTAATCCGCCAACCCAGCGGAGCTTTGAGAAGGAGGTACAATAGATCTCATTTAGGTCGCAGTACGCATCTACACCATACAACATTAAACATTACACTGGAATTCTCGCAGTCTTTTACTCATTTTATTATGTAGTTAATACCAATTTTTATTATTTTCTTTCTTTTGTTACAAATTGTGTTTTTTTTTTGCCATGTTGTTTACTAGAAGGCTAGAATGTTCTTGCTTTAATTGCTTTTATACAACTCGCCAGTGTTATAGACATGGTACCAGGGAGGCTCACGAATGACAGTCGTCTCTCTTTTTCATAGCCATTGGTATCAAAATCAGCCATTTCGCTTTAACGCTTTCAGCAGTCGTCCTCTCAGTCTTGAGTCTACCTGGTGTTATTGTAGCATAGGTAAGGTTAATGTGGCTGCCTATTGTGATACCAAGGGCTAATTTTCCTTTCTCTATTTAAACCAATTTGAGCTATTTACTAAGCCAAAGATTCGGTATACCGAGAAGATTCCGAGAGTTCATCAAGGTCATTGAAGAACCAGTGGCCTGAGTAGAGGACGTGTTACTGAGCCAACGCTGGGCAAGTTTAGAGGAAATATTTTGTAAATTCTTCCTCCTCCTCATCTTGACAGCTTCTGCAGAAGTCGTTGAGGGGCATGTTTGATCTCTGAGCATGTCTGCCAATCAGGCAGTGTCTTGTAAAGACCCCTACCATGGTACTGATATGTTCTCTTCTAAGGGAAATGACTACTTTTGAACGCTTAAGTGTAAGTTTTGGCCAGATTTGTCGCGTTATATTACACTTCTTTCCTACTGATCACCTGCTGTTGGTTTTATTGCAGGATAGCTCATGTGTAAGGAGTTTTCAAGTGAGAGAAATACCAAGGCTTGCCTTATCTGTAGATAATTGTGTGGTAGTACCTGTGCGAGCGAGTTCATCTACTTTGCAGTGACCTAGAAAATACCTGTGTCCGGAAATTCAGCATAGAAAGATTTAAAGCTGCTCTGCCATCACATTTAGAGATCTGCGGCAGTTGAGAGCTGTTTCAGATGTTATTTTAACAGTTTCTAGTGCTTTCAAAGCGGCTTAACTATAAGATACTCAGTGAACCAAAACTGTCTTTTCTGAATTTATTTTATGAACCTTTTCGGGTAGATAACTTCATTTTCGGCACTTATAAATGAACCCTTTTTGACTCATTCTTCGGACTAAAATGCCTCACAAAAGCGAACCTTTTCTCCTTCAGAAATGAGTTGAAAAAATAATTTTAATTTGTACTTTTTTTGTTCGGAAACGAGTTGAAAAAATAACCATTGACTAGTTATTTTTCGGCACTCAGAAATAAAGCATTTTAAACTCTTTTGCCACACTGAATTGTCTCTCAAAAACGAGTTAAAATATGAACCATAGAAAATCATTTTTTCGACATTCAGAAATGAAGTCTCATTATTCCATATCGATAATATGCTTAAAAAGAAATGTTAATGTAAACAAGTTATTTTCATTTTATTTGAACAAAGTAAAAATATACCCATGATAGACGCCAGCAAAATATTGCTAGCAGAACTAAATTTATCCGAAATAAGAAAACGATAAAATTAGAATTAAAACGAAAACTTAAAGGGTTGATTGAACAATTTTTTGATGGAAATGAAATTTTATGAATTCAGTCCTTTCGAGTATGTAGTTTAAATCTACTAATTAAAAAGCATAAATTAAAAAAATTTTGCCCGAAAACGTACGCAAAATTCTGACTTTACGCTTGTTGTTCAGTAAGAAGGTGAAAATTTCATGATTCTTTTTTTAACTCATTTAAGAATGTGAAAAAGTATCATTTACTATTCATTTATGAACTTATTTACGAATAAAAAATTGTTCATTTCTAAGAAATTAAAGAAGTAAATTAAAAATTAAAAAATAAAATTTATTTATCGGCTCAAAATTAGTTTGTTAATAATTTTGTAAAAGAATGAATTTTTTTTTATTATGGAAAACATTTACACGAATTTAATCTTTTCTAGCAAGAACATTAATCATACAAAAAAAAAAAACAAACAAAATTCCCAAAAAAATGTCTACCCGAAAACGTACTCAAAAATATCACTTGCCGCAAAACCTTTGCAAATGGTTCTGTGGGTAGTATGCAGATATACATGGAAGATATCTCATTTACCTGAAGCGAAGTTAACGCTTCATGTGTAGCAGTGATTTCAGCTTAGAATACACTGTAATGATCAGGGAGCCTGAGGGCTATATTAATACTTATATATTAGTAGACTCCTCCACCTACTTTGCCATCTAGTTGGGATCAATCGGTAAAGATCTCAATAACATTGTTAGATGAAAGGTTTCTTAGTTCCCACTCTTCTCGAGAGGGAATGGATACATCGAACTTCTTCTCAAAGAATAGTATTTGTGTGATATAGTCGATGGACCTAGGTATAGGAGGGAGAAATTTTCTAATGCAAGAATGTCCTAGTGTAGCTCCTTTCCACAGGGAATTGCTTCTAGGGGGAATGATGTATTGGTGGCCATCTGTTAAGCAAGGATGTCAAGTGATGTAAGATTGAACATAATGTCTAATGCGTCTGACGGAGTGATTATTAGTGCTCCATTAATGCACAGTTCAGCTGATCTTTGAACTTTGCGAAGAAGGTTAAGGTGAGTGGGTTTTTTGAGTGCTTGGCACCAGACGATAGCATCATATAGTTATTACACTGGTCAATAGTGGTTATGCGAACACGAAGTTTAATAGCAAATAATGTTTTAGCTTTCTTCTCTCGTTATGAAACTGATTTTTTTTAGTTAGCCTCAGATTTTTTGTGATTTCGGACTTTGTGATTTTACGACTTTGATCGTGCTTTTATGCTCTGGAATCCAAACCACTTAACGTAGAGCAAAAAAATAAAAATCATCTTATAGAAAATTAAACAAAATTTTTAATTTGCCCTGGTAACGCTTTTCCATCTTCGAAATATCTTGGTGAAATTATTCTCCGTACTCATCGCTAAGTGCTTCATATGACTATATAGCTATACAGATTAAGTATTGCGCATGTCCGCCATCTTTGCGGTGACGTGCAAGGTGCTCATTGGTTGCAACGTAGTCACAATTTATTTATAGGGTGTAAAGATTTTAAAATGCCTAAATTTTCTTATGAAAACTTGTTTTACTGAAATGAAATAAATATTGTTAATTAAAGCACATGTCCAAAATAAAGTAAATATATTTTTTAGTACTGTTTGTGAAAAAAATTTGCATATTTTGTAGGGGTGTTTTTTCCCCTTTTTACCGATTTACACAAAATGCGGCTACGTTGCTTGATGTGCTTGAAAGAATTTTGCCTGTTTGTTCACTTTCATTTTGCTATCTTCGTCTCTTTTTGACATTTTCTTTTGAATGTATTCATCAAGTGTCACAATTGACGAGCACCAATGACGAGGTGCGCAGTAAATTTTGTTCGTTGCGCCGGGAATACTTTATCTGTAAATCTTTGTATCATGGCTTGCTCGCTTATTTTAATTTATTTTAACTGTTCCTCTCAGAGAATGTTTATGTTTTTGGTATCAAAATTAAGACAATTCAATACAAAATACGATAAAACTACTTTTTTTAATATGGCTTTAAATATAAAAATAAATACTTGTAAAAGTAAAAATTTTTAACACCTGAATTGATACTTATGCCTTATGAAATTCTTTTACAACAACCTTTACTTGTAATTTATTTATATGACAATAAAATATGAGGAAATGCACCCGATTTGGGTGCTTTCGTTCAATTCTCCTTTTCGTACTTTTCCTTTTCTCAATAGATTTTCTTCAACAATATCTTATTTTTTTTTTGGAAAAGCACTGGCTTTTAGCAAAATATATTTTTATTTCTTAAAGAAATTTGCCAGAATTTGAAAAGCACAAAAAATCCTGGAAAATTTAATTTATTCCGCCGAAACTAGCGGCTCTAACTAATATGTAGAAACTTGCATTCTTGAAGTCTTGCAAGATTTTACCACATTAAATGTGTCTAGCAGAAACTTAAAATTTTGACAAGGAAGGAAAAATGTTCAAGTATAGGAATATCCCTATCAAAAAAAACCTTTAATAAAATAGCTGTAAATTGAATGAAATATTACATAACAATAATTATAACCGAATACTCGTTTAGTTTTCGCACACATCACTACTACCTGCAAGAGCACGTATTCATCAGATCATCATGCGATGTTGTCGCCGATGTCGTTGTTGGTGGTGGTGGTTTCGAATTGTTGCGATTGAAGATACCGAACCAATTCTTGATGGGAAGCTGTTTGGCTGCAGGTTTTGCCAAGTGCATTGAGCCTTGCAAATCGCTGCTAGCTGCGTTGATAGCTGCACTGACAACATCAGAAAACTTGAGTGGCTTTTGTTGCTGCTGCTGTTGTTGTTGCTGCTGCTGCTGCTTCTGCATGTGGGCTTGAAATTTTCCAAGAATCTTCGGCGACGATTGCTCATCGTTGTGTTCAGGTTTTGCAATAGTATGTAAACCATGGCATGCAATGATTAAAACTGTTGACAGCAGAAAAAGATGCAGCATAAGTTGTTGAAGCAACCATCGATGGGACGACAACATTTTGTTGGCAGCAGGTTTAAGGCGTCAACAACACCACCAGCAGCAGCAGCAGTTATGTTTGAAGTAAAAATTTATGAAGCGGAAATTATTTTGAGCGTTCTTGTAGCGTTAGTTTTTGCACTTGTTGTAGTTATTGTATATTTTATAGGTAGTTGGTTGTTGCTTTTCAAAGCAATTTAAAGAAACACGCGAAATAACGGTTGTTAAGAGTGGGTTTGTTCTTGTTCTAGCGGCAATTCTAGATTATTAGTGGTTTTAATGGTGCATTTATTATTTTTTTCTTGCGTTTTAGTTAATTCGTTCGATTTGTTTATTAAATATGTAGTTTTTTTTTGCAAATTTTTTTTTTATTTTAAATGTAATTCAAATTAAAAATGTTTTTAACACAGCTTTTGTTTATTTGCTTAGATGAAAATTACAAAAACCGATATTCTAAAACGACAGGTTTTCTTAAATTTAAAAAAAAACTATTCAAGGCCGTAGGCTGATTCGAACCTGCGACCCCTATATTATTATACCAATATTCTATGCTCTATGTCACATAAGCTTATAAGTTATGGTTATTGATTCACTGTTAAGTATTAGTTTTACGTACCTTGTTCTACATTTAACATAGCTACATGTGATTTATTCAGATTTCCTAAAGAAGGAATGCTGGAAAATTTTTACGTTGTCTTATGCTTAGTAGTGAATCAACAGCTGTAGCTAACATGCTTACGTGGCTAGACGATAGGTTTATTGTCAAGCAATCGAGAAGGCGCAAGTTCGATTCCGGCATACGGTCAGGAGCTTTTTTGAGTATTTTATTGTTTCTGATAAAATTGTTTTTTTTTTTTTTTGTTTATTTGAACCTAATTATCAGGATTCAGAAATCTTCATTCAGGAAACAAAAATATCCAACATAAATGAAAATAACACTATTTGAAGCACACAACACACAATTTAATTTTCATTTCATTTTTGTGTGTAACCGAGTTGGCGTGCCGTCATCCATTCTTCATGAATTCTTCGTTTTCATATTTGCTTGTACTTCACGTACACTAACACAGATCGATCTCAACGATTCGCTGTAACTCTGTCACGATTTTGTGTTTGCTTCAAAGATTTCATTCTGAATAATTTAGATTTTCGTGAAGACAAAAATGAAGACAATTTTTCAAATAACACTTGTTCGTGTTGAAAAATGTAGCGGTCATGAAGTGCTAAATTAATGCAATGCCTTTTTTGCATTTATTACAAGCAAATGATTGTGAGTGAAGGTGAGTGAAAATTTTTAACCCTGTGAAGTATATAAATAATTTTCACATTTAAACATATACAACCCCTAACGAAAACATAAAAACAAATATTTTTTTGGATAGCTATGGAGGCGTTTTTTTAAACACTTATTCCACAGAACAAAATTTTATAATCCAAGAAAAGAACCCAGCATAATTTTTGTTACAAATACGACATGCATTCTTAGGGACACTGCTTCCAGAAGATATTCTATAGATCCAATTGTGCTTCTTCTAAGCCTTATCAAGAAGTGCTTTCAAAAAGCATTCTCATAAACTACTTCTCAAAGACATTCAAATAGCATTTAATTTCAATTATTTTTTTGATGAATTTTTCATTTTTCATGGGATTTTTCAAACCTCAAGAAAAACGCAACCACTTCCTACTTCAAACACCAACATGCCGTGAAAATCGGGAAAAGGGATATTTTACGTGGATTTTTTTGAAACCCTCAACAAAACCCAAACACTTTTCAATTCCAAAATCGCGAGAAAATCGGGAAAAAAGGATATTTTCCGTGGAATTTTTTAAGCCCCCCTAAGCACAAAAACTATTTCATTCCATGGCATGCCTTCTTTAAGTTCTCCCCAAAAGTACCTACTAGAATACTTTTACTTAAGGGCTCAAAGAAATCTTCCATTAAAAAAAATTCTGGAAGGACTTCTAGAGAAGACTAAGGAAAACATTCCTCCCAATGACATGCGCATGTTTAAAGCAGGGACCGAAAATAACTGTTATTTTACAATTTTCAGATGAAAAATGCATAGCGAAAAAGTTGCCGGAGGACTTTTTTAAATAAACCATTATAGTCGTAATGGTAGCAGCTTCGAGAATACTAAACGCCTTTTAAATTTTCGACTGTTACTATAAAAGTTAAACTTAACTGTTATATTTTGCCTTTTATTTTTTGGGCAAAAATAGCTGTTATTTTTGACTTTTATTTTCTAGGTCAAAAATAACAGTTATTTTGTACCTTTTATTTTTTCGGTCAAAAATATCAGGCAATTTGTATTTTTTCAAAGACCGCTTGACTATATAAAATACTATTAAAACTAAAAAAGTGTTAAAGCTCAAAATGTGCGCGCTGCTGAGACAATGAATATTGCACTAAACTTTTTTTTTGTCGTTCAAGCGGCCTTTAAAAAAATTCTATTTGCCTGATATTTTTGACCGAAAAAATAAAAGGCACATAATAACTGTTATTTTTTACCTAAAACATAAAAGAAAAAACTAGCAGTTATTTTTGCCCGAAAAAATAAAAGGCATAAAATAACTAATATTTTTGTCGGAAAAAATAAAAGTTAAATGATAACTGTTAACATCTGATTTATTTGATAAAAACCATAACCGGTACGGTCCCTGGTTAAAAGAATGCCTTCGGTACGAAAGTGAAAGGGATGGAATTCAAGACTTTCCCTTCTACTTTACCTTCTTTTGAAGGTAATTAATTAAAAAATCCGCGACAATAAGTATATCGCCCATTTCACATACCGAATTGACTCAAATTTTTTCTTGGATCAGTTTATTAATAAGATAACTAAGTCCGGAGTTATAAATTTTTAGAATCATTTTTCGCGGCCAAAATAAGGTCTATTCTGAGTAAATTAAAACCCGATTTTCGTAAATAGGGTATCATTTCAAAGGTTGCTTCGTCTATTTTAAAGGAAAAATATAAAACTTTTGAAAAAATTGCAGTTAGTTGACACATCAGGCCTGTAGCCAGACCAAGAAGACAGAGGGGTCAGGCATGAATTTTTTTTGGGGGGGTGGAAATTTTTTGTTTTTTCATTTAAATAAAAAAAAACATTTTTTTTTAACATGTGAAATGAATACATTACATATATTTATTAAAACCCGTTAATTTTGTAATATTTACATGGATATGTGGATCTTTATATACATGAGATTAATACATAAAAAATAATATAAAAATTAATTCAGGACTTTGGAATAAAATGAAGGTAAAAATACAAGATTTATTTAAAGAGGCTAGAAATATAAGAAAGAGTAGCAAAATAGGCTAACATATGTATAATAGCACATTCTTTTCTGGAAAAAATTCTACATTTTTTCTGACCTCTTCAAGAGTTCTGCGTTTTTTCTGTTCTTTTCTAAAAAAAAATGTTGACCTCAAAATAAATCGTGTTCTTTTCTCGAAAATTCTGACCACAAAAGTATAACAAGTGCAGAATTTTCTGACCTGTAAAATTCGGCGGTTCTGCATTCTGCTCTCTAGTAATACACACATAAAAACAAAAAAAAAATAATTTTGAGCAAAATGTTCCAATTTTGAAAATTTTTTTAAATTGAATCCAAATCAATTTTGATTAATGTGGTTACTTTTAATAAAATTTAACAGCTCGATGAGTATTTCTTAAAAATTCCATGCAGTTCCGCACTATACATAACCTCAATCATAAATAAATCGGAATTCAAAACAACAGTGCAGCCAATATCAAATGATAAAAAAATTTTGCTTTTTTTCCTTTCTTTTCTCAGCTCAAAAGAAGTCAACATTCTGTAAATTCAGGTCAGAATCTAAAACATTCTGCATTCTGTGAGGTCAGACTTTTTTCAGTAAAGAATGCGCTATAAGACATTTTTTAAGTAAAACAAATAAAAAAATTGAATTAACCCGCATCCGTCGTTTGCATCAAATTGATGCAAATTTTTTATGCAGATTTATATATTAAGAACAAACATGCATGTTTTGATTTGAATCTTTTGCTTTTTTAAAGTTTTGTTAGAATTAAGATTTGCAGTTTTTTCTTGTTGTAAAATTAATAAACATTCATCATACATAAACAAAATTTAAAAATTAAAAACATTTATTTTAATAATTCTAAAAAAAATAATATTTTTAGAATTATATATAAGAATTATATATCAGTAGTCTTCTGTGGCTTCTGCAGTACTTCTATGCAGCCTTCTATGGTTTATACCAGCGAACTGTTGGAGCCTAGATTGATTCGTGATAAAGAAGTAAACAAAGAGCACAACAAACAAGTGTTTGCAGAATCAATGCAGTCGCTTTTTTGAACCTTTGCTTTTGCAAAGTAGTAGAAAAACATTGCTTTGAAAGGCGACATACAGCACATAATTCTGTTTTAATTTAACAGAACGTGTTAGTATAAGCTTATCAAAGTGGATGGTACTGCAGAAGCCACAGAAGACTACTGATGAGTTGATGTAGCTATCAACGAAACAGCTGTCTAGTCTGCTTGGTGGTTTGTTCTGCAAAGAACTTATTGTTGTTGCAACCTGTTGCTTCATGAACTTAATTGGCATTAAGCTTATATATAATTCTAAAAAATATTATTTTTTATTAAAATTATTAAAAATATTAGAATTATTAAAAAAAATATTGTAATTAAAATATGCCATCATTAACTCTTCAAAAACATTTCAATGAATTATATATTCTTTTTGTATCTGCATCAAATTGGTGCACAACGTGCTTTTCATTTCTAGAAAGTTCCTATGGATGCGGGTTAAAAAATTATTAAAATTCAAATCTTATTTTTTGGTAGCAAATGTTGGCGACCCAGTAGAAAATTGAATTTTGTTAAACAAGTTTCATATACATATTCAAGTCATGAATACGGTGAATGTGTATATTTTTTGTTATTTTAAAATAAACTCATTTTAAAGCAATAAACAAATATATCAACAAAATGCATATTAATTGTTCATTTAAAGTTTTTCATTGTCTGATTTGGCCAGGGGGGAAACGGTTGTAGTAGGGGGTCATTGTCCCCTTTTCCCCTGGCTACAGGCCTGTGACACATTCTTAATTTCAAAGTTTTATGCCATGCCAGCAACAAGCGCTATAACTTCTTTTTCATTTTCACTATTTTCATTTTTTTTACGTTTCATTGCCTTTTTTAACGATATAAAATAAAAATGTTCTTTTGCAGGGTTTAGAAGTTATAGCGTAAAACATAAAGTGTTAAGGAATTTTCATTAAAAATTTCTCCAGCTATCAACGCTTTTGAATTTGTTCAACTTTCATTTTCAATTTTGAATTCCACGCTAGTTGAATTTTTATTGAAAATGAATTAGCACTTCACGTTTAACGCCATAACTTATAAGCTTTTCAAGAGCACACCTTCATATCTTCTATATAAATTAATTGCCACATGTATGTGCCCTCATCACTTGAGAACGGCTGGACCAATTTTGTTGGTTTTTTTTTGTTGGGTTCTTTATTGCTAGGCTTATGACAAGGCTTGTTCAAAAAGAAAAATTGAAAAATTTGGGTGTGAAAATTTGGAAAATTGCAAAAACCCGAAGAAGCTTTTTGTATGAAAATTTTTTATTTTTATGGGAAATATCACACACCTCCAGAAATTCTTAACTGATTGCTTCAATATTTGGCAAAGAGGTAGACTTCCACTCTGGCTAGGTCTTAAGAGGAAAAGGGGCGTGGCACCTCCCAAACGGCTAAAAATTGCGGTATTGAATAGCTATGGAGTTATAGGCCACACAGCCTAGGAATTCAGTATTCGACCACGATTTACGCTGATGAAACTTTAAAGGGGGGCGTAGAACCTCCCACACAGCCCAAATTTGCGATATCAAATAGCTTTGGATGTATAAATAGTACAGCCTCGGAATTCGGTATTCGACCACAATTTACACGTGCCGTTCCACTAATAACATTTTATGGGCGTTCTAAAATGGGGCCTGACACCTCCCATGCATCCCAAATTTGCGTTATCAATTTGCTTTAGAGTTTTTTTTATTAAGATTTTATGAGTGTTGGACAAGGGAGCGTGGCATCTCTCATAAAGCCCAAATTTGCGATATCGAATTGCTTTAGAACTATTTAGAATTACAGTCTTGGAATTCTTCTTTCGGTATTCGACCACAATTTAGACGTACCATTTTGCTAATAGCATTTTATGGAATTTTGACAACGGGGGCGTGGCAGCAACACGCCCGAATTTCAGCTAGTCTTTATATATAAGATTATTTCTGTACATGGCTTTGTCACAGAACTTCTTCCAAATGGCTGGACCGATTTTGATGAAATTTAGTGTGTGTGTATGATTACACTCAAAAAATTTATTAGTAAAATTTCTACGAATGATATTAGTAATCAAAATATTCGTACATTCTACAAATATTCGTACAATATACAAATTTTTTCTATTGTGATATCTTTACGAATTCATTCGTAAAATTTTTCTAATACCGGATGTAGTATTTACGAATATATTTGTTTTATATACTAATGATATTCGTATACAAAAATAAATCAATTCGTATTAGTGCATTGTACGAATGATTGCGTACATATAAATAATAATATTCCTAAATTTCTCGTACGAATAACTTCGTAATTTCTTTCATTACATTCGTAGTACGATAGTACGAAAGCATTAGTAAATAGCTTTCGTACTATTTACGAATGAAAAATAATATTAGTAGAAACAATTCATTCGTAGGCTGACCGTACGAATTATTAGTAGAATGTACGAACTATAAGTAGAGTCTCAAAAATTGAAAACTGAAATTGTTCAGCCTTGTTTGTCGAACATTTATAGAACGTAAGGAACTGTATGATTGTAAAATGACTGTAGCCTACTGGTAGAGTGCGTGGCCCGTAAACTAAAGAGCCGAGGTTCAAACCCCAGCTCAGACAGAATTTTTACGAATTTTATAGAATTAGAATACGATTAACGTATTCGTAATATGTACTAATATACGTCGATTCTACGAATCCTATTCGTGACTGAAAACTATGAATAAAATTCGTAGAATGGACGCAGTTATAAGTAATATTTACATACAAATATTTTTGAGTTTATGTGGTATCACAACGGGCCTGCACTGGCCTAAGTGTACGAGTCGTCCTAACCTAACCTAGCCTAGTGTGTGTGTACGGATGCGTCTGTAGATGGTTTTGTTTACAAGTTTAACCCGGGAGGTGGCGCTGTTGTTGCTGTGGCAGTGTTTGAAGGGGTATTTAAGAGTATAACTCAGAAACTAATTGAGAAATTGTCATGATTCTTTCACTACACCATTACTTTTCATGGAAACAAAATTACAAAAATACAAAATGCATTTAATAAACAAAAAACAATCTTAATATTTCTATGTAGTTAGGCTAGATTTTTGGATTGTAAAAAACGTTTTTAAATTTTTACTATAGAAACTTTAAATCAACCCTACATTTATGCATACCATATGAAAGAACATTAGAAAATAAATTTTTGGTTTTGAATATTTTTTTCAACAACAAATATTTTCACCGAAGTTTTTTGCGAAATAAAGAAATTCGTTAAGGTTTTCTCTAAAAAATTATAAGAATTAGAAAGAAAACGAAAATGGAGAAGATTGAAATACGATTGGACGAATAGTTAATAAAATTTTTTTAAAAAAAATTAATGCAATCCTTTGTAGCATTACATCAAAGCCAGCACTTTCATTTTTGATTGATTTTTTTTTCTATTTCACCAAAAAATAAAATTAGTACTAAAATTTTTTTGTGTGTTTCAGGTACGAAGTTTTTGTGGTGTCAGTTTATTGGAAATTTGAAGAAACTTGCATGTTCCTTCCTATAGAAAACGAAATTTTTCTAATAAAAGACATCTAAACCGAGAATGTTACTTACCACAAAGGTATACAATTACCAAATTTCTATTATATAACACTTAAGGAAGTTACTAAACACACACCAAGGAAGGTTTTAACATCTAAAAAGGGGCGTGGCACCTCCCATACAGCCGAAATATTTGATATCGAATGTCTTTGGAATTATCGGAATTCGGTATTCGAACACAATTTACACGTGCCGTTTCACTTATAACATTTTATAGGCTTTGGACAAGGGGGCGTGTCACCTCCCATGCAACCGAAATTTGCGATATCGAATAGCTTTGGAGTTTTGAAATCGGTATTCGATCACAATTTAAACGTGCCGTTTCACTGATAATATTTTATGGGTGTTGGACAAGGGGTCTATAAGGGGTATATATATTACTATAATTATTGTTGGGGCTTACATTGCGACCTTAAGGTCTATTGTGCCCCTTCATGGAACTAAACAACCGCTTTTAGTTAAATTTCTGAGATAAAAGCTAATATACGTCTTATGTATTTTGATTTTAATAAGTTATCTGGTATTATGTGGTAACCCAGTAATTTTTTTTTTGTCGCGCTTAAGCAAGTGAGACACTGTCCCAGAATGTGCATCGCAGATTCTGTGTTTTCCATGCAAAACCTACATGTGTTATAACTTAAAATCCCCAGTTTTGTGAGGTGATAGCTTAACCTACAGTTACCTCAATCCTGTGATGATTCTTAGATCATTCTTTGTCAGTTCCATGCATTACTTAAATCTCTTTAGGTCGTATGTTCCTAAAAGAATTTCAGAGTGCACTAGCCCTTGCAGATTTTTCCAGTATGTTCCTCTTTGTTTTTCTTTATCTTTCCTTATCGAAAGGGCGAGGATCACTTTACCTATTCCACGGAATGGTTCTGAACCAATCAAAGGAGTTGATTGGCTCTGTACTAGTTTGAGGCATCCATCACGAGGTTTGAGGTTACCTGAAGAAATTTTAGTGCTTTGATAGCCTCTTGACTAAAGAAAAGGATAGCTAGGTTTTGGTTCCGGTATTTACGTTCCAGGTTTTATAAATGCGCCTGTAAATTGCGTATATTTACACTTGAAATATACTGCTGTTCTTACCAATGGCCTCGAAGAATTGGTCCGTAGTTACATAAATAAAAATTAAAATATTGAAAATAATGAAAATGAAAAAATTAAAGCGCCTGTTGCTGGTATGGTATTAAACATTGAAATTAAGAATGGGTCTTACTGCAATTTTTTGAACAGTTTTATATTTTTCCCTTGAACAAGACGAAATAAATTTTTCAATGATACCCTGTTTACGAAAATTTCATTTGAATTGGCTCAACTATGTTGTCTCAAAATAGACCCGACTTTGGTATGTGGGCATTGCTTTCTCATCACCATATAAGAACAAATTCTTAAAATCTAAGCAATAAACCAATCTAAGAACACAATTTGAGCCAAATCGGAGATGGTCAGTGTAACTGATATTACACTTCAATGCGAAATGGGAGATATGCGTTATAGAACTTTTGGTGTAAAAAAAAGATTTTTTGAGAAAAAAGAAATTAACATCAAAAGAGTTAGCAGTAGACGACCTTGTTGTTGTTTCAGTATGCTTACAGTGAGTATACCTAGAACAAAGACTAAAAGAAACTGTTAAGATACAAATTGTTCAAAACAGAACCTGATTCCGGTGAAGACGTCACATAGAAGCATGCTGTGACCTTGACAGCGAAAATATTTATAATTTTTACATTTCCATGCTATTAAGTTTCTCCTAATTATGAATGCTTATCAAATCATAGCATCTACATAACAAATGACTGGAATTCAATATGAAAAGCAAGTTCCCGAAAGATTGCAAAACATTGAAACATTTTTGTTGTTGGAGAGCTTAAAAAAACAAGCATTTAATCACTCTTTTGCAAATAATGAGAAAACTCGACGCAATAGTGTAAAACAAACTTTAAAAACGACATGAACGACATTATCTTCAAGTAAAACCATTAAATCAAATAGAGCTAGCAAAGTTTATGACACTGTATGATCATGTCAGTTACAAAAGAAATGCTTTTTCGCGTGAACACATACTAAATCATAACATCAAAAGAAATTATCGAATATCTATAATCAAAGCTGCAAAAGTAACCATCAATCAAAATATGTCAACACAAATCAACAAATTAAAAAAAAACAATACTCATAACGATTTATGGGTTATGAACAGCGTAAACGTAAGAATTTTGGGTGTTTATGTTATAAAAAGAAATCGGTTTGATGAAGTCATTCAAAACTTTGTACACGCCTTTAGTACATTAATAAGTACTTACCTAAAACAAAATTCAGTGGAGTTATCGCTATTGGCAACACTTTAGTTCATTGGCGTCGGAAGCGGGGGCAAAGTGGGCAGTTGCCCCCCCACTTTTTTAGCTAGATAAACAATTTAAAAGGAAAAGTTATTCAAAATATCAGTTTCTTACAACGATAATATTTTTGTATTATATATTTTCCTCTTCTTTCTCTCTTCTTCATGTTTCATGTGAAGAAATTTTGGTGAACTTTTTTTGCACCACCATTTGTACTGCCCCCCCATTTGTACTGCCCCCCCCAGATGAAATTCGCTTCCGACGCGATTGCTTTAGTTTTCAGCGGATTTATAAAAAGCAAGTTAGTAGCAGCCCACTTTTCTAGAAAAAACAAATCAGAGTTAAGTCTATAGCTTAAATCTTCTAAAAGGCCAATAGGTCTAGAGAGTTAGAGCTGAATATTATCAGCATAAGCGTGAACGGTTGCATAATTACAAACAGTGAAAATTAATTTTAAAAATATATAGAGAAAAGTAGGGGACCCAGAATAGACCATTGGGGAACACCGACAGCAACTGATTGCAGGGAATAAATATTATTTCCAATTCGTACACGCTGCTTTCTTGCCTCTAGGTAATTAGATAAGAGTTTAGCTGCACTGTCAGTAAACTCGAAGAAATATTTAAGCTTATAACAAAGCAGATTGTAATGTACCGAGCCAAAAGCTTTAGAAAAGTCAATCAGGCAAAGAAGGGTTACAAAGTTTTTATCATAAGATACTCTTATGTCATCCATAATTTTCATAGCTGCCGTCACACAGCTGTGGCTTGTCCGAAAGCCAGACTGAAGCGGCGATAAAAGGTGGTTTACGTTTAGGTATTCAGAGATTTGGTCAGACATTATCCGTTCAAAAACTTTACCTAGAGCTGGAAGTATGCTTATGGGTCTAAAATCCTTGGGATCTGAAGCAGAGTTAGATTTGGAAATTGGCATAACTGTAGCTATTTTCCATAAATCGGGGAAGCGGGAACAATTTATACAGTGACTAATAGCTAGTATAAAGTGGATAACTAATTAATTAAATTTAATAGGCATTTCATCGATCCCGACTGCATTCGAACTGATCTTCATTATACACTTGGCAACATAGTCTTCACTGACAGAAGCAAACTCAAATGAGGGACAGGGAAATTGGTTAGTTTGTTCTGACAATTCAACATTGGAACTAGTACTGGCAGGACTTGGTCATCATCCATTAGAAAAAAAATAATTATTCAGTAAGTTAGGCTTCAAAGTACACTCACTTGGCGCTTTACTGAATACCCTATATTTTATTTAAAATTTTGCCAAAGTTGCTTAGAGCTTAAACCAGAGTTAAGCTTGTAAAATTTTTTCATTTCTTGTCGAACAAATATATTAGCTGTATTACGCGCTCTCCTGTAGCTGTCCCAATTTCCACCTGTACGATTGTGTTTCCATTTAGAGTAGAGTTTGTTTCTTTTTTTTGTATGGCATACATAACACGACTAGTGAACCAAAGACAAGAAGTATTAGACACTTGAATTGCAGATAACAAAACATTTAAGTTATTCATGAAACTGCTGAGCCCATCTTCCAACGAGCTATGAAGCCAGTAGTCTGTCCAATTTGTAGCCAATAAACCATAATATAGTGCAGAAAAAGCAATTGATTTGTAGTCGCGGTAAGAAAAACTAACCTGAAAAGTTCTTTCAAGATTCATGGTCGGACAAAAAGTTCATTTGGTCAAATTTTAAAATATAAGAGCTATCTGAAACTAAGCAAACATCAAGCAGACTAGGCTCACAATCGTGCATATAGCGGGTGGAAATCCCATGGTTCGCTACATTTAAACCGCTCATTGAAGAGAGATAGTAAAAGTTATCTGCAGCTGCGTCATTCCGCAACAAGTTAATATTAAAGTCGCCACAAATAAAGAGAAAATCATAGTCAATGACAGTTAATGAGTTTTATGATCTATCAAATTATTACATGAATTAACTTGCGAGCTTAAGATCAAGTAAGAAACACACTGTCTAGTCAGCTAAGTGATTGACTCTATACAGAGTTGTAGTTGTTGTTGTTGCCTTCTTAAAAACTTACTTGATCTAAAGCTCGCAAGTCAATGACTTTTGTATTAAGGTCAGAGAAAAACTGTTCTGGACTATTGCAACGATTAGGGTTGTAAACACATGACACTAATATTTTTTTATAATGGCCAAATAACTCAACATTAAGGTACTCACAGACATCACTACTTTTGTTCACAAATCTGACATTGAGACTGGACTTACAATAAATATGTGTCAATAAATTTCCTTGAGTTAATAATTATTCAGTTTGGTAATCGGTGTGGAGGTATGCTACTTATGGATTAAACGCAATGACACCTATTATTTTTGTTTTTCCCTCCTACCTTCCTAGGGGGCATTTGCGACCACTCCCACCCATACGATTTTTTGCTCGTCTCATCACGTGGAACCACCCCCCGCATTATTGTCCTCTAAGTCTGGGAAACCCTGTATATTATTTGTTAGAACTTGAACCTATAATATCAATAAATAATTTAAAATTACAAAAATGGCAGACAAGTGAATTTTTAGTACAGTTTTTTTACAGTTTTAGCTCTTTAAAGTGCTTTAAAAAAAATTGGCCAATATTGGCTAAATTATGCATAAACCATCCTATTATGCCCATCATTATGGGTCTTAAACACCAGGCCTGTAGCCAGGGTGTGGCAAGGGGGGCTATTCCCCCCTACTACAGCCGTTTTCCCCCCTGGCCAAAGCAGACAATGAAAAATTTTAAATGAATAATTAATATGCATTTTGTAGATATATTTGTTTATTGCTTTAAAATTAGTTTAGTTTAAAATATCACAAAATATACACATTCACCTTATTCGTGACTTGAATATGTATATGAAATTTGTTTAACAAAACATTTCAGACAAATTGTTACAATTTTTCAAATTTCTACTGGGTCGCCAACATGTGCTACCAAAAAATAAGATTTTAATTTTAATAATTTTTAAACCGCATCCATAGGAACTTTCTAGAAATGAAAAGCACGTTGTGCACCAATTTGATGCAGATACAAAAAGAATATATAATTCATTGAAATATTTTTACTTTTTTATTTTTTTTTTATGCATGATGAATGTTTATTAATTTTAAAATAAGAAAAAACTGCAAATCTTAATTCTAGCAAAAATTTAAAGAAGCAAAAGATTTAAATCAAAACATGCATGTTTGTTCTTAATATATAAATCTGAATAAAAAATTTGCATCAATTTGATGCAAACGACGGATGCGGGTTAATTCAATTTTTTTATTTGTTTTACTTAAAAAATGGCTTATACATATGTTAGCCCATTTCGCTACTCTTTCTTATATTTCTAGCCACTTTAAATAAATCTTGTATTTTTACCTTCATTTCATAACAAAGTCCTGAATTAATTTTTATATTATTTTTTATGTATTAATCTCATGTATAAAAAGATCTGCATATCCATGTAAATATTATAAAGTTAACTGTGTTTTAATAAATATGTGTAATGTATTCATTTCACACGTTAAAAAATTGTTTTTTTTTTATTTAAATGAAAAAACAAAAAATTTTCCCCCCAAGATTCATGCCTGACCCCTCTGTCTTCTTGGTCTAGCTACAGGCCTGTTAAACACCCAATAAATTTTATCTACTTTAGAATAAAAAGAAATCCAAGTCAATCCATAGAGTCTTGAAATATCGTCAGGACCAGTTTGAAGACATGATTTTTCAGAAAACAAGTTCATTTATGAAAATATTGGTTCCTTACGTATGTGATAAATGTTTTATGCAGCCGTTATCGGCCAAACCGTTTTGTGAACATATTCTACTCATTATCAAGCTATCGAAAAAAATTGAGTTTTTTGGTCCAGCTTCATGAGAACCTTCCCTTAATCAAATTTAGTTTTAAATGGATTATAGCGCAAAGCAGCCGTCAACAATTAAGGAATTGTCAATAATTTCATAGACCAAGGTTGCTAAAGTAAAAGTAATGATTAAATTTAAAAATTTAATAAACTCGATTATAAATAAAAAAACTAGGATCCTCATTAAGCTTTTTAAGAAGATCTTGTTTTTCAATTTTAGTTACTTCTGTTGTTGCTTTGTTGTTGGGACACTTTATATTATGTTGATATTTCCAAATGTTTATACATATTTATAACTACCACTTTGGCGTTTTAATATATTTAAATAAGCCTACTCATGATCTATAAGCTAAGACAAAAAAAAAACGAAAAGAATTCATTCTTGGTTTTAAACAAGCTGCGCCGAAGCACGTTTGTCAATATAAATAAATTAATAAAGTTTTTTTTTGTCATCATTTCTTTCTTTTTTTTTTGTTACAAACATATGTCTTTGTTATAACACATAATAACAAGATAGTTTTAGGCTTTATTTTTAATTTAAAGAACTTATATTTGAAGATGTTATAAAAACATGTTTCAAAAATAGTTTTTTTTTAAAAAAATCTTGATATATTTTAATGTCATTTCAATGTTAATAATTCCTTTTAATTATAATCAAAATATTTTTTATTAAATTTATCAGTTTTTTTAATATACTAATTTTTATTTTTTATTATCTTGCACCACATTTTCAATACTCAGGAACTGTTAAAATTTATCATCTGCCAATTTAAGGCAGCGTTTCGTTTTTTTCATTTATTTGCTTTATGCAAATTACTTCTAACGTATAAGCTATGCAACAGTTTTTAGGTATTTGTATCTTTCACGGTGTTTTTAGATAGCAGAACGCGTAACTAACGCCGTCTTTTGCTTCTCTTTTTTTTAACACTTAGCAGCTATTCTATTTGATTATATTTTTTTTTTATTAGTTTTTACAACAAATATTTTTTATTTATTAGCTTAAAAAGCTACTTGTTTGGCGCTTGCGTACTAATACAGCGTTTTTTTTTTTTTTTTGTATATTGATGAAGCTTGAAGCGATCTAAGCGACGAACACGACCCGCGAAAGTCTGGCGAGTTACTAAAATGTTGCCAACGTTTGTGATCCACTCGTACGCATTGTTTTTGTAATTGATCTGCCAGTCAAAGACAAAGCCGTCAACACTCTCGCACATCGTCTTCTTGGCTTAAACTTGGTTTAAGGAAACACGCCACAACAACAACAACAACATAAAAAACAACTACTGCTAAATACACAGAACAAGAACTTCAGCGAAGAAATACCAAAATAAAACAAAAAAGCAAAAAACCCAACAACCAAGTTAAGAAAATATTGACGGAAACTTAGTATAAACAACAAACAGCGTTCTGCAGAAGCGGAAGAAAGTCGGGTTTAACTTGAACGTAGTAACAGCTGAAGAATGAAGCCGCTGCCGCGCTGAGCAAAGCCTTCAATGGTGCTTTTCACGCTATTTCGCTGCGATAATACGCTTAAGCCTTGCTTCGGATTGCCCAGACACGCTGCTGCGACTGCGCTCATGCAAGATTCTAAAAATATAAACATAACAAATGTGCACACATACTGTGATTATTTGGATTTGTGGGCATTTTAAATCGCAAGCTGGCAATGCTTACTGCGCCAGATTCAAAGTTTACACAGTGAAAATCGAATTGCTAGAAATTTTTATAAATATAAAATTCTTGTGAGCTGCTTCTTTTGGAAATTTAAGCTTTCTAAAATAAAATTTTATAAAAAGTAAGGGTCTACGATTTTAGTCAAATACAAAGAAAACGCTTGGTGAATAATGTTAAAAGCATCATTTTTACGCAAATATTACAAAAATCGGTTATTTAAAATGCGGATTTGTTCTTCTAGGGGGGCGGAGGGAAGGCATAAAGGAATCTATAATTCACATAAAGAAAATGTAACCTATATAATTCTATTTTCTGAGATTTTTTGGTACTAATTTTGTTATGATGATACGCCGGTTGACACACGCTTGTGCACATAAGGCAATTATATATATTTCAAAGATGGGATAAAAATCTTTCTCGTATCATGCCCGAAACATTTTCAAATTTTTTTTTTTTTTTAGGTATGAATCTTCCAAAGATACGTATACCCGACCTATACGCATGCACGATTTACATTCTAGATCCTGCCCGGATCAGCCGGGACAGACAGAATGCACCTACGTACTAAGCACACCCTCTATTGGCAATTAGGATTTTCCACTAAGCTCATTAATTGGCTTTTCAGCGGAATTTAAAAATTTAATATATAGCAAACGCGTATTTAAGTATATTTAATCTGTAGTAATAAAACTCATTTTCTGTTTGTTTGTTTGTTTGACCTTTATAAAAATCTAAACGGCTCAACGGATTTTGCTCAAACTAAGTATACATATTAAGTGCATTCCAACTTAAAATGTTACATACTTAGTTTTTGCCACGACGCCTCTGAAATTTTTCAACTAACGGTAATTTTGTTATTATAAAACTTTTTAGTATCGGAGATTTTTTTGTTTTTAATTTTAAAAAATTTCTGTTATTTTGACATCAAAAACATTCACATATCTTCAAAATTGGAGAAATTTTCAGTATAACGACTTTTTCATAAAACATCGTTGCCTAAGAATGAGAAAAAAACGACATGAAAATCAAAGTTTGGTCTTTCGATGCAAATATCTCCGCTGTCCATTAATATATTTCATTCAAATTTTTTTTCTTCAAAAGTTCAATAAAATCACTTCACAAAAATAGGTTGAACTGTACCGTTAAGTCAGTGTATATATGTTTTATGATTATGTCAAAAAAGGTCCAAAATATTGACTTTTTACTCAAAAAATGACTCAAAAATTGTTTTTGTTGTAAAAATGAAATTAATTAAAAAATGCACATCTGGCTACCTTTCATATGACATAGCATTTATTTGCAAAAATTCTTCCAGCTAAGCGCAAAAATTATTTTACTGTTTTTGTCATCAAAACAACAAGGGTACCCCCTTTGATTTTTTTCGCGAAATTTATTTTTTCCAAAATGTTGTTGTTATATTTTTTACAAAAAAGTCAAGTCTCAAAAATAATTTATGTGAAAAAATTACCCCAATATCTCTTTCCAATCCAAAGTTATGGCTAAAAATCTATTTTTTCATACCAGACTATTAATAAAACTTAGTTTTTTGTTAAAATTCTTTATACAGTTTGAACGTCCCCATATATCTCTAAGAATGCAATTGTGTGTCTAAAGTAACTACGAACATTTTGGATTATATAAAATTTTCTTTATAGTGATCTACTTATATTTTGCCTCCCCACCCCCCTCCCCTGCAGAGGAAGGGACAAAATGCAGCTAGCAGATAAGACAAATTTTCATAAGACATTGATAGCTAATGATGAGAAAAAAATTATATGAAAATCAAAGTTTTTACTTTTAATGCCAATAACTCTGATGTTTTTAATATATTTCATTAACATTTTTTTTTTGTTAAAAAGTTCAATATGTTTTTTAATATAAATCTTTGTTTAGACGTTAAAATGTAAAAATCTCAAGGACGCATTGAGTCCCACCCTAATTTTTATTTTGTTGAAAATGTTATTGTGCTTGCTTTAAGATTGAGTAAATATAAAAATTCTTTTTAATTTTTAAAATCTGTTTTTCGTACCGCTTCTTTGAATTCAATTAGCTCACCGCAAGAGATGGAACCACCAACAACAAAAATTTTCCTAAACTTTTTTGGATCAATGTTCGTTTAATTACCTAGCAAACGGTGGATAAATAAAATTAAATAAAATAAAATTCAAATAAAATTCAACATGTTTTTCATTATTCCCGATTTTAAAAAACATTTAATCGAGAAGTGTATGTTAAAATGTTTATATAAAAGACTCCCGAGTAACACCGGGTATATCAGCTAGTTCTATATAAATAAGCAACATCGAATTAAATTATAGTGATTATCAATTTAAGGTACCCGAAAAATCATCCCGTTTTAAAAAACAATCCAAAACACTAAACTCATTTTAACTGGTTTACGGCCATTGTCCAACCCAAGGACCTACGTGGAAATGAGATAAATCTCATATCCGCCAAATCAAAATCCCAATTAGTTGGATATGCATTTGGGCCAACGCAGGCATAAACTTGTGTGGAAAAAGAGATATACTCTGGCACACCAATCCAGGTGATAGTGTGAGTTCGGTCTAATTTCAAATCAGGAAACCACGTGAGCACGTAAATCACAATTCGATTTAAAATTAAAATATTGAATAATTAAAAAGTAAGTTTTAAAAACGATTCATATGTGATGGTGCTTACTTAATAAAACATAATATCGAGACAAAAAGGAGAAACAGAACAATCTCAATTACCGATATAACATTGTTATAAAACTGCGTTAAGTATAATAGGATGAAGTTAAATTGATTTAATTATTTAAATGTGATATAATTTTCCGTTTTAAGACGTCTACCGAATCAGAAAAATTAATCATGTTGAAGTTATCATTGAAATCACTGCACATACATCGTAAAGGTTCATGAAAAGCGTAATAAGAACTGCACTGACTCAACTTGAAAAACAGAAAATGTCTAGTTCCTCTCCTTGGAATGTTAAAGTTTAGAGCTGAGATGAGATATTCCGAATTAATCTCGCCACGAAGTAATTTATACAGAAACATGACATTAAGCATCATTCTTCTGCTTCTTAGGGAAGGTAGTAAAATAATTTTAAGGCGTATTTCATACGATGTAAGCATAATATTGGGGTTCCAACGACTATGACGTAAAGCAAAAAGTAAAAACTGTTTTTGAACGGATTCTATGGCGTCGATGTAGACATTATATTGTGGGTTCCATACAACTGATGCATGTTCAAGAATTGGCCTTGCGAGAGAGGTATATAATAATTTAGTAGTAAAGGCAGCACTTAATTTTGCAATTCCTCGATAGTTAGAAACATCTATCTTGGAGCCAGATTTATGAAGGGGCATAATATAAGAATCCTTCCATATAATAGGAAAATAGCCACTATGCAAGGAAATATTAAAAATTTTTACTAGAGGAGTACACAGGTTTGTAGCACATTGCTTTAAAATACAGCGTGGAATTTTATCAGGGCCGGTCGTAAAAGAAGATTTTACTTGTCGAAGATAACACATGACAATATTTGGGTCTATTACAAGAGTTTCAAAAGAGTTAACTGGCGGGAGAAAAGGATACACCGTGCTAGTATTAAATGGTATATCGGAGTAATGTTACATTGTCACAAGATGATTCTTCCTGATCGAATTTCATAAGGGGTGGAAAACTGGAGGCTTTACGTTTTGAGTTAACAAAACTATAGAAAAGTTTTGGATCATCTTTAAATTGAGATTTTATGTTAATTATATAAGCAGAATAGCATTGTTTATTTAATATTTGATATCTATAACGGCAAGAAGAATAGGAAGCAAAGTCTAAACTAGAACCAAATACTTTATATTTCTTTAAATAAACGATTTTTGAAATTTTTAAGTGCCTTTAGATCATTACTTAGCCAAGGGGGATTTAAAGGATTGGATAAACACCTTTTTTTTTGGGACGGACAATAAGAAACACCTTTGCGTATCATTGAAAAACTGTAAAGAAGATTCGACTTCATAATATGAATATGATGTTCCGCTAGTTAAAATTGGAGACCAATCAGTTAGCGAAAGTAAGTCCGTTTTCTTAAAATTATAAACTTTTTAAACTTGGATGATTTACATCTTCTGGAAGAGATACGGGATTCGAACAATGGAGATTAACAGTAGTGCATCTATCTACAAAAACAAGGTCTAGGGTTCAGTGGTTTATATTTAAAATATCATTGACTTGTTGAAGACACAGATCAGACAGCTTATCTAAGAAATCATTTATCCCATCACTATTGGAAACAGGAGTAAGAAATGAAGAATCGTCAGACGATCTCCAAGTCACAGAAGGTTGGTTAAAGAAACCCAGCACAATAAGAACGTTTTTATTTTTTAACAAATTATGAACTTTTTCGATGGCGTGTAAATGCTTTACATACATTGTTAAGTCACATTTAGGAGGAATGTAAGAGCAGGTAACATAAATAATACTATTATTTAATTTAACTGCAACACAAATGAACTCAATATCACTGGTGTCAAGAATTGTCAATGCTTCAGATACAAGCGAGTTTTGAACAGCTATCAAAACACCACCACGGATCTTATCATGACGCTCTTTACGAAAAATTTAATATTTATTGCACATTATTTCAGAATTTTAGATATAAGAGCGAAGTCTCTGTAAAAATTATAATGTTATATTCAAAATCAAAACTGTTTATGAAAATATCGCAAAGTTTGGAGTGAAGACCCCTGACATTTTGGTACACAAGCTCTAATTTGGACTTGCGGTTTATTAATAGTTTTTTGGATGAGATTCAGGGCTACTTCGGGGACGCGGCAAATGTCCAACATTTACCGGTCTTGGATTGCTTTTAAATTCAAATTTGTGTATAATTGTGTTTGGCGGCCAAAAGTTTACATCAACTATAGAATTAGATAAATTTTTAGGAACTGTTAATCTAAAAGAAGTAATCGATCTTACATTTGAATATTTGAAGTTATACACCGAAAGATGCAAGGAACAATTCAACTTTGATTTAAAGAAAAAATCTATTGGTATAGATTGATTTAAGCGCAGCTAAGCGAGCTAAGCGAGAAACAAAGATTGATTTAGTTGGTGGAATTGCAATGATTGGCTTAGGTGGAACAGAAATCTGAGAAGTAAGAGGAACAACCTGGGAATCGACCAAAGTTGGTGAAAGAGAAACAGTTTGGGCATAAGACATGGCTGGCAATGAAGGTGGAAGTGCCAGCACTGGCAAAGGAGCAGAAATCGATATGTTTGGTGTATTCGAAGTAGAAGTTAAAATAGGTGGAGGGGCTGTTATACCACCAATGTCCATGTCATCAGCAATGTCATGTACAGAAGAATGTAGAGTTGGAGTTGAATCCGTTTTTTGCTTACTACGCAAAGACATGTGTTTTTTTTTTCTTTTAGTACAGTATAGTTTCGCTAGTCCGAACACTCGCGATACCGGCTTCCCAGTAATACGGACATCTCTACAATTTGGACATTTTTGATATATCTGTGTCGACAAGAAATAACAGCTAAAGTGTAATTTCAATGTTTCGAGAAGTTTTGCTTTAAAGTTTTCGATATCCATATAAGTTGTATGAAAAGCAATTTGCTTTTTGTGTAGTAATTTGGCTGGAATCACGCTATAATCTTCCGATTTTGTGTGCGTACGGAACTATATGCGTGGAACACATCTGCATCATTAACTTAACTTTGACCTAACTCGACTTTACCGGTTATTCCTTGTCGGCACAGATATTACCTCTATAGTTCGGTAAGAAAAGAAAATCGAACATGTTTGGTTTACAAATATACTGTCGCTATCTAAATCAAGTCAACGTTTTCTTTTCAAATGTATTTCGTTAAGTGAACGTGGTTTTTTGTGAGAACAAATTCACGGTGTGAAGAATTTTTGTCTATACGTTGATCTGTTGCTCCCAAGAATGATCTTTGACTAATAGGGATATCATAACTTATCATTCCTCAATTTATCGAACGAATAACTTCGTAATTTCTTTTATTACATTCGTAGTATTTACTAATGGCTTCGTAAAATTTACGAATTGAAATTAATATTAGTAGAAAAAAATTCTCATTCTCAAGAATCATTATGATCAGCTTTTTAAGTCGACCTTTTGGCTATCTAATATTATATGGTGAGCCCTTTTCGGTCTGTTCCAAGGCCAATAGCTCCAAACCTGCAGAAATAACTGCTACAAATGATATGGTTCCTGACGTCAAAAATGATGACAATTTTAACTCTTTTAGAATATATTTTCAAAATATATCTGGAATGAGAACAAAACTTGATGCTGTTTTTGCTGCGACTTCTGTGATTGATTATGATGTTATTGTTCTTGTTGAAACTTGGCTCAACAATGACTTTAGAGACGAAGAATTTTTCGATCCAAATATTTATATTTTATATCGAAAAGATAGAGATGCCTCAAAATCTGACCATCACCGTGATGGTGGCGTCCTTATTGCCGTTAAACGCGTGCTACGATCGTCTATGTACAATTTGACAAATATGGATACTCTGCTTGACCAGCTGTGCGTGTCTATAATTGGAGCATTTGGCGTGATTTTTATTTGCGTCTCATATATTCCTACAAACAGTACTGATGATCTATATGCTGCACATGCTAATAATATAGTTGAGCTTGCATCTAATATGAATAATAATGATCAGTTATGTATTTTAGGGGATTTTAACTTATGTAATTTAAAATAGTTGTTTTTGTCAAACGATATTCATCTCACACCTAGTAACGTCAATTACCCTAATGAAATTGACTTAATTGATTCGTTCATGAGTGTTGAATTATCTCAAATTAACTCATTTGCTAATAAACTTAATAGGTTGCTTGATCTTATTTTTGTCATTAAAAAAAAATTAACTGGCCATTTCAGCCCTTGGAAGAACTTTGACCTAGCTCCTATTGATCAATTGTGTTGTGGGTGTTATTAAATGTTTGATCACAAATGACCGAGAACTGGACCTACCTGTTTTATGCCGACTCCGAACAGCTTATGTTCTCAAGAAGCTTTACTCTCTGTTTTTTACTCTCTGAGGCTTGCCATTGTCTGCAGAGAGGTGACGACCGAACAGAAAAATTAATTCAATTGAAAAAACTTTCTGTCTGAGCTGGAATTGAACCCGGACTACCACCAAAGATTATATAGTATAAAGATGTGCCACGTAGAACATTAAAAAGTATCAAATATTTTTCAGATCAATACGTAAGCTTTTGTGAGCGCGATGGAAAAGCTTTCTTGAGGGAAAAGTTTCTAATCCTTGCTTGCACATTCTCTCTGCAATGCTCTTTCACTCTTCACTCCACAATGCTTCACAGCATAGATTACCAAGAATGATAGAATACAAAGATTGCGCCGAAGACAAGAAAATGAGTACAACAAAATTGTCGTTCTGCGCATGTACGTCATAATATCAATGCTGTTTTGGAGAGCGTTCACTTTGCATACGATTTCTACACAGAAATGAAAATTGTATATATTTTAGTTTGTATAATTAAAATAAAAGAAGTAAGAAGCAATTTATTGGAATGAGAAGAAGGTAAATTAATTAATTACTCCTTTGCAAACATTATTTTTACTATTATTTCATTACAGCCAGTAAGCAGCTTAGTAAAAAAAAAAATTTGTCTTAGAAACCAACTTCATTGAGCATTATTTTTCGACTTGGATTTTATAAAAATGTTTATTAAGAGTTTAATTAATGTGGTTTAAACATTCCCAGATATTTTATTTCCATTAATTTACCTGTGAATTGAAAGGACAAATAAATGATAGTTCCAAGTTTTTAAATAATGAAACAAATTTTGTTAAGTTAATATATTTTTGTATTTTTGTTTGCGTTTGTGTGTGTTTTCTACAATTTTTTGGTTTAATTTTTGTATTCATTGCAAACATCAGGTTTCTGAAAAATATTTGTTTGCTACTGTTACCACAATAAGCAGCTGCACACTTCCTTTTTTAAATTTCAAGTTAAAAACTCGCAAATATACTTCGATATATACACAATTAAATAAAACACAACCGATCGCAGTACGTTTCTCAAAGAAATAAAATATTGTGACGTAGTCAACTGAACAGCTGGTTGTCAAACTCGATTAGCAGAAGTAACGGACCTGCGCAAAGCGTAATCTCTTATTCTATCATTCTTGATAGATTACCACTGCATGGTTTCTCGTAGCTAGCGAGAGTCGTGGAATTTAATGTTGTAATTGTTTTTCCCTTGTTGTTGTTGGAACCAAGCAGTTGTGATCTCTGCTTGACAGCAACAAATGTTTTTGTTTGTTTGCATTATTTTCATGATGATTTCCTTATTTTGTGCGAAGCAGATTTTTCTTATTCACTGCTTGCTATTAATATTGACTATTTTTGATTGACTATCAGCCAGAGCAGTAAAATCTGCTTACACATATATTCAGAATCTAAAGGAAAACTGAATAACGACATTCAAATCCATTCAATGAATTTAAAATTGTTAGCAAATAAAATTTTTAATTAACATTGAATTAAAAAAAAATTGATTAGTAATTAATTTCAATTATTTTTTTTTGTTCGTTATTGAGAATAATTAATTATTTTTTATTCATATGAATGCTATTTACAAAGAATGCAATTCAAACAGAATTTCATATTTTTCAATAATTAATTTTTTGTACATTATTATTTTTTGATTCATTGCCTATTCATGTGTTATTCATTATTAATTTTATACTCATTATAAATTTTTATTTTTTATTAATTTTGTTCATTATTCAAAAGTGAATAACAAGATTTTTTTTTCATTTTAGTTATTATTCAAAAGTGAATGAAAAATTAGAAATGAATACGAAATTTATAATGAATAAAAAATTAATAATGAATAAAAATTAATAATGAATAAAAAAATAATAAAGAAATTAATAGCGAACATATAATGCTGTAAATAAATAGTAGTAAAAAAACAAAATTTTTTATTCGTTGTATTTTTTATTGTAAAGTGAATAACAAATTAATAACAGTGGTAAGCAGTTTGAAAAAAAGTTTGTGCGACGAAAACGATATTTCTAGTTCGATTGAGTATTTTCTCTAGATAATAAAAATCATTAAGACTTTTTCAGGTTGGTTCGAATTTTTTTTAGAAGAATTTTTCGGCTTTTTTGAGTTTTGAAAAAGTTTCCCCAGTTATGATCCTATAACTCCAAAAGTATTAATTTATTTTTCAAGTTTTATAAATATTTACAAATGAGACATTTATACCTTTTATTAAAGCTTTTATTTATACGATTATTGGTACGATTTTTGTAGACATTTTCTGAACACTGCATTTGTAAAAGAGTTTAAAATATACCGTTTATTTAACATTTCTCCCATATAAAAGTGCGCAAAAATATGACTTTGATATATAATTTGGTTTTATTTTTACTTTGTTGTTAAAAAAAATAGTTCAACGAAAATATTAGGGTAAAAAGTATGATTGTAGCATGTTGGATATTTACGTATTTCGGTTTTAGTAAAAATACTCAGAATTACCTGCATCAAAGTCGACGTGGTGTGTTCGTACTAAACAAATTCTTCAGACTTTAAAAACACAATCATCATATATTTAACTAAAGATTTTGTTTACAAACAATGTTCTTAGCGTTTTTAGCTAAATTTAAAAATCCCTAAACCGCAATTTTACGTTATAATAGGATTTGCAACACTTTAAACTCTTTGAAATAGGTAAAATAACAGAAATAACGTAAACAAAGATACGTCAGAAATAAATCAAATCGAAACAATGAAATCTTTGCGCTGGTATAAATAACTAGCTGAAACACTGTGTGTTTCTGCCACGCCCCCGTTGCCAAACCCCCATAGCATGCTATCAGTGAAACGGCACGAGTAAATTGTGGTTGAGTACCGAATTCCGAGGCTGTGCGGCCACCTATAACTCCAAAGCTATTCAATATCAAAAATTTGGGTGGTGTGGGAGGTGCCACTCCCCCTTTCCCAACGCCTATCACATGTTATCAGGGAAACGCTACTTGTAAATTGTGGTCAAATACCGAATTCTGAGGCTTTTTGAAATATAATTATAAAGCTATCCGATATCGCATATTTGGCCTGTATAGGAGGTAATTTTGAGTATTAACCATATTTTTTAAACTCTTTCACAAATGTAGTATATAGAAAATGTATACAAAAATCTTTAGATCAATACAAATGATATCTTAAATAAAAGATATAAACGTGTTATTTGCAAACATGTATAAATTTTTGTAATGTGAAAAAATACTTTTGAAGTTATAGGATCATAACTGGGGACATATTTTTCAAAATCGATAAAAATCTTTGAAAATTCTTCAATTCTTTTCGAATTGCATTCGTTCTATAAAACTCATACAATTTAACACAAAGTCTATATTAATAAAACTTATTTTCTGGTTTGTTTGTTTGTTAAATTGACATTTATACAAATCTAAATGGCTTAACGGACTTCGCTCAATTGGAGTGCACATATTGTGTGCATCCTAGATTAGATTGTAACATACTTAATTTTGATCACGCTCATTCCACCCATTTTCACTTACGTAAATTTTGATATTGAAAATCTTTCTTGAAAAATTTTTCGCAAATTAAATTTAAAAAATTTCAGTAACTTTAATACCAAAAATATTCACATATCTTTAGAATTTCATAGAATGAGAACAAAACTACATGAAAATCATAATTTTGACTTTTGATGCAAATATATATTCGCTATTTTTAAATATATTTAATTCAAATTTTTTTGATCAAAGTTTTAATAAAAGCACTTTACAAAAATAGTTTCAACTGTAGCGTTAGGTCAGTGAATATATTCTTTAATTTTTTTTCTTCAAAAACAGTCCAAAATATTGAATTTTTACTCAAAAAATGATAAAACAAATGTTTTTGTTGTATAAATAAGAACAATTGAAAATTGCATTTCTCAGTACTTTTCATATAGTAAAGCATGTGTTTGCAAAAATATAATAAAAATATATAAAAGTAGTTACATTAAAAATTTTTCCGCAAAAAAACAACTAAAAGAATATTGTTTACAACATTATTCCCGGCTAAGCTTCAACTGACGTAATCGCCCTTACAATAATATAACACTAAAAATGTAATGTGTCAAAAGGGCAAAAAAAACGAAGTCAACACACAAAATATACCTAGATTATGTCATCTTTATGATATTATATTTTTGAAATTATACAACAAAAAGATAAAAGATAATGCAAAAAATATATTAACTTTAAATTATATAATGTTCGTAGGGTAGTTTAGTAAAATAATTGCCTGTATTTTTTCAAGAAAACCAAATGAAATTCTGGTACATTTTGTTGGCAGCTACATCGTTTATTCAGACGTTTCTTGCATCAAATTTTTACATATAATTTCTATTGCTTTTCAATATTACGCTCACATTTGCTCACATTGTCGCTCACTTATTCTCTCGCTCTCAAAAGCTTTAAATCGTTCGCTTGCTGACTCTCATAAAGCTTTTGTGTGGATTTATAATAAATCCACATTCAAATTTTACTGTGCCACTTGCTTGTATGGCGGTGGCACATCTTTCTAATATATTATCTGTGCTACCACGGTTCTTTAGCTTAAGGGCCACGCACTCTACGCACTAGGCTACGGCCGCCGATTTTTGTCAGTAGTAATATTAAATTTGAGTTAAATGTTTGCGCTTTTCCTATAGCACAATCGGATATGCACCATATACCACTAATTTTAAACATTGAATATATTTTATTCGTGGAGCTTAGAGCTATAGACTCTGGCTTTAGATGTAATTTTAATTGTTGTAATTTTGACACTCTCAATGATCTTTTGATCTGTTCATAAATAAGTTGTGCGAAATAATGCATAAAACTGTTCCAATTTTGAAGAAAAAAATTTTTAAACTGCCATAGTACACAAAAGGTTTAAAAAAAAATTAAAGAATTTAAGAAACAAGTTGTACAAATTATTTAAAATCACAAATAATGATCTGCACAAAGAGAAATATTTACATTTCTCTAGGTAATTCAATTTTTTAGACAAGTTTTTGTATAAACAGCATATTCTTAGTATTAAGCAGAGCATCAAAACAAACCCCAAAATTGTTTGGCGTTTTGTTCAATCTAAGAATAAGAGCTCTTTTATACCAACATCCTTAAACTGGGATGATAAGATCACTGCCAACATTTTTGATTCCGTGAATCTTTTTGCAGATTTTTTAAATCTAACTATTTAGTAGACAGCAGCTGGAATGATTTAGAAGTTCTAAATAAGATTGAATCTAGCATTAATTTTGGTCAACTTTCTCTTAATGAAAGTGATGTTTTAAAAGGAATATCTTGTTTAAAAAATTCGATGAAGACAGATATTGATGGATTGTCTGCTTTTTGCTTAAAAAAATGTGCAGTATCGATTGCCAAACCTTTTTGTCTTATTTTTAATAAATCTCTTATGTCGGGCAACTTCATAAGTAAATGGAAAATTGCTTCTATAACCCCGGTTTTTAAGTCTGGTAGAAAAAAATAACATTGTGAACTACCGCCCAATATCGAAACTTTCAAACACATCTAAAATTTTTAAAATTTGCTCTGCGATCTTTTAATTTTGTTGAACTGTTACCATTGTTTAGTACTCGTTTTATATTGTTAAATGTTAAATCACTTGAAACAAGACATACTGTTCAGTCGTTAATATTTCTCTATGACATTATTTGTGGTAATATTGATTGTCCTTACCTGTTAAGTGGAAAAAAATTTTAATGTTCCTGCTAGAAATTTGCGTCATTGTGATTACTTTAAACTAAACTTTTGTAGAACAAATTATCTATTATATGATCCTTTGAAAATAACTCTTAAAGAATACAATTCACTTTGTTTTAAAATTAAAATTGATTTATGTGATTGTAAAAATGTGTTTACAAATGCTATCCGTTCATATTATTCTTAAGATATTGTAGCGTAGCTGTAACTTAACTCTTAAGAATGGAATTTTATATTTTGCTTGTCTGAAAAAATTTAAATATTTATAGACAATAAATGAAACTAAACTAAACTAAAAAATTCATTCGTAGGTTCACTGTACGCATTATTCGTAGAATTTACGAAGTATTAGTTGTGTTTAAAAATTTACAACCGAAATCTTTCAAACTGGTTTGTTGAACAATTAAAGAATATGATGAATTTCATGTAAAAATCGAGATGCATTGAACCCGATCCTCTCAGATATCGATGAAATTTTGTTCATAGCTAAATTTGATTAATACAAACAAACTCTCATTTTTAGAAATGACTGTTTTGCGATTTTTTTGGGCGTGGCACAGTGGGACGGTTTTCGAAAAAACGCGAAAATGGTCAAAAAGAGCTCCATTTAAACTACAATAACTCAGAATCGGCCGAGAACCGATTTCCATGATCTTGGTATCATTAAAAAGATATTTTAACAGGCTTTATGACACGTTTAATGACACAAAAAAAAATTACACTGTAAAAAATTTATAAAAAAAGAAAATTTTAACTAACGAAAAATCCAAAAATATCAAGGGTTTTTTTACAGTGTATTACTTTTTTAGAAAGGTTTATCCTTCACCTATACCATATCAAAAAATAAAAATGGGTTCTTTTTTAGTTTTTTTTTATATAATTTTTTAAGTAGTGTCACTTCTAGTAATTGCCCTTATATTTTATATTTACAGGTTAAATAAATAAACATAGTCCTAGGAAAATTATGAATATGTTTTAACCCCAATTTTTTAAGTAGTGTAACTTCTAGTAATACGTACCGAAAGCTTTCGAAATAATTCGAATAACAGCGAAAATATCAGGTCACAGGTCACAAAATAGTTCAACAATTATAACATTTTTTAAATGTTTACAAATAAAAAACCATCAACAATTGTTTATATTATTTGCCATGTTTTTATTAATTTGTGTTTTATTTTATTTACATTTTTTTTAAGTTAATTATTTGTAAGAAATTTTGAGCTGCTCAAATTTGGCACAGTCAGAATATCTGCGCACATGTACAAAAGTTTCATTTATCGGAATGAATGAATGCAAGCCTTGAGTTCCTGTTATAGTTTGAGCTTCTTTATATCTTGAAAATAGCTTTTCTTTAACGTTGTTGTATTCGTCAGCATCTGCGTAAGCAACTTGTATGGTAGTCTTATATGTTTCTGATGCCCAGTGATAGAGTTGCCTCGTTGTCTGGATTTCATTTTTATTTGCAATACTATAATTTCGAGCACCTCTCTTCAATGTTCCTCCGATTCCATCACATGCAGATTTTCCGTGACTGGTAGCATAAAAGTGCCATTCATAAAAGTTATATTTATTTTTATATTGTGCTCCTGCACCATCTGATACGTAAATGATTTTATTAATATTGTTGGTTATATTGGCCTTCACGAACTGTATCATTTTTTAAATATTAGATGAACTGCTATACTATCATGGGTATTGAAATCAGATATTATGACGAAGCTTGTATGAGTTAATTTATCGTTATCTGAAAATAAACAAACAAAGGAAAAAAACAAATAAATAAAAAATATTAAATATTTTGATGAGTGTGGATGGATGTGTTTACTAATACCAAAATATTAAAATATTTACCTTTGTAATAAATAACGAACGGATGTATTGTAGCCTGATCATTATTCCAATGGTATCCTTGCACGGCATCTTGTACAAGAAATGCATAATTTTCAGCAAAGTCCATTTGAATAACCATTTCTCCTGATAACAGCGCCGCTCTTTTATTGCTGATAAATTCAGATTGTCGCTTTGCTATGAAATGATGCGGAATCAGAACTTTGATGTGTTTAGTAAAATCGCTGACAAATGATTCTGGGTTGGTGGTTAACGTTTCCAGAACACATCTAATCGTTGTATTCCACTTTTTGTATATTATTTCTTCAGTTTGGTTATTTTCAAAATGTTTTAGCATATGCGTTTTTAGATTATTTAAATTTTTGAAGCAGTGACCACACATTGAAACGCAACACTCGCTTTTTTCTATGTCACCATCACAAACAACGAATTTGAGAACATCTTTGTAGTCGGTAAATGTGCATTCTCTTTCAATACAAATTGATTTTAAGCCACTTTTTTCAAACATCAATTTCATATTCTGATGCAATGTGCATACACAGATATTTTGCTGGTTTCCAACTCCAAGTTTCATACAATTTTTTGACCTTAACATTGTAAAATTTGTAAAACCCACTTTGGCCAAGGGATGTTTTTTTTTTAAATTCGTAGTAAGATTCGCGTAGTGAAGATAACATCAGTCTTTTTTGAACTTTTTCACGTAAGTTTCCTTGTTTAAGAGTAATTGAATCTTGCGATCCTGGCATCATTCGGCTAATTTCATCATCTTCATAAAATAACTTGACTGTGCTTAGAGTTTCGGTTGGTAAACTACGTGTGCTCATTTTTAAAAGATTGATATCTGCAAACTTCATTTTATTCCTTTGGATATCTTTACTTTTTTTGATACAATCGTGAGATATATCATCCCCAAAACGATCTTTAATTTCTGCGTGACTCATATTGATTGGTAAGAGAGATAAAAGTTTTTGCTTTTCCAAAAGATTTGAGCTGTTCTCTATTTGATATTTGATGTTTTGCAAAATTTCTTCGTAAATGGCTTTGACGTTTTCAAGTTGCGCTGACAAATCAGACAATGGATCAGCTCCAAGTGAATCTACTACATTTTCCAAAATTTGCAGTGATATTCTATTTCTGTATGCATCTTGTTTGATATATTTCCTCTTAAGAGGCGACATTTGGTTTGGTAGATGAGGAATAATATGATCATTTATATTTTCAATGAGTTCGTTGCTTTCGATGTTTGCATTACGGCTGGTACAAGTTGGAAGTTCATTCAATTCTTCCCTAATTTCATCGCTGGGCGTTGTTGGTAAATAATTTGAGACTTCATTCTGCTCCACGTTGGATTCATTACGACTGCGCACTTTTCTCAGTGTATTCCGGCAAGTTTCGCAAATACGGCTACAATGAATGCTGGCGACAGCTGGAAAATATTCAATTATATTTGCAGCCTCGTTTTCACTTATTTTACGAAGCGAAGCGCAACACTTATTAGATATTTTTATGCATCTGTACTTATTGTTTGAATTCATATTCACTCAAATTTTTAAAATATACGCGTAAAAATTGTAATGGGATATCTTGGCTTCTCGAAACTGTTTATAATTATGAATTTCGGTGCGTTCATCAGGTGCATTTATATAGCAATTTTTAAGGCAAGCAAGAACTTTTCGGGGTTAAAACATATTCATAATTTTCCTGGGACAATGTTTATTTACACAGTACAACATTTTTCAGTTTATTGATTGCCAACTCAATTCTGAGAACTGTATGTAAAATTAGACCCAAAAAGAAGAATTTCTGCATCATTCGTTTTGTCTTCTTACCTGCCAAAATATTTTTAATATCGATTTGAAGTTAGTAACTATCGTATAGGGGAATTTTTTCACGTTTAATGCACAACAATATTTGGAGAAAACATTGACACCTTTTTTATGATTCTGAGAATTAAAAAAAAGGAATAAACAAAATAATAAATAAACCCACATTTAAGGGTGCTGATTATTTGGAAAGTTTTGCACAATTTGAAACGTACAAGTGCTGAATCAGGTATATAGCCAGCCACCCTTAAAATATGCGCCCATTTATAAGTACCTGGCCGTAAAATATTGAAAAATACGTAGTATTTATAGGTGTGCATTGATCGATTTTTGTCATTCAGGCAGTGCCGACGAACGCGAACAGTGAAAGTGATTTTTCTCCAGTTTTTTAAAAGTGAATAACAACAAAACATGAAATATATCAATATGGAAAACAACAAGTGCCCAAATTTGTATGAACTTTGTTACGTTTGTAGTCATATCGTCCGAAAAATACAGAATAAAGATCGAAAAAATTTGTTTACTGAGCAATTCAAAATTTTTTTTATTTTAAGGGTGGTGGCTATAACTGATTTTTGAAATTCATACCTTTACTCAATTGCGAATAAAAGCGAAACTCGTACATCGATTTTCATGATCTTTGTCTCATTTTGCTCATAGGTTATGTGACTTTGCGAAAAAGTAACTAGACTTGAAACTTATTTCCGTTTTGTATTTTTTATGAATTAAAAAAAAAATATTTTTTTTCTTCATGCGCTTATTTTTAACTTGGAAACTGTGGCTTTTATAGGAAAACAATATATGAACAGATTAAGGAAATTGTAATTTTTAATTTTTTAAAATTTATTTCAACTAAATTCCCCAATACGATAGTACTAACTTCAAATCGATATTAAAAATATTTTGGCAGGTAAGAAGACAAAACGAATGATGCAGAAATTCTTCTTTTTGGGTCTAATTTCACATACAGTTCTCAGAATTGAGTTGGCAAATCATGTGTTGTACTGTGTTATTTTACCTGTAAATATAAAATATAAGGGCAATTACTAGAAGTGACACTACTTAAAAAATTATATAAAAAAAACTAAAAAAGAACCCATTTTTATTTTTTGATATGGTATAGGTGAAGGATAAACCTTTCTAAAAAAGTACTACACTGTAAAAAAACCCTTGATCTTTTTGGATTTTTCGTTAGTTAAAATTTTCTTTTTTTTATAAATTTTTTACAGTGTAATTTTTTGTGTGTCATAAACCGTGTCATAAAGCCTGTTAAAATATCTTTTTAATGATACCAAGATCATGGAAATCGGTTCAGCCGATTCTGAGTTATTGTAGTTTAAATGGAGCTCTTTTTGACCATTTTCGCGTTTTTTCGAAAACTTTCCCACTGTGCCACGCCCAAAAAATCGCAAAACAGTAATTTCTAAAAATGAGAGTTTGTTTGTATTGATCAAATTTAGCTATGAACAAAATTGCATTGATATCTGAGGTGGTCGGGTTCAAAATTTCAGTTTTATCTCGACTTTTAAATGAAATTCATCATATAAGGATATGTATTATTGCAAGGTGGCCGTAGTCTGCTGAAAGAGTACGTGACCATACTCTAAAAAAGCGTGGTTTAAAACTCAGCTCAGATATATATTCGTTTTGTACGAATACGAAAAAAATATTTGTAATATGTACGACGAAAACTACGAATAAAAATCGTAGAATGGACGCAACTATTAGTAATACGAATATTTACACACAAAATTTTTTGAGTGTAAGAATACGTATTGAAAAGTGCCTGTGAAACAAGAATGTATGAAATGGTATCGTAACTTATCACTGCATGGATTAGCTCAGCTTAAAAATGCATGCATGGTTTAGCTCAGCTTTATTTATACATAAATATACCTTATATTAAGTATTTTTGAGTTCTCTTCAAAATATATTCACATACATAATGAACATATCGTCGTCTTATAAAATAAAAAAAAGCGTAAGTTACAATAAATTCAAAGTCTTTTTGATTACTTATTGATGCACCTAAATTTTACACTCTTACAACTAAAAACGACGTTTTTATTAAAAAAGTTCTAAAATCCTTAAGTTTGAGCGCTACTTACAATTAAAATTTAGAAAGTTTTCTGACTTTCCCGTAAAATTTTTAATTGTAGCTTACGGCTTTTTGACTTAATTTGAAGATACTTAAAAAAATTTCACTGCCTATGGGGGCCACGCGCCCCCTTCCCCTCTTCTCCCCTGTGGACGCCCATGTTTTTAGCCATACTTAAGCTTCCTTTAAGTCTAAAAATTCGGCAATTTAAGTTCGACTTAAGTCTTCGAATCAACTTTTTCACCATACTTAAATTAATTCGAAGACTTCAGTCGAACTTAAGTCGCCAAATTTCTAGATTTACTTAAGTATGGCTTTATTCATATTTTCAAATGTAATAAATTGTTAACTTCTTTCATTTCCTAACTTATGTTATAGCCAGTGAGATAGTAAGACAGGGAAGCCTTGCAAAACTGACTGATACAATCAGTCCTATCAGGAATAATTTTTCATGCGGAATCGAAAAAGAGAGTTTTCATTTTTAAGATAAAGCTTAAGAACATTTTGGAAATTTTTAATGCGAATTTGTTGTTAAACCGTTGTTGAACCCCCCGCCCCCTAGAATAAATCCTGCCTACGCCTATTGATATATAAATACTCGTATAAAATAATGCATAAATACATAAGTACTCTTTAAAATCTTTAAATTGTAAAATTTGTAAGGCGATAAATAAAGCTAAAGCATTTTGTTGACTTTTAAATAATAAAATTTTAATAAACATACGTAATATTTGTTTGCTATTACATGTAATGAACCATGAGAACTCTAGAATCACATTTGAAATGGTGCTTTACAGAGTAGAAGCAAAATGTCTCTCTCGCGTAAGCTCTCTACTTTAAAATTTGACTATAAGCAACTGATTGCAAGGTCTTCCCTATCACAAGTTAAATAGCTTTTATTATTTATAAAAATACTGAAATTTTATTTTTTTAATATGTTTTTTTTTTCATATTATTTTCCAGATCCGTTGCAAATTAACACAAACATTACGAATGGCAATTAACATACCGTGAGTACGAAAGAAACAGACGAGTGGTGAAATAAATCTTAATTAGCAGAAGCTATAATGAGTACTTGGTTGAATATATTGAAAATTCAGCCAGTAAGCGAGCAATCAACAGCCACAATTAACCTCACGAAACGTCGTAGACGCTCTCGACGAATTGCAACAAAAGTTCCAGCAGCTTCAAAGAGAAATATTATTCAAGTATTCGGTGCAAAATTTAATCGTTTTACCTCTATCAAATACAACGCACTCAAACAACTCGATACTGAAACCGGCAGTAGAGCTGAGGATTTGATATCATCGGAATCATCTGGTGAACGTGACATTGGAAGCAGTAGCAGCAGCGAAGAGGATCTATTTGCAGCATCTACCTCAAAGTCGCGTGTTCCAGTGCGTCGAAAAATGACACGCAGTGCAACGTATTCGATGAGAGACACGCTGGAGAGCAGTCGACAGGTGAGTGCATTTTGCAAAAGTATTTTACTGATCGAGATAAGAAGGAGAGGAGAGCAAATTGCAATAAAGTTACTAGGGCAGTTCACGATCTTGTTGCATCGTTGCAAATGCAAAATAAACAGCTTTTACAAAAAGTATTGAAAAGCTATTGCAGCATATGCTTTTTGTTGTTGTAAAAGCTGTTTATTATGCATTTGCAACGAGGCAACAAGATCGTGAACTGCCCTACTATATCGGTTGTCAAGCAAAAACAAAATTACTCAAACTTTTTTTCTCAATAACTTTAACAGGTTCTACCTGAATTTTATTGGTATTAAAATAATCTCATAAATGATATAAAAAAAATTATTATTTCTTTAATTGTAACATGTTTTTGTCAACAGTCTCTCAAAAAAGGCTGCAGAAAATATAGATCAAAGAAAAATCGATAAAAAAAGTTAATAGTCGACCAAAATTCGCCATTCAAAATTGAGATGAGGATGCTTCATATAATAAACACCCAACAAAATGTATTAATTTTGCCACTTTCTTTTTGCAGAAATTTTTTTTTTCATATAAAAAAACCGTGCTCTTCGTGGTCGAAATTTAATTTTTTGGTTTAAGACGATTTTTGGTTTTTTTGGTGGATTTTTCGGCGGTAAAAAAATCGCTTAATGAAAAATCAATAAATAAAAAATAAAAAAGGGTGATTTTTCAGCGGTAGAATAAAATATCAAAAATCACTCAAAATTTCGTCAAACAAAATTCACCGATTTTTCATTAAAAAACGATCAACAAAGATTATAGATTTTGCAACTGTTTTGGGCGAAATGTTATTTTTGAATTTTGACATTATTTCATAAAAAAAATCAATAAACTTTTTGGTTTTGTGGTTTTTCGGCGAGAGAAAAAATATTTTTTTTAATTTTTTGGTTTTGGGCTAGTTTGTATTTCTTTAAAATAAACAAAATGGTTTTTTTTCATAAGATTTGATTTTTTCCCTTTTTTTTTGTAACTTTTCGTTTTCAAAATTTGAAGATTAGATTTTTATTTTTTTTTTTTTTTTTTTTTTGGCAAAGTGAAAAATAATGTTTTTGCCTATTGCATTTTTTATATTGCGAATTTATGTTGAAATTAAATGAAGAGAATTGATAACTTGATGTCAAAGAAATACATAGTTCGCCATCGGCTCGAGTTAAGGCGTTATAAGCAAACATACAACATTTCTTTTACGGTTATTTTTCTGAAGTTTTGAAGTGAAACTGAACACTTTGAAGTTTTTGGCACGAAATTTTTGGTTCTGCTGTTTTAGGATTTCAGGGAAATTCGTATTGAAATTGTAGTTTTTTTTTGTGTTAAGAAAAAAAGAAATTAATTACGGTACGACAATTTTCCAGTTTTTCCAAAATGATAAAATTTCTGAAAATATCTTGGTAAAAGAGACAAAAAAAAAGTTACGCGTGTGTCGGCATTTTAAAAGTTTACATCCAAACAGCTTTAAATATGTGTTTAAAGTTGACACTTTCCTGCAGGACCAAACGTAACTAGTCTGAAAAGTAAAGTAACTTTAATGTAGTTATTCACGAAGTAAAAAAAGTCATCGCAAAGTAGTGAGTTAAGCAGGTACGAGGCTGCTTTCAAGGTAGTAATAACGAGCAAAACAAAAGTCACAGCATGTCACAGTGAATCCTGTAGAACATGCTAGCCAAGACAGCAATCTAGCTACCAATTGTGTATTCAGATAATAATATTTCTGATATTTTTTATTAAAAACATTTGAAGAAAGTAAAAATCGGTCAATGCGTAAGACGTTATTGTTAAGTTTTTAGAAAAATAACCGTTTTTCAGATTTTTGCTTAAAACTCATTAAAATCAAGCTGATGACAAAAAACGCGCACCCTTTTTCCTATGTCGAGGAAATTTTAAATATTACCATTTTGTTTCACTTTGTAATCTTTTTCATTTTTAACAACTGTCTGTTCGATGTATTTTTAGTTGAGTACTCAAATATAAGAACACTTTAAGTTAGGAGGAATTCTTTTGGTAAATTAACTATAACTTTTTAAAAACCCTTTAGGAAACAGAGTGCTTCAAAACAACTTTCAAAGCACTTTACAAAACCATAATAGCACTTTGTTCTCTTTTTAAATAGAGTTATATTTAACATTGTCATGTCATTGGAAAGAAGACCTTTGTTCTCGCTATGAAAAGTGATTCAAAAAAGCGCTTTGCTCTCCCTTCGGAATGAACTCGTTCCTTGTTTGCACCTGCATTCGCGACTTCATTTTCGATGGCGTATATTTTTGCCCGATGTAATATTTCACATTTACGTTTTGAATATCGTAACCACTTGCCACTAATTTTATTATCTTTTTTATGAAAACATTACAATTTAACACTTTATAAACGATTTAAAAAGCACTTTTCAAAAGCACTATTCATAGGCAGAGTGAAGACCTTTTTACTTGCTTTTCAAACAAGCACTTTAAAATTTCCGATAGGGAAGCAAGTATCGCAAGTATCAGCGTTAACAAGCTTTAGCTAAAGTATTGAAAAATTATAAAATTATATAGAGAAACATTCATATAGCACGTAATGTAAAAACATTAGATAATTTTGTTTTCTTAAGATCTTAGTTATGGGAATCGGTGTGGTTTAGTTCAAGAATCCAAACTAGCGGCAACAATTCGTAGGAGTGAGCTGTTGTCTTAAAATTTTGCTTACTTATTTTTATTTAAGATCTACAAGATATCTGAAAATCACTGAAATGTGAAACCTGACACTCCCACCGCCTACATAACTAAAAATATAGGATAAGGATTTCGAAGAAGCTGCGAGTGGTGGAACGCAAAAATTTGATATTCGTGTGTAAGCAGTTATTATAGATATCTGACTTTGAACTAAATGAATTTGAACAAGGTGGCGTGGCACCTGTCATATATTATTTTTAGTAAAATTGAAGTATCTAAACAATTCAATAATTCAGTGACAGAGCATTAAAATTGTGCTCGTTTGTTTAAATAAAGATAAGAAATAACGCACCTTAAAAAGAATTTATTAAGACAAGGGCACATTCCATACATTATTTTTGATAAAATTGAAATATCTAAAAAAATCCAAAATTGCTGCTTAAATCTCATTAAAATCGAGCTGATGACGAAAAACGGACACCCTTTTTCGTATGTCATGGAAATCTTAAATATTACCATTTTGTTTCACTATGTAATCTTTTTAAATTTTTAATAACTGTCTCTTCGACGTTTTTTTATCAGGGACCGAAAATAACAGTTATTTCCGAAATTTCAATTCAAAAAGTCAAATGGAAAGAGTAAGTCTATTTGATATTTGAATAAAGCAATGTTATACTGAGCAATGTCATCATCAGATTGTGGAATTCACTGCCTTTAAGTATAAAAAGTATTACAACTAAACGCAACTTTAAGCATGTAATTTTCCAAAATTTCTCTTAAGTATCTCTCTTTCACTAATTCTATGCAATTGTATTTAAAAAACCTTGCTTTAATTAAAATTACTTAATCTTTATTTGTTGTTATTCTTGATTTTGGTGATTTTTCGATTTTTGTTTGAATTAATTTTGAATTAATTATTATTTTGATTAGATCTTTTAGTTAAATGATATTAATTTTATTAAGTTAAATTTTTAATTATTTTTTTTTGTTGTTTATCACTTGTTATTTTGTTATGTATCTATATTCTTACTGCATTTAAAAGACTCTGCCTTATTTGTGAACCTTTTCTTTAAATAAATAAATAAATAAAAAAAATAAAATACTTGTTAGCTAAGGAATAATAATCTTTAATGATTTTAATTTTTCTGATTTTTTTAAAAAATTTAATAAATAATCGTTTTTTGACTAATTTTATTTCGATCAAACATACAAGCTAAAATTTGACTTTGATCAAAAAAATAAAAGTAAAATTTTAACTTATATTTTTGATCAAAAAAATAAAAGTAAAATTTTAACTTTTATATACGATCAAAAAAATAAAAGTTAAAATTTGATTTTAATTTTTTTGTTAATATATAAAAGTTAAAATTTTACTTTTGATTTTTTGATCAAAAATAAAAGTTAAAATTTGACTTTTATTTTTTTGATCAAACATATAAGTTAAAATTTGACTTTTATATTTCTGATCATACATAAAAGTTAAAATTTGACTTTTATTTTTTTGATAAAAAATAAAAGTTAAAGTTTGACTTTAATTTCTTTGATCAAATATAAAAGCTAAAATTTTACTTTTATTTTTCGATCAAAAGTAAAAGTCATATTTTAATTCTTATATCATCTGCTTGTAGCCACTGTCTCAGTCGCTTGCGAAATGAATGAAATCACAATGTGCAATGATAAGCAAATAAGCGATGTCATTTAAATAACGATGTGCAACGATATGAAGATCGAATTTTTTTTCTATTTGCAAAAATGTTACGAATAGGTGTAAATGAATAATAATTATTAAATTATATGATAAATTTCATTATATACATAATTATAATTATTTAATAATTAATGAAATAATAATAAAATTAAATTTTTTTGGTAAAGATCAAAAATAAAAATTATTTCTTATTTCAATAGAACAGTCATTAATACTGATTTTTTTATATCGGAAAAATAAAAATAAAATTTTAACTTTTATTACTGATCGCAAAAATAAAAGTAAATTTTTAACTGTTATATCTGATCGAAAAAATAAAAGTCAAGTTATAACAGTTATATTTGACCGAACAAATAAACGTCAAATTTTAACTTTTATATTTGATCGAAAATATAAAAGTAAAATTTTAACTTATATTTTGGACCGAAAAAATAAAAGTCAAATTTTAGCTTATATTTTTGATCAATAATATAATCAAATTTTAACTTTTATTTTTGATAAAAAAACACAAAAGTCAAATTTTAACTTTTATTTTTGATCGAAATAAAATCGGTTACAAAATAACAATTATTTTTTTACTTTTCGAAAAAAATCATAACCGTTACGGTCCCTGATTTTTATATGTTTACTTAAATATGAGAACTTTTTGTATTCGATCGAATCGATTGTATTTCTAGATGAGTTTATAATTTTTTGGAAAATTAACTAGAATTTTTTAAAAAGCTACAACTCTCATTGTCATACATTACATTACAATCATACATTAACAGAGGCCGCCCATTTCGGCCATTAATATAGCCAAACAGCTAAAATGTATTTTAAAATGGAAATATTTTAATTGCAAGCCGATTTAAAGCTCTAAAGCAACAATATTTTAAAAATTTCATAAATTATTTTTAAAATTTATTAATAAAATTAATATATATATATATATTTGTCACAAAATAACTTCATGCCAAAACTGTATTTAATCACGCCACTGTGCAAACAGCTGAGCGAAAGCTTTTATTATATAATTTAACAATATGACTAAAGCTTCAACAGCTGTTGCAGAGCTTTTTGACAACTCCACATGTAAACAAATGCTTTAGCGAAAAAGCAGCCTAAAGTGGAGTAGATAATAAAAATAAAGCTTTAAACAAAACTAAGAAGAGTGTGTGGGCAGAGAAGTGAGTAAGAGCGGTCTCACATAGTGTTTTTTTTTACCTTCAACGCCCGCGCACTAACACAATCAGCACGTTGTTTTCCATCATTCTTCTTTGTTCGCCATTTCATCGGCTATTCTCTGTTTTGCTAGTTACTTTCGCGTTTGATGTCGACGCCGCGTACTGCAGCAGCACATTGATTGAGCTCCAAAAAACGTGCTTCGAGTCACCCGCTGGAACCGTTTTTTGTTTTATTTTGGAGCCCAACTCATCGGCCGGTCGCTCGGTTGTGGGTCGTTGTTGGTCGCTCAACTCTAGTTGATTTTTTTTGCGTTGATTTTGCTGCTGCTATGTGTGTTGGCAACATTTTAAGCCTTGTTCAGTCGCCAACGTATTTTCATCGAGGTCGGTTGTTTATTTAGGCGTTTTCTCCGAATTGTGGCGGTCGTGACGAGTTTTAACTGTGATTTTCACTTTTAAAAAATCGTTTTTTAATTTTTTTTGTTTATTATTTTTCTCTCTTCTGTGCTAATTTTCGAGTGGGTGTGTGTGTGTTCGTGGTTAATTCTTGTTTATAGTTTTTGTTGTTGTTTTTGAAAATATGCGCTACGCCGCATTTTGTCGTAGAAAATAAAAAAAAGTAATAATTAACAACAAAAGCGAATTTATTTTGTTCAAAATACACACAATTTTTCAATTGCAACAATACCATAAAACGAAAATAACAACTTCTTGTACTTTTACTTTTACCTCAACAACAAAAACTTTATTGAATACGTGTTAAAAAATTGACATTTCTTCAACAAAATAAGGTAAATATGAAATAAAATTTCTTTAAATATTTTATAAACAAAAAAAAATTTAACAAAGCGAAAGTAAACAGTTGCGAGTGTTAGAAAGAGAGAGGGAGAGAGAGAGAGAGAGAGAGAAGAGAGAGGGAGATACAATGAAATATTGAAAGAACGAGAAATGATAAGAAAGCGACACTGTAATTAATAAATATTAATATATTTTTTTGAATTACATAAAGCATTTTGATGCTTTAAATTTTTAGCTTAGTTTGAAAAACTTATTTAAAATTTTTAATCAATTGCTAAGAAATTTAAATAAAAATTGATCTAGTTTTTTAAAATTTTTTGTTTATTAGAAAAAATTCTTGGATACAGTTTTAATGGTGTTTTTGAATTTTTATCTTTTATTATTTTTGTTAAAAAAAGTCTCAAAATTAATCTTAAATATTTGCTTTGCGACAAAAGAGTTAAAAAAATTATAACACTATTTTTTGCTTAACATTAAAAATCTCATAAGAATGTACATGAAATAATCTTATGTATGAAAGATAAATTTTTTATTTTTTTTTTTTTGATTTTTTGAATTATGTAAAGCATTTTGATGCTTTACATTTTTAGCTTAGTTTGAACAACTTATTTAAAATTTTTAATTTATTACCAAGAAATTTAAATAAAAAGTGCTCTCGTTTTTCAAAATTTATTTGCTTATTAGAAAAAATTCTTGGATGCAGTTTTAATGGTATTTTTGAATTTTTATTTTTTTTATTTTTTTTTTGTTAAAAAATATAATAAAAACTGTCTCAACATTTATCTTAAATATTTGCTTTGCGACAAAAGAGTTAAAAAAATTATAATAATGCTATTTTTAGCTTAACATTAAAAATCTCATAAGAATGTATATGAAATAATCTTATGTATAAAAAAAAAATTTTAATTTTTAATTTTTTTTAATTTTTTGAATTATGAAAAGAATTTTGATGGTTTAAATTTAAAGCTTAGTTTGAAAAACTTATTTAAAATTTTTAATTAATTACCAAGAAATTTAAATAAAAATTGCTCTCGTTTTTCAAAATTTATTCGCTTATTAGGAAAAATTCTTGGATGCAGTTTTAATAGTATTTTTGAATTTGTGTTTTTTTTTTGTTAAAAATATAATAAAACTGTCTCAAAATTAATCTTAAATATTTGCTTTGCGACAAAAGAGTTAAAAAAATTATAATAATACTATTTTTAGCTTAAAATTAAAAATCTCATAAGAATGTACATGAAATAATCTTATGTATAAAAAAATTTTTAATTTTTTTTTTATTTTTTTAATTATGTAAAGCATTTTGATGCTTTAAATTTTTAGCTTAGTTTGAAAAACTTATTTAAAATTTTTAATCAGTTGCTAAGAAATTTAAATAAAAATTGCTCTAGTTTTTCAAAATTTATTTGCTTATTAGAAAAAAAATTCTTGGATGCAGTTTTAATGGTATTTTTTGAATTGTTTGTGTGTTTTTGTTAAAAAATATAATAAAAACGGTCTCAAAATTAATTGTAAATATTTGCTTTGCGACAAAAGAGTTAAAAAATTATAATAATGCTTAATAATAATTAGCAGAACATCAAAAAACTCATAAGAATGTACATGAAATAATATGATGCATGAAAAAAAAATATAAAAATTTTTATTTTGTGTATTTTGGATTTTTAACTTTTTGTATTTTTAAAATATATGTACACAGCGGTCTGCAATGAAAAAATCATTTTCGCCGGACACCAGTTAATCTAAAGCATTATTGAAAGAAGGTTTCGGAAAAAAAAATTTTTGACCGAATATAGGGGTCAGGCATCGACATATTTCTTTCTAACATCGGTAATTACAGTTCGATCTTAAAATATGATATGTTTATGTTTTTGTCTCAGCAAAAACTATTTTTTGACTCTAGAACTCATTGACCTCAATTGACCCCTTATAGTACTGACCCATCAGACCTCAGTTTCTACCATCTAAAGGTACCATTTTAATTTTAGAAATGGAAAGCCCGTAAAAAATCATTAAAGGATTAAGGATTAATCATTAAAGGAAGGAATCATAAAGGATATTTTTTGCTTTGTTTTAATTTTTTGTCATATCGTATTATTTTTATAAAATATTCACCGAAAACGTTCTTATCTGAATCTACCATCCTAATGTATCATTCTAAAGTAATACAATGAAAGCCCTCAAAAAAGCATTAAACTCTTCCAAAGAAAATCATTTAAATAAAACACTGAATTTTATATTGGGAAAACTGTTGATTAAAAATCCACTTTTATTATTTTACTAAGAAATTTACACTTGAATACAGTGAAAAATTTTTTAGTAAAAGTGGAATGGTTTTTTACGGGCTTTCCATTTCTGAAATAAAAATCGTACCTAAAGATGGTAGAAACTGAGTTTCAGGGTTACCTGAGGTCAATGAGTCTTAGACACAAAAATAGGGCTCTCTGAGACAAAAACAGACATGGCATTCTTTAAGATAGGACGATAAATGCCGAAGCTATGAAGAAATATGTCAAAGTGCGACCCCTACGTTCGGTCAAAAAAATAAGTTTTTTTGAGACTTTCTTTCAATAATGCTTCAGATTAGCTGGTGTGCGGCTACATTTTTTTTGCCTATAAGGCGAGACGGTCTAATGTACGCTAAGTAGGCCCATATTTTCAAAAGTGCCTTTTTTCTTAATCGATCCCATTAAAAATATTCGAAAAGATGAAATATGAAATTTCCCCAGTGATTTAGAGGTCACTGAAATTGGTGGAATATACAAAATACAGTCAAATCTGGATAAAACGAACACCTGAAATAACGAACGTTTTAGTAACTGAAATTTCAAAAAATAAGAAGCAAAAAAGTAAAAAAAAAATTTAAGATTTAAGCAAAAGCAACAATTTTTAAAAAAAAAAATCTATCTCGAAAATGCGAACCATCAAGATACAATGAACAGGCCTTGCAAAAATTAATTCACTATATCCAAATTCTACTGTATATGATTTTTTTGTATTTTTTAAAAAAATCGCTTAGATTCAAATATGATAGTATTTCACTTAAATGCAGTGGAAATATTTTTTTAAACTAACTCTGAAACGTTATGACACGTTATGAAAGTTTTACCTAGTAGTGTATCGTTTTAAAAATTTCGAGTTTGAGTATTTTTACCAAAAAAAATTCCCAAAAATCCAAAAATGCAAAATTAAAAAAAAACATCACAAGTGGTTGTGGCATGATTTTGAGCTATTTTGTACAAAAAATTGGAAAAACCAAAATTCGCTAAAAAAATTTATAGCTGTTAAAAAACTCGACTTTTTTTTTAAAAACTCTCAAAGAACCTGCTTCTGGCATATCGAACACAAAAAAATCAGAAAGCATATATTTCTCATTTGAAAAGACTTCAATAATTTAAAAAAAATACTTCTGATTTACATTTGAAATACATTCACAATAGATCCTATGGGTCGCGGTGAACATGGGCCTACTATAAACTTAACATTCGAAAAATATTTTGGTTGTCAGGGTTGCCAAGATATCAGTCCCTGGTTTAAGGTTAAAACATTATAAAAACCTTTACATATTATCCCTTTAAAAAAGGATATTTTTTAATTAAAGCAAGCAAACTTAACTTAAATGATGATGAAATATGAAAATTCGGATCCATCTAAATTGATTTAAAGGTACATTGCACACCTCAATTAAATTTTAAACTTATATTTTTCAAATATATTGAACTAAATAAAATATTAATTTCCTTATTTTGTTTTATTTTAATTTTTACAAGGCCTGTTCATTTTATCCAGAATGTTCGCATTTTCGAGATTGAATTATTTTCAAAAAATTTATGTTTTGCTTAAATCTTACAGCATTTTACCTAATTTTGTCGAAAATTTTTGGTGTTTTTTAAGAAAGGATTGTGAAAAAACGATTAAAGATATTTGAGTAAATAATTTTTAGTGTTTCAAACATACCTAACTCTAAAAAACTCCTAAAATTTCGACAAAATTAGGTAAAATGTCCTTTAAAACTTTTTTATTTTTTTGCTGTGTATTCTTTGAAATCAGTTACTAAAACGTTTTTGGGGGTTCGTTATTTTATGATTTGACTGTATTTGTATTTTAGTTACATTTTTGTTATAATATGATTATATAATTATTACATATAAGTTATTTTTTATTTTTATTTATTATTATTATTATTTACACATAATAAATAAATTATTACAATTATATAAATTATAATTATATATAAAACTTTCAGTGCTAACAAAAAGTAATAAAAATAATTAGTTAAATTTTTTTTAGATTTCATAAGCTTTTTAAAATTGATTTTCTTGTTAAAATAAAAATCTTAAAAACATACTTAAATTTATCTCAAAATAAAACTAAAGTATTTGCTTTGTGACACAATATTGTACAAAGTAAGTAAACTGCAATTATATCTTTACATAAAAAATCTTATGAGATGAGCATAAATTAAAATATATAAAAAAAAATCGAAACTATTTATAAATATTTTGATTTAATCAAACAAAGTCGTAAAAAGTGTTCAAAATTATCTTTATTATGTCTTTTACTTATCTATAGAATATTTTTATTTTAAAATTTATTTAAACCTCAATTTACTTTAAGTAATCTTAAATTTTTCAGATGTTTTTTATGATTATTATGAATTATGAATTATTTACCTTAAATTTTTTTCAAAATATTATTATTGTAGTTACATTTAAATATAATTTAACTATTATTGAAAGCTTGCAGTGCTAACAAAAATAAAATACATAAAAAATAAAATTTAAAAAGAGAATAAAAAGTGAAAAAAAATTTTATAAATTTAAGAGAATAGAGAAATTTATTTGGAATCTTTAATTTATTGCTACAGAAATTTATTTAAAATTGTTCATGCTTTTTTAAATTTTCTTTAGTTGTGAGAAAAGCTTTAATACTAAAAAAATTATTTTTTTTTAAAATACCAAAAAAATGTCTAAAAAAATTTTAAGTATTTGCTAAGAAACTATTTTTGAAATTTTTTGGTTTTTAGTTAACAAAATTATCAGAAGTGATAAAAATTATTGCTTCTATGTTTTTTATCTCTATTTTTTTATTTTAAAATTTACTTATTTAAAATTTACTTTAGGCATTTTTATATTTTTCAAATGCATTTAATTAAATTTATTAGTACACAGTAAAAAAATATTAGCATCAATTTTATACTATTTTGTTATATTTCTTTTTTTTCATATAAATTTGTTTACATATAAATCCAAACCAAAAATGTTTTAAAAGTTATACTAACAAATCTTATAAATTTTTCCAGACCATTTTTCTTGTCACAGCAATCGAAACCACTATATTTTTAAAATTCCCAATTTCGGTGAATTTTTTCTTTCTAACCAGAATATATTTTGATAAACACATGATATCCTTATGAAATTTTTAAATTATATTTGTTTTATTAATTTTATAATATTGAGTGGTATAAAATTTATAAATTATTTGGAATAAAAAGAGTTTATACCACACAAATGTTATTAAAAAGATATAATTTACCCTCAAATTTTTTACTGTGTATATACTTTAATATATTTTTTTAAATATGACTAAATTTTGTTATTATTACAGGTATATTATAATTTTGCACTTGAAACAAATAACAAAAAAAAAACTCATACACACTTTACTATTTTTATGTACAGCAAAAGTTAATATTATTAAAAATGTTATTGAAAAATATATGTAAACAATTTTATTTAGAGCCATAATATTTACATAAATAATTATGTGCTTAAAAATATCAATCAAACATAAAATTGATGAATAAATCAAAAATAAATGACAACAAAGTTTAAGATTTAATTTAAAGTTTTGAAATGAAAATATTTGGAAATTTATGTGCAACAGTGTATTAATAAGAAATTATCTAAAAACTATTTAATATAATTTTTCAAGTTATCGTTATTTTACTTATAACCCTTCGTTACGATAGAAATTTAAAAATTTTTTATGTGTAAATTTTTTTAAAAACTTTTTTTAAATTTTAAAATAAAAAATTAACTTAATTTTTTTTTTAAATTTTTTAAATTTTAAAATAAAAAGTTAACTTAATTTTTTTAAAAAAGTTTTATATTAGCTCTCAGAAAATAGATCGACCTTAAAATAAAAAAACACAAGTTTTTGTTTTTTAAATTTAAAATTTCTTTAGTTATAAAAAGATTTATTAAAAAAAAAACATATGCGCAGACAAAAAAAAAATTTAATCTAAAAACAAAAATTCTTTGTTAACTTATATGTTTTATTTACAATTTTTATCTTTTCATTCATACTATCTTTACGCTATTCAATACGCTTTTTGATAACTACACAGAAGGACTATTTTAAGGTTGTTGCAAGTAACTTCAAATATCTCAATAGTGTTTATTAATTGGTGTCTCACGAAACCGAACAACTAAGATATTTTTCTGGATTAGCTCAAATACACGATTTTTTTAAGGTCAAAGGTAATGAGTTATTCACTCATTCAAATTTGCTTACCTTATTCTTCAACAAAGTTCTTGTAAATTTAGTTACCGACAAAACAGAGTTACATTGTTTTCAACTTAAATTATCCTTGGGGGTCATATATCCCCTTAAAAAAATTAGTATTATTCAGAAATAATTTGAAATATCAATTCCTTGAGCCCATAAACAAACAATTTTTCATTATGCTATCTATAACTCTTCGGATCATATTTCAGCTAGAAACTTTATTTTTTTACCTTTATATTTAATAATATGTCTTATAAAAATTCTAATTACTTTATATAAAACATATCCCTTAATTTTTTTTTAATCAATATTAAGTTTTTATGATTTATAAAAAAAATTTTTATGCCACTTTAAAAATTTTATTTTCTAAGTAACGGTTTTATTACTTTGGAATAAAAAAATTATTTTTGTATCGAGCTTTCTAAATATATGTTTAAACTAAAGTTTTTTCTAAATGACCTCTATATTAATTATGTTGACTTTATATGATTTAAATACAAATTCTAAATGTTTGATAGTTTAAATCATACTTGATTTTAAATACAAATTCTAGTTGTTTGATAGTTTAAAATCGTTTATTGAGCTTAAGGTCAAAGTTAGAACAATTAATTGTTCTAACGAATTTTTCCAAAGAAACAACAACAACAACAAAGTTTTTTCAATATGAAAAGGAAAAAAATCACTAGCTGATCTGATTGCAATTTCTACTCTGCTAAAAGCGTCATCAGAAATCTTTGTGATACCCGTGCAAGCGCGCGCTAACGCACTGCACCATCGGGGCGATGAGATTTGAAGCGTCAATTTCTCAGTTTTTCCTCCATTTCATAATGTCACATTTGTTGTTGTATTTCTGTTTTACTTTAGTTTCTATGCTTATGTTATTATATGTAGTCCAACAGCCTGCTGGAAGTCTGCACTAACAAAGCATGTTTACTGAAGTTGTTTTTAGAATTTTTTGCTGATTTTGTTTTCAGCTGTTTCCGTTTGGTCGAGCTCTACCATTTGATTAAAGTTTTTTCTAAATGACCTCTATATTAATTATGTTGACTTTATATGATTTAAATACAAATTCTAAATGTTTGATAGTTTAAATCATACTTGATTTTAAATACAAATTCTAGTTGTTTGATAGTTTAAAATCGTTTATTGAGCTTAAGGTCAAAGTTAGAACAATTAATTGTTCTAACGAATTTTTCCAAAGAAACAACAAAGTTTTTTCAATATGAAAAGGAAAAAATCACTAGCTGATCTGATTGCAATTTCTACTCTGCTAAAAGCGTCATCAGAAATCTTTGTGATACCCGTGCAAGCGCGCGCTAACGCACTGCACCATCGGGGCGATGAGATTTGAAGCGTCAATTTCTCAGTTTTTCCTCAGTTTTTCCTAGAAAAAACTTTAATCAAATGGTAGAGCTCGACCAAACGGAAACAGCTGAAAACAAAATCAGCAAAAAATTCTAAAAACAACTTCAGTAAACATGCTTTGTTAGTGCAGACTTCCAGCAGGCTGTTGGACTACATATAATAACATAAGCATAGAAACTAAAGTAAAACAGAAATACAACAACAAATGTGACATTATGAAATGGAGGAAAAACTGAGAAATTGACGCTTCAAATCTCATCGCCCCGATGGTGCAGTGCGTTAGCGCGCGCTTGCACGGGTATCACAAAGATTTCTGATGACGCTTTTAGCAGAGTAGAAATTGCAATCAGATCAGCTAGTGATTTTTTCCTTTTCATATTGAAAAAACTTTGTTGTTGTTGTTGTTTCTTTGGAAAAATTCGTTAGAACAATTAATTGTTCTAACTTTGACCTTAAGCTCAATAAACGATTTTAAACTATCAAACAACTAGAATTTGTATTTAAAATCAAGTATGATTTAAACTATCAAACATTTAGAATTTGTATTTAAATCATATAAAGTCAACATATGTTTAAACATTAAAACTTACTTTAAAAAAAATTTTATAAAATGAAATTTTTTCCGAAGTGTAAAAAAATTGTGATTTTTGTACAAAAGTCAGTATTCCGCATCCCCAAGAATATTAAATTTTGGCCGTAGTGTAAATATTGTAATTTTTTTTTAAAGTCAGCATTCCACTTACCCTTAATAAAAGGTTCTATTCTAAATTTTTAATACGAGATAGCTGAAAATAATGATTTTAAGAAATGAAATTTTATCAAATTCGAACAACTCCTTCTATTTTTTCCAACAAATATATGGAGCCATCCCACTGTGTTGCACCAAAGAACTTAAAACATTAAAAAAAAATTCTGACGTGTGCGTGAAAAACGACGATACACGTGTGTTTTTATTTGTTGCCCTCTTTCTAAAAAGGTATGTTGCGTTCATGGGACAGAATGTGTGTAACGCAGTGTATTTTTAGATTTGAACAATTTAAAAAGAAAATAATGATTTGAAAAAAACAAAAAGTTCCAAAAACTGAAAATTTTTTTTTTCAATTGCAATTTAAAAACCCAAAATATATGCAGTATAGTAAAAACAAAAACTCAAAATCAGAATATTTCTTTCCTTAAAGTTCAATATTAAAATAACATTTTAAGTAAGCCTAAAAGGTACAATTTTTTAAACATATGTAAAAAAAAAACAAAAATTCAACTAACGAAGTATTTCTTTCTTAACTTGCAATTTAAACACCATAAAATATACCTAGTAGAAAAATTTCCAAGTATTAAAAAAAAAATTCTTGCCTTAAATATTAATATTGAACAACACTTAAAATTAATCTTAAATAAACATTTTTTTTAATTGTAAGACAAGTAAAACTGAGTATTTATTTCCTGAATTGCACAAAAAAAAAAAACAAAATATAGTATAGTAAAAACCTTTTTTTAAGCAATCAAAATATTTTTTCCTTAAATATTTTTACTAATTTAAAGTTATTGTTAAATGAACAAATTTTTTTTACAATTATTAAAAACAAGGAAAAACAAAAATTTCAGTAACTATACATTTATTTCATAAATTTTAGTATAAAAATAAACCTAAAATATAGTAGAAAAAGTTACTAAATAATCAAATCATTTCTATTTTTTAAAATTATTATCAAAGCAACATAAAAAGTTTATCTTAAAAGACGAAACTTTTAAGTCAGCATAAAAGTAAATAAAATTTTATTAAAAAATTTAGAATTCTCAGCATGAAAATAATTTGTTTTATTGCAACAATTTAACAGCTTTAATAAAATCCAAGGTTATCATTACTTTTAAGTATTCAATATATTTAGTGTCTAAACTTTTCACATTGACTGTTATCGTGCAATTGTTTGTGCTTTCAGTGCTCACTTCCTCTAAAGGCGCTCTTTTCGCAGTTCTCGCTTGCCAACTTTCTCTCACTCGCACACTGAACTAAGCTTACTTAACTTAATTTACCGTTATTGCCATATTACTAAAATTTATAACTTTAAGCAGTGCAAACGAACGTCAAAAACGAGTGTGACCGAAATTATTATCAATTTAGCGCAAAAAAAATTTTTTTTTTTTAAAAAATGCAAAAAAAAATAAGTGCAATCAAAGACATAAAATGAAAAAAATGGAGCAACAAAAAAGTTGCCAACAATTCAAAAACTTTTTAAACTCTGACGTATTTTTTTTTTTCAACAAACTTTTGTTAACTATATTGTAATTATGCTTGCAGTTACAACAAATACAGTGACCAGCAAGAAGGATAAATAAAACGCAGCAGCGCAAACAACAACAACAGCTGTTGTCAACATTAAAATATAATTTATAGGCGGCAGCAGTAATTTTTTTCCACTGTTGGAAAATGTTCGCTAATATTTGTCGAGTTTTCTTTATGCTCAATGAAGCAAACATGATGTTTATTGTTTTTATTTTTCTGTTATTTTTTTATTTTTTTTTTATTGTTGTTTATCTTTGTTGTAGCACAGCTAAACTTGCAATTAACGCGTCATTTTCAGAGCAACACATTACAAGCAATACAAGTAGACGTACTTTTATTTTAACCTGTGACAAAATAAATTTAAAAAAAAAATCAAGAACGCAAAAAAATCATGTTCATTTCTAATTGAACGAATGACAATGGGTAGATTCATCCTGCTGTGGGAGCAGCACGACAAGGACACGCAGTTGACACACAAATAAAGACAATCGTTATATTTTTTTTTGTTTTTTCTTTATATTTGGTTTTTTAATTTGTGAACTCTACAGTGTTTTTCATGTTCGCTGCTGTAATTGTTTTTGTTTTAATGTCAAGTTGACATTGGCAAAAGTGTCAAACCGTCAGCGATTGCGTTGTCGCAGCTAAACTGAGGTCGCAGCTAGCGACTTCGGCAGCACTTGAAAAAAAAAACAAACAAAATCGGGCTAAAAGCCTGCCCGCTAGGTATGGTTGTCTATTTTTGTGTGTGTGTGTGTGTGTGTGTGTGTGTGTGTGTGTGTGTGTGTTAGCACACAATCAAGTGTGTGCGTGAATTCTGTTTTTTTATAGGAGCAGCTCTCAGCGGTATAACGTTGAATGCAAGTAGCTGTGAGTCGTCTGTGTATTTGTGTTGGTCTGACTGACAATTTAACGCAAAAAATTGTCAATTAATTGAAACGGTTTTTTTATGCACGAAGTAAGGCGATGAAAGCTTTAATAGCTAAGCTCTTTTTTGGGCAAAAGAGTTTTGTTATTGATGCATTTTGTAAGCTATACAAATTTATTACAAATTTATTGTTTATGTTAAGATTTATTTTGAGGACACAGCTGCCAATAGTTGCGAAATCATTCTAATAAGCTTTTTATGAAACTTAATTTGCTGGGCAAAAAGCAAAAGCTTGCAGCGAAAAGCTTAAGACTATAATACCTAATCTTATATATAAAAATCTTGTGTCACGGTGTTTGTTACAGAACTCCTCCGAAACGGCTCGACCGATTTTCATGAAATTTTGTATGTATATTTGGTTGGTATGAGAATAGGTCGTAAAGTATATTTCACCCTCCTACCACAAGTGGGAGTGACACCTCCCATACAACCCAAATTTGCGATATCGAATATCTTTGGAGTTATATTTGGAATTCGGTATTCGACCACAATTTACACGTAGCGCTAAGCTGATAACATTTTATGGGAGTTGAAAAAGGGGGCGTGGCACCTCCCATACAACCCAAATTTGCGACATCGAATAGCTTTGGAGTTTTGTATTCGGTATTCGACCACAATTTACACGTGCAGCTTTGCTGATAACATTTTGTGGGAGCTAGACAAGGGGGCGTGGCACATACAACCGAAATTTGCGATATCGAATAGCTTTGGAGTCATATTCTAAATTCATATTCGACCACAATTTACACGTTGCGTTTTACTGATAACATTTTATGGCAGTTGGACAAAGGGGCGTGGCACCTCTCATACAACCCAAAATTGCGATATCGAATATCTTTGGAGTCATATTCGGAATTCGGTATTCGACCACAATTTACACGTTCCGTTACACTGATAACATTTTATGGGCGTTAAACAAGGGGGAGTGGCACTTAGCTTTGGAGTTATAGGCCGCACAGCCTCGGAATTCGGCATTCGACCACAATTTACACGTGGCGTTTCACTGATAAATTTTATGGGAGTTGGACAAAGGGGCGTGGCACATCCCATACAACCCAAATTTGCGATATCGAATAGCTATGGAGTTTTGAATTCGGTATTCGACCACAATTTACACGTGCAGCTTCGTTGATAACATTTTATGGAAGCTGGACAAGGGGGTCATGGCACCTCCCATACAACCGAAATTTGCGGTATCGAATAGCTTTGGAATTATATTCTGAATTCGTATTCGACCACAATTTACACGTGGCGTTTCACTGATGACATTTTATGGGAATTAAACAAAGGGGCGTGGCACCTCCCATATGTGGCTTTATAGTTATAGGCCGCACACCCTCGGAATTCGACCACAATTTACGCGTGGTAACATCACTGATAATATTTATGGGAGTTGGACAAAGGGGCGTGTCACCTTCCATACAACCCAAATTTGCGATATCGAATAGCTTTTGAGTTATAGGCCGCACAGCCTCGGAATTCAGTATTCGAACTCAATTTACACATGCAGTTTTACTGATGATTTTTTATGGCGTTGTACAAGGGGGCGTGGCACCTCCCATACAACCTAAATTTGATAAATTCAACAGCTTTTGAGACACAGGTCGCACAGCCATGGAATTCAGTATTCGATCACAATTTACATATAGTTTCACTGATAACATTTTATTCGCGTTTGGCAACGGGGCCGCGGCAGCAACGCGCCATGTTTAAGCTAGTTATTTTTATAAAATTAAATTATTAAATTATTATATGTTGCAATAAACTTTTGAATATTATGAATAAGCTTTATGATCAAATTGAGTTTCTACTAATTTTCATCATATGTAAAGCTCAGTCCTTTTAAACTTTTATTAAAAAAAAAAATTAAATTTCGTTAATTTGGTGATATTGTTTTATAGGAGATATATCTAAAAGTTATACGATTTGAAATATTTTTCGCATGCCGTTTTAGTGAAGTTCAAAGCTAAATTTACTCTTTAAAAACATAAATAAGCAATTTTATGCGGTTTTTTTTTTATTAAAAAAATATGGTTTGTATGGGAGGTAGGCGGTGCAGATGACCTAGACTTCTAATTTTGCTGTTACTTAATTTAGGCTAAGACTCATTTGTACAAAATTTCATGGCCCGAGCTTTTATAGTTTCTGAGATAACGCAAATGTCATCTTAAAAGCGAAAAAAGCGCACTGTGCAACGGTGTGAATTTATTTTTACAATTTTTTACTGTGTATCAATAATTAATTACTAAAAACTCAAATAAAAAAGTTTTAAGTAAAATACAAAAAGCTTTCACAATAAAAGCTTTTTTTATTAAAATTTACTACTTTTGGAAGTGGTCAAGAAACCTTTGTGATTTTTTTCAAATTATTTTTAATATAAAAATCATAAATCCAAACAATTTTTCTCAACTATTTAATACTCAAATTTTCATTTTCTATTATTCTTTTATTCTAATTAAGTTTTATCTAACACGAAAAGGCTTTAAAATGCAAGCTCTGCTTTAAGAATTTTTAATATAATATTTTTTTTATAGAAATAAATATATTTGTCTTGACAAAAAACTCTTGTCATATAAGAATTTTTATGCTTTTTTTTATATTTTTTTTAATGTTGCATTTCACTTTTGTTTTCAAAAAAATATTCAAAATAAAAAATATTAACTAAAATTAAGAGGTACCTTGTTGTTTAGTGTTACTGGTAACTCCTTTTTAATGTTTAATTGTTATTGCTTTCTATTGTTTTTTATTGTAATAATATAATATTTAAGTTTTGTTGCTGTATTTTTTTTAATAATTCTAAAAAAATATTATTTTTTTAAATAATTAAAAAAAATTAAAATTAAAATAATTAATAAAAATACAAAATTAAAAAATAAAAATTTTAAAAAAATATTAAATTTTTAGAATTATATTTGAGCTTATTGCCAATGTTATTTTTTTTTTAGAATTATTAAAAACAATATAGTAACTTAAATATGCCATCATTAATTTTTCAAGTTTAAGTTTTGTGACAAATGTTTCAATATCTTTTGTCTATGTACGGCCTGATGATGACTAATAATTTTAGTCGAAATATCAACCGACAAATAAATATTTAAAAACTTAAAATATTGTTTAGTTTTTATACGGCCAAAGCCGACTACAATTATAAAAGAAAAAATATCTATAAAGTAAATGACAGAAGCTTTTTAGGAAAAATGTAAATAATTAAAAATTATTAATATCAACTTATAAATAATAAATTTTTAAGTAAAAGTAAAGAATATAAAAATATTTTTAGTTATATAACTGTTTTAAATTATTTTATAAAGCTTTTTAATAAAATTTTTAGATCACCTAAAATTTTTATCTCTAAATTAAAGCTGTCTTGAAGACACTTGAAATTAAAATTAAATCAAAACGCTCAAAAGAATTTTAATAAAAAATTTAATAAAACCATGCTAATAATCAATGACTTTCCCAATCAGCTTCGAACGACCTACACAAAACTTCGCTTTGAACATATCCTTATAAATATGAGCTTTTTGTACACTGCGTAATTTAACCCATTTTCTACCGCTGGTCGTTTATCCGACCAGTGAAAGGACCTATAATACTTACGCTCATATCTCTGTTTCTATACTTGGAATTTGATTACATTATTTTTATAAATAAGGTTTGAATGTTGCACTTTCTTAAGAGTCTATTGTAAAATATTTTAAAATTTTTTAACTAAGTCGTTCGGGTTTCTAAAAGAAATCATGTTAATTAGACCTTTATTGGCTGTATGAGAAAATTTTTTAGAAAAACTTATAATGCAAAAGTAATAATGACACAATACTAAAAAAACTCGAAATTTTTCGAAACAACAATTGATATTTATTTAAGGACATTTTTTACCATATGTGATTACCAGGGTTAGGATTTCGATGACATGTCATCTTTTTTCTGCTGCTTCTAAGATATTTACTGCTTATTTAAAACATCCATTTATGTTTCCTAAATTCCAGATATGAAAAGTTTTTAGGACATTTTTTCGTCATTTTGCATCGTTTTTAGTTTTCAGGTCATTTTTACTAGATTTAGGGCATTTTTTGGTCATTTTTAGAGATTTTTAAGTCATTTTGTTGTCATTTTTGGACGTTTGTAATTTTTAGGACATTTTTCGGGTTTTTAGTGTAATTTTTAAATATTTTTTTTTTGTTTTTTTTTTCGTACTAAAACATGTCAAAATGCAAATTTTCAAACATATTCCTTCAACACTAGAGTCCCTTCAATCAAAAACATTACCTCTCGACAAAGGAGTTGCTTTGTTTATAGACTTTGGTGAAAAAAAAGCTCTTCGTGTGATGAAACTGAAAAAGGGTACGTAGCTAAAAACGAAACAAGTGTTAGATAAAATCTCAGGATATGCTTGTATAAAATAAATTTTAATTCAGTAATGTTTTATTTTTAAGGCTAAATTTTTTGTTTATTTTTTATGCAATTGTTTGCATTTTTTAGGTAATTTTTGTCAGTTTTTAGGTAATTTTTGTCAGATTTTAGGTCATTTTCTGCAGTTTTTAGGACATTTTTGACATTTTTTTGGGTAATTTTTTGCAGTTTTTTTAGGTCATCAAAATCCGAACCCTGGTGATCACTTTTTTGCATGACATTTGCATTATCTCACAAACTATAAATGCTAGGGTCATGAAATTTAGTACAAGTGAGTCTTAGCCTAAATTAAGTAAGAACACAAAAAATTAGAATTCTATGTCAACTGCAACGCCTACCTCCCATCAAACCATAGTTTTTTTTAATAAAAAAAAAACCACATAAAATTGATTATATGTTTTTAAACAGTAAATTTAGTTTATTTAACTTCACTTAAACGTCGTGCTAAAAATATTTCAAATCGGATAACTTTTAGATATATCTCCTATAAAACAATATTACCAAATTAACGAAATTTAAAAAATAATTTTTTAAAAATGGTTGTTGGTACAAAATAAGGTCACAACTTGTTTTAGATTATGATTTCTATTTTATTTTTTTTATTTAAAAGTACCTACAAATTGTCTTGGAAATCAGTGCATTTTAGAGTAAAATTTGATTTATAAGACTTTTTTTCAAATTAAGTGGTTTTTCTTAAAAGCAGCTAGATGCAGCAGATTTTTACAGAAACAGAAATAAGAAGTACGATATTTTATGATATTTAATAAGCTAGATATTTTTTACTAAACTTTACTTAAATTTCCATTACTTGAAAAATTCACAGTCATATTTCAAAGATTTTTCTATTTTTATTCATTAACATTTTTTATTGTATTTTATATTTAATTCAATGGCGATTAAAACATAAAAAAGTAAAAAAAACAAAACCTTGAAATATACTTTGTGCTCGAAGTTATTATTGTTTAAACTTGACTTTATTTTTTGGGTTTTATTTTTGTTAAAAAAGTTTCAACTTTGACGAATTTTATAAAAAAAAACCAAACACATTCATAATACATGTTTTTTTAATCTGACGAATAAAAATATTTTTTTATAAAATTTAACATAAAAAAAAACACAAATGTCATCCTAAAATTCAAAAAAGCGCACTGTATGCTGGTTGGAAAAACGACCACCCTATTTTTTCTCTTAACAGAAAAAATTACAAAATTCTCAAAAAAATGATTTTTCTAATTCGCCAATAAGTTTTAATTTTGTAATAATAATGCTCAGTGTAATTAAACTCATACTTTTTTCTATTTTCTTTATAATTCACATAGCTGTAAGTAAATTTTAAATTAGTAATGTTAATGCTTAATACTCTAAATTACTTTTTTCGATGTATTATAAAAGACTTGTCTTATTGTACACCCTTTTAAATAATGTACACCCATATAAATAAAAAAAAAAAAAAAAAAAAATAAAAAAAATTAAAAAAATTTTTTAAAAAATTAAAAATTAGAAGCCCGGTAGAAAATGGGTTAAGTTATGTTACCCCTGCAGGGTGGTCTAGCGCTCAAATATTTAAGGTATTTTTAGGATTTTTTTAAAAATTTAAAATATTGAATAACGATATTTAAACTTTTTATATATATTGAACACTCTTTCATCATAAAAAAATTAATTTTTTAATTTAAAAAATTGTTTATGATGTTCAAAATGGCGCTTAATGAGAACCTCTTAAAGAAAAGCGGGCTGGGAATTTGTAGATTTTAACTTTTTTATTCATCTGAAAAATAAAAACCACAAATATTATTACGCACTATGAGTGCAGCTATGACTGGAACTAGAAAGGAAAAAATATTGAAAATTGACAGAATGACGCGCTTTTAAAATTTAAGCTCTAAAAACAGCTTGTTTTTTACCGGTTATTAAGTGTAAAATATACGATGTTTTTGAAATAAACTTTGATTCTAGTTCCAGCGATAGCCAAAGTTGTTGTGAATAGCATATAAAAAGTTCAGAAGATTCGGCTGAATAGTTTTTGTTTTTTTCCAACACAGCATGCCAAAAAAAGTAGTCTCTTAGATAAATGAGTATAAAAAGAATGAATGTAGATGAAACATTGAGGCTCGACACCTACTAAAACGGCTATAGAAGCGAAAATAACGTCAGTATCCTTACAAAAATTTAACAGTACATTCTCGAAAGACTATACTTTTGAAATATCAAAAAAAAAACAAAAATTGGTTTCATAAAAATTCTAGACCACGCCTGCCTTAAAGCTGCTGGTGCAAATAGTAAAATTATAACCACAGTGTTGGACTTTAACACTTTCAATTAATTATTATTATTAAGTCATCGAAATATTTTGCACTATAAATTTGACGTTGTCCCAAAACGAAAAAAAAAACACGAGAATTTCCATTTCATGGCACTACTAACGATGTCAAGGCGAATTTAATGCCTCGTTTACAAAGTGTTACGACTTACTTTTGGCAAAGACTCGAAAACGAGATGAAAAAAATAACAAAAAATAAATACATAATCCCACAAATCATCTTCGGCAGGCAGCAAAAGGAGCCAAAAATTCTACATACACTCACACACACTGTAAGAAATTCGAACAAAATACACATACACTCATACATTCATACTTATGCACAACTTATGCACAACTTGTGCAGACGTGATTGAATTAACTAATTTAAAAAAAAATGTAGAACAAGAGCAACATTTTTGTAATATTTATTTTTTTTAATATAAAAGAGAATGTTATGCGGTCTACTTCTGCAGCGACTACATAAAACAGAATAAATGGGCTAGTGTTGCTTTCAAAATTCCAATCAATAACGTACACCATGCACGTGACTTGGTAAAACGATACAGCCAGCCTTTAACGATTATGTTGCCTATTAATTTAAATTATCTCATGAAGTTTTGTGTAAATTTCAAAACTTTCTTTTACCGAGCAAACAATCTGCTTTTGATGGTTAAAATTTTTCTTGCTCGCTAAGTAAACAACAAAAGCTTTTTGACAAGAATCTCGCATTGCTTACAAACTGCCCATGCATTGTATCGCGGACATTAAATATTTGAGCTAAGCGCTTTTGTCGTTTTGCCTAGTTAAGAATAAGAAAGTTTTTCCCTATTTGTTTAGGACTTTCGAAATTCAAAAAGATAGAATGAAAATTTCTTTCCCAAGAAAAGACTTATAAAATGTCGCATTCATAAAACCTCTTACTTAAGCGCTACAACTAGCGTCTTAAGCCTTAAACAAAGTAAGTAAGAAATATTTTTGAAACAATCTAAATATTAAAAGCAAAATCTCGCATGTTCAAGCACCCTATCGCAAGTATCAGCGTTCACAAGCTTCAACCAAAGTATTGAAAAATTGTAAAAACAGTATTGCCGCGGGTAAAAATTTTTTTAAACATTTTCTCTATAGAGAATATTTACTTAGATCGTGTATACATTTTTTGTCAAAATGTGTTCTTGAACCATACTGATGCAGCGGCAACAAGCCTGAAACCTTAAAAATAGTTGGACAACAAAAGAGAAAAAATGTACTAAAACTCGCATTTATAAGGATCTATCTTAAGTGTAAGCGCCAACAAGCTTAAGACAATGTTTTAAAAATTAAACTTTTATGCTTAAAATTAAATGAAAAAATTATTTACTCGCACTTAAAGACACTTTGTCACCAGAATCAGTGAAAATAAAACTTAATTTTTTTGGTCCTTAAACCTAAATCCTCTAAGTGTAAACGAACTTTTTTCTACGCAACATGAAAAATATACTATAAAATAAAAATATTGATTTAAATGCCCATAAAAGCTTCTTTAAAGCTTTAAAAAGCTTATTATAAATTCTTAAATTAAAAAAAAACGCGTTAAAATTAAAATATGTACATGATAGAGCAATCTTTTTGGTAACATGTTACAGAAATGTTTTTCTTAGATTACAAAAAATATTTATTTAAATGCTTGAAAAAGCTTGTTTAAAGCTTTTAGGAAGCCAATTATAAATAAAAAAATAAAACGCTTTAATATAAAATATGTAGTTAAAATTATTTTCCCCACATTGTACTAGAGCAAACATGAAGATAAAGTTAGTTTATAGGAACGCATTTGTATTAATGTCAACTCCCTGACAATAGACAACAACAAAGAACGAGTGCAATAACAATAATAACAACAACAACGACACAGCTACAATAAAATTTACAACTTTGGTTTTATGAATGAAATTAAATTGTAACAGCAATTGTTGAGAATTTCGCACCGCCACAGTTTTGAATGTGTCGAAAAATACACAATCAAAAGCACACATACACACACACACACACACACACACCACATTTACATTCATATTAACACACAAAAGCAAAAACAAGCACACGCATATTCATGCAAATGTTGCCTTAAAGTATGTAGCTAAAATTAAGATTAAGCGTGAAAATTGCTTGTTCTCGATGCTGCGGCAGGGGCGTACCGGGGCCATTTTGATTAGGGGTATCAATGTATTTCGGCCGACTGGATACCCTTAAGTGCCGACTTTTTTTTAATACAACTTAGTTGAATTATATAAAGTTACTCATCCGTTCGATCAACATAATTAAATCTTAAGGGGTCTTTTTCATTTGAACGGCTAAGAAAAACACTTTGTAATTATTTTGAAAAAAAATTTTTTTATGATAAAAAAAAAAACTTGTGTACATCAAAATACATATAACTATTCTGGCAAATTAACAAATTGTTAACCAGTATTTTGAATATTTCAATTGTGTTTGTTGTAATTTTTTGATTTCAAAACAAAATTTGAAGCTCAAAAATAATAAATTTTGTTAAAAATTGTCAACTAAATTTCAGGTATTGACAATTTCATTCAAAAATTTTGTTTTTTGTGCTTCAAATTTTGTTTTGAAAACAACAAACATATAGAAAAATAAAAAATACTGGTTAACAACTGTTAATTTGCCAGAATAGTTCTGTAAGTATGTTTTGAATTTTTTTTTTTTTTGGTTTGGCCTTTTATCTGCTCTCTTAAGATTTTGGCAATATGGACGTCATTTTTTGTATCCAAAAAGGTGGCAACGATTTCTCAGCTTTTACAACAGGTAACTAAAAATTTTTTTAGTTCATCTGAACGATAATACTTGAAACTATAAGATTACATATAATCAGCCAACTAAGCCTCATACCTGTTTTTGGCGCCATTTTCAAAACAAAAATTGAAAAATTACCCTATTTTTTACAATTCTAATGCTCTAAAAATTCGAGTTTTAGATTTAAATAGTTGATTGTAGGTAATAATCTTAGAGATTTTACAAGAATAAATATAATGCAAAACAGCTTCAGCTCAAATAGACTTTTTCGTTAATCTTTGGCACTGTTTTAAGAAATCCTGAAATTTTTAACCCACATATAGTAATATTTTTCATTCTTTCAATCTTTTTCAAGTGAAGAAGATATTTTAAAGGCACTTTTCATATCGTTCCCTCTATAAAAAAAAATAATATAAAAGTATTTCAACATTGTCGAATCAGCATGTAAAAATTAGTTTTCGTTTTTATTTTAAAAATTCATAGTTTATATGTGTTAAAAAATAAACAGGGCTTTCAATTTCTTTAACATTTTTTCTTTTAATTTCTTAAATTAATTAAAAAAATAATGTTTTACATAAAAAATGAAAAATTAATTTTTAAGTATAACATTTAAATATTAATTCTTCTTTTTTTAAGGTAGCCCATTGCTGCGCAATACTATATAAGTTAATAATATCAACTATGTCCTTTTCTGATGAAAGTATTAATAAGTCATTAGGACGTGAGTCAGTTTGCGTGCTTCTTAAATAATTTTTACTGATTTTAATTTGCTGAACATTCTGTCATTTCCTGAAACAGTAACAGGCACTGTGCACAACAGACGCGAAATTTTGTTAACTGCAGGAAGAGATTTTTTTGCATTCTGAAACATTTGCTGTACCCGATAGAGTTCCTACGCCTTCACATAGATCATAGAATACTTCAAATTCCGCTTTCAATTGAAGTGAATCCAACAAACAATTTGTTGGTAATAATTTTATTGATTCTAATATTCGCTTTTGGGTCAAGTTAATAGAAGATAGAATTGGATTAAAGAGTTCATACAGAGGCTTTATTGTTTTTAAGTAACTGCTTAATTTATCCAGCAACAGTAAGGTTATCTTATCAAATACAAGTTTAAATTCTTTTCTATAAAAACAGTTAATCGAAAAATAAGCCGCGTTGAGATTGTTATCATCCAAACGTTAAGGCGCAAGACGTCGGCGATGGCGAATTAAGAATTCCTTTTCAGCATCAACATTAAAAGATTTTAACAATGTGACAGCACTACTAATTAGGTTATCCCTACCTTCAGAGTCCGAATTTATTTTTTCTAATGAACAAGATATTTTTCTTGTCTAATGACAAGAAATAAATTTCATAGCATTTAAAATATTCAGTTCAACGACTGCACGAGATTCAGTCAGGAGTTTTATATTTACTTGCACATTTTTCATAAAAACAAGACTTATAATAAAGTCCACAGAAATGAGTTGGTTTGATAGCGAATATGCAGCATTTGGAGTCCACTTGTCAATTTTCTTAGAGATTTAAAAAGGTATTCTTTTTGCCATCATCTCGAGTTTAAAAATTAAAACGAACCTTTTTTCAATAGTTTCACTAAATCCTTTAAATTCAATATTTATTTATTTGTTATAATTGTATTTAAATTAAAATGTTAAGTGTATGAAATTAAAGATTTTACATCAGACTCCTTGAGCTAAGAAAATTTTTTTAAAAATGTTGGCAGATTTTGATGATTAAATTTTGTATTCTGGATAAAAATTTCAATTTCAAAAAATTCTACAAAAATGTATTAATTAGGTTTTAAAAAGGGGAATATGTGTAGCGACTAAGTAAGCCTTTGTTCGTGTGGGCTTGTTTTATTCCACTTATTTTTTCAACTTTTTGACAAGGTATTTGTATCAGGAACTGTTATCATTAAGCTATATCCAAAAACTTAAGCATTAATTATTATTTTATGATTTTCTAGTTTTTGCTCAGATATAAAAATAGTAATCTGATTTTATCTTTTAAGTCTTGAATAAAAATCATTAATATTTTTTTGGTTAAATAAAAATATCATTTTCAGTTTTTATTTTTGGTCAAGGACACGGTTGCACAATTGGACTAAAAATGGTCAATTTTTTCCAGTTGGTCCGCTGCTAAAACTAAATTTTGTTTTACTTGTTTTACTACTTTTCTGAACTTATTCTGCATTTTGCCACGAAGGAACACTGAATTCGTTAACAACAATTCAACGCTGATACGACTTAAAATGAGTTGGCCGACTGAAGTTCGTTTAAGGTACGACTGAAAGTGAGTTAGCCGAGTGAAGTTTGTTTAAGGTACGACTGAAAGTGAGTTAGCCGAGTGAAGTTTGTTTAAGGTACGACTAAAAGCGAATTGGCCGACTGAATATAGTTTTGGGTGTGAATTAAAATGGAATAGCCGACTAAAGTTGGTTTTTGTTATGAAAATGGCAATAAAAGGTACGACTGGCTTTGATGCGTTCATAATTATTGTTTATAAAAATCAATATTTAAAAAAAATTTAGCAAAAAAAATAATTAGGCCGACTCTAAAATAGTAAGAAGGATAGTCTACCCCCTAACCCCCCGCTAATTACGCCCCTGGCTGACGGTTAGCACTTGTTTATTTGCTTGTTTTTATTGTAAATTAAGTGTCAACGCAATGCTGCTGATGACTTAAGTAGGTTAAACAGGCAGCATCGGCGGTGTGCGTACTGCAAGGGGAAGGAGGAGGGCGGAGGAGGGGGAGGGAAGAGAAGCTGCTCTGTTTAAAAGCACTTAAACCGCTTAGAGCTCGAGGCTGCTGATTTTTGGAAGTTAAGTCAAAGTTTCACAAATGCTTGTCTAATTTATTTGATTACAATTCCCAGAATAAGAACTACATCGTGTGTTTTTCTTTTAAGCATACATTGATTTCATTACTGACAACAATTCATGCCTTGCTTCATTCATTCCACACACAGGAGGTGGGCTGGAATAGTAATAAATGTTGCGTTAATGTGTTGATGCTCGTTGAAATGAAGAGTCTATCGTTATTGAGTGTTGATACAGTGTGATGTATACATGGAGTAGAGAAGCTGTTTTTGTAGTAATGGAAGTGTTATTTATGTTTTTTTTTTTTTTAATCTAAGTCATAGCCATTGGTAAACGAGAACGACTTAAAAAAAAATTTTAATAAGCATACTAAATTCACACTAACCAGATATTAAAGCATTAAAATCATTTTTATAGCCACATAATTTTACGTTTTGATATTAACCTTGTGACCTTCGCACAGTGTGGTGTTTCACCGATTTAGACGGGCAAAAATCAATGTTTGAATTTTTGACATATTAAATTGTGTAAGAATTTCACCCACTCAGAATTTTATGAAATTTCAAAGCCGTTTTTGACTCTCCTCTCCGATGTCAAAAACTCACTCATTTCCTAATCATAAAAAACTCTTTCGTCGTGGGAAAATGAAACCCTTCAAGCGTATCCACATGAAAATTCTTTTTAATAAGCGCTTTTTTATTAGTTGGGGCCTATTTTCAAAAAGAAATTTTCGAGTGCTTTTGTAATTTTGAAAATCACTAAAAAAGGATTTTGCACTTAATATTTGCACTGATAATTACTAATTACTAATAACTTAATGTAATTATTTGCACTGATAATTACTAATGTTTCCGTTGTATTCTAAAGTCAGATATAAAATAAAATTACTAAAAACATAAAAATTACGTTCTTTCGTAAAAAATACAGCAAACACACATGTGGACAATAAAATGGGTGTGTGCTGTATTTTTTATGAAAAAAACATAATGTTTACGTTTTTAGTAATTTTATTTTATATTTGACTTTAGAATGCAAAGGACGTTATTAACAAAAATTTTAAAATAACACTTAAATTACCTAAAAACCCGAAAAATGCTCCAAAAACTTAAAATGTCAAAAAATGAAATTAAACAACTTTAAAATCGCTAAAAACTACCAAAAAACAACTTAAATCTAGTAAAAATGACATGAAAACTAAAACCGATAAAAAACGTTGTAAAAAAATTACCTATAACCTTTTCATATTTGGAATTTAGGATACATAAATTAACGTTCTAAATAACCAGAAAATGTCTTAAAAGCAGCAGAAAAAAATTACATGTCATCGAAATCCTAGCCCTGGTTGTGACACATGTACTCGTGGTTCGTGGGTTTTTTATTTAGAATACAAAAGTATTAAATCCAAAACTCATGCGGTATGGTAAGCTCTCACATGAATAATGAACTTCTAACTTCAATTATGAATTTAATATTCACATGCCATGAGTAACATGAATAACGCATGCATTACGTATTTCAACACTCACGTATTGTGGTATACCTAGAGGTCTGCAACGAATACTTAAAAATAGGTAAGTAGTACTCGAGTACTATTCGTCCACAACTCAGTGATTCAAATCAGTGATTTTCAATGAATCACATTTTTAAATCATGAGCCACTTACACAAAAATGAGTATAAGTAGTTTCCAAAGTAGTAGTCATATGTGATTGAATCGAAAAATAGTGAATCACATTTTTGAATCATTAGCCACTTACTCAAAAATGAGTATGAATGAGTACAAGTAGTTTCCAAAGTAGTACTCACATGTGATTGATTCAAAACAAAGTGAATCATATTTCTGATTCATCAGCCACTTACTCAAAAATGAGTATGGATGAGTACAAATAGTTTCCAAAGTAGTACTCATATTTGATTGTTTCAAAAAAATGTGTAAAATAATAATAAATTTTTTTAAGAATTTTAAACATCATTTCACAGTGCTACACGGTGTGACCACCAAATAATTTCAGACTAAATTCTTAGAAATTCCGAGAGAAGAACATCTTGTGATTATATTGCGAGTAGTCCAATCACTCAATTCCATCACAAATTTTTTTTAAAAACATTTTAAGGTTAAGAAGTAGGAATTCTAGTATTCCAACTTTTAACAATTTTTTACATATGCCTAGGTTGTGAGAATTTACAAACAAAATGCACTTTTGTTCAATGAAACTAAACGTAAAATGTTACTGTGCCAAAAAGTTTTGGAAAAAAAAACAAAGTGTGTTTATCACAATGGAGAAGTGAATTTTTAATAAATTTTGCTCAAAAGTTAGTGTTTATTCATTTTTTTAAAAATAGTAAATGACCACAACCCTTGATAGTTTTTCCAGAATTTATTTTAACTATAAAATGTCTTTCTAAAAAGTCTAAGTTAACTGAAATCGGTTGAAAATTAGAAATATCAGCAGTTTTAAGGTGTTTTTTAAATTGACAATCATCGATTTTTCTTATATGCCTTCGTAGCACACAAACTGCTGCAGTTTTATCAAATGATAACGGGTTTTGGTCATCTATGGCTTGTTAGAATAAGAGCTGTAAAAGATTGCAGTCAATTTAATTTTATTAACAAAAAAGCTACTAATCAGTGAATAATGAAATAAGAATGCATTCAATGAATGCAAAATTGATTTATAATTAAAATTTTTAATTCACATTCATTTTGCATTCATTGATGATTAATTATTCATTACAATTATTCATTTTCGTTATTCAGAATAATGAAAAATTTTTTAATCATTTCAATGCTATTCACAAAGAATGCGACTCACAAAGAATTTCAGCATTTTCAGTTATTCTTTTATTATTCATTACTCATTTTATATTCATTATTCATTTGTTATGTATTACTCATTTATTATTCATTATTCTTTTTTATTCATTATTCAGTTTTTATTCATTGTTCATGTTTTGTTAATTACTTATTTTTTGACAATTATTAATTTTTTATTCATTTTTAACTTTTTATTCATTATTAATTTTTTATTCATTATTAATTTTTTATTCATTATTCATTTTTATTCATTATTAATTTTTTATTCATTATTAATTTTTTTATTCATTTCATTATTCATAATTCATTATTAATTTTTTTTATTATTTTTTTTTATAGCAATTTGTCATTCATTATTCATTTTTTATTCATTGTTTATTTTTTATTCGTTATTCATTGTTAATTTTGTATTTATTAATTATTTTTATTCATTATTAATTTTTTATTCATTATTCATTTTTTATTCATTATTAATTTTTTATTCATTATTTATTTTTTATTTTTTATTCATTATTCATTTTTTATTCATTATTAATTTGTCATTCATTAATCATTACTTATTCATTATTAATTTTTTATTTATTATTCATTTGTTAATCATTATTCATATTTTTTTTCATTTTATATTTTTTATTCATTATTCATTTGCTTATCATTATTCATTTTTAATTCATTATTCATTTTTTATTCATTATTAATTTGTTTATCATTATTCATTTTTTTATATATTATTCATTTTTTATTCATTATTCATTTGTTATTCATTATTAATTTTTTATTCATTATTCATTTGTTATTCATTATTCATTTATTATTCTTTTTTATTCATTATTCAGTTTTTATTCATTATTTATTTTTAATCATTATTAATTTTTTATTCATTATTCATTTTTTAATCATTATTCAATTTTTATGCATTATTCATTTGTTATTCATTATTGATTTTTTATTCATTATTCATTTGTTATTAATTTTTTTATTTATGGCTTAGGACTTAAATGAATCTAAAATGAATAAAGAATAACAAATGAATAAAATTAATAAAAAATGATTAATGAATAAAAAATTAATAACGAATAAAAAATAAATAATGAATAAAAAAGAAAAATTAATAAAAAATTAATAAAGAATAAAAAAAAATATTCATTATTCATTTGTTATTAATCTTTATTTATGGCTTAGGACTGAAATGAATAAAAAATGAATAAAGAATAACAAATGAATAATGAATAAAAAGTTATTAATGAATAACAAATGAATAATAAATAAAAAATAATTAATGAATAAAAAATTAATAAAGAATAAAAAAAGAATAAAAAAAGAATAATGAATAAGAAATGAATAATGAATAAAAAATTAATAATGAATAATGAATAACAAAAGAGCAATGAATACAAAATACATAACGAATGAAAAATTAATAATGAATGAAAAAAGAATAGCTAAAAATTCTGAAATCTTTGTGAATTGCATTCTTTGCGAATAGCATTAAAATGAATAAAAAAAATGATTTATTATTCTGAATAACGAAAATGAATAATTAAAATTAATAACTAATCAGTTTTTTAAAAATAAATATGAATTAAAAATTGTATTTATAAATCAATTCATTGAATGCATTCTTAGGTAGTTATTCAGTTGTACTTAAAATTCTGATTATGAATGTCGATAAACACAGCTCTAGTTTTGCAAAAGTATAAAAAAATTTAGGTGGCAGCCTATTAACAATATTGAATTTTTAAATTCTGTTTAAAAATTATGTTTAAAACCATTAAAAATACATATGTAGTAGAAGTAGTAACATTTATTATATCTTTTTCCTAAAAATACACAACATAACTTCTTAACATTAGGCAAACAATTCATTAATTACATTTCCAACATACAGAAGTTATAGTTTGAAACGCAAAAGATCTGGAATCTATAGTTCTTAAGGAACTAGAGACGATTGCAGTTACATAAGTAAATAATTAAAAATAAACGTAATTTTATTATAGGGTGAAGTGACGCGGTTTCAAAAAATAAATATATAACATAAATAATCACAAAAAAAAGAAGTGAAATAAATATAATAAAAATAAATATATAATGAGAAAATAACATTAATTTAAAGTAACTCAAAAAAACAAAAAAGGAGTAACTACTAACCAACACTGAATAAACAATCAACATCATTGTAATTAAGACTGAAAAGCCAAGTTTTAACATTACGAAGAAACACACATTTATTACGAAAACATCTTATGCTATTAGGCAAGTTGTTAAAGAGTCTGGGAGCTACTGAAGTATAAAACTGCAGAAATAATTGAAGTGAAAACTGTGGTACAGTGACAAGATTCTGAAGATTAATTTTTAAGATAAAGCTTATTAAGATTTGATAAAAAATATCTTTAACACCTTGAAACGCTCTAAATGGTAAGATGCTCAAAATCTATAAAGAATTAGACTTCTATCACGGTAGATCTATTGCAAATCAGACGGATTGCATGTTTTTGAGATATTAAAAGAGGAGTTATTTTGTTAGCATAAGTGCCGCCCCAGCAAACTAAACCGTATTCCAATTTGGATTGAAGAATATCATAGTAAATTGACTTAAAGAGTTCGAGACAACAATAAGGTCTTAACAAAAATAATTCTCTTGTGGATTTCATATAATTTAGAGAAATTTTTAATGGTAAATTTGACCACAGAATTTTGTCTGTGTTCAAAATTCCAAGTACTTTTATTAAGTTTTGAGGCATTTGTGGAGATTTTTTACCATTTTGACAAATTCACTTTGTATGGAAGGTAGACAGGAAGAAGAATTTTCGTACATATAAGGAGTACAATAAAAAGAAATACAGTAAAAAAGATAATCTAAATGAAGTTTAAAAAGGGGTTTTTTTCATTCTCTCTTGCTCATTTTAGAACTTGATTGAAATTTTTTGCAATATAAGCATATATTTCGAATTTCATTGCGATAGCTTTCAGATTGTGATGCTGATCAAGAATGTTTGTACTTTTCTATGCCTACCATGCCTTTTTATGGGCATTACAAACGGAGTGACAAAGTTAATATAGACCTTACGTAGTACGCGTGGAGACATAAAAACCAAACATGTTTATAAGAATTTACTTAGCAAAAACTATTTTCTTTTTCACATGGGATAAATTAATGGTGGGTCTTATATGACCCAAAGGTCATACAGGATAAAGGAAACTGAAAATCTGATAGCAGACTTGAATATAAACAATTTACTAAATATAATATTTTTGGCCACCTAAATCAATCATATGCACCACTGTGCACTTCTAAAATATTTGCATATAAATTTACATTTATGTCATCTTCGTATTCGAACAAGTAATTGATCATTCATAGAGTCGCTCAGTATAACGTCATGCTGACCGGCTGTCAGCAAGTTAAAAATATGACCGTTTAAGCAAAACAATGAAGTGTTAAAGTTTTTAAACATAAACGGAAATTTAACAGTTTATTTTAAGTAAGTTTTTAGTTTGGAATGACCAAATGAAGGCAGTTCTGAGCTTAATAATGGGACGTAAAACATATTTGCGGTTTGAAAAATGTCAAAAATGTTCTATCGAAAATGGATATTTTTGTTGTTTTAACACATGTTTCAAGCTTTCTAGCAGGTGAATGGTTTGTTTCCATGCTAATTCGAAGCAAAGCCCAAGAAAAGTTCAATGTTTCAGAGTATTAATAAAAAAAGAACGAAAACGACTTGAAGCTTATTTCAAGCTCAACATCTGCTTACACAATTTTGAAAAATAAAAGATTTGAGTATACACTTAAAATTTATGATAATAAAAACAAAAACGAATTGCCCATTTCAGCCTCTAATAGAATTTTTAGCAAGCTTCTTACGATCAATTCGAATTCAAAACATACACACAAAAACATATATAAAAAACCTGTATTGATTAAAGCAATTAAATTGTTTTAGCAAATCAACAACAAAAAGAAAATGAAGCGAACATTTGAAATTAATCTTATCAGAATAGCCAAAACTAATACTGGTAATTTAGAGAGAGATTAGATTTTGTAGATTAAGTGTTTTATAAGTATGTACACTATAAATTGAACTTTTTGCTGACACAATATCAGCTATCTTTTGGCAAAAACTTAAAAAAAAATTCAAATTGATTAGAATTATAAATCTAAAAGATCAGACAGAGCTTGCGCCATTTACAAATACAACTTTTTAGTTAATCTAATCTACTGGCGATCGAAAATTATTCTATTTGTATTTGTACTTTTACTTATAAACATTACAAATTACCTTGTAATTACCTTGAGGAAAAATATAAAATTGCTTTATTACTGCACTTTATATATAAAATGTAAGACTTAATTAAAATGTTATCAGTTAAATTTTTTAAAGAAATTTTTCAAAGAACTTTAGACAAAATACATTTTATGAGATTCTTTAAGGCAATGTGCTACCATAGAAGCCACTAAATTAAGAAACTCTTTAACAATTTGTCGGCCGTAGCCCAGTGGGTAAAGTGCTTGGCTCACAAGCTAAAGAACCGGGTTCAATTCCAACTCAGACAGAAAGTTTTTTTTCAATTGAATTAATTTTTCTGTTTGGTCGTCACCTCTCTGCAGACAATGGCAAACCTCAGAGAGTAAAAATTGCCATGTAAAGCTTCTTGAGAACATAAGCCGTTTGGAGTTGGCATAAGACACGTAGGTCCAGTTCTCGATCATTTGTGATCAAACATTTAATAACACGCACAACACAATTGATCAATAGAAGCTAGGTCAAAGTCTTTCCAAGGGCTGAAGTGGCCTGTTTATTTTAATTTTTTTTTTTAACAATTTGTCTGGAATTAAAAAATATTTATTCACTGAAAAAAATATAACACATGTTTTAAGGTCAAAATATTAATTTTTAAATAATTTAAACTTAACAAAATGACGGAACAGAGCAGGATTTAAAAATGCTTTCATTTTCAATGGGTTACAAGTAGGGCTTGCAATCCCGGAATCCCGAAGTTTTTCCGGTCCCGACAGTCCCGGTATATAAAATTGAAAATCCCGAGGTTTTTGGTTAAATTTTCAACAAAAATTTATACAAAAATGTATTGAAATAAAATTATTAAAATGTTCAAATAAAAATGTATAAAAATATAGTTTAGGAACCGTTAGTTTATTTTAAAAATTATCTTTATCTTCTAAAATTCATTTATTACGACCACTGCTGCCAAAACGCTATACATGCGTTTTGTCCATTCAAAATTCTTTCTCTTAAAAAGGCTTAACATCAAATGGGATCGTGTAGCCGCGAAGCTTAATTAGAAAATATTTAGCCATCACACAATAAAGTTTTTCAACGTATTATTTTAAATAATATAATGAAATAGTGCCTTTTTATAATTATTTTTAAAATGTTTTTTTTTTTAATTGTCAGAAGATAATCTATTTTTTGTTGTGTTATTTTTAAGACTTCAGAATAACATAAGAATAAGTATAGTTGATTAGTGCTCAGGCTAAATGGTCTGTGTTTTTTATGCAAACAAAAAATATATTCAATTTTACTCCTCCGACGTTTCGCTGGTTATTTTTCAGCTTCTTCGGGTAATTTTATTTATATTAAAACGAATACAAAAAAAGATATTGCGGTAAGAATATAAAAATAATAAATACAATTGATTTTTTAGATGAATAATATTATAAGACAGAAGAACTTACAAATTTAAATTTTACACTAAAAAACGATGTGTCTCTCTTGATTTCTAATACAAAATTAAATTTAACAATCAAATCTTAAACAATTAGAACTTCTCTATTCTTTTCACTGTTAATTTTTATATTTTGAAAATTTTTGTTTGAATTAGCTTCTATGCAAAATAAATATATTAAAAAGAATTTTATTGCGTTTCATTGCTATTAAAATTTGTGGAACGCTGTTTTCGATTTCCAAAAAATTATTATGTCCGCTTGCTTCAATGACAATTAGTTTAAAATCGATTTCAGATTTTTTTAAATACATTTTCTTGTAAAAAACAAGATCTTTCAATTATAAAAATTATATAAAAATTTTTTCATTAGAGTTGCATTTTTTTTCAATCCCAAAAATCCCGGGATCGCCAAAACAACCCGAAATTGCGAGCCCTAGTTACAAGCAAATCAAGCATTAGTTTAATTGGCTTGAAATTAAAACTGAAGCTTCTAATAATTCTCTAAAGAAACACTTATGAAACTATTAAAAACAGTTGAAATTATTTATAAATTTCTATGACTTTTCCCTGCTTTATTCTATTTTGCTTTCAGAAACTTTAGCATTTTGCCCCATCTACCACAAGAGTCGTTTGGAAAAATTTAAAAAAAATTGAGATAATGCTTTTAATGCCGTAAATGCAACGCATGAATTAGGAGGGGATGTTTTCATTCATAACCAAGACATATAAATTTATATGTATCATATTTAATTGTAACTCAGAAATTGCATTTGAAATAGCGAAGAGATCAATTGAAGATCTTATTGCAAAAACATGATAAGCCACATAAAAAATATTTTGAAATAATCGACTCTTAAGTTTGGAAAAAATTTACTTTTGTATGATAAAACAGAATTCAACACAAAAAATTTCACAAATATCTCTTCAATTGTTGTTGGTAATGCATTGAGTAATGTATTAAGCCCAAAAAATTAAATTTTTAGATCATGTGGCTTATCACGTTATTACAATAAGCCCTTCAAATGATTTTTAATAAGGATCATTTGAAGTTTATAAAAGATCAACTTTAATTCATTTTGGAATTGTTCTATGTAAATTCAATTGAAATTCAATTATTAAATAGATCAATTTAAATTCAAAAAATATCAAGAGATTTTCAGAATAAATCAATAAAAATTCAGAAATTTCATTTTAAATTCAGAGATAAAAATTCATTTCAGAAATTTTTAAAATATCAATTGAACTACAGGTTTTATATTTAAAGTTCAGATTAGATTAATTGAATTTCGGAATTGAGCAACTTAATGAAAAGAATAGATTACTTTTAATTCAGCTATTCTTTTGAAATTCAAAAAAGAAAAATTAAAATTCAACGAGATAAGTTGAAATTTATAAAAGATCTATTGTAATTTATAATAGATCAATAAAATACAGATATTCTATTTGAAATTCAGAAAAAAAATCATTTAATATATATTTCAATAGATCAATTAAAGTTCTGAAAAAATCATTTGAGACTAAGAGAGACCAATTGAAATTCCGAAAATATCAATTGAAATTCAGAAAGATCAATTGAAAGTCAGAAATTTCATTTAAAATTTAGAAACATCAGTTTAAATTACTAATTGAAATGTGGAAATTAATTTTGAAATTCAGAAAAAATCACTTGCAATTCAAAAGACAACATACTAAATTGAAGATCAATTGAAATTCAGAAAAAATCAATTTAAAAAATTAAAATTTCTCAAAACCATAATCATTACCACCATCAATAATATTACTTTAACCATTATCATTATCATTACAATAACTATTGCCATTACCATAAGCATTACTTATGTCATTACTTATTTATGTACTTAGTTGGCACTCTAAGAAATTCCTAGCTTCACCACGTTGTCCTCTACTTGGTCTTTCCCAGCTGGGTATCGAATCGAATATTTTCTTCACTGAAGCATTGTCTTTCAGGCGCTGATTTCAATGCGCTTATATATGTCGATGTTGGTGCACAGCAGAGATCTGCAACGAATACTTAAAAATAAGTAGTGCTCGAGTACTATTCGTTCACAACTCAGTGATTCAAATCAGAGATTTGCAATGAATCACATTTTTGAATCATGAGCCACTTACTCAAAAATGAGTATGAATAAGTATAAGTAGTTGTCAAAGTAGTACTCACATGTAATTGATTCAAAACAAAGTGAATCACATTTTTGAATTATGAGCCACTTACACAAAAATGAGTATGCATAAGTAGTACTCATATGTAATTGATTCAAAACCACAGTGAATCAAATAAGTATAGAATGAATTAAATATTAAGGGCTGCCACCTAATAATATGTATTTTTAAGAATTTTAAACATAATTTAACAGTGTTACGGGGTTGCTGATTTCGAATCAGAATTTTTAAATTCAATATACCCTATTATATAAGAATTACATTATTTTGAAATTCTGAGAATGACATGTCTGAATTCTGATTCAGTGATCCTTTTTAACCTAGTAGTTTAACCTCATTCATGCGTAGTGTTCGCATCAGCACAGGATTCGTAAAAATAAAAAAATTAAACGTGGCAACCCTATTAGCAACATTGAATTTAAAATTCTGACTTCAGATTCGAAATCAGCGACCCCTTAACACTATTAAATAATGTTTAAAACTCTTAAAAATACATATTATTAGGTGGCAGCCCTTTTATAAAAAAATTACATAAATTTGAAATTCTGACAACAGATTCAGATTCAGCGACCCATTTTTAGCTAGTGTTCGAGTCAGCACCGAATTCGTAAAAGAAAATAAATTAAGATGGCAACCCTATTAACCACATTGAATTCCAAAATTCTGACTTCAGATTCGAAATCAGCGACCCCTTACAAAATAATACAAAATTTTAAGCATGCATGAACCATCACAAATAAATTCATTTTCAAATGGTAAAAAATTGCTTGAATCGGTGCATCGTTTCTTGAGCTTGCTTACCTATTGCAAGTACAAAAAAAGGCCTATCCTACATTTAATTTTTATATAAAAGTAACAAAAAAATCAGATGAAACAGAATAAACACACATTCTAGGTAAAAATATCTAAAGTGATTGCAACAGTCGAAAGGTCAAAATTTCGCTGTGCTAGTATTTCAGGGTTGCCAAAGCACAATACATTTATGCCATTTAACTTAACGTACTTAGATTTAATCGTAAATAATATTGCTGCTTACAACAGTTGAAATATATATTTGCCAAAAGTTTTGCCAAATTTTTACAAAATTACTTTATACAAGTAAACAAACATTTATTAACATAATGAAATTTGCAAGCAAATTCTTTTGATGCCTATAAAATAATGTCAACAGTAAACAAAAACAAAAATGAAAATTATAATAAAAACGAAAAGAAAAAGGCCAAATTTCGACAAAGACAAAAACAAACAATTTAGCATAAAAAGAAAATCTCGGAAAAATTTCATAGCCGAACGCTAGTTCCTTCGTTGTGCTCTTACAATGATTCGAGTATTATTTTCATGTAAAATTTGCATGTTTGCTGACAACAAAGAAACCAACACAGGCTTATGTACAAACAAGTATTCCCAGCAAACATTTTATGAGCCCTTAAAAAATATGACTCAAAAATGCGTCATTTATGTGAGTGTTTTATGAGTGTTCATAAAAATGAGTCATAAAATAATACTTTTAATTTTTTTTTTTAAAAAAGATAAAAGAACCAAGGCATGCGCCTTGTACAAACAAGGTTTGATCTTTGACCTGAAAGGTAAGTGATAGACTATTTACGAGGAATTGATTGGAAGCCATACGTGAATTATTGATTAGGCGAAGCAAACGTGAAAGACAATTTTAATTGCTTCTAACCCAGGCTAGTGTTATGCCTTAACCTCGGCAAGCAATTCCAGCCCTTAGTTGTTTCTGTCCTTTAATTCCACATTTTCCACAATTTAGTTCTGGATTTTTTTAAGTTTTCCATAATTCTTAAATGTAGGAAAGAAAAAAGAAAGTACCATGCCCGATCCCGGATTCCTACCAGGGACCTCTGATTGATAGTCTAGCGCACTCTACACTAGACTACAAAGACCAACTTTATGCATGTTTTATGAATTTTCATACAAAGGACTCATAAAAAAATCTTTTTTATGCATATTTTATGAGTGTTTATAAAATGGAGTCATAAAAGAATACTTTTTATGCGTGTTTCATGAGTTCTTATAAAACGGACTCATAAAAGAATATTTTTAATGCTTGTTTTATGAGTGCTCATTAAATGAACTCAAAAAATATTATTGTGATTCTTTCAAATTTAACTCCCGTGTAAAGAAGGCGCTTGCTATGCTGGCGCCAAAATTCGGAAAATTCCATTCTTGCTGCGGTCTATAGACAAAAGCACTAAAGACAAAATTGAAATATTCATTCATGCGTAGTGTTCGACCGAATGTGGATTTTTGGCCGAAGCCGAATGTTTAGCCAAATAGAAACAATCGGCCGAAGCCGAATACTAACACAATTTTTTCAAGTAAGAAAAATTATAAAATGTAGGCCTTGCTTTTGTTATTTATTCATTTCAGTATAAAAAACGGCAATCATTAAAGGTCCAGTCTGTTTAAACAGGCCGTAAAATATGCAATTTTCATTAATTGTTTTTGGAAAAAGTATATAATAAAGGTACTCTAAACTTTTTAGGTATATTTACAGTACTTTGAAGAAGAGTGTATAAAATGTTTACATTATAATCAATAATTATTTAATTCATATACTGCAGCAAGCAGTGGAACAGTGCTTAAAACACGATCTGAGCTGGCGACTTTTCCACAGGTCGCAAAATTCATCTGAAAAAAAATCAGAATATTTTCCTGTTGAGTACGAAGGTGGTTATAGAATAATTTTTGTCATTTTTACTGAAAACTTTCGTTACTTGTTTGTTGATAGAAATTCCAATATGAAATTTATCAATGCGATTATGGTCCATTGATAATTCAATAACTCGTACTTTGAAAAAAACAACATAAAGAAGCGTTTAAAATTGACTTAGTTATAAAAGTCGCAAACTCGAAAACGCAGTTTTAAAGAAAACGCCTTTAAAGTTTTAAACATAGTGGCTTTCTGCTTTGGACGATTTCTATTTTTCCATCGAAAAATGCAAAAAAAAGATATATAAAACATTTTTTGCATTACAAAAAAGCTTAAACATTCGGCAAATATTCGACTGTTTTGGACCGAAGCCGAAGGTTAAGATTCCGAATATGCCGAATACTGAAGCCGAATATTCGGTCGGACACTAATATTTAATATAACAAATAATCAAGTAAGTTCCTTTAAATTTTACACGAATTGTCTCGAATAATAATGTCAAGAAAACAGCGCAAGAAAGAGTCTTCGGACATACTTAACTTTTTTAAAAATAAAAAATTCGTTTATAAATGGAGATGGAAGAAAAAAGGAAGAATATGAGGAATCGAATGAGGAGATTTTTAACTATCGAACTCCTGATAGTAATTTTCTGGAAACCATGGAGACTTTATTTAGCAGTGGACAAACAAATATAAGAAAGCAATTAGCGAACCAATTAAACCGAACACCATTTTGACCGCTACATTTTTGATTTCCATGAAATTTTTTTTACGGGTTCCATATCGAAAAAAAGAGACACGTGTTCGAGGGTGTTTTTTTTTAACAAGGCCGTTAAAAGTTTGAGATTTTTTGATTTTTGCCTTGGAGACTAATTTGCTAAAATTCATAACTTCGGTTCTGTTTAAGCTAGATACAACTTTTCAACGTTTCATTTTGAAGATAACAAAATAAGTTTTAAGAAAAAAAAAAATTTCAACAAAATTTATTGGGGGTTGGAATTAATTTGAAAGGTTTTTTTTCGGTTTTTGAGCATTTATTTAGAAACAACGGTACAATGTATATTATTCAAAGTATTGTCCATCGTTAGCTACAACATTTTCCCATCTTTCTGGCAGCATATGGATTCCGCGCCGGAAGAACGATTCGTCTTTTGAGGCAATCCACGAATCGATCCATTTTTTGGTATCCTCGTAAGAAGTGAAGCGCTGCTCAGCCAAGCCATGCGTCATCGATCTGAATAGGTGGTAGTCGGAAGGGGCTATGTCTGGGCTATAAGGCGGGTGGGGTAGCACATCCCAATTCAGCGCCTCCAACGTTTCCTTGACGGTTCTTGCAACATGTGGCCGTGCGTTGTAATGTTGAAAAACCACTTTGTCGTGTCTTTTGGCATATTCCGGCCGTTTAACCTTTAATGCTCGGCTCAATTGCATCAATTGTTGTTGGTAGCGTTCCCCAGTGATGGTTTCGTTAGGTTTTAGCAGCTCATAGTACACGACACCCTTCTGATCCCACCAAATACACAGCATAAGCTTGGCGCCATGAATATTCGGCTTGGCCCTCGATGTTGATGCATGGCCGGGTGGTCCCCACGATTTTTTTCGCTTAGGATTATCGTAATGGATCCATTTTTCATCGCCAGTGACAATACGATGCAAAAAACTCTTCCTTTTATGCCGTTGAAGCAGTTGTTCGCACATGCAAAATCGCCGTTCAACGTCTCTCGGCTTCAACTGGTACGGCACCCAATTTCCTTGCTTTTGAATCATTCCCATGGCCTTCAAGCGTTTGCCGACCGTTGATAAGTCGACTCCCAATGATTCTGACAATTCTTGAAGGGTTTGACACGGGTCTTCATCGAGCAAAGCCTCCAATTCCTCATCTTCAAACTTTTTCGGCTGGCCCGGACGCTCTTTGTCTTCCGTATCAAAATCACCACCTTTAAACCGACGGAACCAGTACTCACAAGTAGAAATCGATGGAGCATAGTCCCCGTAAGCCTCAGTAAGCGTGCGTTGTGCTTCAACCGCTTTTTTCTTCAAATGGAAGCACAAAAGTAAACCTTCCCGCAAATTGCGTTTTGTTGGAACGAAAGTCGACATGTTCACAGAAAAAAAAATATATGTTGTTTACACTTCAGTGGAATGACACATACTGAAAAATGAAGCTTAGACAATGTGCTTTGAAATGAATATAGTCACAGGTGTGCCTGATGCGATCTATTGATAGTTACGACTTCTCTTAGAAAACCTTTAAAACTAATTCCAACCCCAATATAAAAAAATTTCATATTCTTATACGCAATTTATATTTTTAAATAAATTTTAACCAATCTTACCCACCACTTAGCGTGTTTTAAACATAACCATCATATTCTACGTCAAATTTTACATAGAAAACAATTTTTTATCGATGAAGAAATGATTAGTTATTACTATTGCAAAAAAAAATAAATAAACCCGCGCGGTACCTGATATCGGCGTGCCAGTTGCAAAGTAAACCTCATATTCTCGCCTCATATCGTTCACGCCCTCTATTTAAAAAAAAAAATCCTCGAACACGTGTCTCTTTTTTTTCGATATATGTAGAACCCGTCAAAAAATTTCATGCAAATCAAAAATGGGTCGGAAATTTTTTGTTCAAATCTGTACAGTTTGTAAAAGATTGACCAATATAAGGTATGAAAAAATCATTTAAGCTTTTATTTTGAAAGTGTTAAAAAGAGTCATTATTTAAGTTACAAAAGGGTCTATACTATTTTTATGAAGGAATATAAGGGTCATAAAATAGTCTTTGTTATGAGTCTCAAGAGAGTCTTTAATATGAGCCTTAAAAGAGGCTTTAATGTGAGTCCTAAAAGAGTCATTTATATGAGTCATAAAATAGTATTTAATATGATGGTTTAATGAGGGTTTTTAAGGGTCATAAAAAAGTCTTTAATATGAGTCTTAAAAGAGTATATAATTAGAGTCATAAAAGAATCTTTTTTTGCATCATAAAAGAATCACTAAAAGGAGTAATATTGGGGTGCCCTTAACCTAGGAAAAGATACTCAAAAAAGAGTATTTTTTGAGAGCATAGTGATGACAAAGAGTCTATAAAGAGTCTTGCAAGAGTCTTAATGTTTGCTGGGTTTTTATAGCAATAAACAAACAAGCAGGCAAATAAATAAAACTTACATAAAAGTGCAGCAATTGGGGCAAAATGTTAAACAGGTTGCAGCAGCAGTAGGCTGCGCCTAAAGCACACAATAAATGTACCATAGAACTTAAAAACATAAGAGTTAAATTGCAGCAGAGTTGCCAGGCGGTATAAAAATGGAATTGGCGCCAAAGTTAAATGAAAGCTATTTTGAAAGTGTTGAAGGTTTTTCAAAGTTTTCTGCTGCTTAAATATACAGAGTTTTTTTGCTGCATGTGTTTTTTTTTTTGCCTCTTAGAGAAAAAATGTCCATCAAAGCTTTAAAACGTTTTCGATGTTAAAAAGCTTTTGAGGATTTGACTAAATAACCATAAATAAATTCCTTTTCTCCTCTCCCAATAAAAAGTTATTATCAATAATGTTTATGGCATTTATGTAGGTGGCAACATTGAGGTTGAGCTAATTTAAAGAGTGCACAAAAGAGACAAAAATAAACTTATATCAAGTAGTTTTTATTTTTGTTTTGCACAGTTGGCAGTTGCCAAAATTTGTATATGTTTACTGAAAACAACTTGTGGTTGTTTTCGTTTTAAATGTATTTATTTTATTTTCTACTGCATTGCAAACCAAAACAAGCACAAAGTTAAGCTCAAATTTAGATAAAACCTCGTTAGTGCAAAGCAAAAAAAAAAAAATAAACAAGGCCAACCTGCATGCAGCCTTACTTCTCCGAACTTACTATAGCTTCGCTGTCCGTAGTCCCTGCGCACATCTTCAATTATGATTGAAAGCTCAAAGTAACTCAAAGCTTGTATAATTTGCCAAACAATTTTATTGCCTCGTAATGCATTTACCAAGTTGCGGCAGCCAAAGTTTTTCGGCAGCTTTAGTTAATTGAAATTTAATACAAAAAGCTTTATATCTGCGGCACGCTTTAATTAATTGTCAGCAAAGTTTTGCCAGGCCAAAATCAGCTTAAATCTTAACAAGTTCTGTTAATGCACAAAAGTCATAATCACAAACGCACATACTATATACGCAACAATCATACTCACACTCACATATGATGGGTTGGAGCATAACAAATACAACTGCAGAAACAAAATAGAAATAAAAAAAAAATTATTGAAACTTGTTTGCAAAACTTTTATACAAATTACAGAAGTTCGTAAATTTTTTCCACTCATGCAGACAACTATGTTGGGATATTTATGTGTGCCGGTCTGTATGTCTGTCTGTGTGTGTTACTGTGTTGTGGCCGATATAGGATTGTGTGGGGGAGAAGGTTCACTTAAAGCTTCGTTATAACAAATCAATTTTTTGGCGCCAGCGTTACGATTCAGTTCAGTTTTTTACCAATTTTTGGCGATTTGAAAATATTAATGCTTTAAATATAGAAAGCTTTGTAAAGTATTTGACAATTTAATACTGTTTATTATTTGTTCAATGAAATAAACAGTAAGCAATTTGAAATATTATAGGAAATTCCGCCAAAAATGCCCATTATTTACATGTCCTTACAGTTTTGAGTGATAAAAAAAAACAATTTTTGTTACTTTAAAGTACTCCAGCTTTCTTAAAAAGTTTATTCTTGAAGTTTATGTAGTAACAAATCATAAAAAAATACAATTTTTTGGGTGTAAATTCCCAAAATAAGCCAAATGTCATTCCTATAACCTGTCCCCGATCAAAATTATAACAATTCAAAGAGTGTAGGTAGTTCCGCACTTTTTATTTCTACATGTTCTAGATGACAAGGTCAAAATATTATGCGCATCGTGAGCATTTTCAGCCATTCTAAATAATTTTTTGCCATTCTAAAAACAAGCTTTTTGAATTTTGCACCTTTTAGTAAGCAAAACTAAGAGACAAGTATCGTTTAAGCGCCCTCTCAGTGTGGCTTTTTATACTGCTTACATTCAAGTTTCAAAAATGCACCAGTGGTTTTGAGTGCGAAGCTCAAGCGTAAAATTAAACTTATTTGTCATTTTATTAATATTTAAACCAAAAAATTGTCATTTCAAAAGGAAATCCTTAAAAAAAAATCGCATAAGACTCCTAAACCGCTTATTCTGTTAGCCCTAAAATGTATATACATAGTAACAGGCCACAGATAGTGCCTGAACATAACCAATGAAAATATGTGCAGCCACCAAAATTTGCCGGGCGAATCCGTGGCGAAAAATGCCAGAATAGAATCTATTCTAATATTTTTCTGACAGCTGAGTCACTTTTTAGCACTCTCTGAGTGACTTAAATGTTTCCATATTTTTGCTAGAGATCTGACGTATCGTTTTTGTGTCTGTGTTGCATTCATGTGAATTCAAAGCAATATATAAAATAATTTGTATCGCACCAATTCTGGACGTGTTCTCAGCATATATTGCCGAGAAAGGACAGCCAACCGGTCAACCGCTTTGGTTCTGTTCGAGGCTTAGCCACGGACGTTTTCTTGTAACAATCTCGTTAAGATCTGCTCTTTTTTTTTTGTTGTGTGTTCCTAGATGAGCACAAAAAGAGAAGAGTAGAGAGGGGGAACATGCACTTTGTTGAAACTCTCGCAACACAAATGCGTGAAAATGAAACGATTAAGCAATGCATGGCATCAGGGATTATTTCCTAAAAAAACTGACTACTTTAATTAAAAAAACTTATTGCTAAAATTTCGAAAGGAAAATATCCTTGTAAAGTGATGTACCAAAAATATTACAATTTGAAATTTTTTCATAAAAATCGGCTAAGTACTTTTAGAGTTAAATGGTAAAAGATAATGTGCACTACCATTTTCGGCTTAGTCTTAGACATAAAACTGCAAATACTTACTAATTCGATCATACGATTAGCATTAGAATTGGTATATAGTTGTTTTCGAGTATGGCACGTATTTTGGTTTTATCTATTTTGCAACATCTTATACTGGTTTGCATCAATAAACTGGTCATTAGGTAAGCATTAAAATTGGTATTTATTTTATTTGTTTTCTGTTACGGTGATTGTTTTGGCACTATTTTTTTTCTCTATCTTTAACACTGAAGGACCCTGCAACAACTTATGAAACAATTTGTAATGCCATTTCGCGGTTTGTTTTTGAGAGTTGGTTCAAGAATTTGTAGGGTAGAAGCACAGCTCGGTCGCCTAGGTTTTTAAAACCTATAAATGAAAAAACTAACCAGATATGAATCTCAGTTTGGCTTGAAACTGTGTTAAAAGAATATTTCCCTTAATAACAGGGCTCATTTTAGAGTGCCAAAAATGTTCTTACTACCCGAAAAGTTAAAAAAAAATATTAACTAAATGAAAGTAATTTCGGTTCTCTGCGTTAATTCTTGTTAGAAAGCCTTATGCTTGGTTTTCACTAGGTCATTTTCAGTGGTCAGTTGTTGTCAATCAAATTGAAAACAACAACAAGTAGACATTTTTTCTAACTTTGGCAATCTTTGAAAATTAAAAACAATTGAATTATTAAATGGAGCTATGCAGAAAATGTTCTAAAGTTTTATTAGGGTGATATTTCAGGTGTTAAGCTTTTGTGTTGTCATCAAAAGGACATAGTGAAAACCAAGCATTATGCAATAGCTACCAAGAAGATTGAGAGACTGCTCTGTTATTAACATTTAAAACATTGAAGTTAATTTTAAGCAATAATATTGTATTGTGTTTATGTTAAGCAGCTCTAATATTGTATTTTTATTTATATCTATCTATAGCATTGGTCTTTATTATTTGCAGTTCCTTTGTTTCTTAACTACGCTGTAATCGAAGCCTTCTGTTATTGTTGACATTGTTTTTCTTTCTGTTGTTGTTACTACGAACTTTGTTAGCCCTGATTTGAGCTTGCCTGATGCTCAAAAGCCTTTGATAATTTCTATTGACTTTACTTCTGGGCACCAATCTGATTCTCAGTTGTTGCTGCTGCTGATGCTGCTTTCTGTTGCGTCTAACCAATGCGATATCATTATCAATAAACTCACCATCCCTTCCTCCTGGAGGTCCTATTGGTGTTAGTGGTCCTGCTGGTGATGGTGGTTGTGGTCCCGTTGGTCCTATTGGTGCCACTGGTCCTATTGGTGCCACTGGTCCTATTGGTGTTGGTGGTCCTACTGGTGTTGGTGGTTGTGGTCCCGATGGTCCTATTGGTGCCACTGGTCCTATTGGTGTTGGTGGTTGTGGTCCCGTTGGTCCTATTGGTGCCACTGGTCCTATTGGTGTTGGTGGTTGTGGTCCCGTTGGTCCTATTGGTGCCACTGGTCCTATTGGTGTTGGTGGTCCTACTGGTGTTGGTGGTTGTGGTCCCGTTGGTCCTATTGGTGCCACTGGTCCTATTGGTGTTGGTGGTCCTACTGGTGTTGGTGGTTGTGGTCCCGTTGGTCCTATTGGTGCCACTGGTCCTATTGGTGTTGGTGGTCCTACTGGTGTTGGTGGTTGTGGTCCCGTTGGTCCTATTGGTGCCACTGGTCCTATTGGTGTTGGTGGTTGTGGTCCCGTTGGTCCTATTGGTGTCACTGGTCCTATTGGTGTTGGTGGTTGTGGTCCCGTTGGTCCTATTGGTGTCACTGGTCCTATTGGTGTCACTGGTCCTGTTGGTGGTTGTGGTCCTGTTGGTCCTATTGGGGTCACTGGTCCTGTTGGTGTCACTGGTCCTGTTGGTCCTATTGGTGTCACTGGTCCTATTGGTGTCACTGGTCCTGTTGGTGGTTGTGGTCCTGTTGGTCCTATTGGTGTCACTGGTCCTGTTGGTGGTTGTGGTCCTGTTGGTCCTATTGGTGTCACTGGTCCTGTTGGTGGTTGTGGTCCTGTTGGTCCTGTTGGTGTCACTGGTCCTGTTGGTGCCACTGGTCCAGTTGGTGTCACTGGTGTCACTGGTCCTGTTGGTGTCACTGGTCCTGTTGGTGTCACTGGTCCGGTTGGTGTCACTGGCCCTGTTGGTGTAACGGGTCCCGTTGGAGTAACTACTGTCGGTGATGTTATAACTGTTGGTACTGTTGGTATTGTTGGTGATGTAATAACTGTGGGTACTGTGGGCGTTACGGGTCCTGTGGGTGTTACAGGTGTGATTGGTGTTACTGGCGTGACCGGTCTAGTTGGCGTTATTACACCAGGTGGCATTGTTGTTGTTATACATAAATGTGTGTGCCCAAAGCGACACAAGTGTTTTGCAAAGATCGAACTGTTGAAAAAGGACCTCCCTGCTATGTCAACTAGAGCTGCGTCAGCGCTATCAACTTGGAACTTAGTGGAGTAGCCAATGGTTGTTTCCAGAAAACCCAAAATGGACAAAATTACTATAGCTTTTTGTAAAGCCATGACCAAAGCTTTGTCGTAGTTCACTGTTGAAGTTAATGAACGATTTTAATAGATTCTCATTGAATTCTTTAGCTTTTATAGAAGAAAATTCTTTGGTAAAAGTTTCCAAAATTGAACAAACTCTATTTTGCCTTGTGTAATAGTGCAAACAAACAAGATGTTAAACGTCAAGTGTCTTTAAAATGTTACAATATTAACATGGGATGAAGTTAAATTGAAATTTCGAATGTTGTTGTTGATGTTGTTTCTTCATCAGCTGTCCACACACAAAAAAGTAGGTTTATTTACCTGCAAGTGACCCGAATAGTTTTTGTATTTCTTGAAATACTCAACTATTACAATGCACTACTAAACACAATAGACTTGAATATTTGTGGTTGAGTGTTGAAGTGCTTTTCAGTAAGACTTATTTTGTCTATTATTATTGTGGCAGCAACAATCGCCTGCAGTGTAGCCAATTATTTAAAATACTAGTAAATTTACTAGCTCTAAAATACTAGAGCTACTCTATTGCCAAATGTAATTCAGTATAGAAGAATTAAAATTCAGAAAAGATCAAAAGAAATTTCCAAAAGATCAATTGAATTTCAAATACTCTATTTTTTTTTTTAATTCACAATAAAAATTAGAGCTCCAACTTAAGCACGTGTTTCGAACTACGCGTGTACACGGAAGTTCATACTCCGTGAAGTTCGTTTTTGAAAACACGTACTCGAACTACACGTGTGAATGTTAAACACGTACTACACGTGTAGTAGCAAAAGTACGTGTTCACGTGTACACGAGTACATGGGTTCACTCGTTCACGTTTCTAAGTATTCACGTTTTCACGATTTAGACGCACCCAAGCCAATTTTCAGAGGTTTTTATTGTCTTTGGAGGAGAGATTATAAGACAATATTTTTGGGCCAACTTTATATAGCTTTATTGGAACTTGTTCAAGCCTTGCTTCATAGGCTTCAATGGCTGGGTAATAGCTAAGCTTGTGTGATTTCTATGGAATCTTTTATATGATATTTATAAGTGAATGATATTATGGCCAATCGGATGTACTGGGACTACTCAAGGATGAGTTATGATATCAATTATGGCTCAGACGGAAACCTTGGACAAGAAATATATAGTTTTATGGTCTTAGTCCTTGTTTTTGTTATAGTGCCGGGATAGGATAGTTGCAATGATACGATTGTCTATCGAATGAAAAATTTTTGACGTAAGCGTCCATGAAACCTATAAAAGAAAACCAATGACATGCGATAATTGCAATAAATCTGTTTGGTCATAGAATTATTCAATTATGGATTTTGTCATTGTAACTGGTTTTGGCTCCTTTTGAATTCTTTAGATAGAATGATTCTATGGTCAAATGGATGCACTGGAATTATCTGAAGTCTAAGTGCGGTCATGGGGTTAATTATTGATCCAATGGGTCCTCTGTACTGCATGGATGATTCTGTGTCAAATTCGATGCACTGAGACTATCTTTGGTCACATGTGATTATCATTGCACATTACAACTCTTATGGATTTCATTGACATCTTGGTTATAAATAGATTGTTCTATGTCTTATCGGATGCACTGGAATAATCCCGACTATGCGAATATTAAGAAGTGTAAGATAAAGACTAGTCTTGAGACTTAGACTAAGCTAAGACTAGGCTAAGGCAAAAGCTGTGAGGAAGGCTGCCATAAGAAAGCTATTATTTATTAAAAATATTTCTTTTATTTAGAAAAGTGTAATGTAAAAATTAATACGCTACTTATAATGTAATAGAAATAATGTAGTAGCATAAGAATATAAATATATAAATTGTGTATTTTTTTTTTTTAGATCAGTTGAAAAGTTATAATATTTTCAATATTTTGAATAGGCTTCCTGATCAATTCTTTTGTATGCAATTAAATTAAAATTTCAATTTATAATTTTCCCGACGTTTCGTTGATTTTTGAATTTGAAATTTTGAATTTGAAATTTAAAAATAGTTAAAGTAAAAATTATTTGACTGATAATGAAATAAATATATAAATTAAAGCTGTAAACAAATGACACAAGAACTTACATGCTGAACGTTTAATTTGATTAGAACATAAAAATTGTTTAAATACTTAGTTAATTTGAAGCTATTTTTTATAAAATTTTTTAAAAATATATTTATCATAAACTGCACCACTTGTCAATACTGTCTTATTGGTTTAAGACAAGAGCGTAGATCGCGCTTATATTGTCTTTATCTTCCCGTGAGTTCATCGTTGTCGTTATCTTTTGTTGTATGCGTAGGCTCTCTAGAGTGAAACGTTTGTTTGTCCTCTTTTCGATGTCCAGTATTTTCACTCTTTTCAAGTCCGGTGTGTGTCCTCTCTCTAGCATATGTTTCTGCTAACGCTGGCGACGTTCGTTTGTGAGTGATGTCTTGTTTTGAGTGATCTCTTTGTTGTACCTATATATACGTGTTTGCACTGCTCCGCTGCATTGCCGTTGCATTTGATCTCGTAGACTACGTTTCTCTTTTCTTCCATCTTTACAGGTGTTTTTGTGTTGGTGAATAGTTTTGTGAGGGTGGCGTTGGATTTTTGAGCGAATGTGACATTATCATCTTGTGTTATTGGCCGCATTCAGCGCAGACAACAGTTGGCAGCTGTTGTGTGAAAATTCGCTGAATGGTCGAATTTTGGGAGCGCTAACTAAAACTAATTAGGCAGTGGACGCTATTTAATCGAGCGAATAAATTCTATGCTACATGAAAACAACTGTTTGATAAATTGTAAGATGCTGCTACAGACGCTGTGTAATTAATAAACAGAAAGAACGCAGCAAATTTAAGAGAGAAACTTTTGCAATTGAATTAAATTTACATATAAATTATATATAATTAAATTGAATTTAACTTCTGACGTGTAGAGTAGCAACACATTCAGAGAATATCATCGTGAACCAAGGTAGCGCTACCATTACAGTTCACAACAGTTGTCTGCGCTGAATGCGGCCATTGTTTTCAGCTGTTTGTTGTCCGTTAGTGTAGGTATGTATGTGATGCTGTGAAATCGTTTAGTGTTGCCAGATTGTTGATCTGATGTTGGTGTGGGATTTCGCCGGGATTTTCTGTAATGTTCATTTATCAAATTGCGAATAATTTTTCCTGGAAAACTGTTTCTCGTGAGTTTTTTTTAAATAAAATCAATAACCACAATAAAATTTATTAAAAAACACAAAAATTGACTCGCACCATTTATCACAAAGCACTCGAGCTAAAATTTTACTTTTATAACCCATGCAATATTTCAGATAATTCTTCCAGTTTATCTTATAATTTCAAGAATGCTAACTACCCTGCACTAAATAATTATTTTAATTCTATTAATTGAATAATTGTTTTTGACGCTATGGATTTGGATGCCATGTACTTAATATTTTCAAAAATTCTTGAAGAAGGTTTTTATTTATATGTACCAACCAAAAACGTTTATCGGCAATTAAAGCTACCCTGGTATAATCGTCGTTTGTTGCACCTAAAAAACATAAGAAATTAAGCGCATAGAAATTTTAGGAAAACAAATGCACAAATTGATAAAGCAAACTTTCACAACGTCGCACAATAGGAAAAACATAGCAAAAATCCTCGCATTGGAGCAAATCAAAAAGTTGTAGGGAATGATTTTTTGTCTTCACGTTCTATAATCGACACATATTATTGGTTCTGAAAACATATCTTAGCAAACTATAGTCCAAAAGCTTGCCGATTTATAGGCCTGGAAAGAAGGCCCGTTTTCAAATATTTTAATGTGTAATGTAAATATCTTTTTTATATAGCTATATTAAAGTTTAAATATTTCACTTATTTTGCAATGGATTGCAACCATTTTTGACCATACTTTTTTATAAAATTGACACTAGATAGCGCTGAATCTAAAAAAGATAAGTGCATTCACTAAGAATGTTTATCTTATTACTAAGACATGTGTTTATTATATTACTGTAGTTAATTCCGTTCTATGCTCCGATTCGACCATTGAGGGAGAGTTCTTTGGTCTGCGTTCCATTTCATAGATCTAATTATGGCATTAATGAGCCAATATCTAGATGTTTAGTTAATTGTAACTTTATTGCTTATAATTTTTATTTTAGTCATAATTTCATTGTATTTAAAAATAATGTTTTTGAAATGTTAAACTAATTTTCGCTGTTTTTATATAATAATAATGTAAGATATCTCTTATTATTGGGGGATATATCTTTCGTTATTATGAAATAGTCTGTAAAATCTTGTATCAGTTGACTGAATTAAATAAATGAAAAAAAAATAAAAATATTTGAGGAAAAAGCTGCTCTAAGACCTCTAAGACCTCTGAAATTTATTGCAGGCTTGATCTGCTCTCATAAAACTTCTCTTATTTCAATGTTGTAACCATAATTAAAATAAAGTGCAGGTATTTTTTTCAATGCAGTGAAGTAGATCCGAAACAGGTCTCGTTGTTTAAAACAACTGTAGCCAATAACTGACAGGAAAACTTTCAAATAGGTAATGAATACAATCAAGTTGATGCATGCGCCGAGTTGATATATAAGCCATAAGCCAAGATAAAATGAAGAGAAGGAATAGAAAATGACTGAACTGAATGAGATTATAATTCAAATGGATTATTTCGATACCCGAAAAATCAAACAGTTGAGGCTTTATTTTTTTACCTCCGGACGCACTGTGTTATCTATAAAATTAATTGTTTAATTCCGGTATTTCTGAACGATTTTGGTAGAGGGAAAACTAACATGCCGACATTTTCTGGCAAGAGGCAGCTTCTCTTTGCTGTTACAATATTTCCTGCAGTAGAAAAGCAGCGCTCTGAACTTGTTGATCGTTTCGCTGGTATCGAAAGTATTTTTTAGCTAACAAGCAAAGGGTTGGATACTTCTTTTCATGGGATTTCCACCACTCGATAGAACATGGGTTTTAATCATAACGTATCTGCGCTTCAGCCAAATAGTTTTGCAACTGAGTTTTGCAATCGTTTTCTTTAGAGCTAAGGCTATACAGGAAAGATAAATTGCTTTCATGTCCTGATCCATCTTTTTTTTTTTTTGCTTCTTTTCTTCTTCTTCTTCTTCTTCTTTTTCTTCTTTTTCTTCTATAATTTGTACATCCATTTGCATTTTGGCTTTAATAAATTCAACTATTTGCGACCTAGAAGTGTGACTCTCGGGTCCAAAAACGATGCTTCCTGTCTTGCATTAACTTTCCTGTTCTTTTTTTAAGAATATCCTTTTTTTTTATTTCCAAACTTACCTGTGTGCTGTATCTCCTTGTCGATCCTACAATCAAAGATTGGAAACGAAATAACAAAACCTAAGAATAATTAAGCTGCGTAAACAAACAGTTTCACTATTTCCTTTGAAAAGTGCAACAACAATTACACTTAAAATGCAATAACAATAACAACATTGTTTTTGCCAGAGACAGGGAAAATTGCCATTGTTATTGCCATTTAAAAGAAAAACCTTACGATGTTTATTTGGTTGTACAAAAATGACTCCAATATAGAAAACAAAAAAAAAACAACAATTATAACAGTGTGCGCTTTTTTGTATCTTTTTTCTCTGTATTTGATAATTTATACGTTTTTCACTTAATTTTGGTTTAAGGAATCTTGTGGTGACATTTGTTTTACCACTTCACCGAACATTTTAGAACAAAATTTTTTTTAGAATATAACAAATATTACTCAGGATATGCACTCATTTTCATGTTGATAACTCTTGAACCATTAAGATTTTCATTTTTGTTTCTTGGGCAAAGTTATTTCTATAATTCTGGCCAACAACTTTGCTGAATAAATGAATATGAAAACCTCGCTTCCAGTGGGTCTTATTGAGTGTTTCTTACAAAAAGTCAAACGAAAAAAAATCGAACAACATTGCGTATGAGTAACATTATTTGGTTTGAAGCATTGAAAGCAGGCAAGACATATGTCGCTTATTAAATGTTTAAAGGCAATTTCAAAAGATTTTTCATTATATATTTGTTCAACAAAGTTGTTGGTAAGAATAATAGAAAGAAGTTTGCTGAAAAAACCAAAATGAAAATCCTAATGGTTCAAGAGCTCTCAACATGCAAATGAGTGCATATTTGGACTAATTAAAAAAAAATTTGCACTAAAGTCTTCGGTAAAGTGACAAAACGGATGTTACCACGAGACTACTCATATTAAAATTTAATAAAAAATGTTGAAATTATTAAATACAGATTTTCGTGCCGCACAGTGCAATCAATCTCGTGTACACGTAAATCTCGTACACGTGTAGTACGTGTTTAACATTCACCTGTAGTTCGAGTACGTCATTTTTGAAGATATTTTTAAAATTACGTGCAGTCGTACTGCACGTGTTCACGTGAAAATGCGAGCTCTAATGGGAACACATAATTTCATTTGAAACTCGAAATAGTTCAATTAAAATTCATAAGCATATGTCAATAAAAATTCAGAAAATATCAATAGAAATTCAATTAAAAAATTCCATTTGATATGGCATTTTATACATCAATTTAAATTCAGAATAGATCAATTTAAATACAGGAATTAGATCTGAAATTCCACTATGTGTGAGAGCAACCACTGTGCGGCGATGCTAAGTTTACGAAAATTTAACAATTAATCAACGTTTCTCTGCATGATCTTGCATCGTGTTTATGCCATCTAGTGCCGTTAGCTTGAACATTTACTTTTACGCAAATAAACCTACTTTTCGATACTTGGACAGCTGGTGATGTTGAACTCTCATAAACATTTTAATATTGTCCGAAATTGTAATGAAACTTCATTTAAAGAAATGGTAACGTAATTTGAGACACTCTTTTTCAGCTATTTGTTAAAGTTTGTTTACACAACTGCTTTATATATTTTCAACTTTACCACAAAAATTTTCTATAAAACTGGAGAAATTAAAAAAGAATGAATTAGATCGCTTTTTGTCGTCAACAGAGAATTTTAACGAAGCTGCCAAGATGGCTTGTAAAAAAGTCATTCTAATTTTGCTGGTTTTGTGTGTTTTTCAAACAACAAACGCCAAAAGTGCTGATAATCACAATGTTACGCGCTCTAGTACTCAAACCACCTTGGATCACTCAGCTAATATTACTGCAAAAATTGGAACTGCTGGCAAATTTTTCTTTTTTAATCGCACAAATACCACTAGAAATGGTTTGGCTGCAAAGTTGTGTCGTCTTGGTCATATCTATTTCTGTAGTTTTGCACAAACAACAATTGCACCTATTGTAACAGGAATACTAACACCAGTGGCACCACCAGTAGTACCACCAATTTTAACGCCTGTATCACCACCTACACCACAAGGACCTGGTGGAAGGTCGTCCATCGACAATGACGTCCCAATTGGTTATTTTCCAAAAAGAACATCAATATTACGTAGAGGCAAACTACAGCAGCAGCAGCAGCAACAGCAGCAACTAAATGTTAGACGCAAAGCTGCAGCTGTTCGTAAACGTGTTGTCAGAATCAGATTGGTGCCTAAGATTAGAAAAATCGTCAAAAGCAAGTAAGGATTGCGCAAATGCAAGTCAATGCTAACAGAAATCGTCGCAATTAAAAGTCAAAATGGTTATAAAATGGCAAAAGTTCCAATAATAAAAATACTTTTTAAATAAAATCTTTCCTTAGTATTAAGCACGTGTTTATTTGTAATGACTGCCACTAATAAAAAGATTAATTAAAATTCCAAAACAGATCAATTAAAATTTAGAGTAGACAAATTTATATTCAGAATAGATTAATTGAAGTGCTTATTGCAAGAAAATGATAAGCCACATCAAAAAATATTCTAAAACAATCAATTTTAAAGTTTTGAAAAAATGTATATTTATATGAAGAAATAGAATTGAATCTCTTACGAATACATCCGAAGTTTAATAAAAAATTTCCAAAAATGTCATTTGCGTGTCATTTGTCAGGATTGAGTTATATAAAATAAAAAAGAAATAGGCCATTTTAGCCTTTGGAATGACTTTAACCAATTTTCTAACGATCAATGGTGTTGTGCGTGCTATTAACGTTTTAAAACAATTGATCGAGAACTGGACCCACTAGTTTTATCCCGAATCGGAACTGCTTTTTTAATTTTTTTTTTTTTTATTATTTAGTTATAGAGCAAATACAATTACATACAATTTATTCTATCAATTTTAGCACACAGTTTTTAAAAAAAGTTTTTAAATATGACCTGCTTAAAGTAATCTTTTCTTTTCAAAGATTTAAAAGATTTTGGTAAACTATTCCATAAACGAATGGTATCAATTGAAAAAAACCTAGTAAAGTTTCACGGAGAAAATTAATTTGCTAATTTGTGATTTTAGAAAAAGATTGCTAAATTGCAATCACTCCTCGTGTATTTGGAAAAAACCAAGATTTTGATTAAATTCAAGTAAAATTTTGCTAAGTTATTATAAACTGAAAAGCAAATTTTTACTTAATTCAAGCAAATATTTGCTTAGTTATTATAAATTGGAATAGCAAATTTCTACTTAATTCAAGCAAACAAGCGCGTCGGAAGTGAATTTCATCTGGGGGGGCAGTACAAATGGTGGTGCAAAAAAAGTTCACCAAAATTTCTTCAAAGAAACATGAATGTGAATAAGCAACTTTTTTATTTTAGTTTAAAATAAAAAAAATATAAAAATAAACAAAAAATATTAAAATTTCATTATTTTTAAAAGTTTTTTCAATTTCAATATTAGAGATTATTCTTTAAAGTATCTTTCATATGGTAATATGAAAATATAATAAATAATTGTTGCTTTTATAAAGCAAGACTAGGTATATCTTTATATGGTTCAAATGCAATAAGGTACAAAAAGTTATATCAATTTAAATTATTCCAAAATGCTTCTTTCTGTCCTTGCGAGAAACAAACTCTTTCACCACCACCATCGAATCAAATTCTTCAGTTTAATCTTTGTGTATGTGTATAAGTGCCACATGAGTGAGTCGTTTCTGTGTCATAGTTGCTCGAAGATACGTTTTAAGTCGTCTTAGTGCACTAAAAGAAAGCTCAGATGAAGCTGCTGATGCAGGCCAGTTCATTTAATAGTTTTTTTACAGTATCCGAATTTTTTGCAAATTGGGATACCATGCCACTACTATTTAAAGGTGTTTGGCCAGGCAATTGCTTCAGCAATTCAAGTTGCGCGTGGAGGTCGCTCACATCAAAGTCATCTGCATAAAGATCTAGTTTTGTTTTTAGATTTTGTTCAGAAAGCACTTTTCCGTTGAAGGCTTCGATTACAATATTTTCCAACGATTCCAGAGTGTCAAGATCTGTTTAAATGTACAATAAGATTTACAAAGTGCCAGTTTACACTAGCTTCACTCAACCGACTCACCGAATGTTAAATCAAAGTGAGTCGGTTGAGTGAAGCTGGTGTAAACATGCAAAAATAAAAAAATAAGTCAAATATCTGCAATGATATCTCTGCAATGATATCTTGCGACGAGTAGACGTGTTTTTTGATATCCGCAACTTTTTCGCGATCTTGTTAAAACTTCTGTAAATTTGGGTTCCAGTTTTTGTGTTCGGACGAAATTAAAGCCTTGATCGGTTGCTCCGAGCATTGTTTTCGTCAATTGTTCACATTTTCCAGTGCTTAATTAACTTTTTAAATATAAATAATGTCGAACAAAATCACCAGAGGTGCTGCTGCTGCCCGTAGACTTGCCGCACAGACGACTCCACTTGCCGACAGCAACTCACGAATGGATGAGTCATCTACTTCAACCAAACCTTCGTCTTCTGATGCCAGTCTTAATGCAAAGTTGACCGGTATCGAGGAAAGCATAGTAGCGCAACTAACTAAAACAATAACGGAGTCGGAAAGCAGAGTGATGGAGAGAATTGGTGAAGTTTCAGCCGAGCTCGCCAACATGAAATCTACTTTGCGGAGCGTGATCGAAAGAGTGACTACTGTTGAAAATAATTATAAAGAACTTAGCAAACTGCATGAGAAGGTTGACAAATTAAAACAGGCTTTTGAAACTGTCCCTGCCGCCCCCTCTGAATCACCCATCAATGATGAAGTAAGCGAACTCAAATCCCAGCTAAGTAAATTGGAGAACGATGCTGCCTCTGCCGATGTCATCATTAATGGAGTTCCTCTTTGTGCCAATGAGAACCTTGTTAGTGTTTTTGACAAAATTTGCACTGCAATAAAACATAAAACTCCACGCCTAATAAATATATTTAGAGTGAGAGCGAGCAAAAGCAAAGCAAACTCGGCAATCATTGCTAAGTTATCTTCTGCATATGAGTGTAACTCTCTATTCAAATCGATCGCATCTTATAGAAAAACTAACAAGCGGCAGCCAACCCTTAGTGATATTGGGTGCGGTGGAGGTGAGAAAATTTATGTGCATGAGGGCCTCACTAAAACAAACAGATCAATTATGTTATATGCTAATAAGCTAAAGCGCGAGAATCGATTAGCTGCAGTGTTCTCTTTGCGTGGGAGAGTTTTTGTAAAAACTTCGTGGGATGGGGAGGCCAAATTGGTTCAAGATTTTAAGAGCGTTGATTGTGTTGCTGGATTATTTGGATAGAGCTACAAACTACATACATCAACTTTTTAAAAGCGTTCGATTACATATTATACTTTTATTTTTATATTTAATCAATTATTTTTATTAGTTTATAATATCTTAATTCTTTCTTTTCCATTTTTTGTCTTTTTGTTTTCTATACATATATCTTTCTTTTCTTTCTTCTTGTCAATTGTCTTTAAAATTCATTCTTACTTATTTCACTCTTTGATTGTTTGTCTTGCTTTTGTCTGCTTGCTCTTTATTATATACATACATATGGCTAGTATTAATAGGAGACTTTCCAATTGTGCTATAGATTGTTACAAAGCACTAATTCAAGTGCTTTGTAAACAAGACAAGGGTTTTAATGTTATTCATTTCAATGCTAGGAGTTTGAATGGATTCAAACTGGACTATGCGAGATACATTTTTGAAAACTCGGACGTAGATGTGATATGTGTGTCAGAGACATGGTTTAAAAGTGATGTACCTGATTATTATTATAGCTTTCAACGATTTAAACTTTTTCGTAGTGATAGGTATGGTAGAAGGGGAGGTGGCGTTGCAATTTATTGTCGGTCTTGTTTGAATGTTCAGTTTGTAAATAAAAGTAATGATATCTGTGAATTTTTAAATGTTGAAATCACTGATAACTATTCCAAAATATTAATATCTTGTGTTTATAACCCTAATCGTTGTAATAATGTTGAACCTTTTTTTAATGACCTACTTAATAGGGTTACTAATTATGATTTTTTATTTGTGTGTGGTGATTTCAACATTAATTTGTTAAACAATGATGCTTTGACAGAAAATTTTTATTACCATTCCACAACTTGTGGCTTGGAGTAAGCTAACCATTACATACCAACTCGATATGCGAACGATTCTGAACCCAGCTTACTTGATGTCTGTTTAGCTTCTGATATATCTGTAGTGTTAAAATTCGATCAAATGACATTTCTTTCAGACCATGACTTAATTTTCTGTTCCATTAATGTTAACTTGAATCACACTGCTCAGTCCTGTTTTACAATCCGTGACTTTAAATCTCTAAATATAAATAATCTTTGTGATAATTTGTCTTTTGTAAGTTTTAATGATTGTTTCATGTATGACTCAGTGATGAGAAGCTAAGTGTTTTCATTTATAAATTGAATGTTGTTTTTGATCAAAATGTTCCTTTACGTACTGTGAATGTTTCTAGTAACAACTGTCCTTGGTTCACTAATCGTGTTTTAGGTGCTATAAAGTTGAGAAATAGACTACATTCTAAATGGAAAATTAATCGCTCTAGCCAAAACTGGGAAAATTATAGATTATCTCGTAACAATGCATCAGCAATAATAAAACAGGAAAAGACTAATTTCTATAATTCAAAATTAAATCCTAATTTGAATTCAAAACAGCTGTGGAAGAATATTAAAAGTCTGAGAGTATTTGGAAAGCAATCAGATGAATGTAATTTAGATCTTGACCTTCTCAATGCTTTTTTCTTGAGTACCCCAAGTACAAGTACCAACTACGAAAACTCATCTTTGATACAAAGGAATTTTATTTTTCCTTCGTTTGCATTCACTCCTGTCGACGTAAACTTTGTTACGAAATGTACAATGCAGATAAAATCCAACGCTGTTGGAGTTGATGGGATGCCAATTAAATTTATTAAAATTGTTCTTCCTTTTATAATTGGACCTTTGACCCACATTATTACAATAATTGTAGTTTATCTAGCTCGCAGTACCCAAACATGTGGAAAACTGCCACAGTGACTCCGATACCTAAAACTGGAAACGCATCTGACTATAAAGACTACAGACCAATAAGCATACTGCCTGCATTAGGAAAGGTGCTCGAAAAGATCATGGCGGACCAAATTTCTCAATTTTTAAATGAAAACAAACTCCTATCGCCTTTTCAGTCAGGTTTTCGATCTGGACATAGCTGCTCGACAGCGATATTAAAAATTACTGTCGATATCAGGATAGCGTATGACCAAAATTTTATAACACTGCTGTGTCTTATTGATTTTTTGAAAGCCTTTGATACTGTTAATCATACTTTGCTTTGTCAGAAACTAGCTATGTACTTCAATTTTAGTCATAATGCAACTAGTCTAATAAGACATTATTTAAACGGAAGAACACAAAGAGTTAAAGTAGGAAACAATTTTTCATCTTTCAAAACCATTAACACTGGTGTTCCACAGGGATCCATCTTAGGTCCTCTTTTATTTTCAATTTTTCTAAATGACATTTTTGAAGTAAGTAAATATGCTTCTATTCATGCATATGCTGATGCCATTCACCTGTACCTGTCTCGTCCTGTTGGCCTCTTAGAAGATTTAAGCTTCAGACTTAACTCAGACTTATTATTTATTAATAATTGGGCTGTAGCTAACTCGCTGGTAATAAACCCTTTAAAATCCAAAGTTATGGCAGTTGCTAGAAATTGCTCTAGCTTTGTCGACATTCCGCCATTATTTATTGGTTTTGACCAATTAGAAATTGTTGAAAAGACTAAAAATCTGGGCTTTATAATGAACTCTAATCTAACTTGTACTGACCATATAAATAATACTGTAGGAAAAATATATGGAACCCTTAGAAATTTACGACTCTCCTTTGCCTATACCCCAATTGAAACTCGCCGCAGACTTGTTGTGCAACTTATAATGCCTCTTATATCTTTTTCTGAAACTGTTTTTTGTCAACTTGACTCACAGTCACTACACAAACTTGTAGTAGCGTTTAACAGCGCAGCAAGATATGTCTATGGTGTACATCGGTATGATCACATTTCTGCGAAAAGTAAAAATATATTGGGATGTGATTTATTAGACTATCTTAAAATTCGTAACCTCATTTTTTTGCATCGACTAATATATATAAAACGTCCAGAATATCTTTATGATAAACTTAATTTTTTTCAGTCCGTCAGATGTATTAATTTTATTGTCCCTAGGCATAATTATCTTAATACAAGTAGGTACTTTTTTATTAGCATAATTAGAATTTGGAACTCCTTGCCAATTAATATTAAGCAAATAACTTCGAGCAACGACTTCAAACGAGCCATTTTTAAATATTTCGTTTCTTGAATTAAATCTCTTTTTCTTCTTTTCTTTCCTATTTATAATTTATATTCTATTCTGATCTTCCGTTCTACTATTTCTTTCCCGTACCCTATCTTTTCTTACATTTTAGTTTTTAAATTTTTAATTGATAACTTAATTCAGCTTTCATTTTATTTGATTTGATTTAAATTAACTATAATGTTTATTTATTTGCATATTTTATTATTGTAATATAATTTTTATTGTAATTTTTTCATTTTTAATTTAAGTTTTTTAATGTTGTTATAATATGTTCATTGATGTACTATAAAAGACTAAGTCTTATTGTACTTAATTAATTAATAATAATAATAATAATAATAATAATAATAATAATAATAATAATAATAATAATAATAATAATAATAATAATAATAATAATAATAATAATAATAATAATAATAATAATAATAATAATAATAATAATAATAATAATAATAATAATAATAATAATAATAATAATAATAATAATAATAATAATAATAATAATAATAATAATAATAATAATAATAATAATAATAATAATAATAATAATAATAATAATAATAATAATAATAATAATAATAATAATAATAATAATAATAATAATAATAATAATAATAATAATAATAATAATAATAATAATAATAATAATAATAATAATAATAATAATAATAATAATAATAATAATAATAATAATAATAATAATAATAATAATAATAATAATAATAATAATAATAATAATAATAATAATAATTATAATAATAATAATAATAATAATAATAATAATAATAATAATAATTAAAAAATATCAACCTGTTTGATCGAATCTAGCCGTTATCTCATTTGAGAGAAGATCAAAAATTTCGAAATAATCTTTTCGTAGCCGATCATATAATGGCAACTGTACTGAAGGAACCGGATTTGATGTTTATTCAAAGCGTCGAGGTGGATTTTCATCAGCTAATTCACAGTAGGGGCTTTCGCATGGTTCAAATCATTGGACCAACATGGCAGATTGTACAACATGTAGTACCATGCGTAAGCTAAAACGTTAGTCGAAATTTTTGGTTTTTCTGCCGATTGTACAATATTGTACACCTATGTAAAATTACTGCTCAATTGTTAGGGCATCTAAAAGTTGCTTAGCTATTAGCCGGATGTGTCCTGCTTGAGAGCTTGCAATTAATGATGTTGCTTTACAAGTTGGATCGTTCGAACGCTCAATCAAATAGTCCTATTAGTTTTCCATCTAACTTATCGTATAACATGTCGTCCAATATGGAAAGCCCCTAAGAACATGTCAAATTTTTTCTTACCAGAGTTGCAAAATTAACAAGCATTAAGCTACACACTTAAGGTTGCTTTTAAACTGAAGTGGTGGGCTTGCAGTAGAAACTCTACATTTTTTTCTATCTTTTTGCAAACAATGAGAAAGAAAATGGCTATCCGCAAGCATGCTTATGAAGAAGAGAGAAATAAGGGGAAAATATATAATACAAAAATATTGTATTATATCGTTGTAAAAAAACTGATATTTTGAATAACTTGTGATGTTTTCTTTTTAAATTGTTTATCTAGCTAAAAAAGTGGGGGGCTACTGCCCCCCTTTTCCCCCCGCTTCCGACGCCAGTGCAAGCAAATATTTGCTTAGTTATTATAAGTTGAAATAGTAAATTTTGATTGGTTTTTGCTGAAAGTTAGCATAGTTTTGAAGTGGCTGAGAATCAAGCGCAAGTTTTGCTTAACCACAATACAAATTTAGCAAACAGTTTTCTCCGTGTATCAAAATGCAATTTCGTGCATCAAGATAGCTAATAATGTCACAGGAAACTCTTTTTGAACTAAAATTTATGTATGTTATAGCAAATCGCGGGGCAAGATTAAACGCAATGTGCAGCTTTTGTTCCGAACACGAGTCAAGTTTGTCTGTAAATTACCTCAAAATATGTTATAATGAGCATTACTAATTGCAACAAAAGGCTAAGTCTAATGTCTATTGGAGCAAATTGAGCTGACATTTTGAGATTTCGCAGTATAAATCTAAGCAATCAAATCTTGTAAAACAAGCAAAAAGTCTAAAACCTTTGTTGCTAGTGCTGCTAACTTCTATATAAATAAAAATCAAATGTCGTTCGTTGGTAATTGCATCAGTTGAGAACGGCTGAACCGATTTGGATAATTTTTTTTTTTTAAATGTTCGTAATAGTCCAACTTAGGTTTTTACGGAAAGAAAAATTGACCACGCCCACTTTTTTTGATTTATCTAAAATCGGAAAACGGCTGGACCGATTTGGATAATTTTTTTTTTAATGTTCATAGTAATCCAATTTAAGTTTTGTCGGAAAGAAAAATTGACCACGCCCACTTTTGCGCCCACTTTTGCGCCCACTTTTGCGCCCACTTTTTTCAATTTATCTAATATCGGAAAACGGCTGGACCGATTTGGATTATTTTTTTCAAATGTTCGTAGTAATCCAATTTAAGTGTTTACTGAAAGAAAAATTGACCACGCCCACTTTTGCGCCCACTGTTTTGATATCTATATATATAAAATTAAGTGGCAAAACTTCCTGTTCGCATACTCCTCCTAGACGGCTTGCCCGATTTCAATGAAATTTTCAGGGGTGATTGGGGTCTGTGTGGAGGGTGCACATAAGAAATTGCATGTGTGTATCTTTGCACGTTTTGTGCCACACCCCCTTTTGTCGCCCACAAATCAATAAAAATGCTGTATTTAAGAAGGTTTTGGTCGTATGAAATTAAAATTTGGTAAATAAGTTCGTATGATAACTATAATTAACTTTGAAAAAATGGGCGTGGTCACAATTCATCTACGCCTACTTTAAAGAAAATATCAAAATACTTCGAAACCATTGGTCCGATTGAGCTCAAATTTTGAAAGTACGCTTTGCTTTGAGTACGAGATGGTTTAAGGGGCAATGCCACACCCCCTTTTACCTCCCACATATAAATAAAAAATTGTTGTTATCGAATAGCTTTAGTTAGATTTATGGGTCGCACAACTTAGAAATTCGGTATTCGACCACAATTTAGACGTACCGTTTCTGTGATGAAATTTTATGGGAGTGGACAAGGGGGAGGGGCACCTCCGATACAACCCAAATTTGTGATATCGAATAGCTTTGAAGTTATAGGAATTCATCTTTGGAATTCAGTTTTTGACCTCAATTTACACATGCAGTTTCAATGGTTTTATTTTATGGGCGTTGGACAGGGCGTGACATCTCCCTTACAACCCAAATTTGCGATATCGTATTGCTTTGAAGTTATAGGTTGACAGCGTAAGAATTCGGTATTCGACCTAAATTTATACATGCATTTTCAATACTTACATTTTGTCGTCGTAGCGCAAAGGGGAGTGGCACTTCCCATACAACCCAACTTTGTGCTATCAAATAGTTTTAGAGTTATAAGTCGTACAACGCCGAAATTCAGTATTCGACCTCAATATACACATGCAGTTTCATTGATTCAATTTATGTTCATTGGTAAGAGGGGCGTGGCACCTCCCATTTAACGTAAATTTGCGATATTGAATATCAGCGTCAGAATTCAGTATTCGGCCCCAATTTATACATGCAGTTTCATTAATTACATTTTATGGGCGTACGACAAGGGGGCGTGAAACCTCCTATTTAACCCAAATTAGAGATATCAAATAGCATTGGGGTTATTGGTCTCACAGCTTTGGAATTCAGTATTGGACCTCATAGTACACATGCAGTTTCATTGATTACATTTTATGAGCGTTGATCAAGGGGGAGTGGCACCTCCCATACAACGAAAATTTGTGATATCGAATAGCTTTGTAGTTCAAGGTCGCACAGCGTCAGAACTCAGTATTCGACCAAAATTTATGCTTGCAGATTTACTGATAAAATTTTTTAGAGTTTGTCGGGGGGGCGTGACACCTCCAATTTAACCCAAATTTGCGATATCGAATAGATTTGGAGTTATAGGTAACTCAGCCTCAAAATTCAGTATTCGACCTCAATGTACTCATGCAGTTTCATTGCTAAAATTTTATGGGCGTAGGGAAAAGGAGAGTGGCACCTCCCATACAATCAAAATTTGTGCTATCTAATAGTTTTGGAGTTATATGTCGCACAGTTTTGGAATTCGGTATTCGACCTCCATGTAGACATCCAGTTTAATTGATTACATTCTATTAGCGGTGATGAAGAGAGAGTGGCACTTCCTATACAACCCAAATTTGTTATATCGAATAGTTTTGTGGATATAGGTCGCACAGTCTCAGAATTCAGTATTTGACCTCAATTTAGACATGCTGTTTAACTGATAACATTTTATGGGCGTTTGAATACGGAGAGTGGCAGCAACGCGCCGGGTTTCAGCTAGTTGTATAATAATTATTTATAATTGTCATTAATTTTTAAAATAAATCAATAAAATAAAACAAATAACTTCTGTCTAGTCCGCTGTGCGATTGACTCTTCACAGAGTTGTTTTTGTTGATATGGCCTTCATTAAACTTACTTGATTTGAAATCATGTAAAGAAATTTTTTTTTAATTAAAAGTCTCAATTTCTTTACACAACTGTTAGCAAGGGCGCAGGCAGGAGGGCAGGGCAATTGCTCCCCCTAAATCTGAGATTTTTTAATCTATGGCTTTTTTAATAGATTCTATATCTGATCCTTTTTTAATGTGTAGTTTTACCTTTTTCATTATGTCTAGACTTGGAAAAGTTAAAAGCAAACCAGTATTTTTTGTTCAAACGGGAAGTTAAAAACTTAAGATATTGACATGAAGTAGATAGATAATATGAACATTTTTGGATTTATAATTAAATTGTGGCATTTTCCTGATTTTACAAGGTTATAGTTTTAGAGCTTTAGGTCAAATAATTTATAAAAGTCAGAAACTGCTACATTTTTTGTTACACAAAAATTAAAAGAACCTCATCAATACCGTTTGTATTGGAGGTTTGAGTAGCGGTAGTAACCGAATAAAGATGGAAATTGCCAATATCAAACTGCTTCAAAATAAAAAGCATTTCGAAAAGACGTTTTTATGCGATTTCTCATTTTTTTTTGATACAACGTAGGGCAACCCCAAATTAAAAAACAAATATTAACAAAAATTTACAAAAATAAAAACATATAACAAAACGTATGAGTATGCATGGAGTATTTCTCTTTAAGAAAACGATGAAATGGGTATGAGAGAGTGAAATTACCAAGCATCAAAAATACGCGTTTTTGACCATACGCAACAAATGGATATATCGGTAATATTAGGTTTGTTCACGTACTCTACTCGTTAAAACTTGCAGGGAGAGAGTAAAAAGATAATTGAGAAAAATATTGTCACTAAGAGAAAAAAAGCACAAAAAGTATGTGAACAGAAAACCAGTAGAAACTTGCAAAGTCACAGCTGATTGAACGACTTGACAGTTTAGCAAGAAAATAATGAATGAGTTTGAGTTGGAACATTTGCTGCCACAACAAGGAGGTAAGTATTCAAAATAAAATTGATAATATCTGACAAAATTCTTTTTTTTTTATATAGACGCTGGGATACAGTATCATCATCTAAAAATTTTTAAAGAGATGGACATAGCTGATGATAAAATAACTAAAACAAAACTGTAATTCAGGGTGGGGAAAAATTCGTTCGCAATCGATTAAAACACGATGTTATCGTTCGTTTTTTGCTGTGTGTGAGAATTTTTCAAACGAAAAAATTAAATGCAGACGAACGATCGCAATCGAAAAAGGAACGCTCTTTTGCTTGCGTCGTTTTTTTTATCACTGATAAATTTGTGAGCTTTCTATTTTTTCGAACGAATTTTTCACACAACAACAAAAAGCAACAAACGTTCGTTTGGGATTGTTCATTAAAAATGAGCATTTGAAGAAAAAATTCACGAACGTTCGTTTGTACGTGGAGTTATTAGACAAAATATAAGTGTGTTGTTGTATTTTTGTACGTTTGCTGACATGAAAAGATGAAACCAAAATACAGATGTGAACTGTACATGCATATGAAGAAAAATAATGTTTTAATGCTTTTGAATAAGGTAAATAACTTTCATATGCCCAATCAAATGGAAAAAGATGGTTTGTTGTGATTGGTGTTATATGATTAGATACCCTGTGGGAAAATCAACTCATTTAAAGGTAGTTGAAAAAGTAGTTTTTTGTCAACCACAACTAGTCGAAATTCTGACTTTTTCCATAGAACGAACTAACATATTTTGTATGATGATATCCGCTAAATAAGTCAATTGACTTTCGTCTGCATATGTTTTCAACTACTTGTTAAACTAGTTGAATTTAAATTATTTTTTAACTACTTTAAAATAAATCAATTGAAAACCACATATATTCTCAACTACTTGTTAAATTAGTTAAATTAAAATGATTTTTTTAATTACTTTAAAATAACTCAATTGAAAACCACATATTTAATTTCAACTACTTGTTATATTAGTTAAATTTAAATTAATCAGTTTTACGATCTATGAAATTATTACATGAATGAAATTGTGAGCTTTAGATCAAGTAATATTTTAAAGAAGGCAACAACAACAACCACAACAACTCTGTATAGAGTCAATCACTTAGCTGACTAGACAGTCTGTTTCGGAAATCGCTACATTTTCCTCTTCAGTAGTCTTTGAGTGATTAAGCTGTGATCAACTCACTGTTTAAACTAGTATATGAGTAAGCAGATTTTGGAATTCATGCTTTTGCATTGTATGGCTGCTAATCATATTAGATTTCAAAGCAGTAGGCTATTTATAGATCACCGCCATCAACTCTATCAAGGGTTGCCATCTGTTCTAGTTGCTTCTTTATTTATTTCAATATTCATTGGTGTTCGATAGTTTGTCGAAATGCACTTATGACTTTGACCGAAATCGATCAATTATTAGATTATTTAATCAATTTGACATTAATTAAACTTATTTGGCAGTGATCCGCCATAGTTAGTTAATTAGTTTTATGATCTATGAAATTAGTACATGAATTAAATTGTGAGCTTTAGATCAAGTAAGTTTTTAAAGAAGGCAACAACAACAACAAATCTGTATAGTCTAGTCAGCTAAGTGATTGACTCTATACAGAGTTGTTGTTGTTGTTTTTGCCTCCTTTCAAAACTTACTTGATCTAAAGCTCACAATTTAAATAATGCAATTATTTAAATTACTTTAAAATAAATCAATTTAAAACTAGTTAATATTCAACTTACTGAAGATAAATTTAGAAGCATAAAAATTTTAAATTTCTATACATTGTTTAAAATTTATTTATTTTATTGTTTTGAAGAAAATAATACATAAATTCATATTAGTGAAAGCCTAAAGTTAATAATCTTTGATGAGATATCGAGATATCATGGTATCTTGGTATCATGGTAACTTGTAATCTAATCAAAATTTGCAACAAAAACATGTCAAAATCAGTATTAGTATCCGCCTTAATATAATTCAAAGTAGTTTTTAAGCCACTTGTTTTGAAGTAGTTTTTCAATTACTTTATTTATAATGCCATAAAAACTATTCAAAATTGAAGTTGATGCCGCCTTAATATAATTCAAAGTAGTTTATAAGCTTGTTTATTTTAAACTAGTTTTTTAATTAGCTGTTTTTCAAAACAAGTTAGTTTTTTCCTACAGGGTAGGTACAGTACAATAGGTGATATATGTAATGGATATGGTATAGTGGTATGTTTTGAAGATAATGGTATAATGGAGAATGGTATGATAGTAATTTTGTTAGTTTTAAGTAAAATAGAATAGCGGAAAAGTTAACTCGCACAAAAGTTAATCATCGTCAAATAATTAAATTAACGCATCATTCCCTTAATTCGTATTTCTACCACGTAATTGTAATAATTTGAAGAATTTTGAGTCGTTTTAATGTATTGTGGTATTTTGTAGTAATTTGAGGTATTTTTTGGTATTTTGAGGTATTTTTTTACCCACGCGAGAGATTTTTCTCACAAAATAACATGGGAATTATCACATCCCACAATCGTTGAAAAATACTATAAATGCTATTTATCGTGATTTTCTGGTAACGTAGGAGGTGACGGGACATAACCCCAAGGTACATAATCTTAAATTACAAATTTTTCCGTCTAAAAAGAGGACATAGTCCCAAAAATTGTATTGTGTTTTATGACCATTTTTACACCAAATGGGAATTCAGACCGTCTCGAGTGGTTCTAACAAATACTATATCTGTGTCGATATGCAATAACGCCTTAAGTATGATTTCAAAGTTTAGATAAATCTTGCTCTAAATTTTTCAATCGCCATATAAGTTAAATGGAAGTGTCTTTTACATGAACTTAATTGCGAGCTTTAGATCAAGTAAGTTTATAAGAAGGCAACAACAACAACAACAACAACAACAACAACAACAACAACAACAACTCTGTATAGAGTCAATCACTTAGCTGACTAGACTGTCTGTTTCGGAAATCGCTACATTTTCCTCTTTAGTAGTCTTTGAGTGATTAAGCTGTGATCAACACACTGTTTAAATTTGTATATGACTTCACAGATTTTGGAATTCATTCTTTTGAATTGTATGGCTGCTAATCATATGACATTTTAAAGCAGTAGGCTATTCAGTAGTAGTCTTTTGTTTTTGTGTCATAATTTTGACTTTGGTCATGCTAGAAGCTCTAATTTTGTGTGTTTATAGTGCTATACACTCTAAAAACTGATTGTAAAATCAGTGAAATGTTGTGAAATTTTACGACATTTATTGGAGATTTTATAAAAATATCACACTATGCAGAGAGTTTTTTCAATTCTGTCTAAAATTCTGCTTTTTTTTCAAAATATGTATACTTTCTCTACTTTTTCACGCTATTTCAGCGTGTTTTCGCTCGGAGTTTTAAAATATGTATTCTGTCTCTACTTTTCACGCTATTTCTGCGTGTTCTCGCTCAGAAAGTCCTAAAAACGCTCCAGAGTAATGGTTTTAGCGGATTTTTTAATAGATACATAATTTTCATCATTTTGATTTGTGCTTCTAATGCAACAACTCTGTTGTCAAATAAATAATAATATTAATAAAATATTAACAAAATAAGGCATTAATAAGTAAGGTTAATCGTATAAAATAATATAATATAACATAGTTTTAATGTACCTTAATATAATTCTTTAAAGTTCGCTTAAGATTAACAAATAAATATGTTCAAATGTAGTATTTGTGCCTGTAATATATGAGACATTAGACCTGTATCATAGGCATTTATATTTCTACAAAAATTTGAATGATACCATTTTTAGTTGTTTGAGTGAAAATTGCTTTGAAAAGTTCAGTTCAAATTTAATAAATGCTTTATCTCTTTTATAAACATTCTCTCAAAATTTAAAGATTTTCTTTCTATTATTCATATTATTCATATATATAATATTCATATTATTCACATATAATATGAAAAAAATAAGTTTACTATAGGTATGAAATAATATTAAAAATAAAATTAATGTTTGTTTTATGTCCTTATCATTTGTGTTCTTATTTTTGGCTTCTTTTGTTTTAGATTTGATTTTTTAAATTTTTTGGCCTTAGTTGCAATATGAAGTAGAATCTCGAAAAATCTGTAACAACGCCTTAAGCGTAATGAAGAAGTTTTTTATGTTTTTAAACTCTTGAAAATTTTGACTGCGTCTATTTCATATATTTTCCGCAACAATAATGAAAGAGCACGCATAAAAAAGAAAAAAAAGCGCTTTATTACTTGAATATTGAATAGTTAAGAAAAAAAGAGAGAAATGTGTGAGAGGATTCACGCTCTTATAGCGTTTTCTTTAAACGAAAAAGAGCATGAGATTGATAGTTGTAGAGAGAGTTTTTTTACAAGAGCGCGAAAAAGATTCTTACAGGTGAGAGTATTCACGCATTTTCAGCGTGAATTATTTTGAATTTTGGTGGATGGGATTTATCGACAATAAATGTAGGCAATCATTTGCCAGCAATTATTGTAGTAAATTCTCGTGAATTTTTGTTAAAGTGTATGTATAGAACACCGCTACATCCATAACTTAGATCTGTCGTAAGTCGAATTAAGCTATTATTGCTTATCGACACAGTTATAATGACAAAATTATTCGACCTTGTACGGAATGGTGGAAGTGATAACAACATCTACAAGGTCAAATTAATTTTTTTTTAGTGTTTTGTATGATAAAATAATTTGCCCATTTACGGAAAAATGTTCATGCAACAGCAACACAAACAGCGCTCGATGCTACGCATCCGCAACAAATTTTTTTCGCTAACTTATTTTAGGAAACGAACGTTCCTAAATTTTTCTTTGAACTATTAATTTTTATGAAAAACTAAAAACGAACGCACGTTGCTTGTTATTTTTTGTGAAAAATTCGATCGAAAAGATTTGAAACTGACAAATTTTACAGAGATATAAAATACGACGCCAGCAGAGAGTTCCCCCATTCGTTCGTGATAATCTGTGAGAACATTTTTATATGAGGAGAACGATAATTGAGAACAATCGTATTTCAAACGTTGTCCGCACCCTGCGGTAATTTTAAAAACCAATAACAAGTTTTTGTAATTAATAAAGGAAATAAATTTCGTAAAATTTTTCTTAAATTTTGACATCGTAAAATATATAAATTGTATAAATTTCTTTTAAGGTACTATTACAGTGTATAGCTATAAAAACAACTTTTTTATTAATTTGTTTTACCTAGTATTATTCTTTTTAATGATTCAAATTTTTTACATAATGAAGAATTATTCATGAGGAAACAAAAAAAATTTTTTTTGTCTTTATAGTTGTTGTTAATTTTCTACAGGGCATTGAAGTTAGCGTGCTTAAAAAATTGTTGCAATTGGCTTCTTGTCTCCAGCATTTACAAAGCGTCTGAGAGTAAAAAGTCAAAGTGCATTCTTGAGTTAGGAGTCGTAGTTGAGCACTCAACCTACGCAAATAAAAAAATAAAAAAAAATAAAAATGTACATAAAACCCCCCTTTTTTTGTCAAAACTTTAAACCATACAGAAAAAATATAAAAGTTTTGTTGGCTTTTTATAGGTTTAGTGCTTAACAGAGTCTATAAGAATCATAATGAATCAAGATTCATCGAAATCTGTCAAGTAGATTTCCAGATATCTTAGAAGCCGATTCGAAAAACCTTGTTTCGAGAAAAACACGATTAAAGATTTAAAGGTTCTTGAATATCACGCGACATACGAATATAATAAATGTTTTAACTTTTTTTCTATTTGATATTTTTTTCTACAATTTTGTATACGTATTCTTAAGACCTTACAGAACCATATTCTAACGGGGACAAAAATTGATTTTTAATTTTTTACACACTGCAATAGTACCTTAAATAAACAAAAAAGTTATAACGACTTTTTCTGTAGGAATAACAAAACGTTGAAAAATAACCAACTGCAAATCTATTTCAATTCAACTACGAGACTCATCTATACATTTGAATTTAAAGCAGTTAAGTTAGTGAATACATATAGCCAGGCCCGCCGAGAGGGGGAAAACGGGGTGTTTCCCCCCGGGCCCGGATTGGTGGGTAATTAAAGCAACAAAAAGCTGATTTTTGATTATTAAAAAATGTTTTTTGAAAAATGGTTTGACCAAAAAAGCTTACTTAGATGACTACATACTGAAAAGCTTGATTGGTTGTTAAAGAAGAGAGTTTTAAGAGGGCCCGGATTGGTGGACTAGTAAAGTAACAAAAAGCTGATTTTTGATTACAAAAAACCTTTACTTGTTTAAAAAATTACTTGACCAAAATAGCCCACATAGATGACAACATACTGAAAAGCTTATTGGTTGTTAAAGAAGAAAGTTTTAAGGGGGCCCGGATTGGTGGATTAGTAAAGTAACAAAAAGCTGATTTTTGATTGTTAAAAAATTTTTTTTCAAAAAATGGCTTGATCAAAATAGCCCACATAGATGACAACATCCCGAAAAGCTGGTTGGTTGTTAAAGGAGAGAGTTTTAAGGGGGCCCGGATTGGTGGATTAGTATAGAAACAAAAAGCTGATTTTTGATTTTTTTCAAAAAACTGTTTGACCAAAATAGCCCACATAGATGACAACATACTAAAAAGCTGATTTGTTGTTGAAAGAGAGAAGTGTTTTTGTTTCTTATTCTTCATATTTCTTACTTTCCTTTGTATGTATCATAACGAAAATTTTTTAGAAACATTATTAAAACAAAGCAAACAAAAAAAAAAGAGTTAAATTCATATAATGAAGACAGCTATCTATCTAGATATAATCGATGGTATGAAAGAATAGATGTTAGTCACACATTTTTATTAGAGAGAGATACCCAGCAAAATTTATGATACAAATGTGACATGCATTCTTAGCGGCACTGCTTCCAGAAGACATTCTATTGATTAAACTCTGCTTTTTCTTAGCCATATAAAGCAGTTCTTTCAAGAGGCATTTTTATAAACTGGAAGACATTCAATTATTTGAAGTTCAGAAAAAATGATATTTTACCTTGGAATTTTTTTAATTCCCCCAACAAAACCCAAACACTATTCATTTCCAGCACCAAAATCGCTAGAATGTCGGGAAAAGGGATATTTTCCAAGGGATTTTTTAACCCTCAAACCACAAAAAGCCTTCTTGTCGAATGCCTTCTTAAAGTTCTCCTGAAAAACACCTACTAGAATCCTTTGTTTGAAGGGCTCAAAGAAAGCTTCCATTGAAAAAGTCCTAGAAGCACTTCTAGAGAAGACTAAGGAAAGCATTCCTTTCAATGACATGCATATGTTAAAAGAATGCCTTCTGGGTATGACAGTGGAAGGGATGGAATTCAAGACTTTGCTTACCTCTTTAGCTTCTTTTGGAAGCACTTTTTTTGCTGGGTATTGGGGTAATTTTTTCACATATATTATTTTTGAGACTTGGCTATTTTATAAAAATATATAAACAAGATTTTGGAATAAATATATATTGGCCGAGACATCTTGATATTTGGATGACAAAAGCAGTTTAACAATTTATACAAATCAAATGGAAGAAATTTTGGAAAGGAGGTTAGGGAAATTATTTATGGTAGTAAGAAATGCAATTTTTACTTGTTTTTATTTTTACCACAAAATCAAGATTTAGTTATGTTTTTAAAAAAGTTCAATAGTTTTGACTTTTTTTGAAAAATATATAAAAAATATATATCGTCGTTGAATTGCTAAATTTCTCTGAAGGTTGTACTTCTACCGAGCGAGTTGGCAACATATATACTTTTCTATTTAGTTTTGTTTAATCTTGAACACCTTCCTTTGCTCGAATTACAAAAATTGCATGCTTCATTTCATTTTAGAAATATGTTTTCATTTCCTATTGGGGCACAACGTTAAAAGTAATGAAAACATTCATAAGAACTTAATACACTTAAAGCTCAAAGCTGATCACAGTGGAATATTTGACAAGTAAAATGCGTATATTTTTTATGTGAAAGTTTGAAAAGTTATCCATTATATAAAATATAAAGTTTATTTTAAACTAATATAAAATATTAGCTATCAGAAATTATTCATATCAAATAGCTAATATTTTAAAAAAATTTACTATCCACTTCGTAGTTTTACAAATAAAAATTATTCAAAATAATCTATTGCGGTATGTTATGAAGATAATGAAAATGTGTCTCTTAAGTTATCCTTATTCAATTAAACATTGAAAACGTATGAGTACATTTTACCATGTATGGATAAATTTTATACGTATAACTTTTATTCTAGTATCTGCAAGTTTGACACACTGTATATTGCGTTCAGTGTTAACTTTAAAACGACTCATTCAATAAAATACCATTGCATCAGTTGAGTTATTTTAAAATAGAGTTGCCATGTTTTATTTAAAACATTCCTCTTTAACTTACGAATAAATTAAGGATTTCACTGATAGATAAGCTATATAATTATTATAAGATACAAAAATAATATATCCTTGTTAACTTACTTAAAAAATTTGCAAATCTACTGCTCATGCAACAATTTTTTATTAAAGTAGCAAACTCTTCAAAAAATTAATTTCAAAATGTCTACCTTATTTCTTGTCATTCTTACCTATCTCATATAAAATAAACGTTTTTGTTTTTGGCTAAAAACACAAGTCTTGCATGTTTCATTATTGTTGTCAGCTTTAAGTTTCATCAAGGCCTTAATTTCTGCCGGGTATGTAATATTGCGAGTGAATATTACAATATGCAAGAAAAAACAGATCCCAGAAATCAAAAATGTTCGTGAAAAGGACTGCAGTTAATTGTAATTTTGAGTAGCTTAAAAAATTGAGTTATTCGACTCGAAAATTTAGTAGAAGTTTACTATTCGTGCTGTGCTGACAAGAATATTTGTCGAAAAAATAAGTTCAATACAAAACCAACTTCCGTTTATTTAGAGTTAAGTTTTTTCTTTATTTATACGACAAAAATATTGGCATTAGTTTAATTTTGAAATAATAAAAGCTACGTTTTTTTCTAAACGTTGAAGATGTCTAGTACATAGTATTCTATTAGGTATAAAATTTTTAGAAAATTCCTTAAATATTTCTGATCGTAAAAATTTTACTTAGTTTGAAAGTAATGAAGATATTTATGCATATAATCATAGAAATTTGTTAATGATAAAAATGACACTATTGTAAAAATAACTTTTTTATGGTTAAATTCTCTATAGCGTAGAAATTAAATGTACATTTTTTGAAAAATAAAATTCCAATAAATAAATCCATTTGTTTTAGTGACAAGTTTCTATATAATTACCCAAATTTACATTTTTTCATATTTTTAAAATTTCTTAATTTTTTTGACAAATAGGTGTAGCATTTTAAAGTGTTTGATTTTTTGGTAATTTCATTACTGTAAAAGAGCAGTTTCTTAAAATCCGCAATACGAGTATATTTAAATAGTTCAAATTATTTATATAAAATACATTTTGTATTTTATTAAAAAATAGTTTCTTTGGGCATATAACAGAAATTTCTGGTTATAAGTATACCAAATATCTTTTACGTTACAAAAAATTTAAATCGTTTGAAGGTAAAATTATTCGATCATCAACTAATTTTAAAAATTGTATAAAAGTTACAGAAAATTTTATGTATAGAGTCCGAGTTAGTAAAAAAATTAAATGTAATTATTGATTGTTTTGCCTCTGCCAAAGCAAGAAAAATAAATTTGAGTAAATAAAAAGAATAAAAACGCAGAATAAAAATATTGTTATAATAACACAAATCATCAGTAGATTTAAATTATTTGGAGTGTCACATAGAAAAGTTGCCGTTAGATAGAGACAATTAATGCAACAACAACGACAATAGAATATGTTTCACTTGTCATGGTGCATGGCTTAAAGATAACTATGGAAAATAAATAATAGCTGAGAACTAAATAATAATTTTCGCCATGTTTTATTTTCTTATTAATTTTTTTTTGTGTTAAAAACATTTTCAGAGGGGCCCGTATGCTGTTACCCCCGGGCCCGAACTGGGCTCTCTATGGGCCTGAATATAGCTATTTTTTTTATTTTAGCTCATGAATAAAAGGATCAGTTGCAAATTTCAATACCGATGAAATCACTTCGCCCTCACACATAGTCTTTGCCAGCACCTTGGTTTGAGAATTTTCTAAGTGCGACTGCAGCGCTGTCTGAGCAGTAGAGTGACTAAGTTTGTTTGTTTTGCATAAACTTAGTCGTTACTCAAACCACAATATTTTGATACGAACGTGGAAAAGCTTTTTGAATTCGCCTAACAATAAGAAAACTCACTTTACGTAACAGAATATTCCTGATAACATATGCGTTTACAGAGATCAAGCATATAGTCATATTCACCACGTTACATCGTTTCATCGGTTTAACTACCCGTTTAATTCGCAGTATTGCTGTATACACGGTTACAGAAGTTTCACCTCAAAAACATTACGCCCACCTCCCATAAAAAGTGACGTCATCATAATAATCAAACCTTCATAAAACAAATTCATGTTTAAACTTGCACATAAGTTTTAATATATAAAGAGTTTCAAATGTAAAATATTTGGATAAAAACCACGCCTTATAAAAGTGACGTCATCAAAAATTTCTTTGCGCGAAATTATTTTACAAAATCGAGCAATTTTGTGAACTAATGCGGGGCAAAGAAGAAGAAATGAAACAGTTACCCTGCCCATGAGCGTTCACATGAGAACATTTTAAGCTTTTGCTTGCAACAATAAATACATTAGTCAAATCTAATTTGCAAAATTGCAAACATATTAAATGTTTGCTTAAAGTTATTAAACCAAATTGTCTAAATTATCAGCTTGGTTCTAATTAAAGACTCAACAAAGCTTGAACTTTACGGGAAGCAAACTTATTTTGTACACAGTAAATGGCTTATATTTTCTACTTTTTAGTTTTGCAAATTTATGTCATTCTTTCTGTCCTTTTTTCTTTGGCACGTGACGCTATTTTTAATAGAATTTTAAAACATTCCTCACCGACTGCTAATTAAGCTTTTTGTCACTTTGTTTTTTTGTTTCTATCTTTTTGCCATTGTTTTAGTTATTTTTCTTTCATTTTTTTTTGCCAAAGCACCATAAAAGGCGTCATATAGCAATTATAATGACACAAAAATGAGAACAACAAATAAACTTATACCAACCGAAAGCTGCACTCTATGCAGGCATAAAAACTCTCCTCAGTTTAAGGTACAAGGTACAAACATGCAATCGAAATACTTACACTACACCAAAAACAACAAACATAACAACAAAACATAGAATTGCAATAGTAAAAGAAAAACGAAGAGCAACAAAATAAATAAGCTAATTTACACGATTAACTACAACCATTGTGTAACTTCGCTGACTTCACAAAAACTTTTGCGAGCACAAATTAGTTTCAGTTGAGAGGAGCAAATTTTACGATTAGTTAAAAGTTGTAAAAATAATTTTTATACTTAAACTTAATGCTGTAAAGTTTAAACTTTTTGTTTTTAAGCCGTATGTAACTCAATATATATTTCAGCCTCTATTAAACTTCCGAAAAGCTTTAGAGAAGCTACGTTGCTTCTATAAGTGCTCTTTGTGATATTAATAATGTCCATAAGGCTAACTGTTTATTGATTTATATAAGCTTTATATAATTCGAGCAAAAAAAATTTTTTTGAAAATAAAAATCTAGATTTGAACCCACAATCCATTCAATCGCAATAAGCTACTATTAACTCAACCAACCTCTATCCTTATGAAATCAAATCAATAAAAAAATTTTAACAAAACAAGAAAAACATCAATACTTTTAATAATCAGGGGTGTTATGGAAATCGACAGTTGTCAGAATCGTCGGTTTCCATTACACTCCTTCGTATATTTTTTCTCAAATATTAATTTTTATTTTTTAAAGTAACACTTTTGCTGAGAAAAAATTAAATTTGTGAAGATTTTTTTAAAGAAGCTATTGAAAAACTTTATTTGGATCATGGTAGAAGGATAGAGGTAGCTGCAGCGCTGACTGTGCTCTCTTTCCATACTGCCATGTCTGCCAAATTTAGCTGTGTGGCGAATGGAAACAAAAGAAAATAAAGAAAAATTTTTGCTTCGTTCTGACATTTCCGGCAGTATGCTCTCATTTGGTGCATCTACCTGTATTCTTCTATCATGATTTGGATTTAAGCATTTTTAAAGATTTTCTCTAAAAATTGTTTGCAAATATTTCACAAAAAACAATTTTTCTGTTTAGAAATGCTAGCTTTAAATTATATTTAAAAGTATTTGTTGTATTTTTAACAAAAACTTTCTTTAAAATGTTAACTTTAATTTTAATAAATTTAACGAATTTTTCACAAAAAAATTCCTTCTATTAAAAACAATTTATTTTTTAGAAAAGCTCTTTTTTGTAAGAATTTTAAAAAGCATACAGCTTGATTTTTTCATAACTTCAAAAGCTCTAATGAATATCGAAAGAAATGGGGTTTTTTAAGGGGGACTTTTACAAAATATGTGACTCACTATTGTTAATTTTAAAATATTTTAGCTTTTTTTTTCCGCATGTTAAAAAGGCTCTCTGGAAAAAGCTTTTGAAAATGTTTTGAATCATAGTAGAACTATCCAGGTAGCATTGAAAACTGCTTATTTTCTCTTTCAAAGGAAAACATAGCCTGTCAAAAACAGCTGTTAGTGTTTTCTTACTTAAATATTTTTAAAATTGGTTATGTTTTTACTTATTGACAATGCCCGATTGAAAGCGCTCTCTTTTTGAGTATATTTTTTGACAGTTCATGTTTTCCATAACAACTGTCAATGCTATCTGGATAATTCTACCATGGTTTTGAATATATTTCTTAAGGCTTTAATACAGTGTCGGGCAGCCTTGCACACTTGAGATTGTGTTTGTGCAGTAAAATATGTATTTATCTCACCTACAGAACGATTCTTTAATCGCTCAGTGTTCAAGCGAATGTCAAGCAGATAATATCTGCGCTTGCGTGTTCCTTGAATATATTATATTATATCTGCGTCGATAAGCAATAATAGCTTTAGTCGATTTAAGGCAGAACTGAGCTATTGATATAGTTGTGTTCCACGTATATATCATTATGAACACACAAAATCTAGAACTTCTAGCATTACCTTAGCCAAAGATGTGTCGCAAAAACAAAAGAACGTCTCATATAACTTATATGGTGATTGAAAACTTTGAAGCAAGATTTCTGGAAACTTTGAAATATGACTTAAGCTGTTATTGCGCATCGACACAGATATAGCGTAAGATTACACTGCATAAAATTGTATGTATGCAAAATTTTTGGAAGTATGTATGAAAATTTTTTATTTTTAGAAAATAACGGCATGGCGCGGCAACAAACAGGTAAATTAAAAAATGATGCATAACAAGGAATTACGATAATTTGCATGGCCAATATAAGGTAAATGTGGGACATGCTATGGAGAAATTAATTAATTATTTAAAAGCGGCATGTCCACATATATCATATAGTGATCATTTCCAAATACGTATAATAAAAGCATCTTACGCTGTCAGTTTAGCCATGGCAAAACACAATAAGCAACATAAGCACAATAAAAAACATATTTGTTTTTTACTATTAGTAGGCCTTTTTACATTTCCGTCTGCTTATCAGTATTTCACATTATCCGTCTGTCGGTCTGTATCCTTTTGACATTCCGTCCACTACTTATTAATTTAATTTCGCAATATAAATCCGAGCAAAAAAAATATTCCATAATGCCTAGTAAGATTTCTGCAAAAAGCACTTTAGCACTACTTTGTTTTCAGTGTGAGCTTTAAAGCGCTCATTAATACATACTCTAGATGAGAATGTATAGGTGTGCAAAGCTGCCCGATACCGCTTTAATATATCAAAATATCACTTTTTTCGAATTCTACGTTTTTCTCAAAAAAGTTTTCCTGTGAAAATCTTTTTCCAGTTCTTAGTGAATGTTTTCATAATCAGCCCGGTTCTAAACAATTTTTCCCGGTGAATCGGAAGATAAAAGCTGCGTTCCATTCGCTTCAAAATAATCCAGATTATTTTTTTTTTACATGCAAATCAAAAACAAAAATAATAATCCTATAACAAATAGGATTATTTTTGCTAGCCATATAAAATTGTGATATAGCCTTTAAAAAATTTGAAACACAGATGCTGCACCTGTATATTTTAATGAGCTGTCATTTCATTTTTTAAATTATTTGTTTGTTTGATACAATGACTATCAGGTAGCCATGACAGCTACCTATTTTCTCACGAGCTGCGACCATCGAATGTTAAACAAAAGAAAACAAAACAAACCGCGTGTTTCACACACATTGGACGCATTCAGCGGAGCCAACAATTGCACTTAAATTATATAGTTGCATAATAATATGCAATTTAATTTTTGGGAGGAAATTAAATTCGCTCTATTTGCAAAGTACAAAAAACTAAATGCTGCGTTCCATTCGCTTAAAAATAATCCAGATTTTATTTTTTTTACATGCAAAGCAAAAACAGAAATAATAAACCTATAACACATAGGATTATTTTTGCTATCCATATAAAATTGTGATATAGCCTTTAAAAAATTTGAAACACAGGTGCCGCACCTGTATATTTTTATGAGCTGTCATTTTATTTTTTGAATATTTTGTTTGTTTGATACAATGAATATAAGGTAGCCATGACAGCTACCTATTTTCTCACGAGCTGCTACCATCGAATGTTAAACAACAAAACCAACCACGTGTGTCACACACATTGGACACATTCAGCGGAGCCAACAATTGCACTTAAATTATCTATATAATTTTATAATATTAATAATTAAATTAAATAATTTACAATTTTTCTGACGTTTAGAGTAAAACAGATTCAGAGAAAAACATCGTTCACTAAGGAATCGCTACCATAACAGTTCACAACAGTTTTGAACGACACACGTTCTCATGACACCTAATAGTTATTGTATCATGATTGCTTTTCTGAATTTAATTTTGACTGCAACGGTAGTGCCCTCTACGAGTCGTTTTTCTTGCCGTTCCTTTGAGAAAATTTGTTATCGCGATTATATTAAGGCGAAAGGAACGCAGCTAATAATTAAATTATATAATTTACAATTTTTCTGATGTTTAGAGTAAAACTCTTTCAGATAAAAATTTCGTTCACTAAGGTATCGCTACTATAACAGTTCACAACAGTTTTGAACGACACACGATCTCATCACACCTAATAGTTATTTTATCATGATTGCTTGTTTGAATTTAATTTTGACTGCAACGGTAGTGCCCTCTGCGAGTCGTTTTTCTTGCCGTTCCTTTGAGAAAATTTGTTATCACGATTATATTAAGGCGAAAGGAACGCAGCTAAAGACTTCTTTTTTTTTTTGTTCACACATATTATTGGCGTTTGATGAACAAACTTGCATTAAAAATTCGCAAAATTATCGCAAACTTTGTCTTAAAAATTAATAAGTGCGTGAAGATGAATTCGTCAATCCGACGCTAGCTTAGCGAAGACTCAAACCAATACTTTTGATCCGCAAAAAGTTAAATTCGTACTTTTTGCTTAGTACGCATTTAATTTTTGGAAGGAAATAAATTCGTTCTATTTGCAAAGTACGAGTTTAAATTTTGAATCGAATTAAGCTTTTGGCTCAATTTTGAGTGCACAATTAAGACTTTTGCCATAAATATTTTTTAAAATGTAGTGAAACCGACATTTATGGTGCTAAGTTTCAATGCAAAAATTCTCAAAATCTAAGCGAAGAATGTTTTTGAAATGCATATCATTGGACAGGTGTTTAAACCATCTATATAACGATATATAGCTTAGTACCATGAATGCCAGTTTCACTACTTTTAAAAAAATATTTATGGCAAAAGTCTTAATTGTACACTTATAAGCTATATATCGTTATAAAGGTGGTTTAATCACCTGTCCAATGTTATGCATTTCAAAAACATTCTTCGCTCAGATTTTGAGAATTTTTGCATTGAAACTTATTACCATGAATGTCAGTTTCACTACATTTTAAAAAATATTTATGGCAAAAGTCTTAATTGTGCACTCAAAATTGTGCCAAAAGCTTAATTCGATTCAAAAGTTAAACTCGTACTTTGCAAATAGAGCGAATTTAATTTCCTCCCAAAAATTGAATTCGTACTTTGCAAAAAGAACGAATTTAATGTCTTCCCAAAAGTTAAATTCGTACTTTGCAAAGAGAACGAATTTAATTTTGGGATGAAATTTCCTCCCAAAATTAAATTCGTACTTAGCAAAAAGTACGAATTTAACTTTTTAACTTAGATGAAATTTCCTCCCAAAACAAAATTCGTACTAAGCAAAAAGTACGAATTTAACTTTTTGCGGATCAAAAGTATTGGTTTGAGTCTTCGCCAACCTACCGTCGGATTTCCGAATTTATCTTCAAACACTTCAAATTAAAACTCCCTTTTTCGATTCCCCGGAAAAAATTATTCATAATCGGACCGAATTTGTTTCCTAAGCTATTTTTGGATGCCACCAGTTTGTTTAAGTGCACCATTTCAAATTGTAATACGGAAAGGATCAAAGAACAAAAAAAAAATTTCAACAAAAAGTGCAACTTTCTGCTACCAAATAAATTAGTTTTATTGCTGTTGTTTTAACATCGACTGATCAAAAAGTAACACTAAACATTTAATGCTCCCCAATTCTTCCAATTCTTTTGGAGTGCTGGTATAATTTTAAAGCTCTACGCTTAAAAGTTTATGAAATCTAATTCACGCTGCATGCGCAGCTTTAAGCACATGCGACGTGCATCTGTCTCATATTCAGCGCGACAGCGATCTACATTGACGCGATGTGGCAAGGGTAGTTTAAGGCGATAAACAGGTGTTGCCAGATCAACATTCGTTTCGGTTATGGTTAAGTCCATTTTCTCAGCAGCAACAGTTTCTTCGGGCAGCTCTATAATGATCACTAAATCTTCACAGCTGGCAGAAGCGCTGCTGCGATTGCCCATCTGAAAAAAATAAAATTATTTGAACTGCATAAAACAAACTTGGGATTGGAGTGGGATTTCTCTCTCTCTCTCTCTCTCTCTCTCTCTCTCTCCCTCTCTCTCTCTTTCTCTCTCTCTCTCACCTGCAGGAAAACATCCTCTGTGCAGACAGCCTGACGATAATTAATTTTGTAAACAGGACATTTGCGCGTCTCCAAGAGCTCCATGTCTTCCTTTTCCTGCTCTGCCTGCCATTCGGCAATTGTTGTTGCTGTTGGCTTTTTGACAGCCGGCGTTGCGTTGCTGTTGTCCGCCGACTTTGACTGTTGACCATTGCAATTTGGTGCTGCTGTTTTTGCTGGTCCAATATTTGCCGGATCTTTAAAAAGTTTTTTAATTACGAAAAATGTTATTGAGTTACATTTTTTTCTGCTCACTCAGACTATTACGCATCAGCGGCTTCTCGGCTTCGTCGTCATCGGAGCCAGAGTCATCGACATCGCGACTCTGCTCTGGATTTAGCAATTTCTGCAGAAGACGCAAATTATCTGGATTCTCAAACATTGACATTCTTGCAAATAATAAATTGTTGGTCGAAAAGTAAAACACGTACAAAGAAATAGACAACTTAAATATATTTTATTGATTAAACAAACTGCTGTTGCTATAGTGAGCTACAGTAAGGGCAATAAATATTTGTCTAGTACTTTTTTCAATGCAGCTTTCCTGCAAGCATTCCCAGCCAGCGTTTTCGGTCTCAAAAGAGTCGTTCGCATTCTGATCTCTAAAGTTCAGAGAAACGGAATTAAGTGCTTGTTGACCGTCAGTGACTCTTTAAAAGGAGTCGTTTGCGATGCATCAAAAAGACGCTTTAACGCGTCGCACAGTGAACGTCTCCATATAAGCGATGGACAAAAATAGAAGGAGTGCTTCTATGACAATGCAATTTTGTAGGCTTAATTATTATAAGCCAATTAAGAAAAATTATGAAAATGGTTGAAATCGGTTAGACCCTAGGGGTACCTCTCTTAAATCTATATTAATTTTTTACTTCATTTTGTATAAGAGGTACATACATAAGTCTACCGATCTTAACAAAAATTCGTCAGAAGGCTAGTCAAATAGAGTTATAGATGTGTACTGAAAATAATCGAAATCGCTTGAACCCTGCGGGTACCTCCTTTGGACCTATATAAATATTTTACTTGATTTTGTATTGGAGGTTAATGCAAACGTTGGCCGATCTTAACAAAAATTCGTCAGAAATGTAGTGAAATGAAGTTATATATGTGAACTAAAAATAATCGAAATCGTTTAACCCTACGGGTTCCTCTTTTGGACCTATATATATATTTTACTTGATTTTGTATGGGAGGTTAATACAAACGACGGCCGATCTTAGCAAAAATTCGTTAAAAAGGTAGTAAAATAAAGTTACAGATGTGTACTGAAAATAATCGAAATCGGTTCAACCCTACGGGACCTGCTTTGCACCCATATTATTGGTATTTTACTTGATTTTGTATGGGAGGTACATACAAAGATTGTCCGATCTTAACAAAAATTCGTCAAAATGATAGTGAAATAAAGTAACAGATGTGTACTGAAAATGGTCGGAATCGGCTACCTCCCTAGCACCTCTATTAATTTTGTATTTGATTTTGTATGTACATTTTTAATTATAAGCATTTTTAAAAAAATATATATTATATATATTTGTAGGACGTAGAAGGAAAAGTTATTTTCGGTTCCTAGTTGTATAATATATTTATTTTGATAATCCGAAAAAAACGAGACTTTATAAGGTTTTGTTTTTCTATCAAAATATGTAAATTTTCATGATTTTTCTTTCGAATTTATGTAATTTTGCAACCACTTAACTACTATATTTTTTTCGATAATATATTTGAAATTTTAATAATTAAATATGCTTAGTATTAAAATTTCGAAAGAAAAATACCCCTAAATAAATCTGAAGCATAAATGTGATATTTACAAATGTTTTCACAAAAATCGGCCCAGTACTTTTGGAGTAAGTCGTAACCTTAAAATTTCACTTCATTTTATATAATAGTACTACAACTCAAGTACAAAAATTATATATAATTATAATACATGTTTTAGATATTTTCCATGGATTTTTTTAAGCCCCCAATGAAACCTAACAACTTAATACTTCCAACACCAAAATGGTCTCAAAATCGGGAAAAAGGATATTTTACGTGGAATTTTTTTAAACCACCAACAAAACCCAGACAAGGATATTTTAGGTGGAATTTTTTTAAATTCCCAATTTGGTAGTTCTTGACCTTATGTTAGTGAAACTGAACATTTCACGGGGTAAGGGACAGTGTTACCAACTCCCAAAAATATTTATCCCTAAAGCTATAATTACTTGGGAATCCCCCCAAAACAAAAAAAGATCAATTAACATTTTGTTATAATCTTTAGTTATAAATGATTTAATATTTACAAAAGAAAAATAGGTTTCTTCGATTTTTATTCAAAACGCGATTTCAAATTTTTGTTGTAAACTTTGACATTCACATTCATTCATTCACAAGTTTTACAGCTTTAGCAAAATATTTAGACGTCACGTTTACCTTGTTTTTTTACACCATGGTAACGAGCAGGGAATGAAAAAAAGGGAAAAAATTGAGGAGTGAATGCATAGAAAAATTGGAATAAATTCAAAAACTTCTCAAAAAATTGAGTTTCCAATGCTTAAGAATATCAAAAAGTCTCTAAAGAAATCCCTAAAAATATAAAATACCTAAAAAATCCACTTTTTTTCCCCTTAATTTAAACCCCTAAGTTGGGGACACTGGGAAGGGATGCTATAAATTGCCATTGTATATTTTTTGCTTGTAAATATTTTAAATTGAATATTCTTTTGAATCTTTTCAATCTTATGTTGTCATAAATTTCCAAAAATATTGAATTGGAAAAAATTCGTTGAATCGAAAGCATATACAAATAAGTTTTGAATAAACAATCGAACAATTAGTTCTGTTAAATCAAATCGTGTTTCATTCAACGACATTTTCTCATTTCCAACACCAAAATCGCTGGAATGTCGGGAAAAGAGATATTTTTCCAGGGATTTTTTAGCTCCCAAACCACAAAAACCATTCCATTTCATGGAATGCCTTCTTGAAGCTCTCCTGAAAAACATCTACTAGAATCCTTTGATTGAAGGGCTCAAAGAAATCTTCTATTGAAAAAGTCCTAGAAGCACTTCTAGATAAGACTAAGGAAAGCATTCCACCCAATGACATGCACATGTTAAAAGAATGCCGTCTGGGTATGAAAGTCGAAGGGATGGAATTCAAGACTTTCCCTTCCTTTTTAGCTTCTTTTGGAAGCACTTTTTTTTGGTGGGCTATTGAAGAAATAGAAAAAAAATCAATCTAAAATTAAAGTTCTAGCTTTGAAAGTGAATAAATCGGTCATGTTAAAAAGGATTGCATTAATTTTTTTTTTCGTTTGAAATTTTGATTAACTGTCCGACAAATAATAATACCAAAAATAAATAAATACTGATTTTATTTCGAATTACATTCGGAGTTGAAGAAAAAGCGTAAGGAACTTCGTTCCTGACGACGGTCCCCCGACCGCACCACTTTTTTTATTGTTGCCGCAACATCTTCCACTAAAAATACACAACTGAAAAGCAAGTCATCATGCGTTTCTATGCATTTTTGCAGCAATCTACTTTTCTACGTTAATAAGCGTCAGTTAAGATCTCTGCGCATTTTGTTGTAAACAAAGTCGTATAGCATAAAATAAGGGTTGCAAAATAATCGCGCTCATAACACAAACGCGTTAATGCTGGCAAAGTGACGATATTAATTAAGATAAATTCAGCATTTTTCAAAACGTTTCAAAAAACAGCTACAATAGACTATTCTTAAAGTCTTTTTGGTCTTTTTTAAGGGAGCACAACTAGTTTTCTAAGAGTAAAATATTTGAAAAGTATTCTCTAAAAACTAATCGGATTATAGTTTATGGAGATAAATAACTTTTAATTGGGCCTTTTTATCTGCATGCACATTGTAGTCAAAATTCGTAGTTTGAAATTTTTCTCACTTATTCTGTACAAAATTGTCCTACTGGTGGAAGAAGGATTTTTTTTTATGGACGATTATATTTTTATTTTTTTTTGCCGAAAATATGAGTGAAATTTTGGTAAAATAAGCAACTCTGAATTTCAACATACGCCATTTTTCGAACAATCAGAATTTTTCAAATCGCTTCCTTTATCAGGGGCATTATTTTATTAACTAATAAAACTCTTTTTTATTTTGGATGATCCAGTGACAAGCAGCTGGGATGACGTCATAACACCTTTTTTTTTGATCCCTTGCAAATTTGATGTTCCCACTAATTACTCCAATATTTTGTCATAAAAATTAATATTTTTTTCAAATATGTATATTAGGGTGTCCCAAAAATTTGTATATTTTTTTTTATTTTGACAGATGTCAAATTTCTTGTTTAGGATTTTTTTTGGTCACACATTAAAACAATTTATAACAAATTTTTTTTACATGAAAGATATATACATTAGGGTGTCCCAAAAAAAAATCGTGTCTTTTGAAAAATCAGTTTTGTTGGTAAATTGAATTTAGAACCATAATCTTTTAAGCAAAATGGTTTAAAAAAATCGTGTCCCCTCAAATTTTGTCTGCTATGACATTTCCAAATTTCATTTTCATCGGATTATTATTTGCTGGCTGCCCAAAACGATTAAAAAATAAAAATATAAATACAAAAAACTACTTGTTGTAACTTTTAATCCAAAAATATATATCTAACGACCCTATGAATATTTTCTTCATTGTGCATTCCAACAACCATTATCTAAAATTTAAGACCAATAACAATAATGAAAATGGAGTTGTCTAAGAGGTATTGATTTATAATGAAATAATCTATAGTAATAAAACTCATTTTCTGTTTGTTTGTTTGTTTGTTTGACCTTTATACAAATCTAAACGGCTCAACGGATTTTGCTCAAACTAGGTATACATATTAAGTGCCTCCCAACTTAAAATGTTACATACTTAGTTTTTGCCACGCCCCCTCTGAAATTTTTCAACTAACGGTAAATTTTTTATTATAAAACTTTTTACCATCGGAGATTTTTTTGTATTTAATTTTAAAAAATTTCTGTTATTATGACATCAAAAACATTCACATATCTTCAAAATTGGAGAAATTTTCAGTATAACGACTTTTTCATAAAACATCGTTGCCTAAGAATGAGAAAAACACGAACTCAACTAAATCGGGCTAGTGGTTGTCGAGCTATGTCAAACAACAGGGCCTAAAACGTGATAAATTCCCCAATACGATAGTACTAACTTCAAATCGATATTAAAAATATTTTGGCAGGTAAGAAGGCAAAACGAATGATGCAGAAATTCTTCTTTTTGGGTCTAATTTCACATACAGTTCTCAGAATTGAGTTGGCAAATCATGTGTTGTACTGTGTTATTTTACCTGTAAATATAAAATATAAGGGCAATTACTAGAAGTGACACTACTTAAAAAATTATATAAAAAAAACTAAAAAAGAACCCATTTTTATTTTTTGATATGGTATAGGTGAAGGATAAACCTTTCTAAAAAAGCAATACACTGTAAAAAAAACCCTTGATGTTTTTGGATTTTTCGTTAGCTAAAATTTTCTTTTTTTTATAAATTTTTTACAGTGTAATTTTTTTTTGTGTCATAAAACGTGTCATAAAGCCTGTTAAAATATCTTTTTAATGATACCAAGATCATGAAAATCGGTTCAGCCGATTCTGAGTTATTGTAGTTTAAATGGAGCTCTTTTTGACCATTTTCGCGTTTTTTCGAAAACTTTCCCACTGTGCCACGCCCAAAAAATCGCAAAACAGTCATTTCTAAAAATGAGAGTTTGTTTGTATTAATCAAATTTAGCTATAAACAAAATTTCATCGATATCTGATGATGTGGTCGGGTTCAAAATTTCAGTTTTATCTCGATTTTTAAATGAAATTCATCTATAGTGATCATCTACTTATATGATTTAAAACTCATTTTCTGTTTGTTTGTTTGTTTGTTTGACCTTTATACAAATCTAAACGGCTCAACGACTTTTGCTCAAAATAGGTATACATATTAAGTGCATCCCAACTTAAAATGTTACATACTTAGTTTTTGCCACGCCCCCTCTGAAATTTTTCAACTAACGGTAATTTTGTTATTATAAAACTTTTTAGCATAGGAGATTTTTGTGTATTTAATTTTAAAATTTTTTTGTTATTTTGACATCAAAAACATTCACATATCTTCAAAATTGGAGAAATTTTCAGTATAACGACTTTTTCATAAAACATCGTTGCCTAAGAATGAGAAAAAAACGACATGAAAATCAAAGTTTGGTCTTTCGATGCAAATATCTCCGCTGTCCATTAATATATTTCATTCAAATTTTTTTTGTTCAAAAGTTTAATAAAATCACTTTACAAAAATAGGTTGAACTGTACCGTTAAGTCAGTGTGTATATGTTTTATGATTATGTCAAAAAAGGTCCAAAAAATTGACTTTTTACTCAAAAAATGACTCAAAAATTGTTGTTGTTGTAAAAACGAAATCAATTAAAAATTGCACATCTGGCTACCTTTCATATGACATAGCATTTATTTGCAAAAATTCTTCCAGCTAAGCGCAAAAATTATTTTACTGTTTTTGTCATCAAAACAACAAGGGTTTTTGATATTTTCGCGAAATTTATTTTTTCCCAAATTTTGTTTTTATATTTTTTACAAAAAAGTCAAGTCTCAAAAATAATTTATGTGAAAAATTACCCCAATATCTCTTTCCAATCAAAAGTTATGGCAAAAAATCTATTTTTTCATACAATTGACTATTAATAAAACTTAGTTTTGTGTTAAAATTCTCTATATAGTTTGAACGTCCCCATATATCTCTAAGAATGCAGTTGTGTGTCTAAAGTAATTACGAACATTTTGGATTTTGTGTCACCGTTGTCATTTAGTTCTTTATCAATGGTTCTTTAAATGTTGTATATATATCACAATTTTATCGAAAAGATGACTGTGAATAAGAATGCTGTAAAAATTAATATTTTCATGTAATCAGTTTAAGCTATATGGCGATATAAAAAAAAAATGCGCATCTGGTCAGCACAATTATTTTATTAGTTTTGATCTGTGCGTTAAATTCACAGATAGATGGCGCCACATGTGTAAGATGTGTGGATACAAACTAAACGTACACCTTGCGTTGAATAGCTGAATTATGTTTTTCAAAAGTTTCTTCAAATTTAACCCAACACGATTGGGATTACAGACAGATGGCGCTATTTTTTGCTTACAAAAGAATATCTGATGTTCTTATGCAGCTAGCAGATAAGTTTTGCGAAATATTTTGCGAAAATGGTATTGCTACCAAACTTTTAAAAAGTAAAATAATGCAGTTCTGCCAGTTTTTTTTAGAAATTTTAGTAGGTACTATCATTTTTAGCACAACGAATTTTCATAAAACATTGATAGCTAATAATGAGAAAAAAATTATATGAAAATCAAAGTATTTACTTTAAATGCCAATAACTCTGCTGTTTTTAACATATTTCATTAACATTTTTTTTTTTTGTTAAAAAGTTCAATATGTTTTTTAATATAAATCTTTGTTTAGACGTTAAAATGTCCATATCTCAAGGACGCATTGAGTCCCACCATAATTTTTATTTTGTTGAAAAGGTAATTGTGCTTGCTTTAAGATTGAGTAAATATAAAAATTCTTTTTAATTTTTAAAATCTGTTTTTCGTACCGCTTCTTTGAATTCAATTAGCTCACCGCAAGAGATGGAACCACCAACAACAAAAATTTTCCTAAACTTTTTTGGATCAATATTCGTTCAATTACCTAGCAAACGGTGGATAAATAAAATTAAATAAAATAAAATTCAAATAAAATTCAACATGTTTTTCATTATTCCCGATTTTAAAAAACATTTAATCGCGAAGTGTATGTTAATGTTTATATAAATGACTCTCGAGTAACACCGGGTATATCAGCTAGTTCTAAATAAAAGTATTTATTCATCTATATAGGTAACTCTAAGAAGTGAGCCACAGACCACCAAATAATTATCATATGAAAACGAAATGTGGATATGTCATAACAGACAAAATTTGAGGGTACACGTTTTTTTTTTTAAACATTTTGCTTAAAAGATAATGGCTCTGAATTCGATTTACCAGCAAAACTGATTTTTCCCCATACAAATCGTATGGGAAAATTAGAAAATTAATACGCGACCTCTAAACCTTTACCAATTGAGATGCGCTTCACAGAGGGTGTTTCTAAGGCCAAATGGAGGTAGAAAATCCGTGGACACCAAACACGATTTTTTTTGGGGCACCCTAATGTATATATCTTTCATGTAAAAAAAAATTTGCTGTTCCAACTACTTTTGCCCCCTTAAATCAAAATCTTCGTTAGACCTTTCAACTTCTTAAAGCAGCTTCTCAAAAAAAAAGCTTTGCTCAAATACTATCAACAAAAAGTAGTTAATTTAGTAGTAAATCCTTGCTGTTTTTGCTCCTTTTTGTGGCAGTTTATATGCATTTGTTTGCCTGTGTGTGCGTGTGTGTGTGTGTGTGTTTGCGTGTGTGTGTGTGTTTGCGTGTGTTTGCGTGGCTCGCTGAATTACTGCTAAAATGTGCTTGAAAAATTGTAGTCGTTAGGTTCTCATGTTTGACTTTAGCCTATTAGCAGAAGTTTGTGTGCTTAATTCTTATTGTTGTTACTGCTGTTTTGTGGTATTTTCTGCTGCTGATACTGCTGCTGTTGTTGTTTTTGTTTTAAGCTACTGCCGTTATGTTTTTGTGCTTGTTTTAGCAGCAATGATTGCCACTTTTGCTCCACTTGAACTTTGCATGTTGCAGCAACTTTGAACGAATTAGTGGAGCAGAACATGACAACGAAAGGCTAAAGAGTCGACGAACAACAACTAAATCATCATTATTAAAAATTGTAGTTTTAAAAATATGCAAAAATTGCTTCGGCATTGAAAAGTTTTTGTATTTATTACCTTCAGAAAGCTGCAGTATGTTTTAACACCAGATTTTTTCAAAATTAAAAATTGAAAATCGAAAGAAAAATATTTTCCTCAAAAAAGTAAAAAATTGATAAATTTTTAAATAATAAACAATAAATGAATAACAAAGAGAAGGCGTTGTTCAACTCAGTTTTTTTTTTTTTTTTTTGTGAAGCACAATATGCAGAACGAATACTATGAAAGAGCGAAGAAAAAGTTTTTATCACTCGGAATATTTAACATAAGAGCGCTCATGTTTTTTTCTTCACTAATGACGAAAGCAAAGTGAATCGTTCGTTAATTGAATAATATTGATTGGGAGAAGTGCACTTTTTATTTTCAATTGAGAGTTTTTGCGGACCCTGCATGCACATTAAGGTGGATCGTTTTGTTTAGGGGTAAAAAAACACTTTTTTCGACACTCTTATTCTGGGAGCTGGATTCAAGTAGATCTTAAATCCGAAAGGATATCGAAATCGGTGGAATCGTCATCCAGCAGTATTGATTTTAAAAAATCACTTTTTTGCCAAAAATCACCGGTTTTTTCGCCGTAAGTTTTTATCAATCTAAAATAACTACCCAAAAGTTGGGTGCAAATGAAAGGTATCTCAGACCCCAAGGTTCTAAATAGAAAGATGGTTAGATTCAAGAAATTTTTTAGTGCAACAAGGTTCAAAATTCGGTCAACATTTTGGGTATTTTTCACTAAAATCGCTATAAGTTTGCCATTTTTCAGTAAATTTGGGAAAACTAAGTATTGTTCAAAAAGACTTGGTGTAATCTATTGATATATAAAAAAAAATAAAAAAATCAAAACAATTTTTTTTTAAACTTTTTTGGAAAGTATTTTTGAAAGGGCATTTTTCACAAAAATCTATAAATCCACTAATTTTCAGTAAATTTAAGAAAATTTACTGTTTTTAAAATGGTGTGGCTTTGAAGAGGCTTCACCTTTCGTAGTGAACAATCAAAAATTAACATATTTATAGCGAATTAACAGCAAATTTATAGCGATTTTAGTGAAACGTACCCAAAATGTTGACCGAATTCTGAACACTGTTGCACTAAAAAATTTCTTGAATCTAAAAATTTTCCTATTTACAACTTTGGTGTCCCAGATACCATTCATTTGCACCCATTTTTTAGGCAGTTATTTTAGATTGATAAAAAGTTACGCCGAAAAAAGCGGTGATTTTTGGTGAAAACGTGATTTTTTAAATCAAAACCGCTGGATGATGGTTCCACCGATTTCGATATCCTTTTGTATTTAAGATCTACTCGAATCCAGCTCCCAGAATATGAGTGTCGAAAAAAAGGTTTTTTTTATCCACCTTAATGCACGTGCTCTTCAATATTTCCTTCAAATCAAGTTAAGCTACTTGTCAAAATTTTTAAATAATTATCATGAGTGAACAAGTAACATTCCCTGTAGGATAGCCGTACAGAAGATAATTTTCGGAAAATTTTTTAATAGAGTTATTTTTGTACGTTTTATCATTTTAGCTGTAAAAGTTAAATAAAAATAATGTTCAGCTGTTTGAAGATACAAGTATGAGAAACAATATTAGTAACTGTAAATAGCTAAAATAACAAAAAAAAAATTTTATATATAGCATAAACTTTGTTGTTCCGTTTTGAGTCTGAACTATTTAAAAAAAAAACGATTCCATTGCGAATTCGCATTACTTAAAAAAAAATTCCAAAACGTATTCGTAAATTAAGTCCATTCCGAGTCCGTGACGAGTCCGAAAAAGTGAAAAAAGCGGACTCGTATTTTTGAAAGGAATTTCATACGAAAAAGAATCGGATAAAAAATACGAAGAAGTAAATCCGTATCGAATTCGTAACGAATCCGTTTGGCACACTGGGTATTCATAAATGTACACACACACAGAGCTACCGCACTGCTCGACAAAACAGTTTTATAAAAAACCACAACCATAAACGATTAGCTTCGACATAGTTTTCACACACACACACACACACTCATACACGCACAAACCCGCACTCACGCACACACACACACACACACACACACACACTTTTCATAGAAACAATAAAGCTTGTGACAATAAACATTGCTGGAGCTGAGATTGCGGCTGGAGGCTGGGTGCCGTAAAACTTTTCACATTCATTTGACACAATTGAATAATAAAACAATAAATTTTTTATAAATTCTAATCGAAATAGTTTTGCAAAGAGCTATAATTATAAAGTGATTCTCAAGAATACAAGTATTTCAGCAAAGTCTTTTGTTTTGTTTGGCAGGCAGTTAGTTGGAAGAAAAAGAAGAAGAAGAAGAAGAATGTTAAAAACAAGAGAAAATTGCAAGCTAAGCTTTTTCTCTCTCTCTTTTTTATTCCCAATATATGAAGAAAGAATTAAAATTTTGGTATGAGAAACAAAAATAGATATAAAAATAATTAAATTAACTTTTACATGTAAGTTAAGAGAGCTGTAATGGAGAGCTTTGGCAAACAAAGCTTACATTTTTTGCTGAAGGCAAGAAACTTTTGCAAGAAAGTGTGAAAAGGTGACGAAAAACTGCTTTGGTAAAGTTAATAAAAGTTTTGTCACAAAAGAATAAAGCGACCGCAGCAATACACTGAGAGTAATGTAAAAGAAGAAGTTCCAAAACTTTTTTAAAAACTTAAATTGCTGTTAAATATGTTTTAAGAAGAAATCAAGCTGCAAATTTGCTTTTTTTATGTCCAAAAATTGGCTTTGACAATTGAAGGTAGTCAGCAAAGTCGAAAAAGTGTGGTATTGATCGACTTATAAACTCAACAATTTAAAAAATTTTTCAATTTTTGGCTTTATTTCTAGAGATTGAAAAGAAAAAAACTTCGTTGATACTTCTTTTTTTTTTGTTTTCGCAAATATATGATTTTTGCTTTTTACCAAAAATTGACCGTGTACATTAAATTATAAAATAAAATTTCGACAGCGCAAAGCTTTTTCTTGACTCTACCAAAGTTTAATGCCAAAACATTCTTCAAGCATTCAAAAAACATAAAGACCCTTTTATATTAGACAAACACACATACACGTGATAAGCCAGGAGCTAGCATTGAGACATCAGAATCAGTACTCTCTTTTCACCACCTTAACTTGCCCCCACCATCGATTATTTCAACATTTTAATCGTGTCCAATGCTATGTCCTGCAGCCAGGGGCTTCCTTTGAATTGTGCAAAAAAAAGACTTGCTGCTGATAGACGACAGCATTTTGCACACTTTTGTGCCAACGTTTTGCTATTGATGGGTTGTTTTTTTTTTTGTTGTGTGCCCAAAAATTTTCACACGCTTTTGCTGCAATGTAAGTTTTAATACTCCCTTCCCTTTTAGCATCTTGCGCTCATGATACTTAATTTTTTATGCTTTGTGCTTGTAAGTAGCTTTGTTAGAGTTTATTTCCAACCATTTTTTGGAGTTTTGTTTTTAATTTTTTTTTTTTTGTTACACGAAAACTTTGAAGATTTTTGCTGAAAAATGAAAGCAAAAAGTATTTGAGTTACTACGTTTTCTGCTACTCTTTTGATATGCAGCTTAGTTTTTTGATATCATTGCCATTTTCTTGCACTTTGTCGACATTGCATCGTTATGTTGTTGCCTCTGCATACGTTTCTTTTGTTAATTTTGTTGTTGTTGTTGTTCCTGTTGTGATGTTAAAAAACTTCTTCAACTGCGGCAACTTTGTGATTATGTGCATGAAAATTGCTCGGAAAATTTAGCCAGGGTAATGCCACATTTACCGTTATTTACTATTTCATGCGGTGCATAAATATTATTGTGATAAAAAATTATGCTTTTTCTTGAACTCCGAATTTAATTCGAAGTTAAATCTGTATATTTGTGGTCACAAGGAATAACAACTAAACTCAAAGTATCGTAAAAAACGATATTTTAATTGCACGAACTACGACCCATTTTTTTTAATTATATGAACCGTTACAAACAAAATATATGCATACATAAGTGATGATCAATTCTGGGCAATAAATGGATATATGCATACTTAAAAAAATTGGCAATAAAGTAAATTCCATATCGCTTTTTTACGATACTTTGAGTTTAGTCATTATTCCTTGAGACCACAGATATATTTACTTTCTTATTTCATATAATTTTTAAGGCAAATGATGTACATAAATACTAAAATCAAGACGTTTAATTTAATATTTTAGAAAAAAAAAGAATTATTTATGGAAAATTAAGATCTGAAATTCTTATGAGAGATGAAACTAGGCAGTTAGCGTTGCCAGTGATGTTTGTTTCATGACGCAACAAGGCGTTCCTCGTGTATAACTTGAATTGATTGAAAAGTAGTATTGAAAACTGGACTCAATTAAGAGCACAAAACAAAAAACACATTTTTAGGGTTCACCCTAGTTTAAAAAACTTTTTCAAATTCTTACATCAAGTTCGAAATCAGCAACCCCCAATCCTGCCAGCACATATACAGTGTATAAAACACAAAATATATTTTTAAGGTCCATCCTAGTGTAAAAAAAGTTTTAAAATTCTTAAATAAGATCCGAAATCAGCGATCTACAAAAAGTATAAAACTATAATCCACATATTTAAGGTCCACCCTAGTGGTAAAAAACTTTTTGAAATTGTAACATCGGATTACACTGTGACATGGGCGTCCACAGGGGGTAAAGGGAGGTCACTTCCCCCCCCCCCCTAGGCTTTGGAAATTTTTTAAATATGTTCAATTCAATCAAGAGCTACAAACAAAACATTTTACGGGAGAGTCAAAAACCTTTCTAAATTGTAATTCCAATTGTAAGTCGCGCTCAAACTTAGGAATTTTAGAACTTTTTTAATAAAAACGTCGTTTTTAGCTGTGGGAGTGTAAAGTTTAGCAGGAACTTTTATTTTGATAAGGTGCATCAATAACACTGTGCGCATTTTTGTATCTTTTTTCTCTGTATTTGATAACTTAAACGTTTTCCACTTAATTTTGGTATAAGGAATCTCGTGGTGACATTTACCACTTTACCGAACATTTTAGAACAAAATTTTCTTTTTTAAGATAAACCAAAAATTACTTAAGATATGCACTCATTTTCATGTTGATGGCTCTTGAACCATTAGGATTTTCATTTTGGTTTCTTGGGCAAAGTTCTTTCTATAATTCTGGCCAACAACTTTGCTGAATAAATAAATATGAAAAAATGGCTTCCAGTGGGTCTTATCGAGTGATTCTTACAAAAAGTCAAACGAAAAAACTCGAACAACATTGCGTATGAGTAACATTTTTTGCTTTGAAGCGTTGAAAGCGGGCATGTCGCTTATTTTACGGTTTTAAAGACAATTTCAAATGATTTTTCGTTATATATTTGTTCAACAAAGTTGTTGGCAAGAATAATAGAAATAACATTTTTCAAGAAACAAAATAAAAATCCTAATGGTTTAAGAGTTCACGACATGCAAATGAGTGCATATCTGGAGTAATTAAAAAAAAATGTTTTTTTTTTTTGTTTAGTTTAGTTTAGTTTGGTTTATTGTCAATAAATTTTAGTCAATTGTGGGAGAATGAGAATGGGGTTACCCCACTCTCTATTTTAATTAACACATATTACAAAATCAGAGCTGTTTTGCAGACAGTTGTGGGAGAAAGAGAATGGAGCTACCCCACTATTTTAATTAATATGTTTTTTAAACTTGAGGTAAAGCCGTTTATAAACGTAGTAAAAAAAGTAGGTGCAGAAGTGTGCATGGTCGAAAAATATTATCATGTAATGAGTATTCCTGAGTCAAAGCTGCACGCTGTGAAAATTTAAGATCGGTTAACAGGTCCAGCCTCCAATATATCGCAAACAAAGGGGGCGTGCTCTGCCCATTTTTCTTTTGGTACGTATTTCTATTCATGCCAATACCATATATTGCAAATACTGCCGCCGTTGGTCAAAAAATGCCCAAGACATGAGGATTTTAAATTTTTGGTTATATGGGCGAGGCCACGCCCCTTTGTCCACTCACAACTTTATATAGTCAAGAATTTCTTATTTCGTAAGAATACCCTATTGTGAAAATTTAATGACGATCGGTCCAGTAGTTAAGACTATATTACGATTTTTAATTTTCCTAAAAAGGGGCGCGTGGTCCCACCCACTTTTCTCCTGGTACGTATTCCTTATGCCAATACCATATGTACCAAATATCATCGACGAATGTCAAAAAATGCCCGAAATATGGCGATTTAAATTTTTGTGTTATATGGATGGTGCCACGCCCCTTTGTCCAATAAAAACTTCATATAGCCTATTATTCTTTCCAGGGTCATAGTAATATGCTGTGAAAGTTTCAGGAAAATCGGTCCAAGGGTTTGGCCTCCTATAAAGCACAAACAAACAAACAGACAGACAGACATTCATTTTTATATGCATAGATTTTTAACTTATTGTTCAATGTTGCACCTTAGTAAGCGCGGAATATCTTGTGTTATCGAATGATGTAAATATTTTGTAAATAAACCGAAAACTCGGATTTTTAAATGCAACATTTCGAAAGTTTTAAAATTATGATATTGGATCATTATAAACATAGGTTTTTTGTAAATATCTTCGGAACTACATAACCGATTTACGAGTTTGATATCTCGTTTTGAAGAACATGACAACGGCTTTCAAAAAAAGTAAAATAAAATAAAAAAAGCAAAAAAAAATAAATATATGTATATGTCATTGGTGGTACAATATGAATATTGGATTTTGCCACGCCCCTCCGCCCACATACCGAAAATGAAAAATCAGACTTCATAGTGTCACCCGCCTGAATATTCTTAAGATTTCCTGAGAATTTCATCAAAATCGGCCTAGCCGTTTTGGACTACATACGTTACATACATACACACATCCTGTTTTATATATATAGAAGATATAGATATATAGATGAGGAGATTTTTAAATCGAATACCCCTATTAAAAAATTTTCACTAGGTTTTTTCAGTCAGTTTGACTCTTTTTTCTCTTGCACTTCTGACGTCATATGCACGTGCTCACAAAGAGAGCGGACATGCGCAAGGCGGAATCTTAAATATATAATTCTTGGTGCCGCACAGTGTAATCAATCAAAAGTCGACTTTAAATCGATTGTACTTTACGGCTTTTTTGATTTTCTGTGACGATATTTTGGTCGATATTGTGGCGACCGTAGCCTAGTGGGTAGAGTGCGTGCCCCTAAGCTAAGGAACCGCGGTAGCCCGGGTTCAATTCCAGCTCAGACATAAAGTTTTTTCAATTGAATTAATTTTTTGTTCGGTCGTCACCTTTCTGCAGACAATGGCAAACCTTAGAGAGTAAAAATTGCCGCGTAAAGCTTCTTGAGAACATGAGCCGTTCGGAGTCGACATAAAACACGTAGGCCCAGTTCTCAGTTATTTGTGATCAAATATTTAATAGCACGCACAACACAATTGATCAATAGAAGCTAGGTCAAAGTCCTTCCAAGGGCAGTAATGGCCAGTTTATTTTTATTTCTTATTTTATATTTTCGATATTTTCATTATAAGTGTTAGTTAATTTTGAAGAGAACTCAAAAATAATTTTTTTAAGGTATATTTATAAATAAAGCTAAGCTAAACCCTGCATGCATTATTATGCATGCATTATTAAGTAGTATGTTGTACCCGTCGCAGTGATAAGTTACGATACCATTTCATTTACCCTTGTTTCACAGGCACTTTTCAATACGTATTCTTACATTCAGAAAATTTTGTGTGTAAATACTACTAATAACTGCGTCCATTCTACGATTTTTATTCGTAGTCTTTAGTCACGAATGGAATTCGTAGATTGGACGTAGTTTTGTACATATTACAAATATTTTATTCGTATTCGTACAAAAACAAATGTATATTGTACGAATACATTTGTTACATTTACTAGTTACGAAAAAAAAACATTCTATCTGAGCTGGGTTTTGAACCACGGTTTTTTAGCTTACGAGCCACGTACTCTTTCATTAGACTACGGCCCCCCTGCAATCATTCATTTCCTTATATTCGTTAATTGTTCAACAAAGCAGGCTGAAAGATTTCGGTTGTACATTTTTAAACTCAACTAATACTTCGTAAATTCTACGAATAATGCGTACGGTCACAACCTAGGAATTCATTTTATCTACTGATATTAATTTTAATTCGTAAATATTACGAAGCCATTAGTAAATACTACGAAAGTAAAGGAAGAAATTACGAAGTTATTCGTACGAGAAATTAAGAAATGATAAGGAATGATATTCCTATTAGTCGAAGACCATTTTTCGGAGCAACAGCTAGTAAACACATGACTATATGCTTCATACAGATGACATATCAAAAAAATTACATACCGAATTTCATCTGGGTGTCAAAATTAAGTTTTTGCCAGACATCTTTTTTGTTTTGTCTCCCTTGACCCTTAAAATTAAAGATATAAACAAAAATATATGCTGGCGTTACGTTACAAAAAACGAAAGTGATTTTGGACTTTGATTACAAAACATGCAAAACTCTCTGAATTTGGCAAGAATATTTGTATACAGCTTTTTTTAAAAAGGTTTAAAATAACATAAGTTTATTTTCCAAGTGATTAAATTAAGAAATCTTTTCTGGGTTTTTTTTTATTAGGCTTTTTGATCTGGTGTTACGTTACTAGCGTAAAGTTACTAAAATTTCAATTGTAGTTCAATTGGGTAATTAAGTAATTAGGTAGTTAAGTAATTAATTAATTTAGTAACTATAAACCTAATTTATTATATTGTCCTTTCCTTGTCTCAAAAAGTTTTTCATTATTTTTAGCCGACGCCTTCCATTTTTACTTAAACAAAAAGTTTACAAAACGTTTACTAAACATTTACGAAAAAGAAAAGCTGCATTTGTGAAACAGTGCAGACGATTTTATCATCATGGTTAATGAATTTAGGTAGAAATTGCTTAAATTAATAAAATTAAAATGTTTCTCTTAGATAATGTCATCAAATAATAAGTTTTTCACAATTTTTAATTTTTTGGTCAAGGTAGACTTTTCTGTGGAAATGCCCATATCTAAAAATTAACCTTTTCTTCCAGTTTCACAAAAAAATTTTTACAAAATTTATCAAAATAACAGATGGACCGATGACGTCAGATGAATTGTACAGATAGAAAAACATACAAAATTAGAGACGGTTCTTATTCAAAAATGAACAGACGCAAATACAAACGACATTTCCAAACCACAGTTTTATATGTTCCACACTTTCAGCAGTTAAAAACCATTTGTAATTTTTGACGTGTCATGTGTATGAAACAAATAGAGTAGAGAGTAATGGGAATATAAACCAATAACGCATATGAACTTGGACCATAAGCACATTCATGTTTTAAAGTAATTAAACTCGAGAAGAAAACAAAGTTAAATAAATTTAAAAACTAAATGTTTTCCCAAAAGTCGGCTTAAAAACAATCGTTTTTCTGTCATAAAGATGATCCAATTTGGTTAATTTTTTTAATTTTTCATAAATTTAATAAAATTTCTAACAATCTTGCAGCATTTAAATTTGAGAAAATTGCAGCGATCTAGGCGAGGGCAAAGCTTCTAATTCAAAAGCGAACAAAGTATTAGAAAATTTTGAATAAAGTAGGTTAATCAAGCATTAGATCAAGCACTAATTTTTAAGAAAATCTGATGGCAAATTTTTGTAAAAGAAAACGCTTTTACATTAGAATATCTTATGGTCAAAAGTTTTTTTAACTAAATTTTAAATAGGAAACTCAATTTGAAACATTTACTTTATACTTCTTCAAGTTCACGTTTTTTAACAGGTGTTTACCCATTTTGAGAATTTTCTGGATTTTTTTACGTCACGTGCTTATATTACATTCAGGATTCAAAATCATTGCAGGGAGTTTTTAGAATATGTTAAGAACATGAATAGAGCCTAAAACCTTTCGAAACATGTACCTGTTTATATATTTATATATATTTATGTTTATATATTCTGGAATATGTTAAGAACATGAATAGAGCCCAAAACCTTTCGAAACATATGCCTGTTTATATATTTATTCATACTTTTGAATTAAAAAAATAATTTTTTTAAATAATTCATATAATAAATAGGTATGTTTCCAAACTCGATTTTAGTAACTTGCATGCTGCTGAAACTGATGCTTGTTAAAAAAAGAAATAAGTCATTTGATGTTCATGCGGGGTACATTTCAATAATAGCGACAACTCTTATGCTTAATTTTTGCGGATTCTATGGATTTTTACCTCCTTAATTCAAATCTGATTAATTTCAGTCCGCTTGCAATTGGTTTTATTAATTTAAAAAAATTTTTGTATTCTTATTTGAAAAGAGGAAATCTTGGGGATTAAATTGCAATTAATGCGATTTTTTGAGGATAAAGAAGACCTCACATTATTTAATTTACTAAATTACTAAGAATATTTGTTGAGCAAAATATTTTTGAACTTACACGAAAAAAAAATGTAATTTCAAGATGTTTCGGGCATGATACGAGAAAGATTCTTACCCCATCTTTGAAATGTATATAATTGCCTTATGAGTACAAGCATGTGTCAACCAGCGTATCATGATAACAAAATTAGTACCAAAAATCTCAGAAAATAGAATTATATCGATTACATTTTCTGTATATGCATTCTAGACTCCTTTATGCCTTTCCCCCCCCCCCCCCTAGAATAAATTCTGCGGACTCCCTTGACTACATACATACTTAATGACGTAATTGAGTCAACGCATTTTGCTGATACAAAAATTTGTGCTTGAATTGGTGTATCAACGCAGAATTTTTTGCTGCATTACCCATGTCTAAAGGCCCAATCAAAAAATAGACGAGTTGCTCCGTAACGAGTAAAAACGTAAGTGTTCGGTTAAATACATTTTAATGTAGTTACTTAAAATCAGCAAACGTAACTGAATGAAACTAAACTAAACAGTTTGACAAAACGTATTATTGCGTAAGAACCGAACTACACTCTAAAAAGTTTTTGTTGAATTTTACTACAATACTTGTAGGCAAACAGTTTTGCGGCTGTTGCTATAGTAAATTTACACACCGTTATTTAATTCAACATATTGTTTACTATTGACTTATTGTGAAATTCAACAAAAAGTGTTTAAATTTGAATTAAATATGTAGCAATATTAATGAAAAAATATTGATATTGCAGCAAAATTCAACATTAATTGCTATCATTTATGTAGTACCATAACAAAATTACTACTCTCATGTTAGTGAAATTCAATAGCTTGAATTTATTTTTACTACAATTGATGTAATCAATTAAATTTAAATTGATATTATAGTAAATGCAACATTGTTTGCTTTGACATGGTTTAAAACACAATTTAATATTTCTTAAAACTTCACACTTGACGGCACGTGCAGAAATAAATTTAGTTTATCTTTACTGCTTATTCCTTTATTAAATTATCACTATAAACACCAGAATGAGGAATAAACACTATCATAAAGAAATTCCTGCCGATGCGATCCTAAAGAAAAAAACAAATGATATGCAGATATTTTTTTTAGATTTTTATTGAATTAATCACATATTGCTCTCATATACCTATTGTTACAACACAATTATTACAACACAAGGCACTACAACACAATAAAACTTTTAATAAAAAATTGAGTTATTACTGATATCCGTACACGTTGATAAACAGAGTTGACTGAACATCTGTTGAAAATCTTGTATATGTTGAATATTCAACATCTGTTTCATTAGTTCAATTTATGTAGTAATATAAGGCATTGCAGTTGATATTGCAGCAAAATTCAACATTTTTTGCTTAATTTTGCTAAGAATAGTGTTTAATGGTAAATATTTAAAGATCAATATAAGATTTATAGTAAAATTACACATCAGTTGAAATTTATACAAAAAACTACTATAGTAATTATAGTAAATTTACATTTATTTTTTAGAGTGTACTATCGTAGCAACTCGTCAACAACAGCTGTGCAGAGTGCGTTTTTATTTTATTTTCATCAAATTGCTTCAATTTCACCATTATTTAACTCATCTTTCACAAATCTTTATTAAAAATTCAAAAATGCACAAATTAAATAAATAAATAACACTCGATTGCCAACTGATCAGCTGTTTCAGACGAGTTGAGCAACTCGTTTCATTTTGGATTAAATTCATAAACATCCGTAACGAGTGCAGACGTTCGCCAAGTTGCTATTATCTCGTTTCGTCTATTTTGGCTGGGTCTTAAGCTGTAGTTTACAGTTATATTTTTTCTTAGAGCAGTTAAACTAAACTTACTAGACATTTTCTTTTTTTTTTTTTTTTGCTCTACCAACGCGCCATACTCAAAAAATGTACTTCATTCCTCAACGCCAACTCAAAATCTCAGTGCGGTGATTAAAATGCTATTAATACAAAAATCATAGCACTTCAAACTACTTCATGACGCAATTGAGTTATCGCATTTTGCTTGAATTGATGTATCAACTCAGAATTTTTTTTTTGCGTTACCCATGTCTAACGTGTAGTTTACAACTTCTACTTTTTACGTTGGTTTTACACTATTTACTCAACTTTATTTTACTAAAACTGTATTTAATATCAACTTAGTTTACATACAAAAAATACAGAAACTTATGTTTGAAAAACAAAAGACAACCTGTCGCCACACATGCACACAAATATTTGTGCCCGATATTTTCTGTTCAACCTCATTAAATTCTATTTCCGTTATGCAGCTATCTCACTTACTCAGTCACTTTGTGGCACATCCTGCTTGCATGTCGATCTGTAACAAATATTTCTACCACACAAGATGCATCAAAATTGGAACGCAACAAACAGTGAGCAGCAAGCAACACAGACTAAAAGACTGTCAGTAAACGAGCTAGACAAACAGACAAACAGGCAGTCAGATAGACATACAGCTGGAAAGATAGTCAGACAGTCACATGAACAGCTAGATTAGTTGTTTAGATTTATAGACGATGCTGTAGAGCGCGACATGCAGACGTCTTGCGGCAAGCAGTCTTTGTCTGAACTTTGATTTCTTCTTTCTTTCATTTCCATGTCTTGGCAGGACGAGCTGGACACATGAACTCATTTTCTCTATTTATCTTTTACCACTTTTACTTATTCTTTTGCTTATTCTTGTACTCTTAATGCATATGCCACTAGCAGAAAACTACAAGTTATATTTGGTGTAGTAGAAAAGTGATAAAAAAACTACAACAACTGATGACAAAAACCAAAAACTGTTATATAGCAACATATGTAAAGATTAAGTTGTAGAAAAATAAGCAAACGGAAAAAACAAAACACCCACACATGTTAAGCTCACACATGTCTTAAGAGCAAAAGAAAATTTGCAGCAAACGAGTGGGTGGAACAAACAGCAGATAATTTGTACCCAAAAACGCTTACAGAATTTTTGTAATAAAACTAGGGGGAAAAGTATCTAACCAGAACTTTTTTATATGCAGCACTGTATTTGCACTGTGTAACAGCAGAGTAGATTTTTTTTTGGTAACGAAAAAATGCAAACACTTGACAGAGACAATTAAATTTCTTACTTTAGGTGTAGAATTTCGAGACTGTAGAAGTTCTGCAAACTTTTCAAGCTCTAAACTGCTACTTGACTGAGAGCTGGAGTTTTAATTTTGTGTAACTTTTCCGATTTTCACAATTTTCTTCGAGTATTTCCTCTCCTTTAAAGCGACCTAGTCTTCATCTAGACGATTTTTTTCCCACACAAATTTTTTTATTTAAGCTTTATTTAGATTAAAAATGATGCTTAGCTACTATTTTTTTTAAGCTGCACGCAAAATATTTTGTGGACGAATTGCTATAAATGAAAATTATAAAGTTAGTTCATTAGTTTGTATTTATTTTTTTATATAATTAAATTCAAGCTTTTTCTAAAGTTTTTTTTTCTCAAAATTAAAATTATTTGAGCTACATTTGGCAAAAGACTCCCGTATTTAATCAACCAAAGAACAAAACTCTTGTAATTTCAAATATACTTATATCATTTGAAAAAAAAGTTGCATGCGACAAATTTCTTAAATTTTTTTTTTATGAAACAAAAGTAATGATGTGAATTTTTCAGTCATCACCAATATTAATATTTAATATTTAATATTTAATATTTAATATTTAATATTTAATATTTAATATTTAATATTTAATATTTAATATTTAATATTTAATATTTAATATTTAATATTTAATATTTAATATTTAATATTTAATATTTAATATTTAATATTTAATATTTAATATTTAATATTTAATATTTAATATTTAATATTTAATATTTAATATTTAATATTTAATATTTAATATTTAATATTTAATATTTAATATTTAATATTTAATATTTAATATTTAATATTTAATATTTAATATTTAATATTTAATATTTAATATTTAATATTTAATATTTAATATTTAATATTTAATATTTAATATTTAATATTTAATATTTAATATTTAATATTTAATATTTAATATTTAATATTTAATATTTAATATTTAATATTTAATATTTAATATTTAATATTTAATATTTAATATTTAATATTTAATATTTAATATTTAATATTTAATATTTAATATTTAATATTTAATATTTAATATTTAATATTTAATATTTAATATTTAATATTTAATATCTAATATGCAGACTAACGAATCGTAAAAATTGTATTTTTAATTTTCCATGGAATTTTCATTGGCTAGTCTACATTTCTAACGAAAATATATTCTCATAAATAGAAATAATATTGATTGAAATAAAAGTTTCATGCTATACTTATATTCTTATACTTTTAACACACTTCGTTGAAACTTCGTCCAGAGTCTATATATGGCTTTTAACTTAATCTGACAAAATTTAATTTTTAGCTCCATAGGTAAGGGTTGGGCGGCCTGATGAATTTTTGCACCACTAGCTGCATCACATACCTTCACAGCCGTATCTGCCCATTTTAAAACAGCAAACGGGCTCTAAATTTATTTTAACATAAAATTTAAAACTTATAATAGTTACTATTGAAAAGCAATTTTCGACATTGCGATTCGAAATATTTTTCCGGAATTTTCAAAAATTAAAAAAAAAAACCCAAAAATTGGGACGCGCTGTGGGCGTAAAATCCAAGTAAATGACGAAATCGACTCAAATAAAAAATAATGTATGTATATTGTCAAAGGTACATATTAACATAATTCCTACAGTGCCAGGTAATATCACTTTCGCGCTCACCTGGAGAAAACTCTAAAGTTACCGATGCAAAAATGCACCAGTAGCTGGAAATGGGTTAAGTTTATTCATATTACTTGCATATTTTTTTATATCAAAGACGCTTTATTCATAAGCTTTTTTGCCAAAAAATATCATGAAACATTTATTCAATACATAAAAGTCAAAAGCATAATATCTCAATTCCTAAAACACCAAACAAATAGACGATGTTAAACTTTGTTTAAATTACTGTTATTTTCAGTAATCATTTTAAATTGCATGCAATGCTTTTAACATAATATGCAGTACTTAGTAACCTCTCATTAAAAAAATTTGTATATTTGGTAATTTTTTCCTTATATTAAAACCTCAATATCAAGGTGAGAGCTCCCATAAAAAATGCTAAATATATTGCATGGAATACATTGCTTACACAAGCTTAATATATTGCATGTAATACATTTTTAACGAAAGTCTAAAGTTCCATGCGATAAATTTTTTAGAGAAGCTAAAAATTCTGTATGCGATAAATTTTTCAATAAGTGAAAAATTGCATGCGTAAAATTTTTTACAGAAACTAAAAATATTGCATGCGATAAATTTTTAAAGACTCTAAATAAGCATATGATGAATTTTGAACACTCACGATAAGAATATTGCATGCGATAAATTTGAAAAAAGTGCGACAAATTTTTTAAATTAGCTAAAAATATTACATGCGATAAATTTTAAAAAAACTCTAAATAAGCATATGATGAATTTTGAACACTCACGAAAAGAATATTGCATGCGATAAATTTGAAAAAAGTATAAATTAGCTTGTGATGAATTTTGTGCAAAAAGCTAAACATTTTGTTTGTGATAAATTTTTTCAACTAGCTAAAAATATTGCATGCAACAAATATTTTTAAAAGTCTAAATTTGCATGTGATACATTTTTTTAAAGACTCTTAGACTTTTTTGTATGCTATACATTCTTCAAACAACTAAACATTTTCACGCTTTGGATTTTTTAAAAAAAGTAAAATACATGCGATGGGCAAATATTGTGAAAAGCTTAAAGTTGCATGCGATAATTTTTTCCTATATTAGATATGTTTTTATATGCTTACAACTTGATAGATATTACCTCGTTAGTTAATTATTCACTCGCATGCTATTATAAGAACAATAAAATTAATTTTAAATGTCACTCAAGAATATCATTCGCATTTATTTATTATACTATTATTACCACAGTAAACAAATCTGGAAATATGTTTAATGCAACATTTGCCACAATAGTATAATTTTTTATTGTGAGCATGAGAGGAAAGTTTCATTTAATTGCATGCAATAATATTTTATGCAGCATCTCAAACAGACCCATAACATTTAATGAAAACATTCGCAAAATCAAAACCTCAAGCTGACCGCGAAATAGCTATAAAAAACAAGCATGCGAAAATTTTTTCAAATGACCGCTATTCATTCAAATCACCCAAATCATTTCAAGGTGGGCGTTTTTGCGCTTTTTTTATACAAAAAAAAAATTAAGAACTGCAAGCATAAGAAAAAACAACATGCAGACAATAACCAAAAACTATGATGATAGCGCGTGCAAAAAAAGTGTAAAAAAATGTTGCAGGAAAACAAATAAGTGAAATAAGCAAATAAAATTAAATCAACGACCAGGAAGTAATGCAAACATGATGAAAAGAAAAGCAATAATGACAGTGTGGAGAACGGACAAACAAACAAATAAACAATAAAATAAAATAAAGATAAAAGGTCAGCAAAGATCTAGTTATATACACAGCAATACATTCACGCACACACGCACAAAAAGTAAACAATGTGGGAAAAAAAACAGACAAACAGCTGGGCGGAGTTAAAAACAAAAAGCGAAACAGACAGACAGATGAACATGCAAACCGGAGCAGCAGGACAAATGTTAAGCGCTCCTTTGATTTCTGACTTTAAGTGGCCGCCATGCACAGTAGTTCGCAGCAGCCCAACCACGCTGGCTGACACCCCAGCCAATAAACAGGCCAAAGCAACAGCAACAACTACTGCTTCAGTAACAACAGCAACATTAATGCAGCCAACGCCAACAGCACCATGCTCAGTGTTGCTACTTGAACACAAAGCGTTAAGTGAAAAAAAAAAATCAAAAAAAACTTCACGAGAAAACAAATTTTCCGCGAAATTACATTTTGTAGTGGCGCAAAAAATAAATGCTAACCCCATAAAGCAACAAAAATAAGAAAATAAAAAACAAAACAGATATTCTGGCCTTTTGCTCAGTTATGGAAATCATTAACGTGGCCAAAATGCCAGTCGAGTGTGCAATTTATTTTGCAATTTTTTTTTCTCAAACACAAATCGTCATATCAAAAACCAAAATATAATAAAGGGTAGCAACGAAAAAATCAAAACAAATGATACTTAATGCATTTGCTAACTGAACAAGTGCGAATTGGGCCAATTTCAAGGTGTTCACACTTGAAGTTTGAAAAACCTGGCTTTTTTATGAGGCCAACCAAACAAGGTTAGCAAACTGAAAAAAAACCAAACAAAAACAGAAATGTTTGTGCAGAACAGAATGTTTGTAAATGTTTAAAAGCTATATCACCAACACTTAGAATAGGTGCTTTCTCAAGTTGTTCATTCTATTGACGCAATATCATCATAGATTTTTGGTTGCTGTCTGCATTTGGGTTTTTCTTATGCTTGCAGCTCTTTAATTTTTTTGTTTTGTACCAAAAAGTTTTAAAATGCCAAGCTTGAAATGGTTTGGATGATAAGAGTATTCATTTGAAAAAATTATCGCATGCTTGTTTTTATTGCTATTTCGCGGTCAGCTTGAGGTTTTGGTTTTACAAATATTTTCATTATTTGTTGGAATCCATTTGAGATGCTGCTTAAAATATTATGACATGCAATTAAATAAAATTTTTCCTTAAAACTCTCGATGAAAAATTATACTATTGTGACAAATGAAGCATTAAATATATTTCCAGATTTTTTTACTGTAGTAATAAGAGTAAAAGAAATAAAAAACTCAAGCGAATGATATTCTTGACTCTTACAATTAATTTTACTGTTCTTATAATAGCGTGCGAGTGAATAATTAAATTAGGAAGGAGTTGATATTTATTAGTATTAATAGTTAAAATCTATTATTAAATATCTTTTAATCTAGACAAAAATTATCGCATGCTACTTTTTACTTTTTAAACTTTGCCCATCGCATGTACGAGTTTATTTTTACTATTTTGAAACAATTAGCCGTAACATTTAAGTACTAATTTTCTGAAAACTTATAGCATTCAAATCGTTTAGCTTCTGTTAAAAGCTTATCACGCGCAAATTTAGACTTTTAAAATTATTTGTTGCATGCAATATTGTAAGCATGTGGAAAAAATTTATCGCATACAAAATTTTTTGCGTCTGTAAAAATTAATCATATGCCTACTTAGACTTTTTAAAAAAATTATTGCATGCAATATTTTTTGCTTGTGTAAAAAATTTATTACTTGCGATTTTTAACTTTTTAAAAAATTTCTGGCATAGAAACTTTTTAGCGTCTGTTAATATTTAGAACATACAACTTTATACTTTTTTAAAAATTTTCTCACAGCAATATTTTTAGCTTCTGTAAAGAAGTATTAACCATTTTTAAAAAATATCGTATTTAAGCTTGCAGTGGGCGCACTGGGTAATTTCCCTTGAACGGGCGCTTACGTAAAGTTTACGTCACCAAGTTTTCTCCATGTAAATGGTGTTTTTCACGGTAGTTTAGAGAGAAACTGACTCTCGAAGCTTTCGACTAAGTGGTAAAAGTGGGGACAGCGATAAGGCGCATTTTTCGTAAATTTTACGACAGAGCTCCCGCTGGAAGGTTAAATTAAAAAATAATCGCATGAGAGCAGTCACCCTTCAAATTTAGATTTTAAAGAAAGGATACATAATACGATTTTATGTAAAAAGTATTACATGTGATCTCAATCAATTGCTTAAAATAACATTTATTTATAAGTTCATTGCAAAGTTTTTGACTTTAATGTAATGAATTATTAACTCATGATATTTTTTGTAAAAAACGCTTACATATAAAACATGTCTGATACAAAAATACATGCAAGTAATATTAGTTAATTTAGCAACGTGTGAAATAAAGTTTAAGAAAAGCATTCATTTTGCTTGTATTTCAAACAATATTGTTCTAATTAAGACAATGTTTTATTGAAGTATCAGTAAGTGTTGATAACTTTGTAAGTAAAAGAACAACAAAAAGTATCGCACGTGTTTTTTTCAAGTTTTGAAATTGCCTGTAATCTGCCTGTTTTTACTTTTTGATCGTGATAAACAGTATAATAAATTAAGAAATAAAAAAATCTCATGCGACTAACTTTCCCGCATAACATTTAAAATTAATTTGAAGACACTTATACTATCATGCGTGCGTTAAATTAAGTTAAGTGTGAAAAACTTTCAATTAACGCATGCAACTTTTTACTTTCAAAAACATTTTGCCAATCACATGTATTCTGTGCCTATTTAAAAATTCATGAAATGAAAATGTTCTTCTACTTTTTGAAAAATCATTCGCATGCAATATTTTTAGCTTCTGTAAAATATTCATTACATACAAGTTGATATTTTTTGAAAATTTTTTGAAAACATATCAAATAAAGAAAAAAATTATCGCATGCAACTTTTTAGTTTTGAAAACATTTTGCCAACCGCAATTTATTTTGTTAGTTTCTAAAAATGCATTAAATGAAAATTGTATTTAATTTAAGTTTAAGTTTGTAGAATTTTTTTTTTTTTTTTGAAAATATTTTTTTGCCAACTAATTTTTGCACTCGTAGTGATAGCAAAAATATAAAATAGAATGATCTGAGTCTAAGATATATTTCTCGGCTTATATCGCAAGCTAGTTTTTTGTTTGATAATATTTAAATTTAAACTACAAGTGTTATTTTACTTTGAAATAGTGTTCCGTTAATGCTTATGTTAAAAAAATGTTGAAAAACATTTACGCAAAAAAATAGCATGAGATAATATTATCACCGTCAACATTTTTGACATTTTAACAAAATTTCAAGAAATCACACCAAAAAAACAAAAATTAGTTACTATTACGTCCGCTTTTTTCTATGTTTCATTTTATTTTCACTTTTTTATCGCACGATACTTTTTTGACACCAAATTTTGCATTCTTCGGCTTATATGGCATGCGAATTTTTTGTTTAATTATATTGATATTAAAACTACAAGTGTAATTTTACCTTTAGAGAGTGTTCCGTAAATACTTATGTTGAAGCAATATTAAAAAATATTTACGCAAAAAAATAGCGTGAGATAAATTGTCACCATTAACTTTTTTGACAAAATTTTCAGAACTGATGTTACGAAAATATTGGAAAAAAATATTTTCGCCAAAAAATAGCATGAGATAGTTTTTTCAGAAACGAAATTTCAAGAAATCCCACCACAAAGCCAAAAATGAGTTGCTATAACGTCCGCTTTTTTCCCATCTAATTTCACTTTTTTCTCGCACGATATTTTTTTGACAAAATAATTTTGCACTCATAATGATAGCAAAAACTAAAAATGAGTAATCTAAGTCTAAGTTGCATTCTTCGGCTTACATCGCATGGGAGTTTTTTGTTTGATAATATTGTAATTTAAGCTACAAGTTTAATTTTACTTTTAGGAAGTGTTTCGTTAAGACGTATGTTAAAAAAATATTGCAAAAAATATTTACGCAAAAAAATAGCATGAGATAATATTGTCACCATCAACATTTTTGACAAAATTTCAAAAACTGATGTTACGAAAATATTGGAAACATAAATATTTTCGTCAAAAAGATAGCATGAGATAATTTTTGCAATGACGAAATTTCAAAAAATCACATCAAAGATCCAAAAATGAGTTCCTATATCCTCCATTTTTTCTATGTTTTATCTTATTTTCACTTTTTTCTCTCACGATACTTTTTCGCCAAAAATTTTTGCATATTTCGGCTTATGTAGCATGCGAGTTTCTTGTTTAATAATTCTGATATTAAAACTACAAGTGTAATTTTACTTTTAGTAAGTGTTCCATTAAAACTTTTGATACAAAAATATTAACGCAAGAAAATAGCATGAGATAATATTGTTACCATCAACAACCATGACAAAATTTAAAGAACTTATGTTACGGAAATATTGGAAAAAATAGCATGAGATAATTTTTTTCAATAACGAAATTTTAAGAAATCACAGCAAAAAACCAAAAAAGAGTTGCAATAACTTCCGCTTTTTTCTATGCTCATCTTATTTTCACTTTTTCTCACACGATATTTTTTCGCCAAAAAATGTTTGCACTCATAACGATAGCAAAAATTAAAAATAGTCCAATCTGAGTCTAAGTTGCATTCTTCGGCTTATATCGCATGCTAGTTTTTTGTTTGATAATATTGAAATTTAAACTGCAAGTGTTATTTTACTTTGAAATAGTGCTCCGTTAATACTAATGTTAAAAAAATATTGAAAAAAATATTTACGCATAAAAAAAGCATGAGATAATATTGTCACCATCAACTTTTTTGACAAAATTTCAAGAACTGTTCAAGACAATGTAACGAAAATATTGGAAAAAATATTTTCGCCAAAAAAAAAGCATGAGATAATTTTTTCAATAACGAAATTTCAAGAAATCACAGCAAAAAACCAAAAAAAAAAGTTGCTATAACGTCCGCTTTTTGCTATTTTCCATCTTATGTTCGCTATGCTGAGGCTTTTTTTGCTGCTTTCCTATTTTTTTCAAATACGACTGTCTTTACAAGAAATCCCTTGAAAAAAACTTATTTGATCAAAACTAAAAACATATAAAATCCAAAATAGTATATAAATATTGCCTGAAATCCTTAGTTAATAATCAAAATGTAATGCTTGAATGTGCATACTATTAAAAAATATCACTAACTTACACTCACACTAACTTACACAAAACAAACTTTATGCCAACGCTTTATGTATGCATTCTTTTGCAAGACCGTTGCAAAATTTTGCAAGCAAAATGTTTTCAGCAACTACACACAAATAATAACACATACTTCTATGCCCATAAATCATAACAGTTTGCTGTACATCCTTTTGAACTGTGGGCGAAATTGATGATTTATGTTACTTAGAAAAAAAAAACCAATGACTTGCAAAGCAATTAAACGCAGCTATTTTGCAATATTTAAGCTAAGGTAAACAATTGTGATTTAAATTCAGGATGTTTAATTAAACCCTGTGGCAGTACTTTTATCTGAAGTCTAATTTTTTTATTTCAATTCACAATCAGGAGAGTTATGATCAAAAAAGAACAACCACTCAAAAAATTTCTGACGGTGTTTTTGTAGAAATGTAGAATATTTAAAAATATTAATATGCAATTCAACATAAGTTTAGTGCTTGTCATTATTTTAAAATTAAGTTAATAAAGTAATTGCATTAATATAATTAGTTTTATTTTATATTAATAAACTATATTTCATTTAATTATTAATAGATAAAATAAAATTTTCAATTAATAACATTATTACAATAATTTAATTATTTTTAATAGTTTTATTGAACTAAAAAATATTTAAAGAATTTTAAGTCAAACTTTATTATTCTGCTTATTTTTCAGTCAAAAGAAATATGTTTTTACAAACATTGTTTTTTTTTTTATTTCTATGAGTATGATAAAATTTTCGTTATTTCATGGCAATTAATAATTAAATTAAATTTTCCTTATTTTCTTTTCTTGAATAAATAAGATGTAATTTAATAGAAAGGATATTTTTAAAGTGTTATTCCCTTATGTATCAGTTTGCTTCTACTTTGCATAAACAATATCGCATGCAACTTTTTTTCAAAATTGCGCTTACATGGGGCCAGTTTTTCAGTACGAGTTTAAAGTCTAGTTAAATTATACTGAGCTTAACTCACCAAAATTGGAACTTAAACTCGGTTTAGGCAAAAAATAAAATCATTATATGATAATTTGGCCCTTAAATACTAAATATCATATCATAAATCATCATATCGTTTTTTATAATTCTAAAAACAGAACTTTTTTAGATTTATATTTGAATTTAATGCTAAATAAGTTCATAACTTTTCATGCAGTAAATATCATTTACAGATTCTTTGAGTAAAAATTTCAATTTCCTTCACTGTGCTGCGTAAACATTTCGGTGTTTTTATGTTTTTGTTATTCCTAACAAACCGTTATAATATTTTTATGGTATTTGCTGCTTGTGAATATTTTGTTGTGGCAGCATAGAAAAAACGGCAAAAATTTAAAAAAACGTTTATAAACAAGATCACAAAACAAATCGGTGTCATTCGCTGAATTTGAGGTTAGCAGTTTGTCTGCTATTTGTTTTATGTTTTTTTTTTTTTTCTTTACTTCTTTTATTTGTTACTGTGGTTTTGGCTACATACCTCAGTATTATGTTGTTTATGCATCCTCCTTTTTTTAAGTTAAAATCAAGTTATATTCAAGCACAACAATAAAACGCATGACAGCCACAATTTTTATTATGGGCAAAACGCCAAAACCACGAACTTCAACAACAAACCGCAACTAACAAAATTATTTGTATGCATTTGTAGATTTGTTGTATTTTGCATGCTTGATTTCAATTTTGCATAGCAGCGAAAAACAAGAACGCTATGCACTTTGGTTGCAGCATTTTAGGCGCATATGTATAAACTTTACTTGTGTGACTGTCACTTTTTATCTAAAACTTATATGCTACAAACATTTTTCATGCAAAAGTGTAACATATTTGAGGTTCGGCAGTAAGTTTGATATTAATTTTTTTTTAAATTTGTTTTAAATTGGCAAAAGTTTTTTAAAACTGAATAAGTTTATTGGCTCCAACAAAAAATCAACGAGTTTTTTGACAACACTAATGTTTGCTTGAAAACAAATATTTAGTAGAGATATTTGTTAAAACTAATTCTCGTTAAAGAATTTCAAATTTACGTGTTCGATTTATCTAAGATTTATAAGTATGTCTTTAAAGCGAAAGCAGCTAGATTATCATAAAAATAACATTCCATAAATTCATAATACTCACAAGTTTAACTATTAAAAACTACATTACTTTTATTTGGCTTCAAATAACTTTTTTCGTGCTCAATATTATTATTGTTTCTTTCAACATTCAAGTTCTTTTAATTGCTCGAGAAAAATGTAGAATTCTCGTTATCAACAGCGACGTTAGTTTTTACAAAGGATCATAAATTTTCATTGTTATCGCTAGATTGCTTGTGTGACAAGCCATAATTAAAAACTGGCCAGTAAAAACAAAAACCCAAATCAATTTATTTCGAAAGTTTTCAAGTGGCGAATATTTTTTATAGCTAATTAAGCTGTTGCTAAGTTTGTGCAACGAAACAAAAGTGAGCAGTTATTTATAGTAGAAGAAAGTTGACACTCACAATTATACTAGTTATTAGAACCAAACTTTCTGAAAAAAAACAAAAGCATGCTCTTAGGTATTTCATAAACTACTTAAATATTAAGATAAGGTATACAAATTTTTGTCTTTCTTTACTATTATATAAAAATGAAGAGTAACTTTAATGTTACCATTTGAAAAGTACTGGGTCGATTTGTATGAAGAAGGTTTTAAAATATCATATTTTGCTACAGCAAAATATTTTAAATAGCATATTTTGCTAAGGGTATTTTCCCAGACAAAATATTCGACAGGAAAACGGCATTATATCAGCATAATTGTGGCAATGAGCAGAGTTCTGGCAGTATGTTGAAATGTGGTGGCGGCCAGTTTACTTTTTATCAAAAAAGGCTGCCAGAAAGTAGCAGCATGAAGGCATGGAAAAGTCAGTAGGAGGCAGTGTGTCGAAATTCGGCATTGTATTGGGCGGCAACTGAAATGTTCAAGCAGCTCAAACATTTTTGTTTTTTCAGCAGCAGCCTTCCTACGCACTATAACGGCAGGCATATGAACTCTGTTGAATAAAATCATTATTTTGGCATTGAACTGAAATATTTAGGCTGGCTTAAAAGTTTTGTTTTCTACAGAACAGAATGCTTTCGCCCTACACTGGCAGGCACATGAACTCTGTTAAAAATAAGCATTGTATTGGCATCCAATTGAAATGGTATAGCAGCTTAAAAATGTTTTGCTTTCTAGACAACAGAATCATCTCGTCTTATACTGGAAGACGCTTTTATTCTGTCTAACTCTTCTGAGCTCTAAGTTTTTACTGGCTTTAACTTGAAATTTTGGAAACCTTTTCACATGTAACATGTGAACTTGACAGTTTTTTTTTTTTTGCAGGTCTGTAACAGTTGTTGCAATGCGCCGTACACTTCATAGCGGAATTTATTTTTATGAAATATTTTTTAAAGACGTAAGAGGAGATGGGCGTTTCAGGGCATATGGATGGAATCAATCAATTCCAACAAACTGCTTAATGCAGAGTTGCTTAGTTTGTGTCGTAAAACGTATGCTTGAATTGAGGTGAAGACTTCAGATGTTGATAACGGAGATCCTAGAACAAATCTATCTTTTCCAGCAATCGGATCTTCACTATACTCATCTGATGCACAATTTTTTGATTCTGGGAAGGATGAGCGACCAGGGAATTCATCATCTCAATTAAAAACTTTAACTGATTATATGGTACAAACATTTCTCTGTCAAATTTTGTTAAGGAAATCTGCTTATTTTTTGCGTGTTGGACTATGTTTTTATAGTGCAATAATTTTAAAACTCACCATTCGTTTCAATAAAACTGTTCGCACACATTGTCTCTGGTATTGTTAGTGGCATTGCTATTATACCCACAGGAGTGGATTTCCTTCTTTGTTTGGGTTTGTTTATACCTGATATACTTAATATAAACTTTAAAAAAAAACGTAGAAATTTGCGTTTGAAAAATCTGAAAAAAAAGTTTAAAAGAACTTCAACAAAAAAGCCATTATATCTCCTTCAAACAAAGCGTGTTGTTTGTCAAAGAAACAGTTGTGAAAACTTGAACAAAATGGCTATTGTTCCACTTTTGGTTAATTTGGCACGTGAGCTCGAATCCGAGTACAGCCCACTATCAGGCGATTTGGATCATCTTTTGGACGATGACTTCGGCTTTGGCATCCATCCTATGGAGATTTTCCGTTCATCGCGACCATCCATGCTACTGCATCCACGTCGTCGCCATTTGCCGTATGACCGCCACCATCATGCTTTGGCTCGTTGTGCTGCCATTCGTCATGGTGGAGGCAAAGACGAAGCCTCTTCTATGCAGCTGTTGCCCACTGTTGGCAATGAAGGTTTTCAAGTGTACATGGATGTTTCCAAATTCAAGCCGAATGAATTGTTCGTAAAGACCTTGGACAAAACAATTGTAGTTAAAGGTAAGCACGAGGAACGCGAAGACGACCACGGTTTGATTCAGCGTCACTTTGTGCGCAAGTATACGCTGCCAAAGGATTATGATTCCCAGCATGTAATCTCCACAATTTCATCAGATGGAATACTCACTGTAAAGGCACCACCGCCACCAAGCAAAGCAATCAAACAAAATGAGCGCATCGTTGCGCTTTTTGTATTTTCATTTTTTCTTTAGTATTTCAACAAATTTTTGTATAATTTCAGTTGTAAATGATACTGTACCCACGCGGTACTGCAATAATTTCACTCCTAGTCACTTGATTATTGATCTTTCAGTAGTTTCTCTATTCGATCAACTCTATTTTCTATCTGACCACGATTTAATCTTTTGTTCGTTAAATGTTAATTTGTCTCGTAATACAATTTCTAATAACTTTTCTTTCCGTGATTTCAAAAATATTAACTATCAGTCCCTGTTCCTCGATGTGTCAATGTTATCTTTTAATGAATGTTGGCTTCGCCATAATATAAACGATAAGCTTAAGTCTTTTTTAGCACCGATTACATATCTTTTTGACAAACATGTACCGCTACGTATGACAACCGTGAAAAATGTGTCTTGTCCCTGGATCACCCAATACGTGTCTAATAGCATTAAAAAAAGAAACAAATTACAGAAAATATGGAAAATCAGACTATCTCCTGAAAACTGGGAATCTTTTTGCTTGGCTAGAAATGAAGCTGTTCTGTTAGTAAGACAGGCCAAAACACGATTTTTTTCTGAGAAACTAGATTTATTCCTTAATTCGAAAACGTTGTGGAACAACAGAAAAGACTTGGGTTTTGTAATAAAAATCGTAATGAATGTAATGAAGATCCTGAGATTCTAAATAATTTTTTTGTTGACATTTTTTCTACCTCTAATGACACCTCTACGCTTTCCAGTGACAACCTGACTATACCACAGTCTTTTAAGTTTGAAACGGTTAGTGAAATTTATGTTGGAAACTGTGTTATGCAGATAAAATCAAATATGCAGTTGCAGAAGATGGCATTCCCATCAAATTCTTTAAACTTTTACTACCTCACATAATAACTTTTCTTACGCACATTATAAATCATTGCTTTATAACATCCTCCTTTCCCGACATGTGGAAAATTGCCATCGTTACACCTATAGCTAAAAAGCAAAATCCATCTGGTGCGAATGATTATAGGCCAAAATCCATCTGGTGCGAATGATTATAGAAAAAACTGCTATCCCGCTATCAGTCTGGTTTTAGGGCAGGGCATGGGTGTTCCTCAGCGGTAGTAAAGGTTCTTGATGATATTCGACCCGAATATGATGCCGTCTCTATGACTTTACTCTGCTTACTTGATTTTTCCAAGGCCTTTGATAAAGTCAATCATAGTTATTTGTGTCAAAAGCTTAGGTATCTTTTTGGGTTCTGTGATAGTGCTGTTAATCTAATGTCTAGTTATTTGTGTCATAGAATGCAAAGAGTTAAGGTTGGTCAGGTATCCTCGTCATACAAATTAGTAGTAAGTGGTGTTCCACAAGGCTCTATACTAGGTCCTCTGTTATTTTCAAGTTTTATAAACGACATCTTTATTGTTTGCCGGAATGCATCTGTTCATGCTTATGCAGATGATATCCAGCTTTATCTTTCGCGACGAACTGGGCTTCTTGATGATCTGTGTTGTAGGTTAAATGAGGATCTCAGTAGCATCAATGAGTGAGCCAAAAGTAATGGCCTTCAACTAAACGCTGCCAAATTGTATGTTCTTCCTATATGTAAAAGTAAAACTTGTGTCGTTGATGTCCCTGATCTGTTTATTGGCAATAGCAAACTGACTGTGGTGTCGAAAGTAGTAAACCTAGGTTTCTACATTAATTCTTCTTTGTCTTGTGTAGACCATGTTAATAGTATAGTCCAAAAAGTTTATGTTGTCCTACGAAACTTAAGAATATCTGCTTTTTTTTAAAAAAGTAAACAAACTTAATGATTGAATAAACGGGATCAATATTTTTTTATGGGTGGAATGATAAGTTTCAGATGTTTAGTTTAAATGTTTTGTGTTTGACGTTACCTGTTAACTAAAGAATTTGCTAACGTCACAAAATATGACCAACTGACTAATTCAAATAACATCAGTAGCTGACTTTGCTGAAAATATGAAAGCAAACGGGTAAATCGACTCCGACCATAATCGAATTTTGCCAAACAAAGACGATTTTTGCTCAAAATATTTGGCCAAAAAAAGAAAGAGTGAACGTAGAGCTATGAAAATTGGCACGAATATCTTTAAAGACAAAATTAAGAAGTCTTGAAAAAGTTGCACAAATCTGACCTCTGCCACACCCACTTCCCATATAAGCGAAACCCATTTTTGCCTGAAACTTCATTAGGTCTTGTCTCAAAACAACGAAATTTGCTACATAAATTTCTTAGATGATTAATTATATTTTAGTAACTCAACCTTGGAAAATACTACCCACTCAAATTGACAACTTTTTTGTTCATATTTGTAAGCCTTTTTTGATTACAGCAAGGAAATTTTAAAAATTGAGTTGTTTTGTGTTTTTAAATAAGTATAATTTTGCAAAACAATCAGCTGCCATACATCAAATATATCTTACATTTTAACTTAATAGGTCACCTTAAAAAAATGTATATCTTCCGTATTAGCAAGAATTTTTTTTTTTTGATTTGGTGTAACGCAGGTCTAATGAAGTTTTTGTGAAGTAAATACTTTTCAAAATTATTTTTTTAACTTTTTAAAAATTGAATATTTAAAAATTTATATCCCGCTTTTAGTGTTTACTTTTATGATAGACTTAAAACCATATTTTAAAAATGTAAACAAAAACAGCAAGGTTGCCAGACATAAGAAATTTTAAACTTTATTTTGATATACAAAACAAATTAATATATAATATAAAATAAATATAGAATAAGAAGAAAAATTTTATTATAAAAAAATGCAACTTGGAAATATATTAGATTTTTGGCCGCTTATTTTATACCGTGCGTCCACTTTATTTATCATATTCATCAAGGAACTTGAAGGCGCACCTGGCTTAGTTGCGCCCGCCCGCAATGCGGGCTCTGCGGGCCCGCTTTTTACGCCACTGGTCTGCTAGTGTCACTCCTACTGAAATTAAACGTAGATTAGTCATACAGCTAATTTTACCAATCATTTCTTATTCAGACATAGTTTATAGTAAACTTTGCGTACTTCCCAGTTAAAAATTCAAATTGCATTTAAATACGCCACGCGCTATGTGTATGGTCTCCGCAAATACGATCGTTTGTCTCGTTTCCGAAATGCAATACTTGGATGCGACATAACTGCTTACCTAAATGCTAGAAACTGTATTTACCTGCACAAACTAATCCATGGGAGAACTCCTTGCTATCTGCATGAAAAACTTCAGTTTTGTATGTCAAGTAGAAGCCATGTTCTGATAGTTCCGAGGCACAACTCATTAAACTCTTCCCACCTGTTTTTCATTAACGCCATTAGGTTGTGGAATGCTTTGCCAAGATGGCTTAGGGAGGTCACTGGGAGAGAACCTTTTAGGCAATCTATCTTTTCATTTTTCTCTACTCAATAACTTTTCACTTCCTTACTTCTCTATGTTATCTATTCTTTACCTATTCTTTGTATCAGTATTTTTTTTTCTCTCAATCTTAACTTATCTTTAATTCTTTTTATTTTTTATCTATAGTATTGGGGGTTGGAATTAGTTTTAAAGGTTTTCTAAGAGATGGCGTAACTATCAATAGATCGCATCGGGCACACCTGTGACTATATTCATTTCAAAGCACATTGTCTAAGCTTCATTTTTTAGTATGTGTCATTCCACTGAAGTGTAAACAACATATATTTTTTTTCTCTGTGAACATGTCGACTTTCGTTCCAACAAAAGCAATTTGCGGGAAGGTTTACTTTTGTGCTTCCATTTGAAGAAAAAAGCGGTTGAAGCACAACGCACGCTTACTGAGGCTTACGGGGACTATGCTCCATCGATTTCTACTTGTGAGTACTGGTTCCGTCAGTTTAAAAGTGGTGATTTTGATACGGAAGACAAAGAGCGTCCGGGCCAGCCGAAAAAGTTTGAAGATGAGGAATTGGAGGCTGTGCTCGATGAAGACCCGTGTCAAACCCTTCAAGAATTGTCAGAATCATTGGGAGTCGACTTATCAACGGTCGGCAAACGCTTGAAGGCCATGGGAATGATTCAAAAGCAAGGAAATTGGGTGCCGTACCAGTTGAAGCCGAGAGACGTTGAACGGCGATTTTGCATGTGCGAACAACTGCTTCAACGGCATAAAAGGAAGAGTTTTTTGCATCGTATTGTCACTGGCGATGAAAAGTGGATCCATTACGATAATCTTAAGCGAAAAAAATCGTGGGGACCACCCGGCCATGCATCAACATCGAGGGCCAAGCCGAATATTCATGGCGCCAAGCTTATGCTGTGTATTTGGTGGGATCAGAAGGGTGTCGTGTACTATGAGCTGCTAAAACCTAACGAAACCATCACTGGGGAACGCTACCAACAACAATTGATGCAATTGAGCCGAGCATTAAAGGTTAAACGGCCGGAATATGCCAAAAGACACGACAAAGTGGTTTTTCAACATGACAACGCACGGCCACATGTTGCAAGAACCGTCAAGGAAACGTTGGAGGCGCTGAATTGGGATGTGCTACCCCACCCGCCTTATAGCCCAGCCATAGCCCCTTCCGACTACCACCTATTCAGATCGATGACGCATGGCTTGGCTGAGCAGCGCTTCACTTCTTACGAGGATACCAAAAAATGGGTCGATTCGTGGATTGCCTCAAAAGACGAATCGTTCTTCCGGCGCGGAATCCATATGCTGCCAGAAAGATGGGAAATGTTGTAGCTAACGATGGACAATACTTTGAATAATATACATTGTACCGTTGTTTCTAAATAAATGCTCAAAAACCGAAAAAAAACCTTTAAAATTAATTCCAACCCCCAATAATAAAACTAATTTTCTGTTTGTTTTTTTTTTTTTTGTTTGTTTGACCTTTATACAAATCTAAACGGCTCAACGGATTTTGCTCAAACTAGGTATACATATTAAGTACGTCCCAACTTAAAATGTTACATACTTAGTTTTTGCCACGCCCCCTCTGAAATTTTTCAACTAACGGTAATTTTGTTATTATAAAACTTTTTACAATCGGAGATTTTTTTGTATTTAATTTTAAAAAATTTTAGTTATTTTGACATCAAAAACATTCGCATATCTTCAAAATTGGAGAAATTTTCAGTATAACGACTTTTTCATAAAACATCGTTGCCTAAGAATGAGAAAAAAACGACATGAAAATCAAAGTTTGGTCTTTCGATGCAAATATCTCCGCTGTCCATTAATATATTTCATTCAAATTTTTTTTCTTCAAAAGTTCAGTAAAATCACTTCACAAAAATAGGTTGAACTGTACCGTTAAGTCAGTGTATATATGTTTTATGATTATGTCAAAAAAGGTCCAAAATATTGACTTTTTACTCAAAAAATGACTCAAAAATTGTTGTTGTTGTTGTAAAATGCAATCAATTTAAAAATGCACATCTGACTACCTTTCATATGACATAGCATTTATTTGCAAAAATTCTTTCAGTTAAGCGCAAAAATTATTTTACTGTTTTTGTCATCAAAACAACAAGGGTACCCTCTTCGATTTTTTTCGCAAAATTAATTTTTTCAAAATTTTGTTTTTATATTTTTTGCAAAAAAGTCAAGTCTCAAAAACAATTTATCTAAAAAAATTACGCCAATATATCTTTCCAATCAAAAGTTATGGCTAAAAATCTATTTTTTCATACCAGACTATTAATAAAACTTAGTTTTGTGTTAAAATTCTCTATATAGTTTGAACGTCCCCATATATCTCTAAGAATGCAGTTGTGTGTCTAAAGTAATTACGAACATTTTGGATTATACAAAATTTTCTTTATAGTGATCATCTACTTATATTTTCTTTTAAGAATTGTGTCTTTCTAGTGGTAGCGCGCATGACTGTCATTCAGGGGTTCGAATCCTGGCCGGGCCATAGTCATGCGCTATAACCTTTCTTTCCTGATTTCTAATCAAAGGAACTTTAAAACACATCAATTTTCGTCGAAATGTTGTAGTTGGTGGTGGTAGGAAAAGTTTGTGGAGAGGAACGCTTAGTAACTTAATTTGACTGAGGTCTGGGCATAACCAATGGGTATAGCCAATCAATATCACATGTTGCTACAGCTTCTGCCACATTAAGAAGAACATCCTATACAAAAGTTTCACTTGATTACTCCTTTCTTCCGTTCTGTGGTATCACAATGGACCAAAAATATGGTCTAAGTGAGCTGGTCTAAAGATCTGCTGCCACCTTAACCTAACCTAACCTAAGGTGGATAGCTTCAGTGGTTCAGCGATGGTCAAAAATACATACGCACCAACGTTAAAATTGTACTTTGAATTTTGTGATTTTTTAGGAATTTTTTACGATAAATTTTTGCTTTAAAATTAAACTTTTTTTAATAAGGTTTTTTCTAAATGACCTTGTTATTTATTATTATGTTGATTTTATATTGATTTCACATTGAAAACGTTGTTGTTGTTGTTGTTGTTGTTGTTTCTTTGGATAGATTCGTTAGAACAATTAATTGTTCTAACCTTTACCAATGGCTGCTCAATAAACGATTTTAAGCTATCAAAAAACTAGAATTTGTATTTAAAATGAAGTATGATTTAAGCTATCAAACATTTAGAATTTTTATTTAAATCATATAAAATCAACATTTTGTTTTTAAGATCAAAGAACCAAGGCATGCGCCTTATACAAACAAGGTTTGGTCTTTGACCTGAAAAGAAAAGGATAGATTTAATTAGAGGAATTGATTGGAACCATACGTGAATTATTGATTAGGCGAAACAACCGTGAAAGACAAAATATAAGTAGATGATCACTATAAAGAAAATTTTGTATAATCCAAAATGTTCGTAATTACTTTAGACACACAACTGCATTCTTAGAGATATATGGGGACGTTCAAACTATATAGAGAATTTTAACACAAAACTAAGTTTTATTAATAGTCTGGTATGAAAAAATAGATTTTTAGCCATAACTTTTGATTGGAAAGATATATTGGCGTAATTTTTTTAGATAAATTGTTTTTGAGACTTGACTTTTTTGCAAAAAATATAAAAACAAAATTTTGAAAAAATTAATTTTGCGAAAAAAATCGAAGAGGGTACCCTTGTTGTTTTGATGACAAAAACAGTAAAATAATTTTTGCGCTTAACTGAAAGAATTTTTGCAAATAAATGCTATGTCATATGAAAGGTAGTCAGATGTGCATTTTTAAATTGATTGCATTTTACAACAACAACAACAATTTTTGAGTCATTTTTTGAGTAAAAAGTCAATATTTTGGACCTTTTTTGACATAATCATAAAACATATATACACTGACTTAACGGTACAGTTCAACCTATTTTTGTGAAGTGATTTTACTGAATTTTTGAAGAAAAAAAATTTGAATGAAATATATTAATGGACAGCGGAGATATTTGCATCGAAAGACCAAAATTTGATTTTCATGTCGTTTTTTTCTCATTCTTAGGCAACGATGTTTTATGAAAAAGTCGTTATACTGAAAATTTCTCCAATTTTGAAGATATGTGAATGTTTTTGATGTCAAAATAACTAAAATTTTTTAAAATTAAATACAATACAATTAATTGTTCTAACGAATCTTTCCAAAGAAACAACAACAACAACAACGTTTTCAATATGAAATCAATATAAAATCAACATAATAATAAATAACAAGGTCATTTAGAAAAAACCTTATTAAAAAAAGTTTGATTTTAAATCACAAATTTATCGTAAAAAATTCCTAAAAAAAATCACAAAATTCAAAGTACAATTTTAACGTTGGTGCGTATGTATTTTTGACCATCATAGCTGAACCACTGAAGCTATCCACCTTAGGCTAGGTTAGGTTAAGGTGGCGGCAGATCTTTAGACCAGCTCACTTAGACCATATTTTTGGTCCATTGTGATACCACAGAACGGAAGAAAGGAGTAATCAAGTGAAACTTTTGTATAGGATGTTCTTCTTAATGTGGCAGAAGCTGTAGCAACATGTGATATTGATTGGCTATACCCATTGGTTATGCCCAGACCTCAGTCAAATTAAGTTACTAAGCGTTCCTCTCCACAAACTTTTCCTACCACTACCAACTACAACTTTTCGACGTAAATTGATGTGTTTTAAAGTTCCTTTGATTAGAAATAAGGAAAGAAAGGTAATAGCGTGTGACTATGGCCCGGCCAGGATTCCAACCCCTGAATGACAGTCATGCGCGCTACCACTAGAAAGACAAAATTCTTAAAAGAAGCTTTACAACATCACTGTATCAACATCAGTTAGTGATCAAGGAATTAGACAGTGATAACAACAACGGCCAGCTTGAAAATTATAAGAATATTTACTATAAACGTAACAGCTATTATTTATTTTTACTGTAAAAATTATTTAATATTTACTGATTCATGGAAAAAAAATAAAAAACATTTGATTTTTAAACTTTTAAAAGTTTGCTAACGTCTAGTTCTTAGAATCAACTCGTTATTCAATAATTTATCTCTGTCTGTCGCTATGTAAGACTGCAAGCAACACTCTTCTTTTAAAATCCTTTGGCCATTCTCATTGTGGTACAGAAATCAAATGCACTTTTACTGTGCCTCAATTTTTCTATTTTACCACTATTCTACTGCAATATTTCAAGTATTCAATAGTTTTGCTTTCAACAGCACTTTTTCTTCAAAAATGTCATAAAAAGGTATTAAACAAGAAAGAAAAAAACAAGAAAATCAAAAATGAATTATGACAAATGCTCTTCACGGGTCAAACATGGTGGTCACTTGACATGTTTTATGGTTGTTTTGAACATTTTACACTCTAGATTGGAAATCATACCGATGACAGAGTTGAGCTGCAAATGCTGTAGGTAGCTTCAATTATTACAATAACACAAAATATGATTTTGTAAATCTGTGGTACACTTTTTGTCAGGTTTTTGTTTTTATTTTCAACAATTTTGTCATACGTCACCGAGACGCATGCTGTTTATCTTGGTTTTGCTTGTGACAACCATACTTTGATAAATGTTCAAATATTACCCGATGTCTCAAATAAAGAACAAAAGAATTTATTGAGGTAATATTCTTATCATTAAGGTAAAAAAAAAATGAAAAAACGTACCTTTGATCAGAGGCGAAATTAGCGGGGGATTAAGGGGCAGGCAAAAAAATATTAATGAAAATGCTATTTTTATTTAATATTTAAAAACTAAAATCAGATTACTATTTCTATATCGGGGCAAAAACTTGAAATTCATAAAATAATGCTTGGCGCTTAAGTTTTTTGATATTGCTTAATGATAACGGTACCTGATATAAAGTCCCTGATACAAATACCTTGTCAAAAAGTTGAAAAAATAAGTGGAATAAAACAAGCCCAAACGAACAAATGTGTACTCAGTCGCCACACACATTGCCCTTTTTCTAAAAGCTAATTAATACATTTTTGTAGCACTTTCTAAAATTTAAATTTTTATCCAGATATACCCAACATTAAAAAAATTTAAATGACGTACTTATTTTTCGATAAACTGTTTTTATAGAAGAGAATTTAAACTTGTATTGGATAAGATAACCTCACTGATGCGAGTTAATTTAAGCAGTTGCTTAGAAACAATAAAGCGGAAACAATAGAATCAATAACATTGTAACCAAAAAATTGTTTGTTGGATTTCAATTGAAAGTGGAATTTGAAGTACTCTAAGATCCATGCGAAGGCGTAGAAACTCTATCGGGTACAGCTAATGTTTTAGAATGCAATAAAAAAGCCCTTCATTCAGTTAACAAAATGTCTCGCTTGCTGTGCACAGCGCCTGTTACTGTTGCAGGAAATGAGAGAATGTTCAGCAAATTAAAATTAGCTAAAAATTATTTAAGAACCACGCAAAGAGACTTACGTCTTAATGACTTATTAATACTTTTATCGGAAAAGAACTTAGTTGATCTCATTAACTTAGATAATATTGCGCAGCAATGGGTACCTTAAAAAAAATAAGAATTATTATATAAATGTTATACTTAAAAATTATTTAATATTTTATTGTTTATTTAAAAAATTATTTTTTTATAATTTGTCGGCCTTTGTAGTGTAGTGGAGAGTGCGCTAAACTATCAACCCAGAGGTCCCTGGTTCGCTCCTACATTTAAGAATTATGGAAAACCAAAAATTCCTCTAAATAGTCTATCACTTTCCTTTCAGGTCAAAGACCAAACCTTGTTTGTATAAGGCGCATGCCTTGGTTCTTTGACCTTTTAAAAAAAAAAATTTAAATTCATTTAAAAAATTAAAAGAAAAAGAGTTAAAGAAATTGTAAAGCTCTGTTTATTTTTTCGTACATATAAGCTACTACGATATATAACTATATAACTACTATATAACTACTATATAAGCTACTATATATAATACTTTTAATTTATTTCCTTTGAAAGACGGAATGATATGAAAACTGCCTTTTCACTTGACAAAAAAATTTCGATTTTTTGGTTTATATAAAAGTGTTTTTGGTAGTGGGTAGAATACGTGTGAAAATTTCAGGATTTCTTAAAACTAGCCAAAGATCAACGAAAAAGTCTGTTTGAGCAGAAACTGTTTTGCATTATATTTATTATTGCAAAATCTCCAAGACTACCTACGATCATGTATTAAAACTTAAAACTCGAATTTTTAGAGCGTTTGAAAAGTAAAAAAAAAAAGTAATTTTTCAATTTTTGTTTTCAAAATGGCGCCAAAAACAGGTATGAGGTTTAATTGGCTGATTATAAGTAATCTTATAGTTTCAAGTATTATCGTTGGGCTGCACTTAAATAACTTCCAGTTATCTGCCACAGTTTTGGATTCGAAAAATGAGGTCTAAATTGTGAAAAGCTTAAAAGGGCAGATAATAAGCCAAACCAAAAAAAAATTCAAAACATACCTAATTATATGTATTTTGATGTACACAAGTATTTTTTCAATACTTTGAAAAAGTTTTTACAAAAAATAATTACAAACAGAGTTTTTTTCTTAGACCCCCTAAGATTTATTTATATTGATCGAACGGATGAGTAACTTTAGTTAATTTTGCTATGTTGTATTTAAAAAAAAGTCGGGACTTAAAGGTATCCAGTTGGCCGAAATACCTTGCTACCTCCCCCAATCAAAATGGCCTCGGTACGCCCCTGCCTTTGGTTTTTTCCTGTGCTACTTACATTTTGCAAGCTTGTACAAAGAAAAAATTGTTTTGCTCCTGTCCGGCAGAAAGTTTTTTTTAATCCCCTGAAGGTTTTGTACCGTTTAAGTCTTTGTTTTTTGAACACTCTTGATATTATTGCCAGCAAAGCCATAAAAAGATAAAAAACCGTAAATACTATTTTTGTCCGGTTGATTTTTTCATGTAAAATAGGCCAAAAAATTGACCTAAATCGAAATCGAAAATCCAACTGACTTCAATGTCAAATATCTCTCTAAATATATTTTTATCATGTTTTTTCTTTTTTTTTTCATAGAACCAAACGAATTGATTTAAAAAAAAAGCAAAAAAGTAAAAAAGATAAAAATAAAAATTACTTTCTTACGTGTGCAATATATTGCGCAAGTCCATTAAAAGGGTTAATGCCTTATTAAAAAAACCGCTTTAAATGCCATATTTATATAAAAAATTGTACCATTTGTGATTATTTCATACAATTTCATACATTTGTGATTATTTCATATTCCATACAACTCATTTACTATTAAAAGTAGTAGAAAAGAATTGGGATGTTGTGATTCGTGTCTTGTTTTTGGACTAGAACTTTCTCAAAAATCCATATTGCTTTAATTTTTTATCGTCATTTTTATAGCTTCAAACCAAAAATGTTCCCAAATATTTCGCTCTTTGTCAAACCTTCGCTTGTAGTTCAGTAGGAAATGTTGTGAATTTATGTCTTTTGCTGAAAATGTTGACAAATTTTGCCATTCACTCTGTCAAAGTGTGTCTCAAGCTAGGTTCGAACAAAGCTGCAGACTTAAAGCCTGAATACAATCACTGCAACATGCGCCTGACAACAATCCGGCAACTTGTCGTCAGGGAGAAATGTTGCAGAGCTCTCGACTACTTGATTTTCATGAATGCAACAGCGACAATTCGTATTTCATATAAAACACAAGCAAAATCTGCTATGTTCGCTCTTGTCGTCTGTCAAATTAGAAATAGATCTAAGTCTGCGACAGCAACAATTGTCGTTGCATCCTCTCTTTGTTGTGCTGACATCATAAACATCGTCTACATATGAAAACATGACTTCTATATTTTGACAATTGGCATTTGTCGAATGTTGCAGTCATTGTGTTCAGGCTTTTAAGCTGTGACAATAACTTTTTGAACCAGAATAAAGGGTGTTTTTTATAGAGTGATACAAGTTTAAGTCATAATAAAATATAGTAATATATTTTAAATATCAATGAAACGAGCTTTATTGCATAGAAATTTTATGGTCACCACGGCTGGCGCGTATAAGGCGCAATCTGGAACATCAATTTTCACAAACTTTTCGCAGCATTTGCGGCCGTATCTCGCCGATAACTCTTCGAATGTTGATTTCCAGGTGTTCAATTGTTTGTGGTTTGTCGACGTAGACAAGTGACTTTACATAACCCCAAAGAAAATAATCCAATGGGGTTAAATCACACGATCTTGGGGGCCAATTAATTGGGCCATTTCGTGAAATTATTTTTTCGTCAAAAGTTTCCTTGAGTAAATCAATTGCAGCCCCCGCTGTGTGGCATGTGGCTCCGTCCTGTTGGAACCACATATCAGCAAGATAAATGCCAGCTAATTGAGGTACGAAAAAACTTCGAATCATGTACCTATACCGTTCACCATTGTCAGTAATATTCTGACCATCATGGTTTTTGAAGACATATGGGCCAATGACTCCGCCAGCCCATAAAGCGCACCAAACAGTAATTTTCTGTGGATGTAATGGTGTTTTGACAAAAGCTTTTCGATTCTCCTCACTCCAAATACGACAATTCTGTTTATGTTCGTGCCCATTCAACCAAAAATAAATTGTCCATGGAAATTCAGAATCAATATCAATTTGTGCTTTAGCCCATTCGCCAATAGGCGGCGCATACGATAGTCGTTTGGCTTTAATTCCTGCACAAGTTGAATCTTGAAAGGTTTTAAGCCAAGATCTTTTCGTAAAATCTTCCATTAAGTGGAAGAAGACAACCACAGTTGCTGAGAACGGCGACGAATTGATTGATTAGGATCATCTTCAATGCTTTCCTGTACAGCGGCTACAGATTCTTCAGTGCGCACTGTTCATCGTCTCACGGGATGCACATTATAAGTAACAGTAAATGTGGTCCGAAAACGATCTATTGTTTATTTATTTATTTATTTCACCAAGCAAGGCAATTTACTAATTCTATTTACATTTTTTACTTTCTTTTTTTTTTTTACTTACATATTATTTAACTTAATTTCAAAAGAATACTTAAACTACGCTAATATATCTTAAGTACTACTTTAAGGGGATGACGGAGGGGGACTAGACCAAGAAGCATAACTCTGTATGGAGCAGTGCTTGAAAAGGACAAATTATTCCGAGTCAAAGAGAGACTTTGAGAGGGTTCGCTTAAATGTGGATTTTGGTATGGATGGTGAATAGTGCTCGCTAATATTATTAAAAATTCTACAGCACCTACTAATGGGTTCATTATTTGCGTAAATAGTGTGGTGAATATATTCATTTAGGATCCGCGTATGCCTAGTACGTCTAATTGGGTCATTTAGTGTAATTTTGCTGGAGATATATTCGCTATCAATAGCTCCGTTAATAACATCAAATGTGAAACATGAACTCAGTAAAGTTCTTCTTGATGATAGAGGCATCAGAGAGAGGAGCCTGAGTCTTTGTTCATACGGTGGCAAGTTGTTATAGTCACGGGGGTCAAAGATATCTCTTAACGCAAAAAGCAGGAATTGTTTTTGAATGGATTCAATTTTGTCGCTATGAGATTCAAAGGCTGGATTCCAAATGATGCAAGCATATTCAAGAAGTGGTCGCACTAAGGTACAGTATAACGTTTTGGTTACCCACACATTTTGGAACTCTTTAGCACGTCTTTTTATAAATCCTAGCTGTTTATTTGCCCTCGATAAGACTTTATTTAATCTTGATTAAATCTCAGCTTATTATCTAGGACAACTCCAAGGTCTACAATATGGTTGGTTCTGCTCAGAACAATATTATTAAGGAGGTAACTGCATTCTGGTATCAAGTTCTTACGGGAAAAACTTATCACGCAACATTTCTTAACATTTAAGTGAAGTTTGTTTTGATTACACCATTGCTCAAGGGACAGCAGTTTCGATTGTAGGAAAGTTACATCAACTTCTGATTTAATGATCTTATATATTTTAAGGTCATCAGCGTACATAAGATGGGGAAGGTCACAAAGAGTAATAGATAAATCTGAAATGAAAATGTTGAAAAGTATTGGGCCAAGATGACTACCTTGTGGTACACCAGAGGTGACCGTTATATCATTTGAAAAAATGCCTTGAAATTTAACAAACTGGGATCACTCGCAGAGATAGGATTTGATCCAATTGAGTAATAAACCGGAAATGCCAAATTTTTCTAACTTCAAAATTAAGATATTATGGTCGACACGGTCAAATGCTTTACTGATGTCTGTGTAAACTGCATCTACTTGGCGTCCTTTTTCCATTTGATTTAACACATCGGAGACCATGATCATTAGGTTAGTGGTGGTCGATCGGCCTTTCCGAAACCCATGTTGCTGCTCGTTTAAGCGGGGATTAATGAGACTCGTCAGCTTATCACATATTATCTTTTCAAATAATTTTGGTATAGCTGACAAGATGGCAATGCCTCTGTAATTTTCAACAGACCTTTTATCGCCACTTTTATATATAGGTGTCAAATGGGAGATTTTCCAGTAGGATGGAAAAACACCTAAGGATAAGGATTTGTTGAAAAGTATAAATAAGGGAATGGCAAGATTGTTTATACATTGAACTAACAAACTTGGTGGTATGAGGTCTGGTCCAGGTCCTTTGTTTGAATCAAGTTCCATGATAGCATTAACAATTTCATCCAGCGTCAGACTGATATTGTTTATAATGTCTGTCGCATTAGGAGAGGGGGAGGAATAGAGAGTCTGGGTTGTGGGAACAGAAAACTTCTCTAAAGTGATTTGCAAAAAAAATACAGATCTCTTGGAGGTTGGAAGAAATTGTATTGCCTTTAAACATAGATGAGGGGTATCCACCTGATTTACGTTTGACATTAACGAAATCAAAAAATTTTTTAGGATCTCTAAGAATTTTTTCTCCAATAAGGTTGGTATAAGTTCTATAAGCATCATTTGATTTTATAGAGAACTCATTGTAGAGCTCTTCGTATCTCATTTTGATTTCATCGCTTACATTTACGCCTTTCTTAATGAATTTGTATAGCTTGTTTCTTTGGTTTCTTATATGTCTGAGACTTTGGTCAAGCCATGGTTCTGAAAGTTTATTTTTTTTCTTTATCTTAGGCACAAATTTTTCAATACTTGTGAAAAGGCGTTGGTAGAAAAGTGAAATAGCACTATCTATTTCCAAATTTAATAGATCGTTCCAGTTATAGACATTCAAATCAGTTTTTATACTGTCATAATCGGCATTAAGAAAGTCGAATTAGCAGCTCTGAAGGACGATTATGTACGCCATAAAATGGACGAAGTGCACGATAAGTTTGACTAACAGAACCATTATTTTGATTAAAAATTTCCACAGTTTGCACGTGCTTCTCTGGTGTAAGTTGATTTATAATAAAATGTCAAAGCAAATTAAATAAAAAGCAACTATCACCTGTTAAATGGGTGGTCAAATAAAGCAGTGATGCCAACTCAAAGCTGTATCACTCTATAAAAAACACCATTTATAATAATTAAAGCCTAACTTTTTGCGTGTATTTTTGCAAATTTCTTACAAACTGTCAAAGTTAAGTGGGATACACTGTTGCCAGGCTAGGGAATTTCCCTCTAGATCTTTTTTTTAGGATTTTTTCTAGGATTTTTTACTGTGTTGAGGAATTTTAGGTGTAATGAATCTTTAGGGGTCTTTTAAAGGGAGATTTTTAATTTTTTTAGAGGTATTTGAAAAATTGACCTTTGGAAATAAAGTAATCTAACTTTTCCCTAAAATTATGTTAAAAATTTAAGAAAAGAAGATGAAGGGTCCGCCATATAACGTTTTTTTTTTCAACTAGTACTTATTTCGTGAATGGTAACACTTAGCTCATGTCGGATTTGACAGATAATTAGTTTTATCGTTCCGCTGAACGAATATGGTTGTGTATACGCTTGAACAACGCTGGGAAGTGGGCCTGCGATAGACTTACAGAAGATGTCGATTTTGCCAAAAAATCATCTTTTCAGATGAAGCTCATTTTGATCTTGGCGGGTATGTAAACAAGCAAAATTGTCGCATTTGGGGCACAGAAAACCCGCATGCATACATTGAAAAGCCGCTGCACCCAAAACGAGTCACTGTTTGGTGCGGATTTTGGTCCAGAGGCATAATTGGGCCATTTTTCTTTGAAAATGAGCAAGGAGTGGCCGTTACAGTCAATGGCGATCGTTATCGGGCCATGTTGTTCACAAAAATTGAAGAGGAGGATATTGGCAACATTTGGTTTCAACAAGACGGCGCTACGTGCCACACAGCCGAAGCTACACTCGATGTTTTGCTCCCTGTTTTTGAAGATCGCATTATCAGCCGCAGAGCTGAAGTCGTTTGGCCACCTCGGAGCTGCGATTTGACATCGTTGGACTATTATTATTTGTGGAGTGCCCTCAAAGATAAGTGTTACGCCGACAAGCCAGAGACAATTGTCGCTTTAAAGGACAATATTCGGGAAGCCATTGGTGAAATACAGCTGCACACAATCGATAATGTGCTTAAAAATTGGACCGATCGTGTAGGCTACTGCATGGCCAGCCGAGGCGGCCATTTGAATGAAATTATTTTTCGATATTAACCGGAAGGATTGTACTTTCAAATAAAAAAAGAAATTTGAGAAAATATTTAGTAATTTTTTTTTATAGAATTTTCAAAAAAAAAAGTTATTTGACGGACCCTTTATTTGGTTTCTTAAGTATTGCAGCAACACGTAATAAAAACAACTGAGTTGGCAGCACTTTCAATAAATTACCAATCTTTTCCCACTTAACTTCAAACTTTCTTCACGCTTTGCTTGCAATTGATTGGGAAAGACAATTGATTGCAAGTATGGGAAAAACTATAGACAAAACAGATATGCCCAAAAATATATCAAAAAGTGGGAGACGAAGCCTCCTTTTAAACGTCAGACTTCATTTTTAGGTCAATAACACATTGGAGAATTGAGAACTATGAAGAAACTTTCTGCCCTTGTTAAAGACGTCCTTCCATACGCAGAGAAAAGACGTGGTTGAGACATGATTACTTCAATAATAATTTGTTTACTGAAACTATTGTACTATTCCTGTAAACATAAATTTTCGCCTTAATAAAGTCATTATTTACTAATTGTGGTACCAAAAATAATATTATGGTTCAAATCGTACTATCGTCAACATATTTTAATTGGCTCAACTATTAGTTGCAGCAAAAATGTTGTGGTTGTGTCAATCATGATAAATGTGAATATTATGATAGAGACAAACATAGTAGAATTTTGAATATTTGTCTGAACTACTTTTTGATCTTGGGTAAACGAAGCAGCACATAGTCAAAAATCGATAGAACTTATTGTGCCTGAACAGTTTGCAGGAAACCTTTCACTTTGTTCAGAGACAATAGTTTTTATCGATTCCTCGTTATGTGCCGTTTCGTTTGTCAACTCTTCAATTGCTATGTTTTGTTATAAATCGCCTTATCCTAAAGACGCAGAAAAATTACATTTTCGACTTTGATTGTAGCAAACATATTTCCATTTACCGTAAATATTGTTATTTTTATGACAATGCACTCAATGTACCATGTTTATAAATTACTTTAGTCAGGCGACTGGTAGTAGCAGCTGTGGTCTACTGCTGTGGTCTAGTCTGCGTGGCTCGTAAGCGAAAGAGCCGCGGTTCAAACCCCAACTCGGACAGAAAGTTTTTTAAAAAGTTTTTCCAATTGAATTAATATTTCTGTTCGGCAATAGACAATGGAAAATTTCTAGGGATATCTTAATTAATAGCTGTGGATATTGGTGTGCATTAAAATAAAAAAAAAAAATTATTGTTTCAATAATATTCTGGTTCCTAAAACAGAATTTCATACAAGCGCGTCGGAAGCGAATTTCATCTGGGGGGGCAGTACAAATGGTGGTGCAAAAAAAGTTCACCAAAATTTCTTCACATGAAACATGAAGAAGAGAGAAAGAAGAGGAAAATATATAATACGAAAAAATTATCGTTGTAAAAAAACTGATATTTTGAATAACTTTTCCTTTTAAATTGTTTAAATAGCTAAAAAAGTGCGGGGGCAACTGCCCCCCTTTCCCCCCGCTTCCGACGCCAATGAATTCATAATAAAGTTGTTGCAATTATTTCATTTTCGTCCCAATAAAAAAATAATGGTTGTTTCAGTAATATTTTGGTTCCTATGGAAAAATTCCTTTTTAAATATAGTTGTCGTAATCATTTTACCATGATCATAGAAACCATTATATCTTTAAGAACATGGTGTCAACAATCATAATCCGAATCATACTATTCTCTCTCTTTCATACTATTCCTCTTAAAACATGGTTGTTGCAACTATATTTTTTCTCTGCATGCAACAGCTCAGCCCTTTAAATACATAGGCTTGCATTGCAGTTGCACTACTTTTCAGTTGCCTCCTATGAAATTTTTGTATGTTTTTCGAACTAAATTGTTAGGTGAATTTTAGGGGGATTTGAAATCCAATCTAGGGGTATATGGTGAAAGGCACCTGGCAACACTGGTGGGGTTCATTACACTTCATTCGTTTGTGTACTTCATGCGGTAACATGGTGCACATTGTCAGGCAACGTGCAAGAGAGAACCAGTGACGGACGTGCTCACAAAAATGTTTGTGAGCATTCCGTTAAGAATGATAAACCAACATTCAAGTGTACACACTGTCATTCATGCTCACATTCTCTCCTAACTGACATTCATGAGCAGTTATGTGGAGGTGTAAAATTGTGTTTGCTTAAAAAAATAATTCAAAAGTCTTTAAAAATAACAAAATGCAATTAAAAGTTTACGCATTTTAAAACATTAACAAACATCAACGTGAAACATTAAATTTAAAAAAACCAGCTCAAAATTTTCCTAAATAAGCTATAAAAATGGCCATTTTGGCTTTGTAAGTTTTTTAATGAATTTTTTAATGGTATTTTTACCATTAAAAACCATAATTTTAATGAACTGCTCGTGTCGGGCTTCCTTCTTTCTGCTTGGCAAGCACATTTTTTTTTTTTGCCCATATTCATTTTCACAGCCTTTTCACGCTTAATTTTATCGCATTTCTTACAGCGCTAGGCTGGTGCAAAATTTTACACACAGCTTATAAAAATGTTGAACCAGTCAAATTGGAAGCTATACTAAATTTAAAGCTATCTCTTAGGCAAAATCAAACTTAAATTGTCGTCGCGAAAAAAGCACATCTACTACTGGCATAAAATCAAATTAGAAAAATAACATTAAAGCAGCAGCTAAATGAAATGAATTCCAATGTCAGACGTGTGTAAAAGAGGGGAGAGGGAAATGAGTAGAAAAAAGAAAACCATTTAATGTGAAGGAAATCGTTTTCTGCTATTTCACTTTTCCTTTTTCCTGCTGCTTTTTCCGTTGAAAACAAGAGACAGCAGCAGCAGCAGTAGCCAGCTTCGACACTCGCATCATTTACATCCAATTGACACTGAATTTAATTTCCCCACCGCGTTGTTTGCTGACATTTGAATTGTTAATTTTTGTGTAACTGTAACGATAGCTTTGTGTACGTTTGTGCGTTAACATTTGAAGAGCTTTTTATATGTGTGTTATTTTGTGTGTGCATGCGCGCTATATTCACTGTCTTTACATTTTAAATAAGCTTAGAATACGATAGGATTGCAGGTTTTAGGTGGAGGATTTCCTAATTTGTTGAAATTCCTAGCGAATATATTTTTGCGAGAACAAAAAATTTGTTCGCACCCAAAAGGTGTGATAAGAGCGAAATAAATTAATTAAAAATTCAAGGATAAATGTAGCCAACTTTTGGGTGACTTTATTTTAAAGATGAACACGAATCAGAACGTTGCCTACTTTAAGGCCTAAATTAATGCATCAAAACCTTGACACAACAGCTTTGCTTCATAATTTGTCTGTTGTGCCACTTTTTGGAATACTCCATGTGCTGCTTTACTTGGTCGGCCTGTCACACCCCTCAAAATATTTGGCATAAGCTCAAAATTTAAGCCAACAAGAAGGAAAAGAGGATGAAGTAAAAAAGCACAACTCTTTGAACAGTCACAACTCAATGCATTCTTACAAGGCAGCCGCCTCTCTCCATAAAACACAATCATAAACATGCTCAACGTGTGTTCAAGATGAAAAAAACGAGCATTGGCTCTAGATTCTACAGTGTGTGTGTGTGTGTGTGTGCCTGCGTCTCTGTTTAAATAACTGACACTTTGAGTGTGTCATTGTCGCGTCCCTTAATGCGCCCTTAAATGCGGCAATAAAGCTGCACTGCAAATTATGAAGACACCATGGCGTGCCACGTTTATGTCGTCATTCGTCCCATCCCGTTAGCGATTGGTCATAAATTGTGTGTTGCTGTTTTGAGTAGTCTTTCTTGCCAACATTTTATGTCCATTTCAATAAGCTGCAAATTATTGGCGATACTGAGAGCTACTGTATTGCCTTTGATGCAATTGCTTTGAGTGCATTAGCCTCGGAAAAGGTTTTCAATTAGATATATGTATTAAAAAATTTTGCATTTTGCAACATTTCATAGCGCATATTTGGCTATTAATGCGATAAATGCTATCGAAATGGTTCGGAATGCTTTTGTGGCTGCATATAGTTTGCATATTTTAAGATGCAATGAGAACATATTTTTGGGAATTTTAACCTAATTTTAAATTGATTAGCATTCACGAAGACTAAAAGTTTTAATTTTCACCAAACGAATGTGAGAAACCGACTTTTCGCTATGTTTAATTCTCGAATTTATTATTAAGATATCAACGATATTAATCTAGCGTTAAAAATCAATATTCTGAAGGCCGCGGCATACTGAGGAAAGTGAGTGGCCTGTGTGCTTAAGAACAGCTTTAGCTTGGGTTCGATTACCAGCTAAGACAAAATGTTTCAATTTAAAATATAGAATACAGCAAACTTTAGAATACAGATGAATCGCTCGCTCGTTGCCCTCAAAGCTTCAAGACAACGCGTTTCATTTGCCCATCTCACAAGACGTCAGACTCTCCAAGTATCAGCAACAACAATAAGCACAACAGTCAAACAGCGAACTTCTTTAACTCTCTTGGCTTTAAATCAGCACAGCAACTTCCCCATTTATCACCATAACGCTGGCGGCCTACCAGGGCCGCATTAAGACGCAGGCGGTCGCCTAGGGCGCCAAACTTCGAGGGGCGAAAAAGTTAAAAACCAAAAAATTAGGTAAGTATCAACTTAAGGGGAAAAATTAGAAGAAAAAAATTAGAAGAGCGAAAAAATGAGAAGAAACAAAAATTGGAAGAGCGAAAAAATTAAGAGTTAAAAAATTAAGGGAGCGAAAAAATTGAAAGGGCGTCAAAATTTAAATAGTACATTGTGTATTAAATTCTCCACCACCGAATTAGCGTACAATAGTGTACGACACATCAAATGTTATATTTTTTTTTTTGACTACAGCTTTAAATACTTTCCAGATATATTAATACTCGAGTGCTCCTTTTGAGTTTTTTGACTTTTTCGATTTTTTCGCAAGAGCTCAGATCAAAAGAGGGTCTCAACAGTATTTTAACTGATGCGAAAGAATTAGCAGATAAACTTGGTTCCAAACCGGAATACAAGAATAAAACAACTCTTCGTTCAAGGAAAAAAGAAGCAATTTGATTACAAAGGTAGCGATAAACCCGTCGCACAGAGGGTTGAAATTGAAAAAAGCGGAGATTAATTGAAAAATGAAAATTTTTTTGAAAATTTTTACTACGCAATTAAAGAGCACAAAATTGTACATCACTACTGAAAATTTCAATGTTATATGTTGTTTACCTTTTTTTGCTGCATAGCTTTAAAGTTGAGAAATTTTTCGATTTCTTGCAATTAGTTCAACCACTTGAAGTTTGACATAGTTCAAAATTTATATTTTTTTCTGTGCATCAAAAGTGATGCTTTTATTATGAAACCTTCAACTTCAGGTATTTGAGCGTGATGTAAAAAAATGGTTAAAAATAATTGTGTAGAAATGTGAAAAAAAAATTGTTTAAATATGTCAAAATTTGCGCTAATACCGTATCATCAAGTAGAAATGAAAATTTTGTATAAAGCTTCAATATCTAAGCTTCTACTTATATTCAGCAATAAAAAGTAGCTCGTTTTTACCCAAATCCTTTTTATTTAAAAAATCGTGACAATAGTCACTCTTTCAAAAACAAAGACTCTTGTCTTTAATTTGTTTTGTCATGTGACAATGATGAAAGTGACGAGGTTGATGCAGAGGAGTATGACGACTTTGGGCATCAGAAGGAATATTAAAAAATTCATAAATTTTTTGCTACTCATATATAATATTATTATGAATTTTTAAAAAAAAAAGTAATAAGGAATGATTTTCGACAGGGCCGAAGTTTTGAACTTTTTTTATATTGATGACGTCACTTTGTATGGACGATAGGCGTGGTTTTTTCCATCTTCTCCGAATTTCAAATTCAGAATGCATTTTAATTATTAAAATGATTTATATTATGCAATGAATTAATTTTTGAGGAATTTACGAAGGTTTTTCTATTTAGATGACGTCATTATGTATGGGAAGTAGGCTTGGTTTTCATCCGATTTGACTCTTTTTTTAACATAATCTTTACATTTTAGACAAAAGCTTAAATATCTACTTTTATAACAAAAGCTTCAAAATTACGACTTTAAAAGACGGACAGATGGACGGACGGACGGACGGACAGAATTTTTGTTATCTTATTTTTCTAAAACTAACTAAAAGTCAAATATTCCCTCCGTCTTCTAGGTGAATTAATCTCTATTTTTGGGATTTCAACCCACTGTGCGTCGCATCAGGAATAACATCGCGATCGAATCCCTGGAAGAAAGATTCGAACAACTGGAGAATCACAGCCAAAATTTAGGTTTTTTTTATGATATCCGCAATTTGGCGAACTGCGAAAGATCTTCGTAACAAGTGTTTCCACCTGCAAAAAGTGCTCACTCATGAAAACTAGCGTGACATTGATTTAATTATAGTGATTAAAATGAAGAACTTTTAATTTTATCGCCCATGTTGCCATCTAGAAGTTCAGATGCTTTAAGTTATATAACTAAAAATAAGATGATGGGCATTTTTCCCACTACTTTTGTATCTCTTCGAATCCTACTATCCCCAGTCGGAAGGTAGGCTAACACGTCTATAAAGCGCACTATCTTTTCTTATTGCCTTAAAAATTGGAAAAAGACACTAATACCTTAGGATATGAACACGACAGCTGCAAAGCGATGTGCTGGAAAGAAAATTCGACAAATAAAAAAGTAAAAAAAAAAAAAAAAACGAAACTGCTTTCGTGGAATCAGCTTCTCACAGCAGTTAATGTGTTAACATTTTAGTTGTCATTAATTTATTTTGAAGTGAATACGTGTTTTATTAATCGGAAAAAAGTTAGATTTTTTGCTAGTTAAAAGAATAAAAAAAAGGAAAATTATTTACCTTACATCAAAAATTTAATACTTTTTTAATAGTGTAACTATGTTACTTTGCAGCATAGTATAAGGCGAAATAAAAAACAAAAGTAGAAAACGAAAACAAATTAGGAAAAATGTATATCCACATCGACATCCATATCCTTCTTTTATTGCCAAAAGAAGGTACTCGGATTCTTAACTAATCACTTCTAACGTGCTCAAAGAATTGATGAAGGGATTAATACCCCTTACCGTAGCAGGGATTAATACCCCTTTATACAAAGAAAGATATGGCATTTGAAAGTGAAGGGGTATGATCGCCGAGTCTTAAAGGTTGTACCAAGAAGCTATCTTGGGATGATCGCTTTTCCTACTGGGTCATTACCAATGGGCGGCACAAGTGGGGACAACGATCTACACTTTCTCAAGACCATTTAAATGGATTATCTATCATCTCCATAGAAACAAATGTTCTCAAATCACTGAACACTGCCAGTATTATAAAGAATTTCGCGACGATGAAAGCTAGAAAAGTACATCTGTATAGAATTACTAAAATTAAAATGTACTATTGATAAATACTTATGTATCAGAAACACTACAAATATGTAAATTAATACAATACCATTTAAACTGCCAAGTGTATTGGTAAAATTAAAGAATTCTGAAAAATGTTAAGATATAATTTTTTTCTTCGTATTTTTTAAATTATGCGTCAGGAGGGGGCACCAAAAATAACTGTGCCTGTAAGCAAAAATTTACCTTGATCCGGGCCTACGTATAAAAACGAGCTCCCTATTCAACGCTGCTTCTTCATCGAAGTATACCGAAGTGACCGTACACTTGGATCTGATGTTTCTAGAAGTGGAAGTGCCTTGATTGCCGTTTGTTCAAAGTATGCTTGCAGAGAAGTCCAACTCCGTATAAGCGACAATAATATTGAACAAATCTGCGTAGCCTCTAGCTGCAATTCTTTCTAAGTAATATTTATTTTAAGTTACAATCCACCTAACAATACTGCAAACGAATAAGATTCTCATTTATTTAAGGTAAGCTCAATCCTTTCTCATTTAAATTCCAATCAATTTCCTTGTGTAATGGGAGATATTGTTTATAATATTATTTTTATGCACTCTCGATTATATTTATTGATAAATTAACAATACCGCTTAACGTTATATTATATATTCTTTTTATCGATAAGTTATCTATTATATTTATTCAAAAACAACTTGAAAATATCTTGTAATGTACACACTTCTACATTATAAAATACTAAAACAAACAACCATAAAACATATTGAAAAGATACACACCTTTACGGTACGTATCTCCTTATTCTATTTTACTTCATTATACTAAAATAATATTCTAACAATAAGAACATATGTTCATACTAAGCACTACTATCTATTTCATTTGGACACATGTATTAATATTGCTGAATACAAAATATATGAAATTACATTTTTACTTTTACTCCTACACAAATATATTAACATATGATTATGTTTACGTTTTCTAATAATTTAAGTCTACTCACTCACACACATTATACAACTATTACACTAAATTACAAATATGTATATAATATTCTAGTATTACTTTTACACTAATTAAAGAACATATGATTTTGTTTACTTTCTAAATACAAAAACACTTGTTAACTAGTTTTAAGACAAAATACTGTTATACATACTATAAAAGAACGAACAAATTGCAAATAAAGTCAATCTAGTTTTGAGCTCTAACAGCTGCCAACTATTTTAATTTTTAATAAGTCTTGAGCTTTAATAGCTGCCGACTTAAACCCTTTTAACCTCTGCCCTTTTTTTAGTAAACGGCATAAAAAAGGATATTACAAATAGCGCCAGTGGCGAATCATCGCCAGCAAACTATTAAGCAGGTCCTAGAACTTTTTTCATAAAAACGCGAATCCTTTTTATTCTTTTTTTTAATGAAAAAGTCGCGTACTTAACATGGTGATCCTGCGATATCTCCAAGTAACGAAACGTATTACATGGCGATCCTGCAAACATATTACATGGCGATCCTGCTATATCCCAAAACATATTACAATCTGTGGTCACAAGGCATAACGACTAAACTCAAAGTATCGTAAAAAACGATATTTTAATTGCACGAACTACGACCTATTTTATTGAAATATATGAACCGTTACAAATAAAATGTGTGCAGACATAAGTGATGATCAGTTCTGGGCAAAAAACGGATATCTGCATAATTCCAAAAATTGGCTATATAGTGAATTCCATATCGCTTTTTTACGATATTTTGAGTTTAATCATTATTCCTTGTGACCACAGATATATCAATAAATAATCAGGTTTATTTGTTGGTAAATAATTATTTTTATTGTCAATAAATTATGTATAATATTTATTGTTAAACTAATTATTTATATAATAAATTAATTATGTGTTAATGTCATCTATTAATTATCGAATTAATTTGTCGATAAAATGTTGATTCAATTTATCGATAAGTTCTATATTTTATATATCTATAAAGTATCGACTTTGTAGCCCGTCGCTACACTGTTCGTCGGTTCGGGTTCGGTGAGGTGCGAAGAAGTAGAATTCTTGACAAAATACGGCGTGAAGTAAGAGGCGCTAACGGCTGTGCTTAGGCAGGACCATACTGCGATGCTTTCGGGTAGCAAATATGCAAACTCTGCGTTAATACGGACGATGTGTATATAAAAAGAAATAAAAAATAAATGCTTTTACGCTTCAAGGCGGTATGATTTCATTATAAGTTTAAGCTACGCATTTTACTCTCTTAAGTGGCGTGAATTACCCTATTATATCGTCGCCGCTATGCCAGAAGGTGCTATATCCACTTTTGCTCATTTTGAGAAAATTGCAAAATACTATTGAAACGGCTAGCTAAAATTCAAATTATTTTGAAATGCAGTGATACTTACAAATTATATGTAGTTAATACTTGCCTAAAATTAAATATACTTTGTCAGATGAAAACTTCACACCATCATTGGATTACTGCAAAAATTGGATATAGCACTTTTTGGCATATTATTGGTTTATTAATGTTACACAAAAGAATGGATTTAGAACTCTGGTAATTCCCTAAAAACACACTTTTCAAATAACATTTATTTCAAAACAAGGAATGTTAACGAAAAACAAATCTAGTAATATACTAATGAACAAAATGTTGAAAAATTAATTATCCTCTGATTCGGCATTCGATTCAACGGTTTCATTTCCAATTGGCAATGAGCTGAAAGAAAGCATTTTTAAACTTTGGTTTTTGCACTATATACTAAAAAACATGTTTCTCACTCATTCCAATCATGGAATTCCTGTGGCATAAGCTTTTGAGCACATAAACTTTGCAAGTCCCGTTTTTTGGCTACTGTTATAGGCAGGAGATGTTCGTAAAGTAATGGCAAACTATTATTAATAAATAATGAATATTAAATATTGATGAATTATCAATTACATTTATCGATAAATTCTTATTGTATTTCAAGCTAAACTATCGATGAATTCTGGTTACAATAAAAGATAAATTATCGATAAGTTTTTAAGTATTTATATATAATTTTTGCATCAAATCCAATTTTATCTCTCAATAAATTATCAATCACATTTTTTAATAAATTTTTAGTTATATACAATATAACGCAAAACTATCGATTATAAAAATTGATAAGTTTAATAATTTAACGATAAATTATTTATTTAAAATATTTAAATACCAATGAAGTTTAGCAAATTAAGCATAATTTACAAAGTTTATCATATCGTTACGAATCGATATTTAAATGTTGAAATTTATCAAAATGCATTAAATTTTAGACATTTACTGACAAAGAAATATCGAAATTAATGGGATATATTTATTATTTCATATCGATTTTTGTCGATAATGAAACATTTATCGATAGTAAAATATACATATATAAACACATATATCGTTAACTGTGCCATCTAAATATCTGTGGTCACAAGGAATAACGACTAAACTCAAAGTGTCGTAAAAAACGATATTTTAATTGCACGAACTACGACCCATTTTTTTGAAATATATGAACCGTTACGAACAAAATATGTGCATACATACGTGATGATCAATTTTGGGCAAAAAATGGATATCTGCATACTTCCAAAAATTGGCAATAAAACAAATTCCATATCGCTTTTTTACAATATTTTGAGTTTAGTCATTATTCCTTGTGACCACAGAAATATTTATAATTAAAATACCGTAAGTTTACGATATTGAACGACTTGATCAAACATTTTTTAATCTTGATATTTGTAGATCAAATACAACGATACTTTGCATTGCAGTTTAAATATTGAAAAATTTCAATTTATGCACTAATACTTATCGATCATAATGAAGTTAAATTCATCGATATCCAAAAAAATCACATAAAAGATTTAAAAATATAAACATTACACGTTTTCAAATATCGATACTTGTAAATTAATTAGAACTATTTTTATACGATACAATTTATCAATTAAATGTTATTGACCGTAATATAATGCATTTGAGTCCGATATTTAATTTTGTGTATTTAATGATTTATATTTAATAAATTGTACTGTATTTTTGCATTGAATTTTAACTTATTTATCAATTGATTCTTATCGACCTTTATATTATGAAATTTATCGATATTTATGATTTTTAGTAGTCCGATTTTTATTAATTTAAGAAATAATGAAGTTTTTTGCTATGATCAAAAGAAAATTTGCATGCAGTATCGTTACAGTTTTACTTGAGGCTGTGTTTACTATGAATATTACATAATTTACTTTCCTGTCCTACGACAGGTCCTCCGCACACTTCCTTTTTGGAGCCATTTGCCGGAAGCAATTTTTTCTCTATTTAAAGCTTGATTTTTTATTGAATTTATTTTTGAAAAATAGAAATATACCTCTTTAAATAACACTTTACGTATTGAAGCAGTGTTGAAAAATTAGTTCAAGTGTAAAAGTACAAAAAGTAACAATCATATTCGTACACAACAACTAAACAAACTGGCTTTGCAACCATCATATGCGTAGCAACTCAGGTCTCGTTTCGCGGCTGATACAATTATGTTTTTTAGTACAATCGACTCAAATTGAATCAAAAGAATTTCATTGAATTCGTCATAGCTGTAGGTTATAAAAGGATGAAAAAAAGGTAGTTAGATCAAAAACGTACTATTGTAAAAACCCAATATTGTCACTGATAAGTATCAAAAACAATTTTTGTGCATACTTTTAGGCTAAACATATTTGAGAACAGTATGTCTTGAGAACTTTACTGTCAAAAAAGTTACAGTTTGAGAAATACTAGGTCTGTTCGCGTAGTCGAATGCAAACGAAATATTTCAAAAGTTTTTACAATAAAGTGCCTGAAAAGCGTTCGTTAACAGAGAATTGGGTAATAGAGAGGAAATCACATTTTCTCTCCATTCAAGCTCTTTAAAGTTTTTACAAGAAGAATTTCATCCTGTAAAAAGATGAAAACTGTCAAATGGTAGCTGTGTGTGTATAGCAGCTGAGTTTTTTTTAGATTTTCTTAGACGTATTTGACATTTTTCATTATTTTACCAGAAAGCGTTCGTTTACTTTTTAAAGTTTAAGTTAGTTCTCTCACTATCACTATCACTTTTGACGTTTTTCATTTTTTTTACCAGAAAAGTACGCGAACAGACCTACTGTGTGCGGAGTAGCATGCTCGCCTTTTATGTGTTAAGATTTGCATACTTTCAGACTGAACAGTTTGAGAGATATTGGGCACGGAGCAGCGTGTTTGCCTTTTATATATCTGCGGACTTTTGACAAAACAACTTAAGTCTATCTGAATTTTTTAGACAAAACAGCTTAAGTCTATATGAATTTTATATCAACTTAAAGGGTTTTGTCTATGAATTTCAGATAGACTTAAGTTGTTTTGTCAAAAGTCCGCAGATATATAAAAGGCAAACACGCTGCTCCGTGCCCAATATCTCTCAAACTGTTCAGTCTGAAAGTATGCAAATCTTAACACATAAAAGGCGAGCATGCTTCTCCGCACACAGTAGGTCTGTTTGCGTACTTTTCTGGTAAAAAAAATGAAAAACGTCAAAAGTGATAAAATTGAGAGAGAACTAACTTAAACTTTAAAAAGTAAACGAACGCTTTCTGGTAAAATATTTTAAAAAAATTTCAGATAGGTTTTTTTGTCAAAAGTTCACATATATTAAGATACGTGGTTCAGTATTTCGTTGCTTCTCTTAATTTCTGGGATTTGAACTTTGTCATAGCGTAAAAACTTGCAAACTCATTTTATTACAACTCCAGTCATCCTGTCAATTTTGGTAACCACCAAAAATGTAAAACTTGCATTTTTGTGAAACAACAACATCAACAACAACGACACTTATTGCAATTTCCAACTCTGGCATTGTTTGACATAAAAATGATAGAAACAAGATTACACAAAGCAGATGGAAAAAATTTTTCTCTCTTAGCGGAAGCGGCTCATGACGTCACGCTGCTATTGTGTTTTGGTTCACCACATTTATATTTTATACACATTTATATTTTATATTTTATTGGAATTTTGTTGCATTTAAAAGAAAATGGTTTTGTTTGTATATCAGTGAACAAATTTTATATGTATGTATTTATTGAAAATTTATTCAATATTAATTTGGGTAAAATGTATTTCTTAATTTTTTTATTTGCTAGCCATAGTTTTTCCATCTACCTAATTTTCCACCTCACTTTTCGCGACTCTACAATTTTTCTCATTTTTAATGGACAAAAGCGCTTCGTGACGTCATACAGTCAAATGAGATAGAGAGCAAAAAATAACGCGCAATCTCCATTCTTCAATTCTTGGTTTAACATCAGCTGCTAGTCGTATTGCTGAGATTTACATAAAATTAATTACTTGATTAAATTATTTTGAACTTGCTGCTAATACTGCGGATGTTGATGCTACTGCTGATGTTGCTGCTACCACCAGCCACAGATTAAACGATTATATTAAGTAATTTAGTTGATCACTTAATGAGCCGCAATATGTGCGGGTAGCATTACAGAAGATGCAGCAACAACACCAAAGCTGAATTGCAGCTTTTAATGATAATAATTTTATAAATTAAAGTCAGACAAGCTATCAGTCAAGCATGCAAATAGTCGATGATGTGTAGATAGTTTGCACTGCTTTTTTGTATATGTAATATAGTAAGTTCAAGCAATTATGTGCATACAGACACTCAGAAATGGCCAAAGAGGACTCGTTAAAGTATGTAACGAGAGGTTGACTGAAGTGTGATAACTTGCAAAAGCTGCTGCTTGATTTTGCTCCAAAAATGTTGTGAAATTCATGAACATCTACATTTATGCGCCACAGTCTTTTATGTGGCTTACAGCAAGTGCTGACATGTCTTGTATGAGCGCATATGTTAAAATACACCAACACACTCATATACTCGCACATACATGAGAGCACTTAAACCAGTGGTTCTTAACCGTTTTTGGTTGCGCCAAATTAACCGTTCATGCTCACGTCAAACTCGCGAAACCCTCCTCCAAATTTTATTTTAAGTTCAATAAATTTTTCCTGTTTCATATAATTAAAATTTATTTAAAAAAAAATAATATTTAATAGAACTTTAAATAAAAAATATAATTATAATAAAAACTGACATCATTGGTTTTTACAAAACATCTTTCAGTAAACTTTTTCAAAACAATAAATTACATGTTACATAAAAAAAAACAATTTAAAAAAAAACTTAATATAAAAATGTATGGTTAATGTGATTGTTGACAAATCTTTTCACCAAAAAGTTTTTTACATTTTTAACTGACTTCAAAAAGGAAAAGGTTCTCAAGTTGGTTGGATTTTTTTTTAAATAACTCCTAAAGTACTTGCCCGATTGCCACAATTTTTTGTCAGCAGATAGAGATATTAGACACGAAGGTGCCTGTCTAAAAAAGTGGGCGGTATTCGGCACAGGGGCGTGGCAATATAAGAAAAACTTTGTATATCGAATAATATTAACACTAGAGCACTGAAATTTAATACAGGGGTAGGCACAATTATTAAAAGCTATGTTCAGAAAAGTGGACATTATTCGATAAAGGGCGTGGCAATGTTAAAAAAACGCTGTAACTTTAATAATATTGACACTAGGGCACTCAAATTAGGTACAGGGGTAGGCATAATTATGAAAATTTACTGTAAAGAAAGTAAGCGTTGTTGGACAAAAGGGCGTGGCAATATAAGAAAAATACTGTATCTCAGTTCATATTGACACTAGGTTACTGGAAACTGGTACAGGGGTTGGAACAATTATTACAAATTACGGTCAAAAAGTGGGCGTTGTTCAACAAAGGCGTGGCAATATTAGGAAAACGCCGTAACTCGAATAAAACTGACACTAGGATACTGAAATTAGTTACAGGGGTAGGCATAATTTTGAAAATTTACGGTCAAGTGGGCGTTATTGGACAAATGGGCAAGGCAATATAAGAAAAATACTGTTTCTCAGTTAATGTTGACACTAGGGTACGAAAATTCGTTACAAGAATGGAAAAAGTTGTTATCATATTCTCTAAAAAGGAAGAAATAAAAACTTAAAAAAAACCAACTTCAAAACAACTACAAAGTAAAAAATAATTTTAAATTACTTTTCACATTACCTCTTGGTCAAATTTGATAATTTATTTAAATACAGTATTAAATTGGAAATCCTATTATTATTATTTTTTTTTTCTAATTTTGTAATATCATCATAAATATATTAATTTATTAATGAATAAAAAATATTTAAAGTCGGCGATTATATAATCAGACTTTTATAAAATAAACGCTCCGGCTTTAAAGGTTTTTTATTCATGGAGAAACTAATATATTTATGATAATAATGCAAAATAAAAAAAATATAATATTAAGATTTCCTATTTAATACCATATATATAAAAAAATTATCAAATTTGAGCAAGAATTAATGTGAAAAGTAATTTTAAATAATTTTTAATTTGCAGTGGTTTTGAAGTTGGTTTTTTTTTATTTTAACATGTTGTGGAGGTTTTTGACCACTACTGTTCAGTTGGAATTCTAAAATCTCAACTAATTGTTAATTGTTTTTATTTTCAGTTGTTTGATAAATTTTAAAACATTGTGTTTTTCTCTTGAAGATGTCACCCAACAAGTGAAGAAACGTCGGGAAAAAATTATATTTTTAGTTTACATTTAAAAATTGTAATTGAACAGTAAAAGTCAAAAACCTGCAAGATATATTAAACTAAATTATTTATTTATATTCAAATTAACCCAAAATATCATATAGTTTCTTGCATTTGGACTAGATTGGTACACGGAGAAAACTGTTCGCTAAATTTTTATTGTGGTTAAGCAAAACTTGCGCTTACCAAATCTTAGCCACCTCAAAATTATGCTAAACTTCAGCAAAAACTAATAAAAACGTGCTGTTCCAGTTTATAATAACTTAGCAAAATTTTGATTTAATGCAACCAAAATTTTGCTATGTTAAATTTTGCTTGATTTTAATAAAAAATTTGCTAAGTTATTATAAACTGAAAAAGCAAATTTTTTCTTAACTCAAGCAAATATTTGCTAAGTTATTATAAATTGGAATAGCAAATTTTGATTAGTTATTGCTGAAATCTAGCATATTTTTAAAGTGAAATAATTATAAACATTAAATTAAATTAAAAAAATATTGTTACCCGTAGACTTGAATCTTGGCCTCGTGAGTATAAGTACATGGGCTTATCCCCAGTGGGTATTTTAGCTAGAGATACGCAAAAGAATGCATGCTAGTAGTGCTCTTATTGGCGTCTATATACCTTCCATGATCGCTGCATTGATGAGTTCTTCTGTAAGGCCTACCTTTTGAAAGTTTGGAGTCTTTTCCTGTTATTTTATATAAAAAAATTTTTAAAAAATTTTTTAAAAAATTATATATGATCAGATCAATTAAAAAAATCAAATCTTTAAGAAAAAACAAAAACCAAATTTTTTTTTGTCCGAGTTGGGACGCGAACCCAGGTCTCCGAAATCTAACACATTGCATATCACATTATATGAAAACTTTTATAAGTCTTTTCTATTATTTTTGTATGAAGAAATTTACAAAAATATTCCAAAAAAATTTTAAATAGACAGAAAAATTTGTAAAAAATGTAGATTTTAAAAAAAATACAAAAAAAAAATTTTTTTTGGGCCGAGCTGGGTTGCGAACCCGCGCTCCCGAAAACTTACTTTCATTTGTAATGATGCAAAATAAGCTGAAGTTTATTAACAAGTGAGGTGGACGAGTGGGTAAGATGCCAGACCGCCAGCTGAGAGGACGCTGGTTCAAATCTGGAATTTGTCAAGAATTATTTTTATTTCAAGTTGATATTTATATTGCTTTTCTTTCTAATGTACATTCTAAAGAAGGTCTTCTAGCAGGCTTCTTTAGAGTCGCGAGAGCGGAAGGCCTAGAAAATTTTCTCGTTTCATATAAAAAAGCTTATGGGCTTGGAAACTAGCACGGAAGGGCTAAGAAATCCATATGATGGCCTGCTAGAAGCGCTTCAAATACCTGCTTTTGCCCACTGGGTCTATTAGACCATCGCAGTTGTTAACTTATCCTCGCCTATTTTTCTTCATTAAGAATAAACGTGTATTCGTGTGTTTGAAAGAAATTGGCTTGAATATAATAAAAATTTGCTATTTGAGTTTATTATATCTTAGCAAATATTTGCTTCTGTCTAGTAAAAAATTTGCTATTTGAGTTTGTAATAACTTAGCAAATATTTGCTTGAGTTTAGTAAAAATGTGCTCTTTGAGTTTATAATAACTAAGCAAATATTTGCTTGAGTTTAGTATATGGTTTAGTTTATAATAACTAAGCAAATATTTGCTTGAGGTTAGTAAAAATGTGCCATTTGAGCTTATAATAACTTAACAAATATTTGCTTGAGTTTAGTATAAATTTTCTATCAGCTTATAATAACTCAGGAAAAATTTGCTTGAATTTAATATAATTTTGCTTTTTCCTTAACACATGAGGAGTTATTTCAATTTAGCAATCTTTTTCTAAAATCACACCGTGATCGAGCAAAGTTTTGCTGATTTACTTTGAAGCAAAACGTTTGCTTGATTCAAACAAAATAATTATCTCCATGTAAGTGCACCTGAGATCATTTTTCTCTTCACAACTTATAAAAGAAAACTAATATTTGGCACATGAATCACTCTTTAGCTCTAATACCCCATCTTGAATGCTTTCTCAAGGAGTTCTCATAAAAGGAGTTAAGCTGAGAAATCAGAAAATTCTTTGCTGAAAGCAGCTCACACCCCCCTCTAAGGAGGCGCGCCTCACCAGTTGAGAACCACTGAATTACACAATCTCGTTGTAGCACATGTGTTGATTGCTTTATGTCTGCGTTATTTTTGACTTATCATTACTTCATATGTTGTTAGTTCTGTTTTTGTTGGTTGGTTGTTAGAGTAGTTGTAAAAGTTGATGGTTGTTTTTATTGTTGTTCTTGTTCAAGCTATTAGACTTGACTCTAAGCTTTGTCTTGGGTAGAGTGATGTGTGTTCTTGTATGTTTGTGAAGGTTTTTGTGTGCGTATGATGGATTTTTATTTTTAACGAAGCTTTTAAGTTGCTATTAATTAAAATGAACACAATGTGTCGTATGAGTAATTTTTAAGTGTTCCAAAATGATCATTATAAGCATAAAAAGTTTTTATTTTTAATTTTATTAACTCAAAGTAGGTGGAAAACTAGAGATATTTAACAAAAAATCGCTTAATTAGGAGCAATTGAAAAAATTATTTTAAATATTTTGCCAGTTTTGAATATAAATTTTTGGAATTTATTAAAATAAATATTGTACATTCTTGTTAAATTTTTTAGTTGGCAAACACATCTCTCAAGCTGTGAAATAGTTAAGTGAAACGCAAGCATAGCTGCAAAGTTAGGCTTAAATGTAAAACCGGCTTAACAAACAAAATTAATTAATGTCACTCATACGCCACGTTTTACTTAATGTGTTTGTTTATAACTAGCAAAAAGCTAAGGGTGTGGTAAAAAAATTTAGTAGATTTAGCGAAAATCGTTTTAAATATTTAACATTTGTTAACAGAAAGTTGGTAGAATTTTCATATACAATTTATAGCTCTTACAAAACCAGCCTTAAATCTTGCAACCTGAAATTACATTAAATATATAACACTCATAAGCAAAGTATAACAAAAACTGAGTATTAACCCATTATAGCAACTAAGGACGAGCAAAGAAAGACCGAAGCAGAATACCTGGCAATGCATTTAAATTAATATTTTCTAGATATTTTTTTTGCGTTTTCTAAAAAATGCCGACACGTTGATTAAGAAATTATTGAAGTGGAAATATGATAAGGTTGAAAGGTTTTTTTTTTTGTATAAAAGTCGCTGAGAATGAATGGGAAAATATAAAATTTGCTTGAGTTGTCAAATAAAAAGGGGCACCATGTAGATTTGTCATATGAAAATAAGTATTTATTTTTTCAATAGCCATTGAATTACAAGATTTATTTTTATTCCTAACAAACTGTTAACTTTACGATTTTTTTGGATGATTGGTAGCAAGAGCATATATATAAACGTAGAAGTTGTTGTCAAGCAACTCTAGTTTTTTTATGATTTGCTGAATTTTTTACCCTCACATAAAGTAACTACAGTCAAAGGACTCTATGTAGAATAAAATTCTGCATTACATTTCTTTCCATACTATATCTACTATTGAAAAATTCAACTTAAAATTTTTTATTTTATTAGCTCTGAATTAAATATCAGATAATCTTAATTGTCGCTTATCTTTATATATATATATATATATATAAAACTGCTTAAAAGTAAATCTTTACATTGAATATTTTTTCGAAATTCTTTTTGCGCTGAACATTTTTAAGGACGTGGATTCTAAAAATTAGATATTTAAAACCTACTACTTTTTATCATCAAAAAAATAAAAAATAATTTAAAAAAACTTTTTTTTTGCAAAAAAATAGAAAAAAAAACTATAAAGATATGAGCTAAAAAAAGCGATATGTTTAAACAATCTATAAAGGAATTCTTAGCTATTAGAAAGGCTACAATATGAATATTTTATCCATATCTTAATGTAGACTAAATTTTTAGCTTTATTTTTTTTAAAGAATTTTAACTTTATGTAATTAATTGTGAACTTTCATGATTTTACAAGGTTATAATTTGGAGCTTTAGGTCAAGTAATTTATGTGGGTTGTAACACTGGGTTAGTCAAAGCTGAACCACTCAAGACTACTGATGAGGACTATTGTGGCTATTTCCGCAACAGGCTGTCTAGTCTGCAGTGTGATTGACTTTTTACAATGTTGTAGTTGTTAATGTTACCTTTTTTCATAAATTACTTGACCTAAAGCTCCAAATTATAACCTTGTAAAACTTTTTAATTCGACGCAAAATATGCGTTGTTTTTGTATATGCTTCATTCAGTGTTTTTTTGTCTTAAACGCCAATCAATAACATTAATTTTTTATATAAAAATTTAATATGAATATAATATAACATAAAACTAAATATAAACTTTTTTTTCATAAAAAGTCAAACAAATTCTCCCTCTTCCGAAATCCGGTGCAAAAGTTGTTTTTGTTGTAAAAGTAATAACAACTGCAAAAACTACAATACAAGCTGTAATAAAAGCTGTAAAAATGGTAGAAAATCTCTTTTTTTTACTACTAAGATTGCAGTAAAACTACACAGTAAAAAATTTGAGGGTAAATTTTATCTTTTTTATAACATTTGTGTGGTATAAACTTTTTTTATTCCAAATAATTTATAAATTTTATACCACTCAATATTATATAAATAATAAAACAAATATAATTTAAAAATTTTATATAAATATCATGTGTAAATCAAAATATATTCTGGTTCGAAAGAAAAAAATTCACCGAAATCGGGAAATTTAAAAATATAGTCTTTTCGATTGGTCTGACGAAAAAAATGTTCTGGAAAAATTTATAAGATTTGATGATATAACTTTTAAAACATTTTTGGTTTGGATTTATATGTATACAAAAAAGTATAAAATTTATGCTCATATTTTTTACTGTGTACTACAAAAATATATTGAAAATTTTTTAACTAACTCAATAACAGTAAAATCATTGTTTCGGAAAGTAATTTTACTGCAATGAATGCAGTAATTTGAAGCTTTACTACAATTATTGCATTAATTTTAATCAAATGTCGTTTAATTTTACTGCTATAGTTCAAGTAATTGCTGCATCGGATTTCCGCTAGACGCTTGCATGCTCATTCGTGAGTGAACATTAGTAGTGTTGCAACGCGTTCATTTAATTTTATTTGTTATTTAAATATTTTTCTGTTTTTGAGATGCTGTGAAAGTTTTGAAATGAATAAAAAAATTGTTATAAGAAGTTCTCGTTTAAAATTTATTAAATGTTCACTTCGCGAATGCAGATATTTTGGATCAAATTTTTATGAAATTTATAGTCATATCCTGAGGCATGAATTATAATTTTTTCTATGAATTCCAAACTAAAATCTGCTGCATTAAAAAGACATTTTTTTATCAAATTTGTTGTGTTTTGAGTATAAGATTACTTATCTTTTATGTCATTTTATATCTTTTATGTCATTTTTCAAAATATATATACACAAAAAAACATTATCTCTTGTTTCAAAACAGGAAAAAATTGAGTATCATTTTGCAATTTTTAGTCATCATCACTTATGTTTTTTGATTTGTTTAGCCCTCAGAAAAAGTTTCAACAGAAAAATTAATTTTCTTGACTGTATTAATTTTTTTCTAATAATGTAAATTTTTCTGTAAATTAAAGCTAAGGTGCACTTAAAGCATAGTACTCTGTTCAGTTTCATATGAAATTCCACTCAAATCTCCATACAAGGAGTGACAGCTGCTAAGCAAGCGTGGAAATTTTCACAAAATCTTCGTCAGAGCGGTACTCTGTTCTGCTGCGTGAAATTATCGCAACATGTTTCTGAGCAACATTTTTTCACGACAATTTATTTGTGCTGCCTATTTATTTTGAAGTGAAAAGAGAGATCATATGAAATCTCCCAACTTATTATCTCTCTGAAAAACGTTGCCATAGAAACTCCTCGCAACAAACTTTAAATCAAAAATTTCACGCAATAAATAAATAGATGTTGCCAGCGAAATTTCACGCAAATGAACAGAGTACTAGGCTTAAGAACTCATTTTTTTTCCTCTTTTGAAACAATTTCCTATATAAAGCCTAGTACTCTGTTCGTTTGCGTGAAATTTTGCTGGCAACATCTATTTATTTGTTGCATGAAATTTCTGACTTAAGGTTTGTTGCGAGGAGTTTCTATGGCAACGTTTCTCAGAGAGATAATAAGTTGGGAGATTTCATATGATCTCTCTCTTTTCACTTCAAAATAAATAGGCAGTACAATTAAATTGTTGTGAAAAAATGTTGCTCAGACACATGTTGCAATAATTTCACGCAGCGGAACAGAGTACTGCTCTGACGAACATGTTGTAAAAATTTCCACGCTTGTTTCGCAGCTGTCACTTTTTGTATGGAGATTTGAGTGGAATTTCACATGAAACTGAACAGAGTACTAAAATAAGTTTAAAATTTAAATAAAAAGTTTTTAAAATTGTTCTGAAAAAGTTGTTTAATAAGTCTGTTATGAATAAAAAAAACTTGATAATCTTCAAACAAGTCTTTAATTATAAAAACAGGGCCTTAAATAATTGCAACAAAGAAGTTTTAATATTGCTCTAATTAAGATCAATTTTACTATAAAAGTAGTAGTAAAATTATCACACGTTCTTAGAATATTACTACGAAAATAGTAGTAAAATTGGTGCTCGGTCCTTGAATTTTACTACTATAACAGTAGTGATTTTGTAGAGTTTTACTGTTAAAGTAGTAGTAATCCAAAATTTTTACATTACAGCTATAATGGTAGTAAATTCTGATGGTTTTTACTGCTTTTTTGGTAGTAAAAAGATTGCCTACTATTATAGCAGCAAATTTCAGTCAATAATTTTTAGAATGCTTATGTATATCAAATGGACCTACTATTATCACCATTATCTAATGGTGCAAGCCCTAAAGGCATTTTTATAGATGTAGATAAGAGAGGGAAAAAAAGACGCTGAAAATAAAACAAGTGCTACTGACTTTGATATGGTCATTTCCACATATGTATTGTACGAAGAAATATTAAAAAAAAAAATCTAATACTTAAAAAGGTTTTTTATTTTTGCGTAGTGATTAAGTAGCACTATATTAAAATAAAGCAATGACAACAATTGGCCCTAAGGATTTAAAGATATTAGTATCGCCTGTGGTCCAAATTCGACCAACTTTCTGAAATTTTAATCGTTTTTCTCATTCTGAGGCATTGACTTTGCTTTAAGAAAATGTGTTGTACGAAGAAAACCTTAAGTTACAAAATATCGCAATAATTTTTATATCAAAAAAACGGGATTTTTTTCACACATATACTATCTGTAAAAACATTAATCAAAAAACTTTCGTATACCGTTATTTTTCTCAACCAGGGCTTTCATACAAAAATACGTTGCACTGAGAAAAGCTACAGTTTTCGAGATGTCGTTATAACTTTTGTCAAAATTTTTCAGAATTTACTGCTGGTAAGGAATTTTACCATCACAATATATATTCACACATGTTACATAAAAAAATGCTTATTGTAGGGTGTCCGTAAGAGATAGCGAAAAATGCTTTTTTTTTACATTATATTAATGTCTAAAATTTCCTCCTACGACATGTTCTTCCATTTCTTATAGTTTAGGTTTTACTTCAGAAATATTCTTTTAACGCTCATACTTCAGGTCAAAGGTCACAAAAATATTCGGTAAACTCCTTTTCAACACTCTTATTTGTTTAAAAAAATTATCAAATTCAGTTTAGAAATACGGAAGAACTTTTTCTCCTACGCATATTTCTCTATACTAGTATCGCCTGTGGTCGAAACTCGACCAACTTTCTGAAATTTCAATCGTTTTTCTCATTCTGAGGCATTGACCTTGCCTTAAGAAAATGTGTTGTACTAAGAAAATCTTAAGTTTCGAGAGAAAGTAGCAGTTTTCGAGATATCTTCATAACTTTTATATCAAAATTTTTCAGAATTTACTATTTGTAAAATAAAAAAATGTACTCTAAAAAAATGCTTATTGTAGGGTATCCGTAAGAGATAGCGAAAAATATTTTTCCTACATTGTATTAATATCTAAAATTTCCTCCTACGCCATGCTCTTCCATTTCTTATTTAGTTTAGGTTTTACTTCAGAAATATTATTTCAATGCTCATATATCAGGTCAAGGGTCACATAACTATTCGGTGAACTTCTTCTACCTATTCTAATTCATTTAAAAAAATTATCAAAATCGGTTCAGAAACACGGAAGAACTACGCCTATTTTTATATATAACGAAATGGCTTAAAACATAGATTTGTGTATATAACTTTGGAGTGGTTTGAAATATTTGAAAAATTTTTCACAGAAATAATTTTTTAAACTGTAGAACTTTGTAGAAAATATAAAAACAACATTTTGAAAAAGTTAATTTTCATCAAAAAAATCATAGGGGGTAGCTCATGATTTTCGATGATTGAAACTGTTTTTTGCATTGTGTCAAAATGAAGCAATTTTTGCTAATAAATGATATGTCATATGAAAGAGTGTAAAAAAAATGTTATTAGAAAAAAAAATTACAACAACAATAACGTTTGGACTATTTTTTGAGCAAAAACTGAATATTTTAGAGATATTTTTAAAACCATTTTAACATTGAATTGGTGAGATAACGGTTAATCTTTTCTTATTTCTCCAAAGTCAATTAATTGATCTTTCAGCCAATGAAAAATTGATAAAAATCGATTGAAAAATGGCCAAGATATTTGCTTGCAAAATCAAAACTTGAAATTTCAATCGTTTTTTGTTCATTCTGAGGCGAGATGGCCTTGCTTCAAGAAAGTACGTTGTACTGAGAAGATATAAATTTTCGAGATATCTAAATAATTTTATTGTCATTTTAAGGGGATTTTTTAACACACTATTCGTGGAAAATATTACCAAGAAAGCTTTCGTATACCGTTATATTCCTCAACCAACAACTTTTCATACAAAAATACGTTGTATCGAGAACATCTATAGTTTTCGAGATATCGCTATAATTTGTACGTCAAAATAACAGAACTTTTTCAGACTTCACTATTTGTAAGAAATTTCACCATCACAATATATATATATATTCACTCCTTTTGTATAAAAAAATGCTTATTGTAGGGTATCCGTGAGAGATGGCGCAAAATGTCGGAAGTATTCTTTGCACAACTTATCAATGTCAAAAATTCCCTTTTACATTATATTTTTCCATGTGTTACAGCTTTTCTTTCATATAATAAATGCTCTTTTTACGCTTATATTTCAGGTCGAAGGTCACCAATCTAAAATATAATCATACTGTGCAGCCAAATCTTTTATTTTATATCTCATTCACCATTCTGCCTCTTCTTAGCCCTGAGATTCTTTACTAAAAACAATACAAGCTTTCAACGTTAATATTTCGGGTCAGAGGTTATAAATTTAAAATCTAAAATGACTTTGCACATAAAAGGCGCAGTACCTTTCGAATGATATAAGTTTCATTGACCTTATTCTAATATTAATATCGAAAAATTGTACGACAACATTTGATGTTTGCCTATCTATAGTAATAAAACTAATTTTCTGTTTGTTTGTTTGTTTGTTTGTTTGTTTGTTTGTTTGTTTGGCCTTTATACAAATCTAAACGACTCAACTAATTTTGCTCAAACTAAGTATACATATTAAGTGCATCCCAACTTAAAATGTAACTTACTTTGTTTTTGCCACGCCTCCTACTATTTTTCGACTAACGGTAATTTTGTTATTATAAAAGTTTTTACCATCGGAGATTTGTGTATTTAATTTTAAAAATTTTTAATTATTTTGACATCAAAAACACTGACATATCTTCAAAATTGTAGAAATTTTCAGTACAACGACTTTTTCATAAAACATCGTTGCCTACGAATGAAAAAAAAAAGGACATGAAAATCAAAGTTTGATCTTTCGATGCAAATATCTCCGCTGTCCATTAATATATTTCATTCAAATTTTTTTTGTTCAAAAGTTCAATAAAAACACTTCACAAAAATAGGTTGAACTGTACCGTTAAGTCAGTGTATATATATTTTATGATAATGTCAAAAAAGGTCCAAAATATTGACTTTTTACTCAAAAAATGACTCAAAAATTGTTGTTGTTGTAAAAATGAAATCAATTAAAAATTTCACATCTGCCTACCTATGTCATATGACATAGCATTTATTTGCAAAAATTCTTCCAGCTAAGCGCAAAAATTATTTTACTGTTTTTGTCATCAAAACAACAAGGATTTTTTCGCGAAATTTATTTTTTCCAAAATGTTGTTTTTATATTTTTTACAAAAAAGTCAAATCTCAAAAATAATTTATGTGAAAAAATTACCCCAATATCTCTTTCCAATCAAAAGTTATATCTAAAAATCTATTTTTTCATACCAGACTATAAGTAAAACTTAGTTTTGTGTTAAAATTTTCTATATAGTTTGAACGTCCCCATTTATCTCTAAGAATGCAGTTGTGTGTTTAGAGAAGTAACAAAAATTTTGGATTATTTAAAATCTTCCTTATAGTAATCTACTTAGTTGTTTACCTCCCCACCCCCCGGCCCCTCCTGTTAAATTTGTTTTGTTGTGATGGCTCTGTTTGTTCTCACTATTGTGTCACCGTTGTCACTTAGTTCTTTATCAATGGTTCTTTAAATGTTGTATATATATCACAATTTTATCGAAAAGATGACTGTGAATAAGAATGCTGTAAAAATTAATATTTTCACGTAATCAGTTTCAGCTATATGGCGATATAATAAAACATATGCGCATCTGGTCAGCACAATTATTTCATTAGTTTTGATCTGTGCGTTAAATTCACAGATAGATGGCGCCACATTTGTAAGAAGTGTGGGTACAAACTATACACCTTGAGGTGAATAGCTGAATAAAGTTTCTTCAAATTTAACCCCACACGTTTAGGATTACAGACAGGTGGCGCTATTTTCTGCTTACAGAAGAATGTCTGATGTTCTTATGCAGCTAGCAGATAAGTTTTGCGAAATATTTTGCTAAAATGCTATTGCTACCAAAATTTTAAAAAGTAAAATAATGCAGTACTGCCAGTTTTTTCAGTCGCAGCGTCATCTAGCGTCTTCAACACTTAAAAACATAGAATTGGATCAATTTACATGTCCAGCTCACTTGCTGGATTTTTTGTTATTTTTGCTTTGCTTGCAAACGCGATTATATGATCCTGATCTCCAATGAAAAAACGCAGCTAATAGAAACTTTTGTAGGTACAATCATTTTTAGCACAACGAATTTTCATAAAAATTTGATAGCTAATAATGAGAAAAAAATTATAAAAAAATCAAAGTTTTTACTTTTAATGCCAATAACTCTGCTGTTTTTAATATATTTCGTTAATATTTTTTTTTTGTTAAAAAGTTCAATATGTTTTTTAATATAAATCTTTGCTTAGACGTTAAAATGTCCATATCATAAGGACGAATTGAGTCCCACCATAATTTTTATTTTGTTGAAAAGGTAATTGTACTTGCGTTAAGATTAAGTAAATATAAAAATTCTTTTTAATTTTTAAAATATGTTTTTCGTACCCATTCTTTGAATTCAATTAGCTCACCGCAAGAGATGGAACCACCAACAACAAAAATTTTTCAAAACTTTTTTGGATTAATGTTCGTTCAATTACCTTTATAACGGTAGCTTTCAAATAAAATTCAACATGTTTTTCATTATTCCAGATTTTAAAAAAAAATTTCATCGAGAAGTGTATGTTAAAATGTTTATATAAATTGCTCTCGAGTAACACCGGGTATATCATGCAATAACAATAGAGTTCAGCTACTACAGCTTTTTCACACTTTCTCCGCAATAGATCATTTTAAGAACCAATCCAAATATCATTGAAATATCTCAAAGATATCGATAGAAGTGGTCAAAAAAAAACCAAAAGGGAGAAAAATTTACCCACCATAATATGGGTTGGGCTCAGGGACAACACAAGACATAACAACTAACCATGCGTTTACATAGATCTTATCCTTCATTAGTTTTCAATCTACTTTTGAGTTGACCTTTCGACAAGTTAACATCAAACACGTTACAGTTGTTAACAAAGGTACTCATGCGATTTAATGGAGCAGTTAACATATAATTTGTTCTACTAAATGGTAAATAAATCAAGTTGTTAGAGTTTCTACTGCTTCTACGGTTAGTGTTAAATTTTATAAGAGAAAGAAGCTCTGGAGAGTCGAATACACCAGTTATGAGTTGGTGTAAGTAGACGATATCAGCAGATTTTCTTCTCTCACTTAAAGATTGCATTTTTAATAATTTCAAACGATCCTCATATGGAGGAAGGTTAAATGTGTCAGTTTCACTCAAGCCTCTTAGAGCAAACCGAACAAAACGTTTTTGAATTCTTTCTATACGACCAACATGCACATTGTAATGTGGGGACCATACTTGACTTGCGTACTCCAAGTGAGGACGAACGATTGAATAATACAGAGTTGTAGTTGTTATTAAGCTATCAAACTCTTTGGCCCACCGTTTTATAAAACCAAGCATAGAAGACGCTTTTTTACAAATTGTGTCAATATGCATGTTAAACGACAATTTAGAATCCATGCATATACCAAGGTCTTTGACGGTAGTTACACGACTTAAAGCAGTTTTAGAATCAATTGTTCTGTATATTTTCATATCATCTGCATAAATAAGCAAATGAGAGTGTTTGATGACGTGGGTAACATCATTAATTGCCAAAATAAACAGAAGTGGACCCAGGTGGCTTCCTTGAGGAACACCCGATTCTGCAACAAATTCAGAAGACAACACGCCTCGGAACCGTATATCAAATCAAACCGTATATCGCTCCATCAAATACGATTTGATCCAGTTTACAAAATATTGTGGAAATCCCATTAATTTAAGTTTAAATAAAATTAGATTATGTGGTAATTTATCAAATGCTTTGCTAAAGTCAGTGTAAATACAATCGACTTGGCTACCAGAATTAATAGATTTTAAGCAGAATGTAGTGAAATCAAGGAGATTAGACACAGTGGATCTGCCAGTAACAAAACCATGCTGACGAGTTGTCATGACTTCCCCACAGTGAATTTTCACTCGATCGTACACTATTCGCTCAAAAAGTTTAGGAATCGAAGACAATTTAGCGATAGGCCTATAATTAGTGACGTCATTCCTGCATCCTTTTTTGTAAATAGGACTGATATAAGATTTTTTCCAAAAAAGAGGAAAATTACTTTCATTAATTGATTTATTAAAAAGTAACGAAAGTGGCTGACATAAAATGGAGCTGCATTGTTTTAACACTGCGGCAGGAATTCCATCTGGTCCAGCGCTAAAATCCTCATCGATGGATTCAATATACTTAAAAATATCCTCTGAGGTAAAAGATATATGCCCCAAAGAAACTCTGGATGCGTTGTTCATATAATCAAAATATGCTAGTTAATATCAGCTAGTTATTAAAAAGATAAGCAAAAATGCGTCTTGTGTAAACAATGTTTTTTTTAAGCACCCTTTCTTTCATCGTATTTTTTTTAACGCTGACTCACAGTGTACCGAGCCCATATAGCGAGAGGCCAAAATCAGAAGGAGTTGCTCAAGAATCATGAAATGTTGTGAAAATGAGATATACGGTAGAGGAATTATACTCACAAAATTTCGTTGAATACCGCGCTCACCTCCCATACAACCGAAATCGGTAATCTGGAATAATTCCCCCAAAATTATCCTAGATCAGCGAAATTTGGTGCACATAGTTTTTTTTTGCAGCTGTTAAAAGTTAATTTGAAAATTAACCAAATCGGTTGACTAACACGCCTACCTCCCATATAACCGAATTCAGTAATCTGGTATAAATACTCAAAAAACGATCCCAGATCTGTAAAATTTTAGATCTGCAAAATTTGTAAAATATTAGGGCTATGTTTAGGAAGTGTTTTATTTGAAAGTTTTATTGAATACAAATTATTTTTTTTTAAACTTGTGAAAATTGGCTCTATTTCTTCATAAAAAATTGCTTATTTTCACCAAAACATGCTCTACAAATGTAAAGCCGGTATAATTGAGTTTCGGAAAAGCAAAATTTTGGGAATATGTTGGGAAAATACTGATCATAGATATATTAAAATATAAAAAAACAATGCTGTTTTTCTTATTTTGTGTTTTGAGCTTTGTGAAAATTATGTTATGAAAATTGCTTATGCTCTACAAATGTAAAGTTGTAATAATTAAATTTCGGCAAACCCAATTTCGGAAACCTGTTGACAAAATATTGGTAATAGACATAATAGACAATAAAAAAAAATGCTTTTTTTCTTATTTTGTTTTTTGAACTTTGTGAAAAGTTTGTTATTTTTTCATATAAAATTGCTCATTTTGTCCAAAACATGATCCAGAAAAGTAGGCATAAAGTCGTTTTTTTTTAAGTTTGGGCAAACCAAATTTCGGGAATATGTTGAGAAAGAGTTGTTTTAAGATATATTAAAATTAAAAAAAAAAACAAAAATGCTGTTTTCTTTTTATTGTTTCTCAAAGTTTTAGTTTTTTAGATTTCAAAGGCCTATCTTTAGTTGTACAAAATTTTTTGTATGTTTTTTTTAATTATTTTTTTTTCTAAAACATATAAAATATAAATAAGTTCATTTTGTTGCATACTTTTATTACTAAAATTTACGTCTTATTAAAAAATATACAGTGTCAAACTGTAAAAACAAAAAATGTATCATATTTTCAATTGAACTTTGGAAGAGTGGCATTCCCGTGGACTAAAACGATATTGCAAAGTGCTTTTACACTCGAAATAAAAATACTTTAAAATATGATTCTGCATGTTTAGATTAACAAATAAATGACTTTCTTTTCCAAGTAATTTTTGGCCTCACTCGGTTACACTGTGTGACGCGGCGGCAAGTTCATTAAATTTCTTTGGATTTTTCATTTCTATGCTATATAGATAGTATGTTTTTAAGTTATATGGTATAATAAATAAATAAAAATTAAGTTACTTAATTTTGTTTAGGTGATCAGTTCTAGGAAAGAGTAATTAAGAAACAGTAAAAAAAGAAAAACAATGTCACGCAGCTCTCTTGAAGTGCCTGAGTCACTCTCGCACTCTACGCTCTCCTTCGTGTATGCTACAGCACTGATGTTCATCAGATGTCGCTCTTTTTTCTCATTGTCTCATTTAGAAAAAGGTTTCTGCATTTGCCTAGTTTTACTTATTTAAATGACAACAACTTATTCAAATAAAAATTCTGCAAATCTACCCAAAAATACCTTTCCATCATGCTTACATTTTTGTGAAAATGTTGACGTTAACACAGGTAAAATTAATTTATTGATATAGGATATTTCGTTATTGATTCCTTAAATTTAAAACTTAAATTAAAAATAATTTTTGGTTTTTTTACCAAGGTATTATATAGCAAGTTATTTATCCCAATGGTTACTTCTTAAGTTCATTCCATTAAAACTGACAACAATAAATATGAGTAAAAAATGCAGCTCTCAAGGGCACTGTTAAAATAATGATGCTATTTACAATACTAATTAGAGTATAATAAAAAGTAATCATCTGCTACTTGAAAACTATCTGCCAGCACCTGTATTCTCCGGCACAAACAAATAAAAATCACTCATACGTCACGTGCTGGCACACTTGATGGTTGGCTAAGTGTTTGCCTAAGCAATGTAAGTCAAGCAATACTTGCTTGCCACAAAAACAAGAGCATCAAAAACAACAACACTAACAAATAGCTGCTTAATAAACAGCCTGCTGTGTATTTTATTATATTTATTTTAATGCAAGCAGCAAAACAGTAGCAAAAAACAAAACCTGGCCGGAATGAAAAGAAAATAATAACAATCACAACATGCACACATTTACTGCTGGCCACTACGAGTATTAGCTACATTTCACTCATACACACTCACACACACACACACACACACACACACACACACACACACCAATACTCGGCAACACCTTAAGTCATGTTTAAAGAAGCCATGACACACAACAAACACTTCAGTGTGAAGGCGAATGGCTGGTGTGCCAAACAATCAACAAGAACAACAACAACAACAACAACAACAACAACAACAACGGCATGAATTGAGTTGACAGAGTCGTCGACTAGATTCACCTGCTGCTGCTGCTGCTGCCTGCTTCACAAACAACATAAAATTCTTTTGTTGCAAAGCAAGATGTTGACAATTTGCTGTGATGTTTATGTGCGACACAGCAACAGCAACAACACCAACAACATCAAGACTTTTGCTTCCTGTGACTGCATGTCAGTGTACTCGTATTTGTGCCGTGTCACAAATTAAGATGAAGCTATGCGTTTGTGTCGTTAGCAAACTGTCAAGCTTGTTAAATGCTTGTGTATCAAATTTATTCATTGTGTGTCTTTAGGTGTCTGCTTTTAGGCGTCAAACAGACAGAGAAAAGTTTTATTTTATTTTTTAAAAAAACTCTCGCGTTTTAAGTGCCCCCAAAAACAAGAAGAAAAAATACGAAGCTGTCATTGCTTTCAAGCAGTTTTTGCTGAGACGTTGCTTGTTGAGTGTCGCTAGACACCCAATTTGCACTGCTTAAAAGAGCCCATGTTTGCAGCTGACAGCAGCACAGTAAGGTTAAACAGCAAAGGTCGTAGTGCTGCGTATTTGTGTGTGTGTGTTGGTGTTTTTTTTATTAATGCCTGGTATCTACTTTCGTTGCATTTGTAATAAAGTTTTATGAATGATGTAATTGAGTAATTTTTTATTTTTTTCGCACCAAAGGAAATTACATTTTCCTTAATAAATTTGAATCGAAGATTTTGTTGCTACATTTTTGACATAAAATCATTTTTAGTGCCTATTTATACAGCCTATGCCTTAAAAAAGAAGCACACTTTTTTCATGAATAAAACTTTTTGAAGTGGGCCTACTAAAAATCAACTTGTTCAAATTAAAGCTTTTGTTGTGGGACTTTGAAGGTTTATGTGCTCTTACTTAAATTTTATTTAATTTAAATGTTTTCAAAAATTATAGATAGTTAAATTTTTATTTAAGTGTCATTTTTTATGGGTAATCAAAATAAATTTTAAAAACTCTCGCGTGTAGACACTTGAGAGGAAATGGAAAAAAATTTTTGAAATTTTTGTAAATTTTGTATATTTGTGAAATTTCTGAAACTTAAGAACCTTTCGAACTCCATACACTTATTTCGAAAAACATAAAAAATTCATTAAACCAGCAATTGAACAAAAGATTCATTAAAGATAAAGTTAATTTAATTGAGGGTCTTATTGCAAGACCAGGCTAAGCCACATACAAAATATTTTGAAATAAGCGACTTTAGAGTTTTGAATCAATGTATTGTTGTATGAAGAAATGATGAAATTGAGCACGGAATCTGGTACAAATAGGTTAGAAAATTAGTAAGAAATAGCCAAAATTTCTTCAGTGGTTGTTCAATTAATTAGTAATTACTATCAGATAGTAAAATGTCTGAAAAATTAATTTTTTAATTCATGTGGCTTATCACGTTATTGTAATAAGCCCTTCAATTATATAAACGAAAACTGTTAAAAAATAAAATTAAGTATCAATTCTGTATCAATAATTTCTACAGCTTCAATAGTTGTAAAATTATGGTAGTTTTAAGAAGAGACTTTTTATAATACGTAAAATGTTACTCATACGCCATGTTGTACATTATTTTCCAAGAACGCTCTAAAGTTTCTTTTGTTTAATTTTTGAAAAACAAAAACTCTCCGCTACCACAATGACTTTCATCTTGTGCTGCGTGCTCCATAAATCATCTTCACTCCATAAATCTGCTCAGTTTTCTTGGCCATTGATATACAATTTGTCAGCATTAAAATTTGATTACTTGCTCGTTCAGAGGCTGCGTTAAAGTTTTTCATAAAGCATTAATAGCCATAAGCTTAGCAATAATAATAAAAGCAAATAAAAGAGAGGACAAAACAATTGAACAACAATAACAAAAGCCCAAATTGAAATATAAAACCATTTCATAGCAAAAGAATCAATAAACTTAGCACAAGCAATGTTGCCCTGTACCCGCTCAACTCGCTCTTGAGTAAGCAACGATGTCGCACATTAACCACTTTCTGGCTGTATTTATTATTACCACCACTCATACGCAGCCAGCAATCATCTACTATTTACTGTTCATAATTTGTTCTATTATTATTTGTCTATGGTTTAGTTTCTGCTTAGCTTCCATTCGCGCTGCTGCTTCAAATGTCAACAGAGCATTGAAGTTGTTGTTGTTGTGGTTATTGCTGTTATTTTTGCACAAATTTAAGCATTATTTTCATTTGCTTTTGTGTTGAGCTTTCGTACCCAAAAAAAAATAGATGTCCCTCCTCAGATCGCACACTCAGCTTTAGCTTGGCTGCTACTTCCGAATGACCTTCATTTTTTTATCTGTTCTACTTGCTATCTTATCGTTAATGCTGCAGTCTTCCTTCATCGTCCACATCTGTTTGATTGAAACTTGTTATTAAATTCTTTCAATCCTCATCATTTCCTCGGTCTCGACTCACTGCACATTGATACTGTGGCTATCGCAAAATGGCGTCTTAAGCGGATATCGCCGCTATGTTTCCTGTGTGTGCCCAAAACTCATTTAACTTGCTAAAGCTTATGAATTAACGCATTTAATTGAATTTTTTTTTCCACTCTGCCGTTTTCTTTTTTATTTATTTTTGCTGTGCAATCGCCGCCAACACAAGCAGAGTAAAAATTTATGCTCAACTTGGCAGCACTTTGCCATTGATCTGAGCAGTTTGGCATAGTGGGCTTATTGTTGTTGTTGCGTTCATTCAAGCTCTTTTTTACACTTCACTGCAGATGAGTGAGTGAAATTATTTGATGTTTCAGTTTAGAGGAGATTAAAATTTTCAAAAGTGCTGCTATATTTGAAGTGCAAAGTTTGCTAAAATTTTAAAAATTTTTAGAGAAATAAATTTTGGTTTGGATTCGATTTAATTACCTGAACATTTTGCTGTTTGATAAAAATTTCAACGCTTTTATTAAGGCAAAATTTTGTCATTTAAGTTTGTGGTTAACAACACTTTTTATAAGTACAAATCTGTTGAGAATATTTTCCAAAAACTCTTTTTTTAGTAATTCCTTATAATTTATTATAAAAAAAAATATATATTCTAAAGTCTCAAAATATATCCTTGCTATCTTGAATTTCACTACTTTTCTACATACTTAATGCATCCTTCTTTTATTATATTTTTTCCTCATCTTTCTGCAAAGTAATAAAATGAACCGGAATGCAAAAGCAAACTTAGATATGCATCCAATTTAAGCTTTTGAATGCAATGTAAATGTAAATTAATTTTTCATCTCAAAATTTCAAGTTTTTTTTTCTCTATTGTTCTGTTCTTCTTTTGATTCTTGATTCTTCTATCTGTTCTGCTGAGATTAAGCATTTTTGCATATTTTTACAAAATCATTGTCACAAAGGTGTGACGATTCTCATACAAAAAAATCCTAAACTTAACTAAAATAACTGAAAAAATACCAAAAATTCTTGCTTTAAAGCGTTGATTTATATTTTTACGCAAACAAAAAAAAAGATTACCCTATATATTTAAGTTCAAGCCATATTATCAACCATTGAAACTATTTATGTGCTTAAACTTTCACATTATAACTGCTAAACAATTATTTGCCACTCCGACAAATATTCTCATCATGTCTGCCAGTTCCGTTCACTTTATTGTTTGTTACAATAATTATGGCTTTACAGCTTGCGGATTAATTGTGCTTAATCATCTCTACAACAATGACTTCCTTTCGAAAACAACAGCCGGCACGAGCAAACTTTATGTGTATAATAATATTCAATAAGCTCGACATAGATGCGCTACATTATCTACAGAAGTAGTCATATATATTTACAAACTTTGTTTAAATAGTTACATTTATAAATGCTCTACACAACATTCTATTTGAGCTCATTTTTAATTTATTATTTTTCTCGAGCTCTACTTTGTTTTGTTCCGTTATTTCGTCTGTAGCATGTGCAGTCTGTTAGTTCATTTATGTTGTAATCAATTCTTCTTCGTGTATTGTGCTATGTTAAGCCAGTATCTCAATGACCTTAGATGATTCTTATGTTAGTTTCATGCGCACACACACTCAGATACATTTTTATATAGGCATTCATAGGAATACATTCCAACTTATTGACTTACTGGCAAACATTAAAAGCGACATACAATTATTTAGCTAAAATGCCTCATCCAGCATGTGTAGCGAAATGCTGGAAATGACTTATTACTTTGTCAACAGTATAACAAATGTAAGGAAATCCTTATTATTTACAGAACTGCAGTCATCGTTGGCAATATTTATAGACAGATAAATGTGCCGAGTTGGGGTTGAAAATAACACTTGAGTCTACGGAGCGTATGAGTGATATTTTTGTTTAATATAACATTTGATTCACATTTGTTTTTTTTTTAACTATTATATAACATGCTATAAAAGCGTTTGTAAGCTAAATTGGAATCCAAGCAGTTATGTCTGTTCAATGTGTTGATTTCATTTACATAAAATTTGTTTGTAAATCCTTTATTTTTTTAATTTGTGTTGCTGCTTTGTAATAAATAAATTATACAATTTCTAAGAAAATTAGTGTGTGGCTGAATGATTTATCGTTATCTTTCTTGCTATGCAAACTTATAAATTTACTGCCACAATTGGGAGAGAGAAGTGCTTATTTAGACACCTCAGACATGGCTTAAACTATTAGAAATTATAAAATACATTATATATCATATGCTTTTTTTTCTTACTTATATCGCTGCTTGTTACTTCCTTTTATTTTTTAAGGGTGATTTTTAATAATTCAATCAACTTTAACTTTAATGAATCGTTTATTTAATTACTGATTTCGTTGCTTTTCAACATTTTTTGAAATTAGTATATAAAATTCGAAAAGTTTTCACGTTTCAGCCAACCTTTTTAGCATAAGCAATATACAAAACTAAGTAGATTACTATAAGGAAGACTTTATATGAACCAAAATGCTTGTAATTACTCTAGACACACAACTGCATTCTTAGAGAAAAATGGGGCGGGAGCGCTCAAAGGATATAGAGCAACTTAAAACAAAAATCAGTTTTATTAATAGTCTGGTATAAAAACATAGATTTTTAGCCACAACTTTTAATTGGAAAAAGATATTGGGCTAATTTTTTCACATAAATTACTTTTGAGACCTGACTTTTTTTAAAAAAATATAAAAACAACATTTTGGAAAAAATAAATTTCTCGAAAAAATCAAAGGGGGTAGGTAGGAGATCCTTGTTGTTTTGATAACAAAAACAGTAAAATAATTTTTGTGCTTAGCTGGAAGAGTTTTTGCAATGCTATGTCATATGAAAGGTGAAATTTTTAATAAATTTCTTTTTTACAAAAAAAAACATTTTTTGAGTCATTTTTTGAGTCATTTTTTGAATAAAAAGTCAATATTTCGGACATTTTTTGACATAATCATTAAACACATCTACACTGACTTAACGGTACAGTTCAACCAATTTTTATGAAGTGATTTTATTGAACTTTTAAACAAAAAAAAATTGTATGAAATATATTAATAGACAGCGGAGATATTTGCATCGTAAGACCAAACTTTGATTTTCATGTCTTTTTTTTTTCATTCTTAGGTAACAATGTTTTATGCAAAAGTCGTTGTGCTGAAAATTTCTGCAATTTTGAATATATGTGAGTGCTTTTGATGTCAAAAGAACAAAAAAATTTCAAAATTAAATACACAATAAATTTCGACACTAAAAAGTAGTATAATAACAAAATTAGCGTTAGTTTAAAAATTTCGGAGGGGGCGTGGCAAAAACTAAGTATGCAACATTTTAAGTTAGGATGCACTTAATATGTATATATACTTCGAGCGAAATGTGTCGAGCCGTTTAGATTTGTATAAAGTCCAAAAAACAAACAAATAGAAAATGAGTTTTATTACTAAAGATAGTTAATTGTATGAAAAAATAGATTTTTTGCCATAACTTTTGATTGGATAATTTTTTCAAATAAATTATTTTTGAGACTTAACTTTTTTGTAAAGCATATAAAAAAACAACATTTTGGAAAAAATAAATTTCGCGAAAAAAATCATAGGGGGTACAAGGTTTTATGACAAAAACACTAAAATAATTTTTGCGCTTAGCTGGAAGAATTTTTGCAAATAAATGCTATGTCATATGAAAAATAGCCAGATGTGCAATTTTTAACTGATTTCATTTTTACAACAAAAACAATTTTTGAATCATTTTTTGAATAAAAAGTCAATATTTTGGATCATTTTTGACAAAATATTAAAATTATATGCACTGACTCAACGGTATAGTTCAAACTATTTTTGTTAAGTGCTTTAATTGAACTTTTGTACAAAAAAATTTTAAAGCAATATTTTAATGGACAGCAGAGATATTTGCATTGAAAGACCAAACTTTGATTTTCGTGTCGTTTTTTTTCTCATTCTTAGGTAACGATGTTTTATGCAAAAGTCGTTGTGCTGAAAATTTCTGCAATTTTGAATATATGTGAGTGTTTTTTATGTCAAAATAACAAAAAAATTTTAAAAATCAATACACAAAAAATTTCGACATTAAATAGTAGTATAATAACAAAATTAGCGTTAGTTTAAAAATTTCGGAGGGGGCGTGGCAAAAACTAAGTATGTAACATTTTAAGTTAGGATGCACTTAATATGTGTACGTAGTTTGAGCGAAATGCGTTGAGTCGTTTAGATTTGTATAAAGGCCAAACAAACAAACAAACAGAAAATCTATATATTAATACGCAAACACGAAACTTTAGCCCTCTTTTTACGGACTTTTAGACAACACATTCTATTGAAACTTATATTTTTTGAAAGATCTGGTTCATAGCAAGTGCACAATACAATTTTTATTCAAATGTTTTGTCATTAGAAAATTAGAAATTAAAAACACTTTTCCCCCATATAAAAAAACAGCAGCAAAAAAAAGCCACACATTCGCAAGATGTGCAAAAAATAATACCGACATTTTACGACATCTCTTACAGATACCCCGCAATAAGAATATATTTTATGTAAAATGTGAATATATTTTGTGATGATGGAATTGTTACAAATATTAAATTATGAATAACTCCTGTTATTCTGCTATTGAAATTATTCCGATTTGTCATAAACTATAGATTTTCTCAGTATCTACAATGTATTTTTTTTATGAAAAGTCGTTGATTAACCCTTTTAATCCTAATATTTTTTTGTGGCACGAACATTTTTTTTACTTTTAATCATGTTGTATTTGTTCAAGAAGTGTACAAAAAGTGTACCAGGTGCCACGTCCTTCCATTTGGGCGCTAGAATAAGTTAATTTTACTGTGAATATATACGCAGAGTAAGGAAGAAAAGTTAGCAAGGAATAAGAAAACGTCGACAGGTATAAAAAAGTAGCAAGGTAAAACAGTTCTAACGTACAAAACGTAGCAAGGTGTAAAAAGTAGCAATGTTCAAAAATTCTGAGGTAAGAAGTCGAAAAGTAGAAAGTCACAAAAAATTACAAGATGTAAAAAAGTCTCAAGGAAAAAAGTCGCAAGGCTTATAAACTCGTTATGTAGAATAATTGCAGTTTTAAAAAGTCACAAGGTAAAAAAGACGCACGGTAAACAATTGCAAGGTACAAAATGTAGCCAGATGTAAAAGGTCATAAGGTAAAAAAATTTATAAGATAAAAAGTCGCACGGTAAGAAGTCGAAAGGTTTAAAAATTCACAGTACTGAATGAAGTCTTGCAGTTCAATACAGAAAACGAGGCAAAAAAGTCGCAATTTGAAGCAGTTCCAAGCAATTCCAAAGCCAAAAAGTGTAAGCAAATCGCACAGTAAAACAGCTACAAGAAATTGCAAGCTGTAAACAAGTTGCATGGTAAAAAACTGTTAATGATAGCAAGTTGCACGGTTAAAAGCTGGCGGCCAGTGGTAGCGCGCTTGATTGTCGCTCAGGAGACCCGGGTTTGAATCCTGGCCAGGCCATGGTTCTACGCAACCTTTCTTTCCTTATTTCTAATCAAAGGAACTTTAAAATACATCAATTTATGACGAAAAAGATGTAGTTGGTGGTGGTAGGAAAATTTTTTGGAGAGGAACGCTTCGTTACTTGATTTGACTGAGGTCAAGGCATAACACTTGCTTCAGATTTACTATCACATGTTTCTACTGCTTCTGCCGCATTAAGAACGTCCTACAGAAAAGTTTCACTTGGTTACTTCCTTCTTTTATTCTGTGGTATCGCAACGGATCAATTATTTGGTCTAAGTGGGCTGGTCTAAAAACCTGCCGCCACCTTAGTTAACCTAACATAAGTTAAAAGGTACAACAAATTACAGGGCACAAAAAATCCTGAAAAAAGTCGCACTGCAAAACAGCTACTAAGTTCAAAAAGTCTCAACGTGTCAAAAGTGGCAAGGTATAAAAAATTTCGAAGTTAAAAGTCGCAGGCCATATACAATTGTAAGGTGAAATAATTGACAGGGTTTAAAAATCATAAAGTAACAAAAATCGTGGAGTACATGAAGTCTTAAGGTAAAAAAACCGAAAGGTATAGAAAAAAATCGCAAGTAAAACAGTTCCAATGTGCAAAAGTAGAAATTGTAAAAAAGTCGCAAGGCCAGAAATTGCATGGTACAAGACTTCTTAAGGCTAGAAATTGCATGATAAGATTCCGAAAGGTACAAAAAATTACAGGTCTCAAAAACCTCAAGGCAAAAATGTCGCACTGTAAAACAGTTCCAAGATACAAAATGTCTCAAGGTGTAAAAAGTTTTAAGTTAAAAAGTGAGCAGATGAGAACAAAATGTTGCTGGGGACAAAAAGCCGCAAGATTTAACAGACAAAGTACAAAAAAAGCAAAAAAAATACTCAAGAAAAAAATCGCAATGATCATAAACTCTTGAACCCTTTATCGCTCAATAACGCCAATCTCAATTTTTTACTTAAAAATCTCTTAAATTGTCGTCAAAATAAATAAAAACCCCTTTTGTTTTGAAATTAATGTTTTATTTAAAAAAATATTTGCAAAAAATCTTCTTTTTTTTTGCAGATGTAAATATTTACATATTTCAGTGAATAAAACTCTGCTTTTAATATAATAATTCATAATTAATGGAGTCTAATAACTAACCAAAAAATTGTTAACCTGGTTTTTTAAATATTAACACTTTTTATTACAATTTTAGTCATTTAAAAATATATTTAAAATATTGCAAAACACAAAATGTTGCCAAATTCAAAATTACGCTGTTGCAACTAAAAATAAATAATAACTATTGATTGATTTACTCTCTAATGGGAAAGTAAGAGTTATATTCATGAGTCATTTATAAGAGTTCCGACTTAATTTGATCTCTTTGATTTATTTTTCCAGAGCAATTTCTAAATGTTGCAGATCTGCAACATGGAGCGATAAAGGGTTAAAAGGCTTACGCATTATGGAACCTGTTCGTCAAACGGCGGCCATGTTCGAACCAACTTGATTGTTAAGAAGCTAATTTGACAGTTTGTCAAACCTGTTGGCCTGTTGGCAAAAATTTTTTATTTTCTCCTTCAAACCAGGGTTGTGAAACAAAATTATGGCGAAAAACAAAAAAATTGAAGAACAAGTTCGCTTATGTGTAAGCTGCTTTAAGGTAAAAGACTTTTAATGAAAAAATATAAGTTAAATTGAATTTTTTTTTAACAACAATTTATTCGTTCTGGCTGATCACTGAATTTCGATTGATCTTTTCTCAATTTCAATTGATCTTTTCTTAATTTCCATTGATCTTTTCTGAACAACAAATTGTCATTTGATCTGCATTTCAATTGATTTAATCGGAATTTCATATAGAAATCTGGTTTCTTATTGTTCTTTTCTGAATTTCAATTGATTCAGAATTTCATTATAATTTTCAATTTTTAATTTAATTTCTTACAAAACTATTCTGGCAAAGTGACAATTGTTACCCAGTATTTTCAAAATTTCTAAGTGTTTATTGTAATTTTTTGATTTCATAACAACATTTCAAGTTAAAAAAATAAAATTTTTAATAAAATTGTCAGTGGCAGGTGACAATTTTAATCAAAATTTATTATTTTTGAGCTTCAAATTTTGTTTTGAAATCAAAAAATTACAACAAACACATAGGAATTTCAAAAATACTGGCTAACAATTGTCACTTTGCTAGAATAGGGCTGTAAATTTCAATTGATTTTTTTTCTTAATTGCTCTCGGCTCTCGGTTAGTTCCATAACTTCTTGTGTTAAAATTATTATTTTTTAATCTAAGTTGAAATAAACATTCATTGAATTGACTAATACTATGGTCAGCATTTCAAACTGCGCTATGGCATAATTGAGTTAGCGCATTTCGTTGAATTGAGTTGGTGTGTCAGTACAATGGATTTTGTCACTTTACCTGCGTCTACGCCTCGAGTAAGCTTTAATTGCATTAACATAACAAAATGAAAGATAATTGGACCATCTCATCTATGAATTTCACCTTGATTACAGCAAAAACTTTAAGTTTTTATCATGAAAACTAGAAATCATAAAATTTTTTTACTGTCATTGGAAAAATCTTGTTTAATGTTTGATAACTTTGTCAAAACTTAGCATAGTTGTGAACAGCTCAATCATGCGAATCGCTTTACCGCAAAAAAAATTAAACCGCTAACTATAGTCAAGAACTTAAGCCTGCAACATGCGCTTACACTACATAACACACACACACACATACACACACACAGACATACATAAATGTACGCGCACACAAAATCACAATCATGCAAAGAAACTTTGAAATTGAATATATTGCAGTAGCAGCAGCAAAAGCAGCAGCTTAAAGCTTATTAAATAGATAGGATATACATAGGTTTGTGATTATTATCGGTACACGTCATGGCTGTTGTAAGCAGCACAAATACAAAAGCATATTTTAACGAACAAACACACACAGACATGCTATATATATATAGGCATTCACAAAGACAAGATTTTGCACAGATTATTCCACTTTTATGCACACATTTAAAATGTTTAACAGCTATTCAATTAAGCAAACAAAAACCTCAACTATGATGAGTTGACATACTTGTTTGTGCATATGTAGTGATTGCTTGATTACATGTATGTAAGAATGAGTGTGTTTATTTACTTGTCTGTATAACTTCATCTTCCTGATATATATTTTTCTGAGTGCATTTTTACAGTTGAAAGAAGGTATTGAAGCCGCTTTACAGACGCATGGGAATATTATTATTGTAATCTTTATTATGTGCCTTCAGATCTGACTGTCATAGCGTGTGTATGTATCATCGTTTGTTTGTGTCCTGAAAGCCATCAATCACTTGTCATTCAACTTAATGCAATGTCACCAATTCAAAGGCTTTTTTTACTTTTCGCAACACTTCTGACTAATCTTAAGCGTTGCATGGCTTTGGGCTAGCATAAATTTCAAGAAAAAATAACTTGTTCTTGAGGCATGCATAAATTGGCATTTCATAAATTGCAATAAGTTGTGAAAACTATTACCAAAAAGGTATAAAATATAGACCAAAAATATACACGGTTCGAAATTCAGGTCTAAATTTTCAATCTTACTGAAATTTTTGAATAAAAAAATTTTCCCTAAAAAAACTTCAAGGTTTTAAGCCTTTCTGTGGTTAAGATCAAGATATTCCAAGCTAAAAGACAAAACTTGTATGTATTTAATTCTCTTTTTAGACTACTTAAGTCAAGTTTTCATAATGTTTTAATTGAAAAATTATTACAACATAACCCAGCAGGGTAGTCGAGCGCTCCATTTGCGCATCTGAAGCGCTCCAAAACAAACAGTAGAGCGCTTCATTTTCTTTGTGTATAGCGCATTTTTTAACATGGTCATGTCATTAGATGTATGCGCTCCGCTCCCGCAGTAGAAAATATAAAATAGTATCGTGAGCCGAGCGTTTTGTTCTGCTTGTATTTGATATAAAAACGTAGCAAGAACCAAGCGCTTTGTTCTCCTTGTAGTTAGAAGAAAAATGTAGCGAGAACCGAGGATTTGATTCCTTTAAAGTTCATATCGTAGTCCTAATTCTTATACGACGCAAGTCAAAATTAGCTATTGTTCATGAGGCAAAGAAAAACTTGTTTATTATTTGTATGAAGTTCATACAATAATGTATTGTTTCAAACGATCTACCTCACTTTTTTTCATACAAACATTAAAAATTAAAAAAGGACATTAATTTAATTTATTAGATATAAAAATGAGTACAAATAATAATAAGTTCTTTTCCAGTACAATGGACAACATTAAATACAACCAACCAAATATGGAATAACAACAAATAGAAATCATAAAGCTTAAAAATAATCCTAGATTATAACAGAAAATAATTTAAAATCTAATAATAAAAATAATTTGGAACATAACATAAAAGATAACAAGGTGACATAGATGCAGTTTTGACCAATCTCCCTAAACCGCTAAGAAACGTTACTTTGCCCAATTTTGACAAACATCCTATTAGAATTAGAGCGACAATATAAAAAGTTATGGATTTTTATGCATTTCATTTGATTTTGCATATGATGAAGGAAAAACAGTAAACATAGTTTTAAAACGCTTTGATGAATTTCTACAGTTTTTGAAATTATTTTTTTTTTTTTTTGACATTAAAATCTAATACTTTTTTCCAAGTGCAACATTATCGTTACGGAAAGTGATACGAATATAGCGCTATACAAACAGCACTATTTGTAAGGAGAATGATGCGATCTTTACGTGCATACAAGTAATGCGCATTAAAATTTTTTGCTGGAAAGGAACGAATTTTTAAACTTAGTTTTGTAACTACGACATATCTGTGGTCACAAGGAATAACGACTAAACTCAAATATCGTAAAAAAACTATGTTTTAATTGCACGAACTACAACCCATTTTTTTAAATATATGAACCGTTACAAACAAAATATGTGCAAACATTAGTGATAATCAATACTGGGCAAGAAATGGATATCTGCATACTTCCAAAAATTGTAAATAAAGTAAATTCCATATCGCTTTATTACGATATTTTGAGTTTAGTCATTATTCCTTGTGACCACAGATATATTTACTTTTTTATTTCATATAAAAACCAAATTTGTTTTCATTGAAAATCGCTTTATCGTTTTTTGAAATATTCTCCTTTATGATTATTATATTTTTGCATGCGTTCGAACCATTTGTCATAACTAGGACTAGAAATCTCATGCACAAAAAAATCGAAAATATGCGCTAAAAACAGCTAAAATATGCAATTAAAAATATTTTTTTAATATTTTATTATCAGTACAAAAATTTATATTGCATGTTATTTAAAGTAAAAGATTAACCATTATTTTTAAAATAAATATAAAATTACTTAATAAAAACAACAAAAATATGAAGTGAACATAAAAGTAATTTCGCACTTATTTTAAAGGGTTGCAAATCAAAAAAAGTTACAATATGCACAAACCGCATGCATTCATTAGGGCTGTTCACAATCCTGTGCAAATGGTCTTGCATCATAGCATTTGCAAAATGGTAGAGACTTTTTTTACTTTACACTAACAAAATATACAAGGATGCATTTACTATGCTATTGCAAATAAGCAACACTAAAGACCAAGAGTTTATATTTACTATACGTATACTGAATACTGAACTGCACACCGACAACTTGTGGTTTAAAAAAGAAAAACTGAAAAAATAACTGATATGGATAGTAACGATATTAAATTTGATGAAACAGCATTTCCGATTGCATATAATTTTGCTTTTCATTGATCAGCTGTGAATATAAGGGCAGTTCACGATCTTGTTACATCGTTGCAAATGCAAAATAAACAGCTTTTACAAAAACAAAAAGCATTGAAAAGCTTTTGCAACATATGCTTTTTGTTTTTGTAAAAGCTGTTTATTTTGCATTTGCAACGATGCAACAAGATCGTGAATGTCCCTATTATATTTTGCAACAAAGGTTGCTAGTTGCAACTACTGCTAAAAAGCGAAAAAGGCCGCTTACATTTGGTGGCAAATTTTTACAATTGCACAAATTTGCAATCTCAAATGCACAAGATTGTGAATTGCCTTAGTATGAAAAATATGCGTACTTAGTATGCAAAAACAGGAATTTTTTGTAAAATATACAAAACCATGCATTTATTTTAATATATGCAAAAATATGCACCAACGATTAAATGCCATTTTGACTTTTGATTGGATTTTCATTTATATGGAAATGCTTAACCATTTCCGTTTTAAAATGCCCAGTAAAAACATGCATTTGCATGAGAATCCTAGCCCTAGTCATAACAGTTATCCCATTCCACTTGAGAATAAGCTAAAAATTGTCAAACTTTCCAATGGAAACGTCAGTTTGACTGGAAGGACATTAGCGTTGCCAGAATTCGAAATATATGTAGCAGCGAAGGTTTTAAGGTTGAGTTTTTCGTCTTCGTTCTGTTAATAAATATGTATTTTCAAAAATGTTTTATTTTAAAGCTAGAATTTTTCATCTTTAATACTAAGTCTACATTGGACCAAATGACTCATTTGAAATGAGTCATTCAAAAGTGTTATCTGTTGTAGTATTGTGTTAACGCCCTAATCATAGCATCCCTGGTTCGGTATTGTGTAAACGCCCTAATTATAGCATCCCTGGTTCGGTAACTCAACTTTCGACTTTAAAGTTGAGTTATCGAACCAGGGATGCTATGAGTAGGGCGACTCAACTTTAAAGTCGAAAGTTGAGTTACCGAACCAGTGATGCTATGATTAGGGCGTTTACACAATGATACAACAGAAAACCCTTTTGAATGACTCATTTCAATTGAGTCATTTGGTGTAATGTAAACGTAGTATAAAGATATCTTTTTTAAATGTTTACTTTGAATTTTTCATCTTTGTTGATTAAAATTGTCTTTTTCAGCTAAAAAAATTAACCTTTTAGTGAAACTTTTTAACTATTTCGTTTGAAAAATCAAAATTTATGTTGAATTTTTTTGTGTGAAAAAAGTTGAATTTTTATTTTTTATTATTTTTACTCTTAGTTTTAATATTTAATTTTATATTTTTTGTATCAACTTTATTAAAAAATCTTTAATCTATTTGTTAAAAAGTTACCCAAAAAATTTAGTGATTTAACTGAAAGTTTTCTATATGACCTTTTTATTTATTATTATGTTGTTATCTATGATTTTAATATAAATTCTAAATATGATTCAACTTTAATTTATTGCAAATTTCATGATTTTTTTCCTTTTGCCACTTTTAAGCATAAAGTTACAATTTTAAAATAAAATTTGTTCATTTCAATCAGATGAAGTTTTCATCACAGAAGTTTTAAAATTCCTTATATATTTACTTTTGTATTCAAAATAGAGGTAAAAGTTTCTACAGTTTTAAAAATAATGCCTATTTCAACCTAAAACGTTAAATCAAACCAGAATTTTTTACCGTGTACGCTGACTTTTTTTACTGTTGCGACTTATTTCTTTGTTTTCTCTGCTAGCAACTGAAGCAGCCTAGTTTAGGCCATCATCTGCCCATTTTATTTAACGTTTAAATCTCAAAATAAAACTATTTATTGTTCGCAATAAACTACTTATTCAAAAAACATTCAAAGACTGATTTATTTGATGAGAGTCCCTTTTCCATAAATTTGCATTAAAATTGTAAGGTGGTACGTGTTAGAAACCAAATGTTTATGCGGCTTAATCGTAAACCAAGCATTATATTGAAAGTTTATTTCAAGCAATGGTCTGAAATATTTAAAGGACCCCACCCACAACCTCAAGGAAAACGTAAAGTGATTTCTGCTGAGCACTGATAAAAAATTAAATGGTTATTTTTTCACATTAAAAAAGAAAAGGATTTACTAACACTTACAAAGTCATTCTTTATTTTAAGTGAGAGTTTAAATGTTTGCATTATTTCTCAGTTGTTTATCACAAAAACTGTATTTCATGAACTATTGCAATGTTCAGTACTAGAAAGTAAAGTTCAGTAAAGAATAATTGTGTTCTAATTTTTTTGTAATAAATCAATAAATAAGATTTTTCAAAATCTATCAACATTTATTGACTTTCAAATCATGTAAACACGGTAGATTTTTAAGCAATTCGTACTATAATTCATTAAATTTAGCCACCGTCAAAGCAATTGTGTGAACAAGTGCGTTGTCTTGATGAAATTTTTTTTTCCTTCCATAAAGCAGGTGTTTTCTTGCGTATTTTTTCATTGAGCTGATCCAAGAGTATCAAAATTGCAATCATGTTAAGAGTTAATTATTTTACCTTTCCCAAGATCAATCAATTAACTTCCTTTTGCATCCCCAAACACTGATGCCATACCCTTTTTTTGTCGATCGTTCTGACTTCACCTGTTTTGGAGATGAAGAACCAGCTTAAGTCCAGTGTAAACGTTCTTGTTTCAGTTTTGGATCACGGAGGTAGATCCAACTTTCATCTATAGTTATAAAGCGACCCACAATATCTGTTTTGTTCTGCTTAAAACTCTTCAAATAACGCTGATAAATTGGTTATCGATTCAGTTTTTGTTGAATATTTCAAGAATGCGGCACTAACTTTTCGAACAGGTTTTTCGTAAGTAATTTTTCATGTAAAATATGGATTACTCATTCGTCTGAGATGTATATGGAATCAGCAATTTCACGTTTAGTCAAATTTCGCACTTCACAAACAATATCATTTACTAGTTTAATGATTTCTGGTATTGTTGCAGTTTTTGGACTTCCACTACGTGGTCCATTTTCAACGACTTTACGACCATGTTTAAGCTCTAAAACCCATTTATGCACAGTTGGAAATGAAAGAGCAGATTTCTTCATTACTTTCACAATTTTTTTATAAATTTCTGTAACTGATAAACCTTTACAAACAAAGAATTTATATGCACTATATTTTTTATTTATTTGATCTTATTTATTTTTATTTGTTTACTAGCTGATATACCCGGTGTTACTCGAGAGTCATTTATATAAACATTTTAACATACATTTCTCGATTAAATGTTTTTTAAAATCTGGAATAATGAAAAACATGTTGAATTCTATTTTTAAGCTACCCTTAAGTAATTGGTAAAAGGTAATTGAACGAACTTTAATCCAAAAAAGTTTTGGGAAATTTTTGTTGTTGGCGGGGGTGGGGAGGCAAAAAACTAAGTAGATTACTATAAGGAAGATTTTATACAAACCAAAATATTTGTATTTACTCTAGACACACAACTGCATTCTGAGATAAATGGGGACGTTCAAACCATAAAGAGAATTTTAACACAAAACTAAGTTTTATTAATAGTCTGGTATGGAAAAATAGATTTGTAGCCATAACTTTTGATTGGAAAGAGATATTGGGGTATTTTTTTCACATAAATTATTTTTGAGACTTGACTTTTTGTAAAAAATATAAAAACAACATTTTGGAAAAAATAAATTTCGCGAAAAAAATCAAAGGGGGTACGCTGTTGTTTTGATGATAAAAACAGTAAAATAATTTTTGCGCTTAGCTGGAAGAATTTTTGCAAATAAATGCTATGTCATAGGAAAGGTAGCCAGATGTGCAATTTTTAATTAATTTCATTTTTACAACAAAAACAATTTTTGAGTCATTTTTTGAGTAAAAAGTCAATTTTTTGAATATTTTTTGACATAATCATAAAACATATACACACTGACTTAACGGTGCAGTTCAACCTTTTTTTGTGAAGTGATTTTATTAAACTTTTGAACAAAAAAAATTTGAATGAAATATATTAATGGACAGCGGAAATATTTGCATCGAAAGACCAAACTTTGATTTTCATGTCGTTTTTTTCTCATTCTTAGGCAACGATGTTTTATGAAAAAGTCGTTGTACTGAAAATTTCTCCAATTTTGAAGATATTTGAATGTTTTTGATGTCAAAATAACAGAATATTTTTAAAATTAAATACACAAAAATCTCCGATACTAAAAAGTTTTATAATAACAAAATTACCGTTAGTTTCAAAATTTCAGAGAGGGCGTGGCAAAAACTAAGTATGTAACATTTTAAGTTGGGATGCAATTAATATGTATACCTAGTTTGAGCAAAATCCGTTGAGCCGTTTAGATTTGAATAAAGGCCAAACAAACAAACAGAAAATGAGTTTTATTACTATAGATTTACCAAAACATTGTACAATAAAAACTAAGATATTCGGTTTTTCCATTGCAAAAAAATACCTTGACTCGTCAACTTCAAATGGCTTGTTAGTAAAGAATGGATTAACAGATCGAAATAAATTTTTTTTTGTGTTTAAATGAAATTTAAAAATTGCTTCTAAATTTTGCCTATTCCACTGCTTAATAGGTTTCGCTTTTAATACTTTTTTGCCAACCTGTACCATAGATAACTCCAAAATATAAGGATTTCTTTCATTTTCCCTATGTTTTAAAATTTCCTTTTCCACTCTTTTGGTAATGGGCGTTATTTCATTTCTGTTTCAGCTTATTCCTTTGAAATTTATTTTTTAAGGACTTATTTCACTTGGAAGTTTTTATTCTTTGCTTTTTTTTTTGTACTGCGGATTTCTTTGTTTACTATTTTTAATTCATATTTAGGGTAATTTTTATTTAGGTGCCTTTTTTAATTTGTTTTTTTCTGTGTTTTTATCTTAAGGCGCGTTTATAGTGGCAACTTGTTGCTTTGCCGAGCCGAGCTGAAAGCGCGTCAAGCTAAAAGCAGCTGGTAGTGCATATAGTGCACACTTACCGCTGCTGACTTGTTGCAGATGGCTTTTGACTACTTTGGGTTTGCTTGTATATATAACGTTTCTTTTTTATTTATTTTTGCAATCGAAACATCAAAAAGTGACGTGATTTCGTGTGTGCTTTTTGCTTTCCTCAAACCAGCGGACAACAAGAAAAAAGACAAAAATGCCAAAAACTATGCTGGAACGCACTTTAAGCCAATGTAAGTCACTCTAAGTCGCTAACTTGTTGCAGCTAGTTTTGGACTATTTTGTGTTTGTTTGTATATATATATATCGTTTTTTGTTATTTTTTTTTTTTATATTTGCAATCAAAGCATCAAACAAATCACGTGGTTTTGTGCATGTTTCTTTCTTTCCCTAAAGCAGCGGAAAACAAGTCAAGAGACAAAAATGGGAAAAATTACTAACGCACTTTAAGCCACTGTAAGTCGCTTTAAGTCACTTGCTGTCCCAGCTTGTTTCGACTTGTTTGCAATTATTTTGTGCTGTTTTTTTTTTGTTGCATTGTTGCTGCGTTTTTATTTCGAATTGTTTTTCTAGACAGAACGGGCAAAAATAACAACATAAGAAATAGTGGGAAACAAGTTAATCGGCTGAATAAGCGACTCACCGAAAGGCTTCCTAAACATTTGCCCGAATGCGGACCTAACATGGTCAATCATTGGACATCAATAATTTATATATGTTAGTAAATATTTGTTTGTAAGCATTGCACAGACTCGTTCATGGCTTCATTGACCAATATCTAATTCCCTGCAGTCCAAAGCATCGTGCACGAATATGTGATGATGATTTCTTAAAGAAACTTACTGCATGAGATACATAATGCAGTCGATAATTCTTTAATAAATCTGTCTTGTTTTCGTTCATTGAAAATAGAAAGTTATCCAACAGTCCACGAATTTGGAACTTTTGTATAAGATTTTAGTCAATGAAATGTATAAACATTTAAATAAAAGCTAATAATTCAAAGACTAACATTGGCAACGCAAGCAAAAGTTGTGTATTGAGAATTCATTAAGTATATTTTCGTCGGCCTTTGTATTCTAGTGGAGAGTGCGCTAGACTATCAACCCAGAGGTCCCTTGTTCGAATCCGGGTTTTGGGCATGGTTCTTTTCACTTTCCTTGTTCTTTCCTACATTTAAGAATTATGTAACACTAAAAATCCACAAATAAACTATGGAAAATGTGGAATTAAAGGACAGGAACAACTAAGGGCTGGAAGTGCTTGCCGAGGTTAAGGCATAACACTAGCCTTGGTTAAAAGCAATTAAAATTGTCTTTCATGGTTGTTTCGCCTAATCAATTATTCACGTATGGTTCCAATCAATTCCTCTAAATAAATCTATTCCTTTCCTTTCAGGTCAAAGACCAGACCTTGTTTTTATAAGGTGCATGCCTTGGTTCTTTGATCTTTTAAAAAAAACGAATCAGCGTGATTCGTCAAGGATGAAGAAAAATCGTGCACGATTCATTTAAGATTCGTTTAAGACTTGGACAACTGGGTTATTTTCATATTTTGCATACATATATAACAGATTGATGTCAAATTGTTGATTTTTGCACAACAAATGAAAAAATTTAGAAGAAAAGAAAAGCTACCGATCGCTCATTTCAACTTTTTCACGTAATTGCCTTTGATCCCAAAAAAAAGCGAAGAAAAGGCGCAACAGCAAAAAAGACAAATGCATGTATTTATTTTATTGGACTATTCCTTGTTGATCTACCTTTTTTTATGTTATTAAATGAAAATAATAAGTAAGCATCGTATAAAATACAACTTAACACATCAAAATCGTGCGAGCGAGCGAGAAAGCAATAATCGGTACTCTGAATACCAGCGCACAAGTCGCTTTAAGCTGCTTGTTCGGCTGGCACTATACGCACTTTACGCTTATTTCCTATGATTGTATGTGCAGCGCTTTTCAGCTTTACTTCTAGGTTCGGCGCGGCAAAGCAACAAGTCACCACTATAAACGCGACCTTAGGCGATACTAGCGCCTCGAAAACTTATTTTTATGTGCTTTTTTCGACAAATTGTCAAATTTTCAAAATAAGTCAAAGATTATTTAAACAAAATAACTAAATTTAAGCCCTTTACATTAAATGGTATCTGCAATTATTTGTTTTGTTAATTTTGGAAATGCATTTCATAAAAACTGACATTAAATCTGACAACTGCTGCAGCAGCTATAAAGGTCCATCACACTTCAAATAAATACAGTAATAATGTTGCCATCAATTTTAAAGCTGATGTTGTAATATTAATTTTTGTATTTTGGTTTTAGTTTGCGTGTGTGTGTCTGTGTATGTGTGTGTGTGTGGCTTCGTTTAGCTGCATGCAAATGTAGTAGAAATAAAATCTTTTGAACTTCTTTATATGCAGATATTAAATAAGGATCATTCAATAATATGTTGAAGTGGAAGTAAAGCACACACACACACATAAACACATGCATAAACCTACATTCACAGCTGAATGCAGGCTAATATGGATAGCATAGCATAACACAAGAGTAAAAAGAAAAACTTCCAAGCAAACGGCAGAAACGAGGAAATAGGAAAAGGAAATGGTAATGTTTTATATGTTTGTATGTTTGTGTGTGTGTGTACGTGTGGGAAAATCAATGAATGGCAGTCTAAAGCTTTTTATTTTGATTTACATTTAAATAAAATTTGCACAAGTAGAAATTTGATAAGAATGGCGCATAAAGGCAGTAGAGTACCAAAAAAAAAAGAAACAGACACATGCTAACGTCTGACTGACGACTCTTGACTGCTGACCCACATGAAAATAACTAATGAACTATGAGACTGCAAATTGTCAGAATTGACAGCTTAATTGTACTTAACATGGATCTTTTAAGCTATTTTTTCAAGTTCATTTACATATTTTCAAATAGCAAACAAAAAAACAAATCACAATAAATCTCGTTATTAAACTAGCATTAGCGCAAAGTAAAAAAAAATTACTCAATTATATTAAACATGTGAGCATTAGCCAAATTAATGTGCTGCTCAAAATAACGCCATAGGCGACCATTTGGCAATTGATTGCTTCTGACTGATTTGGATTTTAAGCTTAAATAAATGCTTGCTTCATACTGATTGTACTTGTCAATCAATCCATTTATATCGAGTTTTAATTAGCTCTTATTCCGGTTACAATACAATTTAATTAAATCACAACGATTACATGTTCAGCTAGCTGCGACTGCTGCTGCAGCTGAATTCATCATGGCAACAAAATATTGCAATTATTATTTTTTATTAAAACATATTAATAAATGCATCATTAAACATTAAACAAGCTGCTTACAATTTGACGGACGCACTGGCAGCACATTCCTCCATCCCCAAACATACCCCACTGCGTATGAGTGATATTTAATTATATTGCAAGTCAATTAAATGTCACTCATACGCAGCTCAGTAGCTGCAATTTCTGGCAAGCTGCTTGACTGCAATGTAATCATATAAAACATATTGATTATTGACTAAAGAAGTATGCAATTTGCTGCCACTTAAATGCGCCCACTGTGCGCTGAGCCAATGTTTGGGCAGCCAAAGTCTTCTTTTAAATAGTTACTTCAAAAGCCATTAAAAATTATGATTGATTGCGCGCCTTTGTTTGCGTTATTGCATTATTGACAGTTTCAATTTTGTTCTACAAAGTTTCGCAACTTTTTGGTCATACAAGTCTTTTGTGATAGCAAAAAGAAATCTACAAAAAACAAATTTCACCAAAAAAAACTTTTAAGGAAACGCACAAATAATTTATTTGTATTGTATGAATTGCCAACAATGGCTTGGCAAAAATTAATGGCAGCTTAATTGCAAAGATGGCTGCATAAAATACAATGATTATAAAAGCAAACATATGCTCAGCCAAGCACACAACGCCATCTGTATTTATTTGGCCGTAACAAACGCCATAACAATGCCTCGAAATGTGCTTTAGTGTGTATGTGTGTGCGTGTCTGTACTCATGTACTTAATTTTTCAATAATATGTAATATTTTTTGTCACAAAAAATATAGTTCACACAAACAAAGAAATTCTGCAGTGAGCGATGAAAAAAATTCAATGCATTTTTTGAGATGCATTTTGCTTAATTCAAAATTTTTGTACCAATTCATTGCAATGCCGATTGCTAATTTTGATGTTTTTTTTAGACAGCAAACAATAACAACATTAAGTTTTACATGTAGGCAGCGTTGGAATTTTAAAAATTGACTTGTTTTTAAAGATTTATTCTGAAAATAACTATAATACACAGCTATACACAACTATAAGTTTTTTTTAACATATATAATTGTGGTGGAAATCCATCGAACGATAGTCAGAACCATTGACAGTATGTGTTTGTTGTAATTTTTTTTATTTCAAAACAAAATTTGAAGTAAGAATATTTAATAAAGTATTTTTAATAAAACTAATTTTTTGACTGTTTGATTGATTGTTTAATCTTTAGACAAATCTAAAGGGCTAACAGTGAACTGTCCAGTGGACAAAAATTAAAAAATGTTGTTTTTCGAAATCGTACACATTTGGTATCAATCGGCAGGTAACTATTTCGTTATTAATAATCCAAGAAACAGGTACAATAATACATGTTTTGATTGCGCTGTAGCGCTTTAGACTTGAGTAATTTTTTTTACTTGAGTTGCTTTACATAAATAATTGCCAAAAAATCATTTTTGAATGAATCTTAGCCAAACAAAGCTCATTGCTATAAAAAATTATAGAGTTATTTAAAAAAAATTTTCGAAAATAAAAACAAAATTATAATATTGAAGTGTTTGCAAAAGTTCATAAATTCGAATGAAAAATCATGAAAATTTGTATATTTTGATAGAAAAAAAAAACAAATCCTATAAAAATAAGTGCCGTTTTTTGGATTATCAAAATAAATAAATAACTTTCCTACTTCGACCTAAAAATGTATTTTTTCTGTTTGAAAAAATTCTTAAATCAAGTAAAAATTTAATATAGGTCCAAAGGAGGTACCCGTAGGGTTAAACCGATTTCGATTATTTTCAGTACACATCTATATCTCTATTTGACTACCCTTCTGACAAATTTTTGTTAAGATCGGCTAAAGTTTGTATATACCTTCCATACAAAATCAAGTAAAATATTAATATAGGTGCAAAGGAAGTACAGGGTTAAACCGATTTCGATTATTTTCAGTACACATCTCTAACTCTATTTGACTATTATTATATCTGACAAATTTTTGTTAAGTTCGGCTCTCGTTTGTATTTACCTCCCATACAAAATCAAGTAAAATATTAATATATGCAGGTCCAAAGGAGGTACTCGTAGGGTTAAACCGATTTCGAGTATTTTCAACACACATCTATAACTCTATTTGACTACCCTTTTTAGGAATTTAATTTAAGATCGGCCAACGTTTCTATTTACTTCCCATACAAAATCAAGTAAAATATTAATATAGGTGCAAAGGAGGTACCCGTAGGGTTATACCGATTTCGATTATTTTCAACACACATCTATAACTCTATTCGACTACCCTTTTTTGGAATTTTATTTAAGATCGGCCAACGTTTGTATTTACTTCCCATACAAAATCAAGTAAAATATTAATATAGTTACAAAGGAGGTACCCGTAGGGTTAAACCGATTTCAATTATTTTCAATATGCATCTTTAACTTTCTTAATCTTTCTTTGATATAAGAAAAAATTATTATTTTTTGAAGTAATTTAAAAATGCAAATGCATTTTTTTCTTCGGAATGAGTTAAGAAATGAACCATAGAAAAGTTATTTTTTGGCACTTGGATATTAACCCTTTTTGAATCAGTCGCCGGACGAAAATGCTTATCAGAAACCAAAGGTTCGTTTCTGAAATGAGTTAAAAAATGAAGCATAGAAATTATATTTTTCGGCACTCGGAAATGAACCCTTTTGGAATCAATCGCCGTACGAAAATGTCTCTAAGAAACCAACGTTTTTTTCTTCGGAAATGAATTAGAAAATGAACCATAGAAAAGTTCTTTTTCGGCACTCGGAAATTTAGTTTGTATACCATGAACTGGTCTAATCCAAGGATTAGCGCTAATACTCGCTGAAGAAATCGACCATTAGTGACACGTACAACACAATTTGATCATAATAAGTTCGCTCAAAGTCCTTTCAAGGGCTGAAATGGTCACTTCATCATATATTATTATATCAAATTAGTAAAGTTAATTATTGAGGAACTTATTTGATTACTTGATTGCATGGAATGTTGTCGTAGTTTTCTTTCTATTTGAGCTTGATCTTAATTTTTGATCGAAATGTAGGAAATGAAAAGGAGCATAGTTTTTCGAACGTGTTGCAGTACATTCATCTCTTTTCTTATGGCGAGAATCAATCAGAGGCTTGATCTTAATTTTTGATCGAAATGTAGGAAATGAAAAAGAGCATAGTTTTTCGAACATGTGGCAGTACATTCATCTCTTTTCTTATGGCGAGAATCAATTCGCACTGGCGAACAATTTTATATAACTTTTGTATGAGGGTTAACATTTTAACAGACAACAAAGGTTTAAATTGTTCCTTTTTTTACTCATTTTAGGTTATAAAAAAGGAGTATTTATGATTTATTTTTGAACTCAACAAAAACGAACAAAATCATTTATGAACAAAATTGGTTCGTTTATGAGATATTGTTTCTACTGATATGATACAAAATTATTATTTTTTGAACTCATTTAAGAATGCAAAAAAAAATATTTATGATTCATTTCTGAACTCATTTATGAACTCGTTTATGAACTCATTTATGAACAAAAATATTAATTAACGAAGAGCTTTTACCATCTAAAATGATTCTTTTTGGACTCAAAACAGTTTTTTATGAATTTTGCAAAATAAGTAAAATTTTCATCTATGGGAAAAATTTTAACAAATTTAATCTTCTATAGCAAGCCCTTTTAAACGACAAAATTAAAAATCTAAAATTAAAATAAAAATAAAAAACTATCCAAAGACGTTCACAAAACTCTCACCTTACTCAAAACCTTCGCTTATGGTTCATTGGGAATGTGAAAAAATAATATTTATTATTAATTTCTGAACTTATTCATGAATAAAAAATGGTTCTTTTATAAGCAATTAGTTTCTTGCTAAGATGATTACAGAATGTTTGTTTTTAGTTTTAAAAAATTTTGTTAATTGTGTAAAAAATTTTCCCGAATTTTAAATTCTCTAAAAAGATATTTAATCACACAAATTAAAAAAAAAAATTCGCAAAAAAATGTCTACCGTACTCAAAACTATCACTTTACGCAAAACCTTCGCATATGGTTCAGTGGGTTGTGCTCGTTTCACGAAATTGTAAAGAACACAGCTTTAAGATTAAAGCGATTAACAGAAAGAAAGAAGAACTTAATAACTTTCTAACAATAACATTTCCACGTAATTCTAATGAAAAATGTGTCTTTTACAGCGGTTTTAAAAAAATGTGTTTTTAAAAATAGCAAAAAATTAAATTTTTGTGGTCAATAAGAGTAATAATGAAACATAATTTTAAAAACTTGTTTATGTCAAATTTAACATTTTAGCAGATGTGTGTATGCGTTCTGTGAAAAATAAAAAGTTACAAGCAAAAAACAGGTTTTTTTACCAAAAAGGACCTTCAGGAGAATCAAAATTTTTCTACAATTTTAAAAAAAAAGTATGCAGAAATAATTTTAATTAGTTCCTCTAACTTTTGAGAGCCAGAACAGCTGAAATTTTTTCCATACAAGAACGATGCGGCCTATTAAGTATGGCTAAAAACTTAAGTTTTGATTGTGAAACTGGCCTTTAAGGTTGAGTCTATTTTTTAAAATTCCAAAGCTACAGCAACACTACACGTCATCTTAATGGCATAGTGTAAGGTGTTTTGACTTGGCTAACTATAAATTTGAGTGTCGCTACAAATCAAACAAAAAATTTCTTTGCATTCTTCACGTTTATTGCCGGCGGCAATCTGCTCAGAAAAGTTTTCTTTGAACATTTGGCTCAGATTTAAAAACTCACATTGAGTACAGCAAATGACATACACCAAAAAAACAAGGGCTGCGGAGTTAAACTGGAGTCGTTGGGATTTTTTTGCCAAGGGAATTAGAACTACTTAAAATTCATCGAACCCGCATTAGAAAAAATCTTATACAGCTTAAAACTATTTGTTTTGGGTTTTAAGAACTCACACAACACTGAATTCAAGTCCATTTGTATAAGACCCCTTTTTACGCTATGAGAATGAAACTCGGAGTAAGGCTCAATTTTTGTATTGTTTGTTTTTGACACTTTCTTAAATGTTTGCTTTGTTTGAGATGGTTGCCTTGTAGAAGAGAAAATAAGCAATTGTCAATGCTTCTTGATTAGTTATACCATGCTTTGAAGTAATTTTAGTTTGAAACAGGCAAAAATGTATCGAAATTGAATTTGAGACTATAAATTTATATACACTTAATTTTGAAAAAAGAACGAAAACTGCCCTGAAACTGCGAACAGCTCCCACATGACATTCATTAGAAATTCACCAAGGTTTTAGCATTGACTCTACATACAGCCTCTAATCTAGCTTTATTTACTCTGAACCCAGTGTCGCAGCAGTAACTAAACGACAGTTAAAGCATTAAAACGGCTGTCACTGACTTTATTGCTGCCGCGCACGCAAATTTACAGCGAGGCATTTTTTATTTTTTTTTTTTTTTCATTTCCGTCATAATGTTGTCAATGTGTCAATGACGACGACGATGATGACGATGACGATGACTATGACTGCAATGATAGAGACGCCACGCAGCAAATCCAAGTTGCATCCTACGTCAAGGTAGAAAATCGGCTAGCACACAAACTCGGCATAACTAATCAGGCGTTGTGCTTTCAAATTTTTGTTTTCATTTTTTTAATGTTTATGTTTTTTAACTCGTACTATTTCGACCCTCCCTAAATCCCTCATGTTGCATGGCTTTAATGACTTTTGCGCTAACCAAGCGTCATTTAAGTTTCTGCTGTCGTTGCATTTAATGCGTTTTTCGTGTCAGTGTTGCCTACGCTAAATCGGAAATGGAAAAAATATAATATTTTTGCATTTCTGACAGTCACACTCGTTAGGCGACTTTCGTGTCAGCTGCTTTCAATGACACAGCAAATTTACTACAAAAAAACTTTATATATTTTATTTTTCAATTTTTACTTGCAGCTGCAGCATCAACATTTTTTTGCACACAACAACAATAACGACATTTTTAAAAGGATATTTAATTTATTTAAAAGAACAATCAATTTTTTTGCTCTAAAAAACACTGTTTTTGGTAACGTTGCGCTTACCGACACTCTTAACAGCGCTGTTAATTAATATTTTGTCTATATGTCCGATAAAGAAACGCACGATGTTGCGTCGCCTGAAAGCGCGCCCGTTGTCAAGCCAACAGCTGAGTTAGTTGTTACAACCGAAACACCAACAAAGGCAGCATTAGCACCAAGCTTTAACTTAGATGTTGAGGCAGCTGAAACAACGCAGGACCCGCAGGAACAGGTAGGTGTCTATAGAACACAACAACAACCACAACAACCACAACAACAACAAACAACAACAACAACAGCAACGACAACAACAATAACAGTGACCCACACAAATAAATTTGTTTTTATCTTGTTACTTATGCATGCATACTATATAATAATGAATTAAGAAAATAGAAAAAAAAATATGTATATAGTAATGGTTTTGCATCTCAGTAGCTGGCTTGTTGTAAGCTTTTGTCTGTTTATTATAAGCCTGCAAATATGCTTTGGTTTTTTTTACTTTTTTTCGTTTAACTTTTTGAAATCTTTTCGGCTGCTATTTTATCCGTTTTTGCTAGAATTTTCTTGATTCTCTGCCAAGTAGAGTAAGTTTATTTAACTTATTTCTTTTCTTTCAACTTTTAGCATCCGTTCTTACTTTAAATTTGCTTTTTATTTTTTTTTTCTTTTCTTTTATTTGTCTTTATAACAGCAGTTTTTATATCTTTTCTTTTCACTGCTGCCCACAAACCTTGCTCTGATTTCTTTCTTTGCTTGCTTGCGTGCGTGTGTGTATGTGTGTGTTTGTTAGGTTTATTTTCATTTTTACTTCGTTTTGTTTGTATTTGTGTGCTCGTGGGTACTTCCTGCTTAAGCTCGTCCTTTTTTCAGCGCTTATCTGATCTTCCATTAATTAGCTGCGGTGTCAACAACACTTATTTCCCCCTTTTTTCACCACGTCATTTTTAACACTTCGTCGTTTATGTTCTATTATTTATATAACATCGTTAAAATTTATTTTTAGATAAGATTGCAAAAAAATATACCGACATTTAGCTTTAAGAATAGTTTTTAGAGAAGTTTTTGGGAAGGATGTTTAATTTTTTAAGGTATTTTCTGCTTTATATCAAATATCATTGCCTACTTTTCGGAGGTTTCGCTTACCGTTCTATTACTTATCATCATTCAAATTTATTTTTGGCTTAAGATTACAAAAAAATACGCCGACATTTAAGAATAGTTTTTAGAGAACTTTTTGGGAAGGATGTTTAATTTTTTAAGGTATTTTCTGCTTTATATCTAATATAATTGCCTAATTTTCGGTGCTTTCATTCACCGTTCTATTACTTGTCATCGCTTAGATTTATTTTTAGCTTAAGATTGCAAAAAAATACGTCGACATTTAAGAATAGTTTTTAGAGAAGTTTTTGGGAAGGATGCTTATTTTTTTAAGGTATTTTCTTCTTTATATCAAATATCATTGCCTTCTTTCCGGAGCTTTCGTTCACCGTTCTTTTACTTATCATCATTCAAATTTATTTTTGGCTTAAAATTGCAAAATATACGGCAACATTTAGCTTTAAAAATAGTTCTTAGAGAAGTTTTTGGGAAGGATGTTTAATTTTTTTAAAGTATTTTCTTCTTTATATCAAATATCATTGCCTACTTTCCGGAGCTTTCGTTCACCGTTCTTTTACTTATCATCATTCAAATTTATTTTTGGCTTAAGATTGCAAAAAATACGCCGACAGTCTGCAAAAATATGCGCCGACATTTAGCTTTAAGAATAGTTCTTAGAGAAGTTTTTAGGAAGGATGATTAATTTTTTAAGGTATTTTTTTCTTTATTTCATATATCATTGCCTACTTTTCGGTGCTTTCGTTCACCGTTCTTTTATTTATTATCGTTTAAATTTATTTTTAGCTTAAGATTGCAAGAAAAATACTCCGACATTTAGCTTTAAGAATAGTTTTTAGAGACATTTTTGGGAAGGATGTTTAATTTTTTAAGGTATTTTCTTCTTTATATCTAATATCATTGCCAAATTTTCGGTTCTTTTGTTAAGCTTTTGTTTGTTTGAATTGCTTGGAAAATAATAGTTCAAAAAATATTCTTCTCAATTTTAATGAAATCCTCAAAAGCAAAAAATTTAAAGGATTTCATGAAAAAGCTTCACAATGTTTTTTGAAACCTTAAATTTTCAATTCCATGCAAAAAAAAAACAAAACCCAAAAAATACAAACCAAAATAATTTCTGGCTTAAGCTTGCCAATATTAACCCTTCACTGGTACTCCTGGTCTGTGGGACCACAACAAAAATTAAAAAGTATTTTTCTCTAATAATTGAATTCAAAATTCAATTCGATTCCATTCAATTATTAAAAATAATTAAAAAACTCTTATTTAATACGAAGAATAAAACTTTATTTAAGACGTTCTTAAAAAAACAACATGAATTTCTAACTAAATTTTGTGGTTTTTCTAGCATTTTAGTTGGTGTGGTCCCAAGTGTAATTTTTTGAGGTGTACCAGTTAAGATTTTAAAAAAAGCATGAGAAGCTTAGTTCAGCTTTTAGCTCTACTCAATAGAATTTGTGTCTATATTTCTGTGTTGATAAGCAAAATAGCTTAAGTCTACTTAGGGCCGAACTGAGTTATTGATGTAGTAGCTGTATTTCACACATAAAGCACTATAAACAGACAAAATCTGGAGCTTCTACCATGGCCTTAGCCAAAGTTATGACACAAAAAAAAACAACCCTTTCATATAACTCATATGGCAATTGAAAACTTTAAAGTAACCCATTGAACCATATGCGAAGGTTTTGCGTAAAGGGATAGTTTTGAGCACCTTTTCGGGTAGACATTTTTGTGAATTTGGTTTTTTTAATTTGTATGATCAACTATTTTTTTAGAGAATATAAAATTCATGAACATTTTTTACAAAAAAAAAAATATTTCTTTTGGAAAACTATTAACAAATTTTTTTGAGCCTAAAAAAAATTCTGTTATCATTTTAGTAGAAAAAAATTACTTATAAAAGAACCATTTTTTATTAATAAAGAAGTTCAGAAATGAATATTAAATATAAATGTAAGTAAATATAATAATATAAAATAAATAAATATTATTATTTTTTTAACAAATTTGTTCAAATAGTGCATATTATCGGTATGCAATAATAAGACAACTTATGATTGAAAAAGTTTCATTTGTGAGTTCCGAAAAAATGCTTTTCCATAATTCGTTTATTAACTCGTTTTCAAACAAAAATAGATTTGCTTTTGAGAGGCATTTTAGTGCGGCAAATGTGTCCAAAAGGGTTCATTTATGAGTGCCGAAAATGAACTTTTCTACCCGAAAAGGTTCATAAATGTATTCAAAAAGGGTAATTTTGGTTCACTGAGAAGATTTTTTTAATCATTTAAATCAAACTTAAAGACCCAGATTTGTTGAATTCTTATTTAATGATATAAGTTTTTTTTTCAAATTGATCTGCATTTTGGGTAACCCTTTAATAATATGTTTTAAATAAACAACAATAATAGTTTCATCGTGTTCGGCGACCTCGAAAACATAACGGCAGACCAAAAGATATTCATATTCTTTATGGAAATATTTTTAAAACAGGATTTGAAACAAATGAATACAAGTAGACTTTTATTACCAATAGATGAAAAAAAAACAACTTAAAAAAACAAACCCTTGGAAAAAGGATCGTGAGACATCTTAAAGAGACTGTTTAATACAAGACTGTTCCAATACAAAACTAAAAAAGGGTTCAGCCACGAAAAATTCTTTAGATTAGAAAACTACATTTTTTTATTAATTAGTGAATTAGACTTAGTGCAAGAATATCCTATGCTGCATAATAAAAACCCCATATATTTTAGAAAGGATTCGCAATCTTTTAAATAGGGTGTTAGTATTGGATTACTTTTAAAAACTAATTTAAAAAATTCTTTTTAGAATCATATGGCTTTTAATTGTATGGCATTGCAATAAGCCCTTTAATTTCAAGAAAATTCTGTGTGCAATTTTTGAAACAATATTTTAATATAGTGGAGTTCATATTCAAAAAACTCCTTTCGTACGAATTTAAAATGCATACTTTTTTATTTAATTTTTACACAGACATTGCTGAAAATGATCTTACAGTCGTTCGAACAAGGGTCGAACATCGACCGTACAACGGACGATTGCAGTAGTCAGAACAGTGGCCGTACAGGAATCGAAAAAATATAAAACAATTTAGGTTAATCAATTTTTTAACTACATTGGAGTTTATTTATTAAAAAAAAACTTTCATACGAATTTCTAATGCTTCATTTTTTTAACCCTCATCCGACCCTCGGGTGAAATTTCACCTATTTTGAAGTTTAAAACGTTATACCTAGCTCATTTTTAATGCAAAATTAATGAAGTGTATGGTATTTGTATAAAATGTCTCTTTCTTTTAGAATATTATATCAATATTGTGGTTGATAAAACATAACGGTAAATATTTGAAAAGTAACTTAAGCGACCTTCGGGTGAAATTTCACCCATTTTGGAGTTTAAAACGCTACATCGCTCATTTTTAATGTAAAATTAATGAAATGTAAGGTATTTGTATAAAATGTCCCTTTCTTTTCGAATATTATATCAATATTATGGTTGATAAAACATAACGGTAAAAATTTAAAAAGTAACTTAATCGACCTTCGGGTGAAATTTCACCCATATGCGAAAAAAGAACCGAAAAACATATTCCTTCGTGCAACAATTATATATGAGGTGAGCATAAAACTGCTTTCTACTTTTGCACAAACTGTAAATAATAAACTGTAATTTAACAAAATAAACGTCTATAAAAGAAAATTTATAATTTTAAGTTAATTAGGCGTACAAAATACTCATATGCGAAATTTCACCCATTAAGGTTTTATTTGTGTCTTCTTTTGCAATTCTATTTAGTATTATCAATTATTTTTAATATCAATATTCTTTGTTTAAAATATAAACGGCTCAAATAGCAAATTTTTAAATTTTTTTTTAACATTTTTTTAAAAGATTGTTAAAAATCGTTCGAACAAGGGTCGAACAGCGACTGTATAGCAAACTTTTGCAGGAATCGAACAGTGGGCGAACAAGTATTGTTTTAAACATAAATATATGAACAGTAATACATATATAATTATCAGATTTTCATATAAACTTACTTTTTTTCTGATCTTTCATAAGATTCCGCCCAAAATATAAATACCCATTAGATTTTCTTCTAACACTACCAAGCAAAAAGCTTTCTAGACTGCCAATAAATCGCAAGGTGGCAGATAAAGATATTTGCTAACACTTTTTCAATGCATTAAAAAACCAGACAAATCAATCAAACACACTTACTTAGCAACTAATCAAATCAATGACAGTTTCTTACGACTGAACGGAATTGCAATGCATTTAAACAACAAAGTATATAAATAAAAAATATATAAAATAAAATTATTTGGCCATTCCTGCCGTAAAAAGGACTTTAACCAAGCTTCTATTGATCAATTGTGTTATGAGTGTTACTAAGGGGAAGTTTTTACTCACCGGGGTTTGCCATTGTCTTCAGAGAGGTGGCGGCAGAACAGAAATATTGATTCAATTAAAAAAAATTTTGCCTGAGCCAGGAAATATGCTCATGCGGAAAAACGATTATTTCAAAAGAAAATGCAAGTAACCATCAACGTCAGCAACGTACGCGAATAATTTTTCTGTTATTGGAATGTTCATATGTTGTCGTAATAGCGTTTTAGCAAATTTTATGAGAAACGAATATGATTTCTTTCGTTGTTGCGCATGCGTTTTTTTTTTTACATCAAGTGGTGTTTGTACTGTTGTGTTTATAATGGTTTTTGTTGGCCAAACATAGCTTCTAAGGCGAAAATGATGATAAAATATTTTTTTTCAAACTGTTCGACCAGTGTTCGGTCGCTGTTTGGACAAGTGAGCTTTTTTGATTATTTGCTTGGCCGAGTGGCCCTTATTCAAACGCTTTTCGGCCGTAGCTCAGCCGATTGTGTTCCGTACGTACTTCTATGAATAAAATTATTAAATTTTTTAATCCTTCATGTAAAAAAGCAATCACCTACTAAAACGCTCACTACGCATTATTAGAAGAAATTTTCATTGCATAAGTTGAGGAAGTTTTGAAATTATTTTAACTACTTTTCTCCATAGATGTACCCTGCAGAGTAAAAATTGTCCGATTCACTGACCACCTTCAGCAAGTTTTTTTTATAAGAAGTTTTGAAAAATTTTATTCTCTATCTCTCTCCACACTCAATGAGAGAGTAAAAAAAACTTACTAAGCACTCTCTTTGACTTGATTAGGTTAGGTTAGGTTAGGTAACGGTGGCTGAGCCGATAGACGACTCGTACACTTAGGCCAGTGCAGGCCCATTGTGATACCACATGATCTCTTTAAAAACCTAATAGAGATTTCCCTCCTCAAACCAGTTCGAGCGGATAATGAAATTGAGTATATGCTTGATTTCCAGGCATGAGACTTCGGCAAGTCCGTTTAAAAAGGGAAGGCCCAGAGTTGCCATTCTCCTTTTAGCTAGAGCCGGACATTCGCAGAGGAGGTGCTGAACGTTTTCTACTTCCTCCTCACATCTGCAGCTTCTGCAGAAATCGTTTGATGCAACTCCCAACCGAAGGGCATGCGCTCCGATCAGGCAGTGACCCGTTAGGATTCGTACTATTTTTGACAGGTTTACCCTGCTTAACTCAAGCAGTGAGTTGGTGCGTTTTAAATCGTAGGTAGGCCATGTTAACTTAGTTATGTTAGACTTGATTAACTTAATTTAAATTTTCTTGCTGAATCTTTTTGCGCGGTGTTGCCATGGAGTATGGAGTTTCTTAAATTGAAGTTGGCATATTTTATTTTTTAAGCTTCAAAATAAAGAGGCATTGCGTCTGACAATAAGTCATATTCAATGACTTAGAAAAACAGAAAACTTGCTGAAAGTTTTACATGTTATTGAATCGACCTGCGGCACATTCTCACAAGGAGAGCATGAAAGCTGTCACAAAAAACTTGCTGAAGGTGGTCAGGGAATCCGCCTTTATTGAACTCTTTTTAAAATGTATCTAAAAAAACCCACATCAAAATGTTGAAATGTTCTTCAAAGATATTTAGCATAGAATTTTACTATAAGTCTGTGAGCACAACAAATGTATCAAAGGTATATATTGTGAAGTTTTCTGATTACGAAAAAAAATATGTAACGTAATATTTCACTATAAGTCGCCATGAAAAATACAGCTCTGCATATTATATCTATAAATAAAAATATGAGTACATCATCAAAAACATGATATGGATGCATCAATAAGAATTTAATCGGCAACAAATGTTATCATATAAATGGTTTTTAGGAGGGGGTTATGGGAGCAGAAATTGGGGGGAGAGCTGAGGGGGTATCTCGAAGGCATGTATTGAAGGATTTTAGAGAGCTGAAATTAATAAATGCTAAAACTACCTAGCTATTGGAAAATAAAATAAATTATTCAAGAAATTTTGACTGTTAGGCTGTGTTATTGTAATATTCTAACATCATATTGAAATGTTGCAATATTAGAGGAAACTTTTATGCTTTGCTCAAAATAAATTCCAACAACAATGACAGTAGTTTCAACCATACCAACTTGTCGCATAACTTCGTACAACACAATTGCTAGAGTTCACTAACTTTAGTAACTACTTAACACTTCACTTTACTAAACCAAAGCAGAATTATAAGTACTAAGTGCAACAGAGTAGACAAAACACACTTTTTGTAGTGTTTTCTTATAATTCTGCTTAGTTTAAGTACAATGTAGTGTTACAAGATCATGCTATGTTAATTCTTTTATCATTATTAACTATTTTTTCTTTTAATTTTCATTTGCTCTGAAGCTGCTTAAAGTTTTGATAAATGCTGATTTGTAGTTATTAGTAATTTTGTAATGCTCGTAAACAACAAGTTCATCATTAATTTTATTTTAGTTGCTTTTAATAAGTTTCCAAAATTTTTTGTTAACTTTTCTTGTTAGTGAAATTTTGCCTTCTTTTAGCCTTTGAATTTAATTTTTGCCCCAAGTTTGGCTTGCAAACACTTTTTCTTAATTTTTTTTTCTACACCCACAAAAAACAACAACAAAAAATGGCTTAAGTAATATTGTCCATCGAATTTTGTTTTCTTTCGATTTTTCAACAACTGCTTGTGCAACATTTGAATGTTAGTATTTCTGAGGAACTCAACAAAGGCGCTTAGTTACAACAACCACAGTAACAAGAAGATTAAGAGCTAGTTAAAATTAAGCAGGAAGTTGACTTAAAAACGCAGCTACAACAACATGTTGTGGCCAACAAACAATGCAGAGGCGGCTGAGATTAATGACTGCTATTGGCAAGCGCAGCAACAACAACAGCAACAGCAATATAATCACTGCAGCAGCAAAGCTTTTATAGTGCCTGAAGATATACCGCCGCCACCACCACAGCCAGTGCTTAAAAATGGCATCAAACGCTTTGTATGTGAACGAACGAAGCAACAACAACAACAACATCTACAACAACAGCAGCAGCCATATTTGGCCGATTGTTCTTTTGATCAAACATATGAATTACCACAACAGCAAAACCAACAATTTCAGCAGCAACAACAACAACAGCAACAGCTACAGCAGCAACAACAATGCCAAGTCTTACCACAGCAAAATGTTCAACATCATCAACATCACCATCATCAATACGTGCACAATCAGCAACTGGCATTAAAACAGCAGACACCACAGCAACATCAGACGAAGCAACTACAACAACAACAACAGCAGCAGCAGCATTGTCAACAACATAATCATCTGCAGCAGCCACAACCACAACAGCAGCAAAAACATTATCAACATTGCCTATTGAGAAATCAAGAATTACAACAGCAGCAGCAGCAATATCAAAATCATTCGCATTCACATCAACAGCAACAAGAAGAAGAAGAACAACAGCAGCAGCAACAACATTTTAAATATCACTCAAATCTAGTTTTAAAGGAGCAGCAGCAGCAGGTAAGCTTCTTGGAAAAATACTGTTTTCACTTTTGTTGGCAGTTTTAGAGGCAAATGTTGTTGTTATAGCTACAAGATTGCATGTTTTTGGCCACAACAACAACAGCAACAATCTTTTGATCTCAACAAAATCTAAATTTTCCATGTAGATTCTTTTAGTAACAGAAAAATATTGGTGATTTTTTAAGTTTTTAAATAAAATTCTTAGCTGACTGCTTACATTGTAAGTGCTGCAGTAAGCAGCCAGCATACAAATTGAATGCCAAAAGAGTGCTGTTTCATTTTGTCTTGCAGCAATTTTTATTTCTAATACATCCAAATAGGAAGTTCAAATACACTATACTCAAAGAAATCTTTGATTATTTAGTTTCAGTTTGAGAAATCAATTTTTAAGAAAATTTATTCCAACAAATATGGCAAAGTTTCTACTATCACTTACAATTGCGATGACTAGGAATTTTTTTTTAAACTGAAACTGTGCTCATTTGGCATTATTTTTCAAGGTACTCTTTTGTGAAATTTTGTAATCAAAAATGTAAATGTAATAATGAAATTCACAATCTTCATAAAATAACTTTGCCCAGGACAAAGAGCAAAATTTTGAAATTTTTTTTATATATAATTTCTATCTAAATTTATAACTGCTATTTAAATTTAAAAGTTGGTAAATGTTTAAATGTTATTACAAATGGTAATTTAAAAATGGTATTACAAATCAACTAAAAAATTTATTTTCGGTTGAAAAATTGTATTTCGCGAAAATTATGATCAGAGTGAATTTCGAACTTGTGTAATTTGAATTCTATCAAAAAAATTTCAATTTCAATGTTACAAAAAGGTGAAATTTTTATTATTGAAAAAATTGAGCTTTTAGAATCTGTGATCTGACCACATCAGTTATCTTAAGGAATAATCTTACTCGCCATTGCTTGATAGAAAGAAATTTAATTGGGAGCGTTTCCTTAATTCAATATAATTAAATATTAATAAATGTTACTTATTAAAAATAAATACATATTTTTCGTATTTCAACAACTACGTACACAAATTAAGTGCATCCTAGATTGAATTGTTGCATACTTAGTTTTTGCCACGCTCCCTCTGAAATTTTTCAACTAACGGTAATTTTGTTATTAACATACTTTTTTCCATCGGAGTTTTTTTTTTGTTTTTAATTTAAAAAAATTTTTGTTATTTTGACATCAAAAACATTCACATATATTCAAAAGTGTAGAAATTTTCAGTACAACGACTTTTTCATAAAACATCGATACCTAAGAATGAGAAAAAAAAACGACATGAAAATCAAAGTTTGGTCTTTCGATGAAAATATCTCCGCTGTCCATTAATGTATTTCATTTAATCTTTTTTGTTCAAAATCTCAATAAAATCACTTCACAAAAATAGGTTGAACTGAACCGTTAAGTCAGTGTATATATGTTTTATGATTATGTCAAAAAAGGTCCAAAATATTGACTTTTTACTCAAAAAAAGACTCAAAAATTGTTTCTGTTGTAAAATGCAATCAATTAAAAAATGCACATCTGACTACCTTTCATATGACATAGCATTTATTTGCAAAAATTCTTTCAGTTAAGCGCAGAAATTATTTTACTGTTTTTGTCATCAAAACAACAAGGGTACCCCCTTTGATTTTTTTCGCAAAATTAATTTTTTCAAAATTTTGTTTTTATATTTTTTTCAAAAAAGTCAAGTCTCAAAAACAATTTATCTAAAAAAATTACGCCAATATATCTTTCCAATCAAAAGTTATATCTAAAAATATATTTTTTCATACCAGACTATTAATAAAACTAAGTTTTGTTTTAAAATTCTCTACATCCTTTGAACGCCCCGCACCGCCGCCATTTATCTCTAAGAATGCAATTGTGTGTCTAGCGTAATTAAAATTATTTTGATTTATATAAAATCTTCCTTATAGTAATCTACTTAGTTTTTTTCCATCCCCAAACCCCATCCTAAATCAAAATTTTGGCTTTCGATGCCAATATCTCCGCTGTTTTTAATACATTTCATTTAATAAATTTTTTTTTTAGATGTTTAAATGTCCATATCTCAAGAACCCATTTATTCCCACCATAATTTTTATATCGTTGAAGGAGAAATTTTGCTTGCTTTAATATTAAATAAATATTTAAAATATGTTTAAATTTTAACATGTGTTTTTCGTACCCCTTCTTTGAATTCAATTAGCTCACGGCAAAGGATGAAACCTCCAATTACCAAAATTTTCAAACCTATTTTTGGATTAAAGTCCGTGTAGTTAACTTTCTAACGGTAACTCGAACTTAAAATTCAACACGTTTTTCATTATTCCAGAATTAAAAAAAAGAGAGGTGTATATGAAAATGTTTATATAAATTACTCTCGAGTAACACCGGGTATATCAGCTAGTATACAATAAAATATAATTTGTGTAAGTTGCTTATTTAATAGACAAATTTAATTTGAAAATTAATAGTTTGAACATAGCAATTTAAGGTGAGAATATTTTCTTGTTTCATACTTTTTAGAGCATGCTTTTTAGTGGTCGGGATTTAGTTTTTTTTAACTTATTTTTTATTTAAATTATTCAGGGGATACAATTTTCATATAATCGAAAGTATTCACAAACTACTAATCAATTGCTTGATGATCAAATTATAAACAAATATGTTCATTATGTCACTTAAAATTTTTTTAGTTCATGACTTCAAGGCCTATAGAAGGCGCCACATTCAATTAAATGTGAAGTCACAAAGCCTTTAATCAATGGACGAGGAACGCATCCAATGATACCTCATTTGTCAAAATTTGATAAGTAGCTTAGAAGTTAGGGGTCAAGTTGATTTCCTGTCCTCTAGAGGGCAAACCCGCCAGAGTACCTTCGGGATATCTTCCTTTCCAAAGCCAGGGAAAAGGGTGATGGTTGGATATTGGGTGGAGAATTAATGGGGCATGGACCATGGATTGATCTCAAAATTAGTTCATTCTTGGAGCACGGCTTTTGAATGATTCATCTGATTTCTGTGAAACTAAAGGTCCACCTTGAAGCTTGGTAGTTGGTGCCAAATCTTGGAGAAGGCATGGTTATAGAATTAAGCTATCATAACGTATAGAATTGTAATGCTTCCAATGGACGATCAGTCCAATGTTACTTAAAGTACTGGGGCAGCCATCAAGACGAGGAGACCGGATCTATCGTTGGCTGCACACCTTTGTTTTACAATTAGGGTCCTATGTAAGAGACATAGTAATCCTTGACCTAGTATAGGCCAATGATATACTACGGCGAGCTTCCTAGTTTTCCGGAAGAGAATTTTTAGAATCCTTAATTAAGCTAAGAAAGTTGCGTAAATTGGATTGTGGTTCTCTTGCGGCATTAAATTATCGGAAAACCAATGGTTATTTTAATCATAAACAATTCTAGTGACTGAATGTGTCACAGTCAAATATAAATGTTCTATGAACTTTGGGTCTGATGGAACCTTTTGCCGGGCTGGTGACTGTCATGGGCTGTGGTCCTTCGGGGGTACGTACTGGAGACCAGATAGATCGGTGCGAGTTACACCATGTTTAAGCCAGGTTGGAAATTCCCGTAAATTACTAGAGAGTGATGGTAGATGGAATTATCGATAATTTCAAACAGTAAATGTTAGGAAGGTACTTTTGAAAAGGAGCCGAAATCACTTTTAAAATATGCATTTACCATTACTTTAAAAAATTTTACCCAAACAATAACTTAACAAAAAATAAAATTAAATTATTTTAAATAAAATTTAAAAAACAGAAAAAATTTTTGGTGCCTTTATCTTGTTGTCTCCAACTTCGTTATTCTTGCATAAATTTTCTTTATATGTAGCTGATTTTTTTGTTTAAAAAGCATTCTTTATGCATAAAATAATAAACTGTGACTATTTTGTATTTTTGCTGATTTTTTTAAGGATTTTTCGATTTTATTTCTCTAATTATTTCTTTCTTTTATATTTCTTTCTATTGTGCTGAAACTACTCAACGGATTAGCAACACTGAAGAATCAAATTTAAAGTATATTTATTTTTCTTTAATTTGATATTTATTATAACCAAATCGGTTTATTAAAAGTGAAGATATGGTAAAATGCATGGAGCTATATCCCAAAAAATCGGGTCAAAAATTCAAAAATATATATCTCGAAAGTCTAACGATACAAAAAAAAATTATAGCAATTTTCATGTTTAGCGGGCCAAAACCTATAATAGAAAATAATGACATGTTGATCACAGAAGTTTTTTCCATTTTGCCGCATAGTGTTACTTGTAAAAACTTAAATTTTCATATTAGTAACCAGCTTCGGTTTCGCCAAATTTCCGGTTTGGATCAGGCACTAGAAATAACCCCCAATGAATAGTCACTTCTGGTAACGGGACATAGCCCCAAGTGACATGATCCCAAATTTAAAAAATGACTTTTTTTCATAACTTGTGTGGTCATGTTTTGTGTGTTTATAGTGCTATATGCGTGACTATATGCGATACCACTACATCCATACTTCAATTCTGTCTTAAGTCGAATTAAGCTTTTATTGCATATCAACACAGAAATACAATTTTTAAGAAAGTTGTTGTTGGGTCTGAAAAATAATAATTTTAGAGTGTTGGATTTGATCTTGCTCTTGCTCTTGCTCTTTCTCTTTCTCTTTCTCTTTCTCTTGCTATTGCTCTTGCTCTTGCTCTTGCTCTTGCTCTTGCTCTTGCTCTTGCTCTTGCTCTTGCTCTTGCTCTTGCTCTTGCTCTTACTCTTGATCTTGCTCTTTCTCTTGCTCTTGCTTTTTCTCTTTATCTTTCTTTTTCTCTTGCTCTTTCTCTTGCTCTTTCTCTTACTCTTGCTCTTGCTCCTGCTTTTGTTCTTGGATCTTGGCTCTTGGCTCTTGGCTCTTGGCTCTTGGCTCTTGGCTCTTGGCTCTTGGCTCTTGGCTCTTGGCTCTTGGCTCTTGGCTCTTGGCTCTTGGCTCTTGGCTCTTGGCTCTTGGCTCTTGGCTCTTGGCTCTTGGCTCTTGGCTCTTGGCTCTTGGCTCTTGGCTCTTGGCTCTAGGCTCTTGGCTCTTGGCTCTTGGCTCTTGGCTCTTGGCTCTTGGCTCTTAGCTCTTGCTCCTGCTCCTTCTCTTGCTCTTGTTTTTGCTCCTAGGTCTTCGGCTCGATCTTATTTTTGGTTTTGTTTAATCGTTTTACTGCTTTAATCAGCGTTTTCTCAATGTCTGTTCAAAAATACCTCTCCAGCCTCACCCTCCATCTGAAAGTGAACCTTGTTTCCGTTGCTACAAATACTCACATAAATTTTGAACACTTGACTTTAAAAGAATGATAATGAAATTCATCTAGCTACCAGTAAATAATATCATGCAACTTCAGCGATTCATTCTCACGATTTGCATAACAAAGCAGTCCAAAAGTAAATCGAGCAAAAGAAGTACTATTTCGCAATTCATTGCTTTTTATGCTGTGCGCACACTTTACACAGCAACTGTATTTCTGTGGCACACTCATGACAGCAGCAAAAACAACAACAGAAAAAAACGAAAGTAATTCGTCGAAAAGCCCACCACAGCAGCAGCATCAAAAACGCAATTGTGTGGGTGTGAGTGTGTGTGTTTCTGTGTTTATTTTTGAAATATACACTTACACATGCTCACCGCAGCTGTCAGTGGAGATGTAAACGCTTCTCTGCCAAGAAGCATGCAATGTTATATTTTTCTATAACAATTTTATAATTTTTTTTTATTTGCTTTTTTGGTTTTGACTTGATTTAGCTGATGTTAAAGCATTTTTTTAGTAGGTTCATGTGTGGTTTTTTATTGTTTTTGTTTTTGCTGTATATCACGTGACCGTCAGTCATTTTGCCAACTGTGTGAGGCGCGCTTCAACAGCTGTCACGAGTGCCTGTTTTTTCTTTTTGTCTATCTGTCGGTCCGTTTGTGTGTGTTGGTTGGCTTGCTGTGAAGGTGTTAGATATCCGTTCCGTTTCTTATTTGTAGCCGGAATTTTTATGATTTTCCATTTTCATACATTTGAATTTTTTGATTTTCACTTTTGTTGTTTTCTTTTGTGTTGGTGTTTTTTTCAATTACTTTTACTCTTTTATTTTTAAATTTTTTTTTATACATATATCTTGTTTTTGCAAAAAAAAACCATTTTTTATGAACCCCAAGAGATTTCATCTGCATGACTAAAGCCTTGTTACAGTTTCATTCACTTTTGGCCAAAATGAAATATTTATAGCCTGCATTCTGGACGGAAATGTATGACAGATGGTTTTTTTTTCTTTATTATAATGAAAGGTTGTAAGAATTGTATGATTTTTGTTATATATTGATTGCTATACCTAGATTCCTGGTGATTGATAACAGATGACATATGACTAGTGTTTTTTTTTTATTTATATGTCTAACAACATATTCTTGGCTGTTTTTGTTTTTATATCAGTTAAATGAATAGAATTAAAGTCTTTTCAGGTGTTTTTTTTAAGTAAAACCTTTTTTTGCGGTTGGGAATAAATGCTTGAAAGATTGGAAATCATAGCCTTTCGTTGCATAAAAATGTGCCATGTCGCATGTTATTTCAACCAAATTCCATGAAAACATCAAATGTACGTTTGTTAGAGTCTAAATTAATTATTTGACAGACAAAAAAAGGTATTTTACTAGTACCCTTGTGATTTTTTTTCATGAAAGTGTTGGGCCTTTTTTGACTTTTTTTTAATGGCAACCTTTTTTTTTTTTTTTGTACCGCAATCTATCATTAAAACTATTTTTTTTAATTTTCTACTCTAATCTTTACACTGTAAAGCTTTTTTATCTTTTTTATCACACAAGCCATACCCATCGCACTATATTTGTACTTCACATCCTACGCCACGCCCACCGCTATTACCTTGTTATTTATGTGCATAGCTTAATATTTACAAGACATAAATAATCCTAAATATGCGAATGCTTAATAATAATTTACAAGGCTAGAGGAAAAAAAGGCAAAAAAGAAGTGGCCCAGGAAGCTACAGTATTATATGTGTATGTGCGTGTACAAGTAGCAACACGCTACTTCCGTTTCCGAGTGGGCTATGTGAAGCCTACTCTAATGGCCATAGCCACTCATAAATATTTATTTTTTGTTTTAAATACAAGCAAGGCAAAACCACAACAATGTAGGCGTGGCGGGTGTGTGTGTGTTAAACAATAAGAAAGGCTCGTTCGTGCGCTCATTAAGCTGCCGGTATAGTTTTTGTGCATTCTTCGTTGGATGGTGTTGATCATTTTTGTATATTTTTTTTTTTTTATTTTATAGGCAGAATTTCCCATTTTCTTTATTTTTTAGTGTTGTCATAATTTAATGCTTAAGCATGAAATATTTGTGCAGCACACTTTTCATACGAATTCTTTCAATACATTTTTGGTGTGGCAGATAAAAAAGGAGCATCCATTAGTTTTTTTTTAATGGTTAGCAAGTCTTGTTTTTAAACGCTATAAATATTGTTAAAAATTAATTTTTTTGTGGCAAGCGTGAGCACAGGCGTATGTTTACAATTGGATTGCAGTACAAGTTCTTGAGCTCTAATTGAAACCTTTTTCATTTTTAATTTTAAGAAAACTTTAAGCATTAACCACAATTTTGCGAATTTTAAATTCAAGGTTTTCATTAATATTCTAAACTTTTTGTGTACTAAAAAGCTTCATGAGTACCCATTTTTACGGAATTTTTTGAGTATATTTAAATAAGTCATGCCTCATTGCGTTCATTCCTGCATTCTTGTTAATGCTTTCACCACGCTTTTTCTCTCAAGCAAATAAAACTAAAAAATTTTAAAACAAAAAGTGAAGTTGTGTTAAACTTTGTTTTTATCATGAAAATTTTTTAGCTAAAAAATGTTGTGGGTCAAGAAGCGTTTGCCATGCTTTTTTATGAGATTTGGTTTTTATTCGTTAAAAAAGGTTGCTTGATACTAGCAATGTTAAGATATAGGTTAAAAATTATGTTTTTGTAACTAAAAAAAAACGAAAGACTGAAGTGTAGTTCAATAAAACGGATTAAACCAATATTACGGTTAGTTGTGGCCATGATTTTTTTCTTCCTATTACTCTAAACAGAATACTCTAAAAGAATTGATCAGATTTCGAATCTGTTACATAAGAATATATTCATGAAAATATTCAACGTCCCCTTATTTTCAGTTGTGGAGAAAATAAGCTTATACTTTCAAAAGCTTTCTAAAGTAAAATTTCACTATAGAAAAGTGGTTTAACCCTTAAGACCTAACTCTTAAGTTGAGGTGGCATGAAAGAATCAATTAAACTGCATCGCTTCAAAGAAAATTATTTATTCTAAGCATTTGGTGTCTGAGGAGCAAGCTTACTCTTTATTCTGTATAACGAAAATGCACACCAACGACAAGCAAGACACGAGAAGCAATAGAATTTCGTATAGAAAAAGGTATTGCTTCTCGTGTCTTGCTTGTCGTTGGTGTGCTGCTTCGTGATACAGATTAATGCAGTTAGACACTTTACTTAACTTGACTGTTTTAACTTTTACACTTGTTTGTGTGTTTAATAGAGCAGGTCCGCTGCCAATGGTGGCTTTCAATCTTTTTTTTTTTGGGGTTCGGGTTTCGGGACTCGAAAGCCACCCGTAGGGTCTCACCCATAAACTATTTAAACCAAAAATTATAATTTTTTATAAAAATCATTTAGCAAATTATTAAAAAAAATTTTTATATTATATTTAGGTGAACAAAAATAAATTCTAGTTTTCATTTCAGAAGCAAAAGTTGGCCATTTGCAAAGCAGAATTGAAAAATTTAACGTTTGATAAAAGCAAAGTTTTTCCGATTATTTCAAATCTGATTAAAGCTAAGGCTGAAGAGAGACTAACTTATTTAAGTAATAGTAGAAAAATATGTGGACATCTTTCTAACTGAGTTTCTAATACAGAGAATTACGAATTTAAATGTTTTTTTTTAAATATTTGTAAATTACAATAACATAAAAAAGAAAAGATATTTGTTGCTACATCAACACTATATAACTTAAATAATTTTTATTCCATGTTTCATCTGTTCAAAGAGTTAATTTTTGAAATTTTATAGGGGAAAAGTGGCATGAAAGAGCCAGTTTTTAAAAGAGGTGAAAAAATTATAAAAGTATATAGGAAAATAATGAGACTTATATTAAAAGAACGTGTTTATTCCATTATGCACGCAGTATCATGAAACTTTTTCAAAAATCAACAATATTCTTGGACTTCTATTTATTTATAAGAAATATTAAATTCGGCTCTTTCATAACACATAGGCATTGAAAGAGCCAACCAAAGTTATGAAAGAGACACGTTTTTATTGCAAGACGTCAAATGTGTTCAACAAAGATATATTATAAACATTTATTTATATTTATTATAAGTATTATTATAAACATTTTTTTTAAATATATTCTATAAAAAACAATTCAATACTAAAAACAAAAATACATGGTTTAAAAGCTAAAAAACATTTTTGGACAAAATAATGAATTATTTCATCTCTTCGAAAAAAAACCCACAAAAAAAATTAAAAACAAAAATAAATGGTTTGAAAAAATTAAAAACATTTTATGCAAAAAATTTTTTTTTAGCTATTTCAGATGCCATTGTTGCTTTAAGAAAAAAAAGGCCTATTGTATTGTTATATTAAAATAAAATATTTCAATTATTAATCTAATTCATAAGTCAAGGTATGGAATTACAATGCAAAAATAGCTCTTTCATGACCGGCTCTTTCATAACACCGCAACCAGGCTCTTTCAGAACATATTGTCCCAAAAAGCATAACCTCAAAAATTATTACGAAATTAAAAGTTTTCTGCCAAAATAAATATGCTATTGTTAGGCCTATATTATGCATAGCATTATAGTTTAATGATATGATTGTTAATTTAATAGGTATTGACGTAAAAAAAATATATAAAATGCACTCAAAATCTTACTTTATGACCACGAAATTCTAAAGCCGATGCACCAACGCCGTATATTATCGCTGAACTGTCAAATGTTTGTGGGTGACATCTGGCTAGTGCATCTATTTAAAAATTACAGTTAATGTTTTATTCGTTCGAAAACTACCGTGTAATTCGTAGTGGCTCTTTCATGCCAGTCTTCCCCTATTTTTTTAATAGACTGATAAAATTGACCCTGTCGGGGTCGCATTCGAATTCGAATTTAGTGTCAAAATTCACAATGGTATATTCAATATGACGATTTCAGAAATTTTTAAAAACTATGAATATAACTGCTTTTGCTGTTTCATTTGTATTTGTTATGAACATTGAGTGTTTTTTTTTGGTTTACTTTTAGATCATTATATAACGCTTGGTTGATTACCTCTAAGATCATATTCTTTATTTTGTGGCTGTTATGTGTTCATTAATTTTTTGTGTTTTGTGTTATGTGTTTATAATTAAACCATGAAGTTGTTTTTAGCAACTAATTTGGCTTTTTATAGATCTATAATGCAATAATAGAATTTTTTTTCACATGAGCTTTGTTTAACCCTTGTTCGCCTACTGTTAGCACGAGTGGTACTTTTGGTTTATTTTAACATTATATTCGATCCTTGCTTGGTCGTGTGGCCCTTATTTGACCGCTGTTCTACCATTATATTTCAAATTGAGACGTTACTTTGTTAAAAAGATATATATTTTTTTTAATACTTTTAAATGTTGGTTTTTGTACAACATCTATTAAAAATGTAGTATATTATTATATTGGTAGTTTTAACTTTTTATGATTAACTCATAAAAACTGCTGCTTCTGTTTGTACTGTCTGACTTTAAGATCATATTCTTTATTTTGTAGGGTTTTTTTTTATTTGTGTACCATAATCGACCCTTGTTTGGTCGTGTAGCCCTTTTTCGACCACTATTCGATCAATTATATTTTAACTGATGGTGTTTCTATGTTATAAAGAAAATTTTTTATTTAATACTTTTTATATTTTAGTTTTTTGCACAACATCTACGAAAATGAGGTATTATTCGTGGTATTTTATTTTATTGGTAATTCTAGCATTTTATGATTAACTCATAACAATTTCTTCAGCAGTTTGTACTCTCTGACTTTAAGATCATATTCTTTATTTTGTGGCCGTTATGTGTTTATAAATTTTTTGATGTAATAAAACCATGAAGTTGTTTAACTATTATATTCGGCTTTTTATAGATCTATAACGCAATAGTAGAATATTTTTTCAAATGACCACTGATCAACCCTTGTTCGGCCACTGTTAGCACGAGTGGTACTTTTGGTTTATTTTTACATCATTTACGACCCTTGTTTGATCGTTTGGCCCTTGTTCGACCACTTTTCGATCAATTATATTTTAACTTATGATGTTTCTATGTTATATAGAAATATTTTTTTATTTAATACTTTTTATATTTTAGTATTTTGCACAACATCTACGAAATGTGATATTATTTGTGGTATTTTATTTTATAGGTAATTATAGCATTTTATCATTAACTCATAAAAACTTCTTCAGCAGTTTGTACTCTTTGATTTTAAGATCATATTCTTCATTTTGTGGATGTTATGTGATTATTAATTTTTTTATATAACTAAACCATGAAGTTGTTTTTAGCAACTTATTCGCCTTTTTATAGATCTATAACGCAATAATAGAATATTTTTTTAAATGACCACTGTTCAACCCTTGTTTGGTCACTGTTAGCATGAGTAGTACTTTTGGTTTATTTTTACATCATTTTCGACCCTTGTTTGATCGTTTGGCCTTTGTTCGACCGCTGTTCGATCAATTATATTTTTACTTATGATGTTTCTATGTTACATAGAAATATTTTTTATATAATACTTTTTATATTTTAGTTGTTTGCACAACATCTACGAAAATGTGGTTTTATTTGTGATATTTTATTTTATTGTTAATTATAGCATTTTATGATTAACTCATAAAAACTTCTTGAGCTGTTTATACTCTCTGACTTAAAGATCATATTTTTCATTTTGCGGATGTTATGTGCATATTAATTTTTTGATGTAACTAAACCATGAAGTTGTTTATAGCAACTAATCCAGCTTTTTATAGATCAATAACGCGATAATATAATCTATTTTCAAATAACCACTGTTCAACCCTTGTTAGGCCACTGTTAGCACGAGTGGTACCGTTGGTTTATTTTAACATCATAATCGACCCTTGTTTGGTCCTGTGGACCTTGTTCGACCGCTGTTCGATCAATTATATTTTTACTTATGATGTTGCTATGTTACATAGAAATATTTTTTTAATACTTTTTATATTTTATGTGCATATTATTTATGTTATGTGCATATTATTTTTTTTGATGCAACTAAACCATGAAGTTGTTTTTTCAGCAACTAATTCAGTTCGTTATAGATCTATAACGCGATAGTAGAATATTTTTTTCGAGAGGGATTTTTTGTTCACTGTTCTATAGATAATATTTTTAATCTAAATGTTACATTGTTAAATATAATTATTTTTTATTTACAACTTCTTCATTTTGGTTTTTTGCCTCATAAAATATCTCATAAAATTTTTGTATTTTATGAGGTATTTTATTTTTTGTAAATTTAAACTTTTTTATGATTCATATTTTTCATTTTGTGGCTGTTATGCGAGTATTATTTATTTTATGTAACTAAATCGTAAAGTTGTTTTTTGTTGTTGTTGTTTGTTGTTGTTGTTTTGGCCGAAAATCGACCAAAAAAGCTTAAGAGTATAAAATTATCAGCATCAAGTCTTATGACAAAAAATGAGATGGTATAAAATGTCATGTTACTTTTAAATTAACATCTGTAAACATTTTAAGAGTCCGTATCCTATTGGGACATATTGTCTCAGAACACTTCGTATCCGAACTAACTTTATTCTAGAAAAAAATTATTAAAATTCACATTAAATATACAGATTCAAAGGGTTAAAAACATTGTCCCAAGCAAAACAAAATTTTTTTAAATTTAAACTAATAATAATTTAAGCTTAGGATAAAACGAAATCCTATGTATACCCTTACTATATAATTTACTATAAGATACCGTTTGCTGATCTCTAATTCAATTTGGCTCTGACAGTTACATGTCCAATACGGAGACATCTACCCATACGCATACTGTTTATATGTGATTGAAAGCATTTTATCTATGTAGTTGATTGCATAAAATTCGAGACTTTTTTTATTATTTTTTATTTGAAGTGTGCCTTACTTTCAGGACTGTGTTTCTTTTTTCTTTCTGAGTGGGTAAAGTGGATGAGGTTTTGGTTCTTATTTCAAATCCTAAGCGCTCCAAGTTCTTAGCTTCCAAAGCCAGCTTGTTAGTTTGATGAACCAACTCGGCGGATTTACCTTGACATTTCGCGTGTCACGTGCCAGTTTTATAAGCCAGCATTAGTGGTTGTCAATATTTTGGTTCTTCCTTATTTTCTGCGCTACATTTTATTGCTTTTAATGTTGTCATTCTTTTCTTTTTCTGTATTTAGTCAATCTTTTTAGCTTTTGGCATTTATTTTTGGTTATTTTATTAATGCCAAAATACACTTTAGTTGCAACAGTCTGGCGCAACGGAAATGCCCGCCATTGAGCAGCGGATGTGCAGGTTATTTCTTTGTTGACATTTTGCTTTTTGTGTTTTGCTATTAATTTAGCTATATTTTTGTTACATCTGAACATGGATTTTTTTTCTCTCTCTATTTTTCTCTATTTATCTTGACAATTTTTCAAAGTTAAAAAATTTTGCGCTGGTGCTGCCAATTTTTGGCACTCTTCAATTTCCTGCCAATCTTTTTATCAGCACAACGCAAACAATTTTTTCATTGAAAGTCTTTTATTTCCGCTTTCAGAGCAGTTTCATTAGTTTTTTGCAATTTTTATTATTGCAAATTTCTTGTGCTATGAAAATATATGTAGAGCAAATAGCTGAAGAAACATGAAATTTAAATTAACGTTATTTATAGCAACAAGCGCACATGCAGACATATTGCATGTCTTCAAAGCGAAATAACTGGCTAAGGACCACAAATTTAACAAAGAACTTTGAATTTTTATAGAAAAACATTTCAGATTTTGCTTACCTAGCAAACTAAACTTTGACTTACCCCAAGGAACAAGGTTGTTGACCAAAGCTATGGTGAGATGAACGAAACATGAAAATTAAATGCTAAATGTGAAATATGTAATGAAAAAATAGAAATGTGAAATGTTGATTGCGAAATATGGAATGTGAAAGATAAAATGTGGAATATTAAATGTAAAATGTGAAATGAGGAATACGAAATTTGAAAACTGAAATGTAAATTTTGAAATATGAAATCAAATGTAGTAAAATATGAAAGGAAATGCTATACTTATGCTATACGTATATGAAATCTAAAATATGAATTGCAACACATAAAATGTTAAATGATACAGTTGAAATTTTAAATGTCAATTGTGATATATGAAATGTGAGTATAAAAACTTGAAACGTGAATTGTGAAATTGCAAATATGAAATCTAAAATATGAGTTGCGAAATAGAAAATTTTAAATGGGATAGTTCATATATGAAATATGAACTGTGTAATACGAAATATGAATATAAAAATGTGAAGAATGGACTATAAAATATAAAATGTGAATAGTGTAATATAAGATGAGAAATGTGAATTGTTAATGAAATGCTCATTAAACTGTGAAAACTGTGAACTGCGAAATATGAAATATAAACTAGGAAAGTTACAATATGAAATGTGAATCGCTAATTAGACATAGTGAATTTAAAATTATATATGCTAGTTGAAATAAAATATACAAAATATATAGGGCAATATGAAATTTGACACATAATATATGAAATGTGGCAGTTAATTTAAAATGTGAAATTTAAAATATTTGGAAATAAAATGGAACGAAAATTACCGATTTGAAATAAGAAATTTCGAATGTGAATAGTGATATGGGCATTTCCGCCAAAAGGTCTACCGCGACTGAAAAATTAAATGTTACTTAAAATTCTTTTAAGCCTCCATAATCGAGAAAAAATGTTTAAATTATATTGTGAGAGTAATGAGAGCTGATCTCAATTTCAATTTTAGAAAATAGCAGCAAACATGATGAATGGTTGAAAAAATTTAACGAAAGTTTAAATTTTATAAGTATAATAAATACTCGTATTTAAAAAAAAATCATTAAATTTTCAGTTTTCGGTTATAACGGTCCTGAATTACTCTCAATAATTTTTTTCTAGTTCAATTAAATAAATGATAATATAAAATATTTGCACTTCTTTGAAGGGAAAAATCTGTCACATAACGTATATCACGTCACGTATCATATTATGGTTTAGAACATTTCAAGAATAGCGACAACTCCAATTTTTAATTTTTTTTACAGATTACATAGATTTTAGCCCCCTAACTCCAAATCTGTAGGCCGCGCGCAATTGGTTTAGAAGTTATAGGCCTCCTAACTTGGAAAAATTACCTTCAAATCTTACGCTGAAAGAAATTCGTTCGAAAATGAAGACAGGAGATCCATTTGAGTGAAGGGACTAAAATTCGACATTTCACTGTTTTTTACATTTTTGGTCATCATACTAGAAAGGTCGATTCAGAAATATCTTTGCATTAAGACAGGTGGCATCTCTGACAGAAGTCCTGTATTTCAGATGTTTTTCGTGGGACAGTTAATATTAACTTGGATAATCATCGGCACCTGTTTTGAGCTTTGCTTGAGGTGATCGGTCTTCGTACTTGTGATTGTATCGTGTGTCCAAAAGATTGCACCAATTTTCATGCAAAAACGACCATGAATATTTCTGGTTTGTGTGCGGTCAATATATGATTTAAAAGAAGCTTATTTTTACAGATTTGTTGCAAAAGCAATATGAGCAGCACTTTAAGTACCAAATAGTATTAATAGATATTTGGCACTAAGTTTAATTTGCCACACGTTTAGAACAAATGTAGCTACATAGACTTTTTCCTTAAGGTATGTATTAATTATAATAATTAAAACAAAATTTTGTAAAAAAAAATCTGAAAGTTAGAAAAATAAAAAATAAAATTTTTTGTCCAGGCTGCGACTCGAACCCACGTTCCGTAATCTTACTTGAATACGTAATGATACAAAATAAGCGAAACTTTGTTAAGAACTAAGTTAGACGAGTGGATAAGGTGTTGGAACAGCACATCAAAGAACGTGTGTTCAAGTCATGAAATGATCAGAGAAATTTTTTATTTTTTTTATTTGTTATTTCATTGTTATATCAAATGTTATCAAAATTTGAAATAAACATAAAAATTTTAAAAAAAATATAAATTTAAAAAAATAACAAACAATTTTTTTTTGTCCGAGCTGGACTTAAAACCATTTTCCCAAAAGCTTACTTGTTTTCGTAATAAATAAAATAGGCAAAACTTTGTTAGCAACTGCGATAGGCGAGTGGATAAGGTGTCGGACTGGCAGACGAGAGGATATGGATTCGAATCTGGAGATGGTCAGTGCGAAATTTGATTTTAAGTTAATGTTTATATTGATTTTTTTTTTTTTGCTTACATGCGTTCTCAAAATTTTAAACTTTTTGGAGATTACTTTTCCTTGGATTAAAAAGTTACCTATTTTTTTGGTATTGTTCTATACGTTATCCAAAAAAGTTTAAAATTTTGTCCAACATTTTTTAACCTTTTTTAATTCCATTTAATTTTCATTTTAAATGAGAGAGAGCATGAAATATTGCGTTTATTTTTATAACACGCAATTTTTTGATATTTTTTTACTATTACTATTTTGAAGAATATTGAACACAATAACTCTTAAAAAAATTCACTGAGAGTAAAATTAAATCAAAAATATAAAAAACAGTAAAATGTATAATTTTGGTACCCTTACTCAAATTCATCTCCTGCCTTTATTTTCGAACCAATTTCTTTCAGCTATATTTTATTTTTTCAACTAAAAATGTATTTGCCACTTTTTGCAGTTTTCAATTTTTTATGAGTTTTCGAAAACATTTTTGACTTGCATTTTTACGTGAAAAAATATTTTTTTCAAAATATTTATTTTTATAGCGCAAAAACTACTCATCCAAATGAAAAAATTTGTTTAACAAACATGTAGAAAATTTTATAAGGCTTATTTTAATAGACCTAATTGGTTAATCAATTGGTTAAATGGTATCCAAGATATGTCTAAATATATACAACTACCCAGCAAAGGTTTTGATGCAAATGTGACATGTATTCTTGGGGACAATGCTTCCAGAAGACAATCTATAGATTAAACTGTGCTTCACTTAGCCTTACAAAGAAGTTTTTTCGAGAGGCATTCTTATAATCTACTTCTAGAAGACATTCAAATGGCATTTAAATTCAATTAAAGTAAAAAAATTATATATAAATATAATATATGTTTTAGATATTTTCCATGGGATTTTTAAACCCCCAAATAAGCCCAATCATTTACTACTTGCGACACCAAAATGCTTTGGAAATCAGGAAAAACAAAATCCAAACACTTCTCATTTCCAACACCAAAATCGCGAGAATGTCGGGAAAAGGGATATTTTCCCAGGGATTTTTTTAACCCCCAAATCACAAAAACCATTCCATTCCATGGAAGGCCTCCTTAAAGTTCTTCTGGGAAAACACCTACTAGACTCCTTTAATTGAAGGGTTCAAAGAAATCTTCCATTGAAAAAGTTCTGAAAGCACTTCTAAAGAAGATTAAGGAAAGCATTCCTCCCAATGACATGCATATGTTAAAAGAATGCCTTCTGCGTATGAAAGTTTAAGGGATGGAATTCAAGACTTTCCCTTCCAATTATGCTTCTTTCGGAAGCACTTTTTTTGCTGGGTGTAATCGAAAAAAACGACAAAAAAAATTAAAAAAATTTTAAAAAAACATATCCATACAAAATTTTTTTGTTTTTTTCGTGATAAGAGTTCCCAAATCTATGAGAAAAACATAGTGGGATGCTGTGTAAAAAAAATTTTTCTGATTTTGGCGCAAAGTGTTATCAAGGATTTTAGTTTCCGTGGAAAGCTTCAGAGTTACTGCGTTGAGTTTCGGTAAAGTGAAACTTTCTATTTTTCGTCTACTCGTGAACAGAACGAGTTCGGTCTTAATTGGGTTAGGAAATGTAAACTTTTAAATGTAAATTTTTAATTCTTTAATGTAAATGTGGTTTGTTAATTGTAAAATATGAAACAGGAAATAGTGAAATGCAAAATATTATATATGACTTATGAAATGTAAAAGCTGATATGTGAATTGCGAAATGATTTATATATAAAAAGTGAATAAAAAGATTTAAATGTTAATTGTAAAATATAAAGTATTAAGTGTTAAGGATATATAAAATACAAGATGAGAATGGAAATGAGTGAGAGAAATGAGTGAAAACAACTAAAAAATACACAAAACAATTTGAAAGAAATATTGAGATGTGACTTCTTAAACACTTTGTATATTCACGAAATTAATAATGAAAAATATTTTTACAAAATTACCATAAAAATATCACTTATAGCTTAATTTGATGCCTTTCTTGGAAAAGCTTTATTGTGTATTGTGTGATATTTGTCAATCTTACTTATTTTTCTTATTTGTCAAGCACTTTACTTGACATTTTTTCATGACATTTCATATTATATTTAGCATATTTCAGTCACGTTTTTTTGTTTTTCTGTCATGTATTTTATCTTTTATGTCATATTTTCTGTGTATTTTTATTATACGCTTCATTGATTGTAACCACAAAAGTCTGTCAAACCCTTTTTAGACGTTTATTATTTTAGGCTTCCTTTTTGTGACAGCGATAATCTTTTTCAGTTTTCTTAAATATGATGATGATGTTAAGAAGAAATATGTCACAATGTCTAAGAAATAAGGCAAAAATAGCCTTTTCTTTCATGATATCGCGGACTAAATAAAAACTGAAATAAATGTACTTTCTTGAGTATAAAGCTCCCGTGTCAGTCAGGTCGGTCACTTGTTATGGGCTGCACGTGTTTCTATTAATTTTTTTATTCGCTTACACACAAACAGACAGCAGAAGTTAGATAACACGAAACAGTTGATAAAAGAAAAGAGTTTGTTTTAATGGACATAATATTAGAAAAACTTTTTCTAAGGTTTTTCATGTTTTATGTTTACAAATGTTTATGAAAATTATTTTATGAAAAAGCTGCTTATTAAGAAAGAATTTTTTATTTTTTTTTTTTTTTTAATAAAATAGTTTTCTTTTTTGCTTTGCATCAAACAGGAAACAAGCTTATTCTAGCATTTAGTGTAGCAAATTCATGCTTATAAACGTGCTTGCAATTTTGATTTCTCGACGCTACAAATTCTTAAAATACATACACAAAAGCAGTCATGCAAATTTCTTATCAGAGCATTAAAAATGCATTTACGCAATATTTAAAACAACGGCGCACAGTGCGTTAAATGGTGCAAAAAATGCACATAATTAAAAATTGTTGGAGTTTCATAAAATTGGTATGAGCAATAAGTTAATCACTAGGGTGATCAGTTCGGTTTTCAGAAACCGGCTACTCGGTTTTTTTAAATCCCTGTTTTTCGAATATCGAATAATCCGGTTATTTTTTTGTCGAATCTCGGTTTTTTGGCGTTCGATATTTTTTATATAATTTTATTCATAATTGTGTTAAATGTGTACTCGTACATGTTTTTTTTCCAGTGTTTCGGCCGAACAACCTAATTGTTAGTTTTATAAATCTGGCAACTATTACAAACATCTGTTTTTTCATGTTTTCCTTTCCATTCACATTCTTACAAATAAATTGATACATGCCAAATAGCAAAATTAAAAAGCAGAGCTCTATTTTTTTTATTAAAGTTAAAATAGTGAATAAATTGTTTGACCTAACATTGAGCAGGTAAGTTTTTTGGTTTATAATGAAATATTGTGCTGTCTTACAACGGTGTTCAACTCGTTTGGATGTAGATGTCTTCTGTATGGAAATATTTTGATCGAGACGGAAAGGATAAAGCTAGATGCCGGCAATGTCCTAAGCAATTAGGTTGCAGGGGTTCCTCGACCTCTGCTCTACTGAACCATTTGAGGAGTGTACATAAAATTGACGCAACAACCAAAGCAGACCACAACGTAAATGAAGAGGCGGGTGGATCCGTTAAACCAGTTGAAAATGGTTCTATGCTTAAATACGTTTCCAGAAAAGAAACTATTGGTGAGATTTTTTTCCGCTGTGTTGCTGAGGATGGACTTTCTGCGCGTGCACTAAAAAATCTAGAGTGGTGCTGGCTTATTTACAATCAAAACAATTCAAGATGCCGGCTTCTGAGACTACAATATGGGAGAAAATATATGATTTCTATCTATCCAAAAAAGATGAGTTAAAGAAAAAATTGATTTACTTTAAGCAAAAAACCAGCGCTTCTCTATTGGGGTCGATGAATGGTCGGATATATCTTACATAAAATACATAAATGTTACTGTGCGAACACTTGATTCCGAAAGCAAAACGTTTGAAGTTTTTAACCTCGGTTTGGAGGAGATGAAATTAAAAGGCACATCTGTTAACGTGGAACAAGTCATCAAACGAAAGTTGGAAGAATTTGGCTTAGATATGCAGCATGACATAGTAGCATCGACCCATGATGGTGCAGCGGTCATGGCGAAATACGGCCGAAGTATTGATTCAGAGTCGCAGCTCTGCATAAATCACCTCATTCATCTCTGTGTTGTTGAGAGCTTTTACAAAAAGAACTGCAATGTGGTCAACAATAACGAAATTGGCAGTGAAGAGGATACTAACGACGATGAAGAATATGATAACGATAATGCTATAAATAATTATTTCGACTTTGTAGATGGATACATGACTCTAAATGATAATGTAAGCTCTATTATAAAACGTGTTGGAAAATACGTTTCAATGTTTCATAAGTCGGCTGAAAAGCAAAAGAAATTACAAATTTTTGTAAAAGACCAATTTAATAAGGAGCTTAAACTTATCCATGATGTTAAAAACCGCTGGAATTCTATGGCCAATATGGTTTCTCAATTTTTAAAATTGCACAAATGTGTGAATCATACTTTATTGGACTTAGGACTGACACCATTTAGTGAAAATGATATCGCAACTTTGTCTGTGCTTAGTGACACCCTTAAACCTTTGGAAATGTCTATACAAAAACTTTCTGCAAACTCTTCGACTTTAGCTGATGCTGAAGGTATTTTTAAATTTTTACTTAAACACTTTTCAACAATTCAAAACCAATTATCAGTTAATTTATATGAAATTCTAAAAAGACGTATATCAGAAAAACGTGTTCAAACACTGAATACTCTCATTTTGTATTTAAGTACGAGTAAACTCCCAATTAGTGACGCATTTCTAAAATATTCAAGTAAAAATGAAAAAAAAGAGTTGGCATCCATTTTGTATTTACGATTATTTACTGAAGAACATGATTCGTTTACAGATTCAAATGACGAAATGATCGTTGATGCCACTGAAGATACTATAGAAACAGAACTAAATAACGCTATAAAAAACGTTCAAAATTCTAAAACTACCATTAAAAAATCTACCAAAAATTTTCTTTTGGAAGATTTTTTATATATGGATAAGAGCGGCAAAAGGATTGAAAACCTTGACAGATTATTAAACGCCTTGTACACAATAAGTCCAACTAGTACATTGAGTGAAAGGGCATTTTCAATGTCAAGTTTCATAAAAACCAAAGAAAAAAATAGGTATACACCCAAGCACTTAAATTGTATCTTATTTCTTAAATGTTACTTTAGGGAAAACTAAAGATTAAATTAAATATATTTATATATAATCAAGTATTTACAAATGAATTGCTATGTTTTGTTTGTCTTTGTTAAAATAACAAACTGATCTCAGTAATGTTTTCCATTGTAATTATAATTAAACTAAAAGTTTACTTTTTATAAGTATAATTGAATTGTTTTGTTATTTTTTAATAAAAATTTTTTGTCAAAAATTGTGTTTTAATTTGTTATTTGGTATACATTTGAAAACCGGATTATCCGGTTTTTTCTGAATTTCAAAAAAGGCACCCGGTTTTTTTTAAATGCCATTTTTCGAATAATTCGAAAACCGGTTTTCGCGAAAACCCGAATAATTGATCACCCTATTAATCACAAATGAAAAGAATTTTCGAATATTTTTATAAGTCAGGAAATGCAAGCTTTATATATTTAATTTAATTACACTGTGCATGTCCAAATATCAAACAAGCTGGAGACATATTATTTCTCCATTTCTATTTTTACTAATTTTCTCAGATTGATTCATCTGAGACAAATGTCTCCTAAGAGAGCATCTAGTTTTTTACCACTGTACCAGTGCTCGAGTCTCGACGTAACCTGATGGAAACGTTCGCCATGCTCATCAATAATGGGTTGTTGGCATGGGATTGTATCAAAGCGGTAATTAAGAATGTTCTAGCAATTTATCGATCCAACGATTGGCGCTTACACATTGGTAGAATGCTCACCGCTTTCCATACTTTAAATGTAAGAATGTCGCTGAAAATTAATTTCCTGCATTGCCACGCTGAAAAATTAGGACAACAATCCCCAGACGAATCTGATGAGCGTGGCGAACGTTTTCATCAGGTGACGACGAGACTCGAGCACTGGTACAATGGTAAAAAACTAGATGCTCTCTTAGGAGACATTTGGTGGAATTTACATAAAGAAGCAGAAGAAACAGTTGAATCTATCTCAGAAAATAAAAAAAAGGTATGAAAACCTTAGTTTTAATACCTTTCAGGTCGTTTTAGGGACACAGAAGGTTGGTTAATTTGGTTTAATTTGTAATTTTATGTAGCGCCACTATATCAGGGGAATATTTTTCCATCAAAAAGCTTACTTGTTTTTGCTTGAACAAAGCTTTTATACAAAAAAGGGTTTTATTGATTTATGCGGTCAATTGGGACCATAACAGTTGAGTTTCGAGGGTTAAAATATTTAAAGAAATTATTTTCTAGCTAATTATTAATGTTTCACTCATGGACTTGAAGTCGATAAAGTTAATGAGAAAAAAGTTTTTCTAACAAAAACTGCATCAACATGTACTTGACCTTGAACCTTAGATTTCTCGAAAACGAGGCGAAGGATTAAAAAACGGTAAACGCCATTAAATTCAGAGTCCCCGGGTTATGCTGAAATGATATGTCCCTAGCTAGTTTGCAAAAAAATGTGACCGATTCATGAACAGTGCAATTAAATTTAATTTAATCTTGATTAATGTAGGATTTTCGCATAAAAGACTGATGAACCAAAACACTAGAAATAGACAACATTAACGGATTGTTACTGTTGCATTTAAATCATTTTTAAGTTGTTCTGAGGTGCGTAATGGGTTTTGTTTCTATTTTCGATTGTCAAAATATATTGTAGTTTTGAGTTTTCTGTTCCTTTTTTTTGGTTTAGAAAGACCAAACTGCATAAGTTGCAGTAAATACTTTTTTCGTTGAAACTCCCACCAGTTCCACTATTTCTCGCATTGATTTTTTCCTAAGGGCGCATTTATAGTGCCAGCTGGTTGCTGGGCCGGACCGAGCTGGAAACGCGTCCTGCTAAAAGCATCTGGAAGTGCGTATAGTGTGCGCTTGTCGCTGGTGACTTGTTTCAGCTGGTTTTTGACTATTTTGGGTTTGTTTGTATATATTAGTTTTTTTGTTTATTTTTGTAACTGAAGCATCAAAAAACCCACATGATTTCGTTCATTCATTTTGCTTTCCCCAAACCAGAGGACAACAAGTGCGAAAAAAAGAGACGAAAATGCGAAAAACACTGCTGAAACGCACTTCCTGAGGCACTTGAGGTAGGTACCAGCTTGTTTCGACTTTTTTTGCAAGTGTTTTAAGCTGGTTTTTGTTGCCTTCTTGTTGTGTTTTTATTTCAAATTTTTTTTAAGACAAAAAAGAAGATCGTAGAATGAACGCACATTAAAAAAACGTACATCAGCTGCTGGCCCAAGATTTTTTGATGCTATGACTCAGCTAAAACGCACTTCAAGCCGCATGAAGCCACTTGATCATCCAACTGGTTTAAACTTTTTTTAACTTTTTTCTTTAGGCTTTGTTTTTGTTGTATTATTTTTGATTTTGCAACAAAGCAGTACAAAACTAATCTCAACAAAGTTGTTATCTGGTTGCTGCTATTTTTGTTTGTTTACTTTGTGCAAAAAATCAAATGGAAAGGAAGAGCGCACATAAGAAAATTTGATAATCTTCGGTTCTCTGTTTTAGATGAAACGCACTTGCAGCCGCTAATCGATGAATTGCTTCACCGGCTGGTTTAGCTTTTTTCACTATTTCTCTTTTTGTTTTCTGTGTGCAACAGTTGATAGAAATTTCCCTACGGGGAAAGCAGTGCCAATTGTCCTTAAATGACTGGTACCGTGACAGCTCAAATGGCCAGCTATCACAGAATAGGTCTGCTATAACTCGTCACGCAACAGGTTTTTGTGCCCGTTACGGGACAGATTTAATTTTGCTCAGCACGGGACAAATTTTAAGGTTCCTATCCCTTGGGAACCTATCATGCGGTAAGTTTTGAAGCGGACAGCCATCTACTCTGCTTGACCAGTTACTGGACCGATCCAAGGTGATGCAGCAGGTGGCAATTGGCCCCTGTCAATGACAACGCCATGTAAAAGTGACCGGTCGGTTTCATATGTTGATGGCAGAATTGGTACAGGTCCCTATCCCTTAGGGACCTATCACGTGATATGCTTAGAACCGGTTGTTTTCTCCGTAGGGTAGAGTCAATTGTCCTTAAATGACTGGTCCCGTGACAGCTCCAATGAACAGCTATTGCATTACAGGTGTGATATAACTCGTCACGGAACAGGTTTTTTTGTGCCCGTTACGGGAGAGATTTCTTTTTCTGTTTTTCGAGGCCTGTCACTGAACAGGTCTTTGGTGGTGCAGTAGGTGGTAATTGACCCCTGTTAATAACAACGCCATGCAAAAGTGATCGGTTGGTTTCATATGCTGGTGACAGAATTGAGAAAGGACCCTATCCCTTGGAAACCTATCTCGTGGCAGGTTCTGAGCCGGTTCCATTTTTGTTCAAATAGGTCACCAATCTACTCTTCTGAACCAGCCACTGGACTGGTCGAAGGTGATGCAGCAGGAGGTAATTGACCCCTGTCAATGACAACGCCATGTAAAAGTGACCGGTCGGTTTCATATGTTGATGGCAGAATTAAGACAGGTCCATCTCCCTTGGGGACTTATGACTTGATAGGTTCAGAACCGGTTCTTTTCTCCGTAGGGTTATGTTCGTTGCTTCTCTATAATGCGTATTTTTTGCGGGCAAGAAAATACAGCATAACAACTGAGCGCAATTTCGTGTTCTTGTGTGCTTATTACTTATCGTGTGTTCTTTGTTTCCTAGAATGAATGAATTCAAGGAAATACAGAATCGATCGCGACGCTGGCAGTCAAGTGTGCTCATGGTTGCAAATTGTTTTCCTTGTTTCTTTTTCCATTTCATATTATTTAACGAAAGTAATAAGCAAGCAACGTGTAAAATGAATCAAAACACATGCAAACCGTGCTAACGAGCGAGAAAGCAACATTCGGGAAGATGTAAACCAGCGCACAAGTCACTTAAAGTTGCCAGCTCGGCTGGCACTATACGCACTTTGAGCTTGTTTCATATGATGGCATGTGCAGCGTTTTCCAGCTTTCCTTCTCGGTTCGGTTCGGTCCAGCAACAAGTCGCCACTATAAACGCACCGTCATTTTTTTTATGACGTTCCTTTCTGAAGCGGTGCAATGTACTCCACGTCCCATCTTGAATACTTTTCATTTTTAATTTGGGAAAATAAACCTCCTCTATAAAAATAGTGAGTCTTAAAGTTATCAATTTGTTTCTTGCCTTGATCAAAAAGTTCAACTACAGGCTTTTGTTAACAAAATTTTGTATTGTTTCTATTTTTTCCAATGCAATTGTGTAATATTTTCGATTCACTAACCCTAACCATTATAATGTTAAGGAAAATGAAGCAAATCAGACAAATAATATAAAGTTAATTTAAGGCAGATGCCTTAAAATTTGATTAATACAAAAACGCTAGAATAATGTTGTAAAAAATGGGTGATTTTCAAGAGTCATTACAGACAAACGAGGAAAAATATTGAACTTTGTTTTTTTTATCTACTAAGAGCATTATTGAAAAACTTTTTTGCATGCTCGAAAGTTATTTTTAGTTTTAATTTTTATAACAGATTTTTTATGCAAGCCGTTATGAAAAAAGAAAATGAAAATTAAGTATTTCACAGAATATATCTATATCAACACATCGCAGCACTTCTATTTCATATATGGAATATTTTTTATTGGTCTTTAACTTAAAGGTTTCAAAGAACCAAAGTGAGCACATTTTTGCTCTTTTCACAAAATGTGGCGAAAACTAAACTTTTTTAGCTTAAAAAATTTTTGTTTATGTGATATCATATAGTTAATTTTAACTGATGCGTCAAATTGAATTGATCTATGACGAGTCCTTCTATTTATTGACACTTTTTAGGGAGGGTCCACTGTGCGACAGTGCACAGTGGCTGAGCCGCATACAAGCTAAACGGAAAAAATTATTTTATGATTTCAAACGATAGGTTGCAAAAACCGGCAAAAGAAGTAATGCAAATGGGGATCTATTTTGGCCGTCTGTGAAGTAATGGGCTAATTTTTGTGTTTTGCAGAGGTTGTTTCACTGCAAATGCTCTTGCAACGAAACTTTTTAAGTGGAGCTTTTTGAAAAGCTGAAGTTTTAGAAAAATAGCTTCATTGCATTTCCAACGATATGTCACACTTGTGTTACAAACAGAAGTATTTGCCAGAAAATTTTGGTAAAAATAGGTAATTTTTTAATTTAAGGGAAATTTAAGAAAATATTTCGACAGTCTATTTTTTTATAAAAAATTAACACCGTACAACAATTATGGAAAAAAATTTTCACACACAAAGTAAACCAAAGGCAAAGGATAGCAAAACTGCGCTCTGACTTTTTCTCTAGATCATCAGGATCTTATTCATATTTGCATTACTTTTTCTGCACACCTAATTTTGTCCACCTCGTTACACTGTGCGTCGTAAGAAGTCCACAGCAGCGATATTTTTATGCAACACACGCGCCGAATATTTTTTGCTATTTTTTTATGGATTAGTTGGCGGCATACGAAACAACTGAGTACATTAACTAACACCCACACAATAAGCAAGTAATACACTCCTTCAGTCAGACTGTCGGTCTGCTCACTCAACCAATACTAGCACAAAACAGTTAGTAGCGGAAATAAAAGAATTCAAAACAAGCAAGAGTAACGAATAAAACAAAAAACAAAGCACAAACCTCAGCTTAAATCAGTGGTTTTTACTACACGGCTAGAAAAATTGTACTAAAATTGAAAATTTTCTGTACTACACACAAGTCAAAACCAGCTTTGGTTTCAAATCTAGTATTTGCAAAATACTAAAAAATGGTTTTAGTGCAGATTTGGTTTAAGATTTAGTACCTACAAGCTTGGATTAAATATTAAAAATAAAAAAAAAATTGCAAAAACTGCAAGATTCGAACGCACGACATTCAGTTTGTAAACTCACTACTCTAACCACTGGGCTAGTGGCCTATACATAAAAAGCGCGATAAGCAAAAATATGAATCGAGTCGCCTAATATTGAGTTGCAGCATTGCTAGGCTTACTTTTTACTTGTCTTAATCCAAATTTAGTATCCAAATGTACTAGAATTTAATATAAATTGTACTAAAAACAGAAAGTAATACAGAATTGAACTTGAGTTGAAATTAAGAAGGCTAAAATTAAATCCAAAAAGCTAAAATTCAAATCAAAAAGCTAAAATGGATGCTGAAATATTTCTTTTGGTTTAAATTCTAGTACAAAAGAGTTTTAAGTATTAGTACTAGCAGAGTACCCGGCCTTGTTCGGATAGAACTAATTTGAGTTGAATTAAATTCATAGCAAAAAAGGCTTAATTTATATCAGTTTGCTTGAAAAAATATTTTATTAAAGCTTATGTACACGGCCTTGGACAATCTACTTAACTTACGAATTGTACCATAGATTTGTTATCGGAATAAAAAGTCAATTTATTTTATTTTTTTAATTTTCGGTGTTTTAGCAATTTACGAATTTTACCCTAAATTTGTTATCAGAATGAAAAGTCAATTTATTTTATAATTTTCAGTGTATTATCAAAAATCAAGAGATATGAAGAAGAACAGTTTTGTAAAAATAATTTTATTGCAACATTGAATGCATTTAATTTAACCTCTAATAAATGCTATGTAAGTTTTGCAAATTTTTATTATGTCTTTTTGTAATTATTTTAAAGCTGCCGCGTACACAATTTTTAAAGACTTTTCATTTGGTGTCAAAACAAATAAATTATTTGGACTCCCAACGCGTGAGTAGCCGACATATAAATGGCCATGAGCGAAGCAGTTTTCGGTCATGTCAAGTTCTGCAACTTTTAGTGTTTGTCCTTGGGATTAATTAATAGCCATGGTGAAGCTCAGACGAATTGGAAATTACAGCCTCTTGAACTGAAAAGGCATGTCAGTTGACAGAAAAACGGCATCTCCTTTCCCGCACCCTGTTAGAATAGTAGCCTCAATAACATTTGGCAATAACTTCTTAACTGAGAGCCTGGTGCCATGCAAAGTCGTGGTGCATCTAAATTATTCAATAGCATTATAGGTGCTCCAACTTTTAGGCTGAGGCTATGAGGAGGTACTCCTGGAAGCTCCAACGAATTTAAAAACTCGACAGGGTAATTAACTGACTCGTTCTGATCAGGCACGGTATCTACCGATTTATAAGTGCGAATATCTCCCTGCAGCTGTCGTAAAAGTTGGAATTCGATAACCAACTTTGATTTTTATAATTACTTACGGCATTCGGAAAAACTTTTTGTTGGAGCTCTTCTGCAGATTTAACTATTGTAAAAATTGGACCTAAAATAACTTTACCTTGCGCATCTTTTTCAAGTTTGTAATGGTTTCCTGCTTCAAACAGTATTCACTTTTATTGGTGATGGTTTCCGGTTATAAGCAAAGGACACCGGACTGATTTTAGACCCAAGCATGACTCAAAATTCAACAAAACCATTCAAGACTCTTTTCGCGATCCATAGTGCCATAGCGGGTGCACGTACTGGCAAAGGCTATGACTCGTCGGCGTTGGGGGTGAGTTTTTGCTATCCTACCATGGAAGTCTTGAAACGAAAAAACTACGTGCAAGCGGAAATTTTACTAAATACATAGAATTGAAAAAAAAATATTGGGGGTTGGAATTAATTTTAAAGGTTTTTTTTCGGTTTTTGAGCATTTATTTAGAAACAACGGTACAATGTATATTATTCAAAGTATTGTCCATCGTTAGCTACAACATTTTCCCATCTTTCTGGCAGCATATGGATTCCGCGCCGGAAGAACGATTCGTCTTTTGAGGCAATCCACGAATCGACCCATTTTTTGGTATCCTCGTAAGAAGTGAAGCGCTGCTCAGCCAAGCCATGCGTCATCGATCTGAATAGGTGGTAGTCGGAAGGGGCTATGTCTGGGCTATAAGGCGGGTGGGGTAGCACATCCCAATTCAGCGCCTCCAACGTTTCCTTGACGGTTCTTGCAACATGTGGCCGTGCGTTGTCATGTTGAAAAACCACTTTGTCGTGTCTTTTGGCATATTCCGGCCGTTTAACCTTTAATGCTCGGCTCAATTGCATCAATTGTTGTTGGTAGCGTTCCCCAGTGATGGTTTCGTTAGGTTTAAGCAACTTATAGTACACGACACCCTTCTGATCCCACCAAATACACAGCATAAGCTTGGCGCCATGAATATTCAGCTTGGCCCTCGATGTTGATGCTTGGCCGGGTGGTCCCCACGATTTTTTTCGCTTAGGATTATCGTAATGGATCCACTTTTCATCGCCAGTGACAATACGATGCAAAAAACTCTTCCTTTTATGCCGTTGAAGCAGTTGTTCGAACATGCAAAATCGCCGTTCAACGTCTCTCGGCTTCAACTGGTACGGCACCCAATTTCCTTGCTTTTGAATCATTTCCATGGCCTTCAAGCGTTTACCGACTGTTGATAAGTCGACTCCCAATGATTCTGACAATTCTTGAAGGGTTTGACACGGGTCTTCATCGAGCAAAGCCTCCAATTCCTCATCTTCAAACTTTTTCGGCTGGCCCGGACGCTCTTTGTCTTCCGTATCAAAATCACCACTTTTAAACCGACGGAACCAGTACTCACAAGTGAAATCGATGGAGCATAGTCCCCGTAAGCCTCAGTAAGCGTGCGTTGTGCTTCAACCGTTTTTTTCTTCAAATGGAAGCACAAAAGTAAACCTTCCCGCAAATTGCGTTTTGTTGGAACGAAAGTCGACATGTTCACAGAGAAAAAAATATATGTTGTTTACACTTCAGTGGAATGACACATACTGAAAAATGAAGCTTAGACAATGTGCTTTGAAATGAATATAGTCACAGGTGTGCCCGATGCGATCTATTGATAGTTACGCCATCTCTTAGAGAACCTTTAAAACTAATTCTAACCCCCAATAATTTAAAGGAACCAAATAATAAATAAAATGAACTGAAACTGGCTGAAACTAAAGCAAAATTTAAAATTCCCATCTTAACCCATCTTAACTGTTTTGGAATCAGATGTTATGATTCCTTGTTAATCATAATTTTTTTTATTGAAAACCCCACTAATAATAACGATGCCCGGTGTTAGGTTATGTAAAACAAATTTACACCATCATATTCATTCCTACACCTATCTAAATCAATATGCTATAAAAAAACATTATTTTTTTTGTTGATAACTAAAGTACAAGATTATTGTTTTATTCACATTGATTTTGAATTATTTTAAGTTTAAAAGCAGAATTTAATTTAGCTTAAAATATAGTTTCTTTTCCAATAGTAATTATATTAAAGAATATATTTTCTTCTAAATTTCAATAAGAATTTATTTTTATGAAGAATTTATAATACATGATAGTTGGGCTAAAAAATTATTTCTACATTTTATTTAATTTACACAATTGTTACAAGTTCATTGTAAAAAAAAAAATCTACCAGAGCGGACAACATGAATATAGTGAAGTACAAAAGTCAACGACCTTTGTCCGCTTTACATATGAAAGGAACACATGAGATTTGAAATCAAGATAATTTACGAAGAATTTGTGCTGTTTATATGGTCTTTCTTTTTTTTTTTTGTCATAATGAAAACAAAGCTACATATATCTATTTCACTTTTACTCAATTTAGTAACAGATGATCAGTCAAACAATCAATTCATTGTTAGAGGAACAATGGAAATGAAACACGGGGTATAGAATTTTTTCTTAGTTTTGTATTATTTTGTTTTCCGAAAACAAAAGAGTTTTTATGGGAGCGCGATGTAACTGAAACATAATTGAGCATAAGTATTGAGTGTAATTGTACAGAATGCGGTAAAAACGGAACACTTTTTATATTAATACGATAAGAGCGTAATACTTGAAAGACCATTATTAAGTAGTTCCTTGAGAATGGGTGAAACAACAATATTAATGCATATATTTTTTTATATATTTGTTTCGTTTTTTTCCGAAAAGGTAAATAAATTAGCAGCAAGCTTTTATTTCCTGCTAGCTGGTATTTTATTGTTATTGCTGTTTTATCATAAGCTACCATTAATGCAATGAAATATAAATATCGTAAATTTTTCTTCTTCTTCGATTTTTTTTTATTTGCCGATTAATGAAGCATTATGATTAAAAATAACCTTTAATATCAATTCGTACTAGATAAGATAGATTAAGTTGTTAAATTAAATATACTAATTAACTTTATAACTACATATATAATTTAAATAAAATATCAAAAAGAAAAGACACTTACTTAGACATCCGAGCTGCAGGCCTGAGTCGATGCTGAGTGAATAGCTGAATTTGGGGCTAAAGATAATGTATTAAATTATATATTTCACTTAATCTAACGCAAAAGCAGCTTGACTTTTCGGTATTTTGTTTTTTTTTTTTTAATTTCTATATATTTTTCTGAAATTACACTTTTTCTTTAATGATAATGCTTGATTATTACATTTGGTTAATTTTTTTTTTCTTTTTAGTCACTATTTTGAGTATGAAACTTTAGATTTTCGGATCTAAACTCTTTTGGTTACTGAGTTTTCCGTTTAACCAGAACTTAATTAATCACATTTAACTCAAGCAAATTTCTATATGAACAAACATTTATTTTTTTTTTATTTTAACGAGCTTATTTTAACACGTCCGTTCATTATTATTTCTGCACGTGGACTATTTTGAGCATCTGATTTTATTTTCTCTAAATTTTTTTTTGGTTACTTATATTTGGTCACTTATACACATTCATTTGTCCATTTGCCTTATTAGTATACACAACTGGAATATGCTGACAAAAGATGATCAGGAGCCCAGCACAACTATTAACCTCCTACTCCTTGCTAATATATTTCCCAAGTCAAGCTTTAATAATCTGTCCAGTTCAAATCGATGAAAGATAAGGAATTTCTGTGGCCCTGTGGCTGACAAAAAAAAATAATCCAATAATAAGGTCCTGATCCCCTACAAAATATTATGTGTTAGAACAAATTCTAGCAAAATTGATTTTTTTTATGGGTTAAAATTAAAGTTTACCTTAATAAAATAATTGGCCAGCTACACCAATTTTTAGGGTTTTCCTTGATTTCTGATGTCCTTTAAATTTTGGTTTCTTTCTTTAAAAGAATTCCGAAATAAGACTTGGAATGAAGCAGGGATTTAAAAAAGTTGTCTTTACGCTTTGGAGTGTCGATCAAAATGGCCGAGAAATTTCATAATTTATATGAGTAAACCTGATTCTTTGTTATTTGGTTTGATCCTCGTATATTTTGGGACATATGAAGGTGTTTTCGAACTATTTATTTGGTTTAAACAAAAGGCTAGAGGAGGATCACTATAACAGGTTGTTTTATGATCAAACATTGGAAACTTCCAATGAAACTATTATAAACCTTTATAAATGGTGTAAAACATTCAAATATAAAAAGTGACCAGATTGTAAAACAATAAAAAACATTTGTAAATTTATTTTTCTTTTTAGCAAGAAATTTCAAGGTATATAAAATAAATATTCAAAGAAATTTCGTATCCATTACAAGTTGCCCACTCCTTCCTATCAACAGGTTGTCTGCGAAAAGACCACACAATTGATCTACATAGAGATGAACTCGTTTTTTACTCGAACTTTGTTATATTTTTTCATAAATATGATGATTTAATGCATGCTTTTATTATATCCGCACGCGTACCTCCCGGAACAAAAGGCAATGTTTGCCTAAAATCTCCTGCTAAGACCAAAGTCACTTTGCCCATCACGTGCTTGGTCTCTTGAATGTCTTGCAATGTTCTGTCTAAAGCTTCTAGGGCTGTCTTATGAGCCATTGTACACTCGTCCCATACAATTAGGTCACATTGCTTAGGGAAGTTAGCAAGACCGGTTCTTTTACTAATAAATATTTTTTGCGGCTAAATTCAAAGGTAATTCAAATACTGCATGTGCTGTTTTTTCTCCTGGTAACAGGGTTGCTGCAATTCCAAAATAGGCAACCGCTACAGCAATCTACCCGTGCTGGCGAACTTTAGCGAGTTAAATTTTTAAAAGGAAAGTTTTTCCAGTGCCTCCTGGTGCATAAAAAAAAAAACAAAACAAAAAAACATTTACGTCTCAGAAATTATAATTATTTTTGAATAGTGGGCGTAGCTGTAGTGATACCACTCCCATTTTTATTATAATTGCTGACAGTCAGTTTAAATTAAAGTCCAGTACGACCAAAACCGTTTGAAATATAGCATTTTTATTGCTTTGTGGGCAGTAGAAGGGGGTGTGGCAACCCTTTTTTTGTACAGTTGCCGACAGTTAGCATACGAACCTAAGTACCAAATCTTAGTCCAATTCGGCCGAAACCGTTTGATATATAGAATTTTTATTGATTACCGCCCACAGTAAAAGGGGGCGTGACAAGATTAATATAGCCTATGTTCAGCGCAGTAATAAAAAGAATCGTTTATAAGGTTTTAACAAAATCCGTTGAGTAGTTTAGGAGTCTATTCAGAACATACATACAAACAAACAAAAATATCATAGAGATTGAAAAGTTTAAATTTTTAACCGCAAGGCTTAAAAAATGCAATAATATTTTAGTGGGACTAAAATTTAGTCTAAGTTTTCTAACTGTGTAGCGAAACGAAACCTTCACATATGCTTACTTAATTCCTTTTCGTTGTGTTTTTTCTTCTTATTTTTTTTTTAATTCTGAGTGTATGAGTGCAACTTCTGGTAAATACCAGTGTTGCCACATACACGTGCCTGCATTGCTAATTGTTTTCATTGCTTTGCCGGAAGTTCTTGCTGTTAATCTTTGTGATTGCAAAAAAGATCTAAAAATTTCTTTTACTGCAGGTTTTGCAATTAGAGGTTGTTGTGTTTATTTTTTTTTTACCCGACCACTTTTTTCATATCTGAAGTTTGGATTTTTGTACTACCTTCAAGTGTTTGCACACATGCTGGCAACACTGTCTGTCAAATGTAGTCATCAAGTGATTAGCAGTTTCTTTGCTTATTTTACACACCTTTCGTAACTAAAGTTTAAACAAAGTATAGGTACATCTTTTTTATGTCTTTCTTCGCTAATTTATGCAAACACACGATTAAGGTTTATTTGAGTGGGGGGGGGGGGGTAGGCGGGGAATTCAGACAGAGTTGTTTGACATTCTATATTCTCTGCACTTCGTAATGCAGTGCATTTTTTTTTTGTTGCTTGCAGAAGTTTTACTAAACTTTTTCTGACAAGTTTAAGCTTTGAGTTTTTGGTGTGAACCGAAGTTTTGCAGTTAGGTGTGATAATGTCTTAATAATTCTTATGTTTGAAAGTTACTCTTATGCTCTGCAAGAAGCTTGAACTTGATGCAAATCTTCCATATACCCTTTAAAAGCTGCGATAAAATTCCTCCTTAAAAGACTGATTTTTGTTTGCTTGATTTAAAGAAAATTAATAAAAGATTTTGTTTTAATTTTCTTTTAAAATAGGGAAGGTGTACTAGAATTTATAAGAATTTAGTAAAAAGAAAAAGAGGGATACTATGTATAAAAAAAAATTTATGTTTTAGTTGTTTAAATTTCTATTAGTATTAATTTTTTTCCTGCAAATAGACTCTCTGCATAAGAAAAAAAAACAATTAGTTTGTTTCGAAGATAATATGAAAGACTACTGCTGACTGTCTGATCAGAGCTGTATATGCATTCACAGTTAAAATTTTAATTACAACTGAATAACGAAATAAGGCCTTAGGTTGTTAACAGAGTGAACGCCGATTCAGACAGGCAGACAGGCAGGCAGACAGGCGCAGGCAGTAACCTGCGCAGAAACGAGAGAGAAATAAAGCCAAGTTGACTTTTATTTGCTTATTCACACAGTTTACCTGCGCCTATCTGCCTGCCTGTCTGAATCGGCGTTCACTCTGTTTGCAACCTAACCTTATGTCGTTATTCAGTTGTAATTAAAATTTTAACTGTGAATGCTGGCGGACAGAACGCAACCTTAGACTGGGGCCAAATTACGCGGTTTTGCCGCGATCGCGACACCTCACAGTGCGCTATTTTCGATTTTAGGATGACATTTGCATTATCTCAGAAACTATAAAAGCTAGCGCCATAAAATTTTGTACAAATGAGTTTTAGCCTAAATTAAGTAACAGCACAACAAATTAGAAGCACTAGAATTCTAGGTCAACTGCATCGCCTACCTCCCATACAAACCATTTTTTTTTAATAAAAAAAAACCCGCATAAAATTGCTTATTTATGTTTTCAAAGAAAAAATTTAGTTTATTTAACTTCACTTAAGCGTCATGCTAAAAATATTTCAAATCGGATAACTTTTAGATATATCTCCTATAAAACAATATTACCAAATAAACGAAATTTAAAAAAAAAATTTGTAAAAAAGTGTTGCTGATACAAAATAAGGTCACAACTTGTTTCAAATTATGAATTCTATTTAAATTTCTTTAAATTTATGAGTACCTACAAATTGTCTTGAAAATCAGTGCATTTTAGGGCAAAATTTGATTTTTAAGACTTTTTTCAAATTAAGGAGTTTTTCTTAAGAGCAGCTAGATGCAGCAGGTTTTTGCAGAAACAGTAGGTAGAAGTACTATATTTTATGATAGTTATAGCCTTCGACTTTAATAATGTTTAATTAGCTAGATATTTTCTACTAAATTTGACTTAAATTTTCATTCCTTGAAAAATTTACAGTCATATTTCAACGATTTTTCTATTTTTATTTATTAACATTTTTTATTGTATTTTATATTAAATTCAATGGCAATTAAGACATAAAAAATTCCAAAAAATAAAACCTTAAAATATGCTTTGTGCTCGAAGTTGTTATTGTTTAAACTTGACTTTATTTTTTTGGGTTTTATTGAGCTTATTTTTGTTAAAAAGTTTCAACTTTGACTAATTAAAAAAAGGCAAACAATACATTAAGTTTTTAATACCACATTCATAATACATGTTTATAATCTGACGAATAAAAATATTTTTTTATAAATTTTAACAAAAAAAAAACCCAAATGGCACTCTTTTTTCTCGAAAGTGGCTGAAACATGCTGAATTTGTATTTAAATTATTAGATACATTAAATAAATAAATGTATTAAAATACTGGATTTTGCATGTATTTAAATTATTAAATACACTAAATAAATAAATGTATTGAAATATGTACATTAGGCAGGGTCGATTTGATGGGAGGCAAAAAAATCGCCCATTGCTCACTGAAAATCGTATTCTAGGGATCAAAATAAGAAACTTTGCCCGAAGAACTATACCTCTAAAACGAATTCTAATGCCCCAACTTTTGACTTTTGTCCCGTAGGGTCAAATTTTGAAAAATCCCTCTTTGACCCATTTAGAGTGCCCCAATCGAGTCGAAATGTATGACCGACCCCCACTAACTTTGGAGGGTCGATCCACCCATGCCAGTGGCACACCTCTGGAAACCCCTGGGGGTTCCCCAAACAAATATTTTGTCACCATTTTGGCACTTTACATGAAAATGAGGTTCCAGAGGGTGTGCCAATAGCATGGGTGGATCGGCCCTTCAAAGTTAGTGGGGGTCGGTCATACATTTGGACTCGATTGGGACACTCTAAATGGGTCAAAAAGGGATTTTGCAAAATTTGGCCCTACGGAAAAGTTGGGGCATTAGAATTCGTTTTAAAGGTATAGTTTCTCGGGCAAAGTTTCTTATTTTGATCCCTAGAATACGATTTCCACTGAGCAATGGGCGATTTTTAAATCGACCCGCTCTAATGTGCATGCGAAATTCAGTATTTTTCAGCCGCATTTGCGAAACAAGAGCATAAGAGCGATGTCTTAGACAATACATATCAAAGAAATACAAAATGTCTTCTTTCCTTTTGTTTTGTTTTGTTTTGTTTTGTTTTGTTTTGTTTTGTTTTGTTTTGTTTTGTTTTGTTTTGTTTTGTTTTGTTTTGTTTTGTTTTGTTTTGTTTTGTTTTGTTTTGTTTTGTTTTGTTTTGTTTTGTTTTGTTTTGTTTTGTTTTGTTTTGTTTTGTTTTGTTTTGTTTTGTTTTGTTTTGTTTTGTTTTGTTTTGTTTTGTTTTGTTTTGTTTTGTTTTGTTTTGTTTTGTTTTGTTTTGTTTTGTTTTGTTTTGTTTTGTTTTGTTTTGTTTTGTTTTGTTTTGTTTTGTTTTGTTTTGTTTTGTTTTGTTTTGTTTTGTTTTGTTTTGTTTTGTTTTGTTTTGTTTTGTTTTGTTTTGTTTTGTTTTGTTTTGTTTTGTTTTGTTTTGTTTTGTTTTGTTTTGTTTTGTTTTGTTTTGTTTTGTTTTGTTTTGTTTTGTTTTGTTTTGTTTTGTTTTGTTTTGTTTTGTTTTGTTTTGTTTTGTTTTGTTTTGTTTTGTTTTGTTTTGTTTTGTTTTGTTTTGTTTTGTTTTGTTTTGTTTTGTTTTGTTTTGTTTTGTTTTGTTTTGTTTTGTTTTGTTTTGTTTTGTTTTGTTTTGTTTTGTTTTGTTTTGTTTTGTTTTGTTTTGTTTTGTTTTGTTTTGTTTTGTTTTGTTTTGTTTTGTTTTGTTTTGTTTTGTTTTGTTTTGTTTTGTTTTGTTTTGTTTTGTTTTGTTTTGTTTTGTTTTGTTTTGTTTTGTTTTGTTTTGTTTTGTTTTGTTTTGTTTTGTTTTGTTTTGTTTTGTTTTGTTTTGTTTTGTTTTGTTTTGTTTTGTTTTGTTTTGTTTTGTTTTGTTTTGTTTTGTTTTGTTTTGTTTTGTTTTGTTTTGTTTTGTTTTGTTTTGTTTTGTTTTGTTTTGTTTTGTTTTGTTTTGTTTTGTTTTGTTTTGTTTTGTTTTGTTTTGTTTTGTTTTGTTTTGTTTTGTTTTGTTTTGTTTTGTTTTGTTTTGTTTTGTTTTGTTTTGTTTTGTTTTGTTTTGTTTTGTTTTGTTTTGTTTTGTTTTGTTTTGTTTTGTTTTGTTTTGTTTTGTTTTGTTTTGTTTTGTTTTGTTTTGTTTTGTTTTGTTTTGTTTTGTTTTGTTTTGTTTTGTTTTGTTTTGTTTTGTTTTGTTTTGTTTTGTTTTGTTTTGTTTTGTTTTGTTTTGTTTTGTTTTGTTTTGTTTTGTTTTGTTTTGTTTTGTTTTGTTTTGTTTTGTTTTGTTTTGTTTTGTTTTGTTTTGTTTTGTTTTGTTTTGTTTTGTTTTGTTTTGTTTTGTTTTGTTTTGTTTTGTTTTGTTTTGTTTTGTTTTGTTTTGTTTTGTTTTGTTTTGTTTTGTTTTGTTTTGTTTTGTTTTGTTTTGTTTTGTTTTGTTTTGTTTTGTTTTGTTTTGTTTTGTTTTGTTTTGTTTTGTTTTGTTTTGTTTTGTTTTGTTTTGTTTTGTTTTGTTTTGTTTTGTTTTGTTTTGTTTTGTTTTGTTTTGTTTTGTTTTGTTTTGTTTTGTTTTGTTTTGTTTTGTTTTGTTTTGTTTTGTTTTGTTTTGTTTTGTTTTGTTTTGTTTTGTTTTGTTTTGTTTTGTTTTGTTTTGTTTTGTTTTGTTTTGTTTTGTTTTGTTTTGTTTTGTTTTGTTTTGTTTTGTTTTGTTTTGTTTTGTTTTGTTTTGTTTTGTTTTGTTTTGTTTTGTTTTGTTTTGTTTTGTTTTGTTTTGTTTTGTTTTGTTTTGTTTTGTTTTGTTTTGTTTTGTTTTGTTTTGTTTTGTTTTGTTTTGTTTTGTTTTGTTTTGTTTTGTTTTGTTTTGTTTTGTTTTGTTTTGTTTTGTTTTGTTTTGTTTTGTTTTGTTTTGTTTTGTTTTGTTTTGTTTTGTTTTGTTTTGTTTTGTTTTGTTTTGTTTTGTTTTGTTTTGTTTTGTTTTGTTTTGTTTTGTTTTGTTTTGTTTTGTTTTGTTTTGTTTTGTTTTGTTTTGTTTTGTTTTGTTTTGTTTTGTTTTGTTTTGTTTTGTTTTGTTTTGTTTTGTTTTGTTTTGTTTTGTTTTGTTTTGTTTTGTTTTGTTTTGTTTTGTTTTGTTTTGTTTTGTTTTGTTTTGTTTTGTTTTGTTTTGTTTTGTTTTGTTTTGTTTTGTTTTGTTTTGTTTTGTTTTGTTTTGTTTTGTTTTGTTTTGTTTTGTTTTGTTTTGTTTTGTTTTGTTTTGTTTTGTTTTGTTTTGTTTTGTTTTGTTTTGTTTTGTTTTGTTTTGTTTTGTTTTGTTTTGTTTTGTTTTGTTTTGTTTTGTTTTGTTTTGTTTTGTTTTGTTTTGTTTTGTTTTGTTTTGTTTTGTTTTGTTTTGTTTTGTTTTGTTTTGTTTTGTTTTGTTTTGTTTTGTTTTGTTTTGTTTTGTTTTGTTTTGTTTTGTTTTGTTTTGTTTTGTTTTGTTTTGTTTTGTTTTGTTTTGTTTTGTTTTGTTTTGTTTTGTTTTGTTTTGTTTTGTTTTGTTTTGTTTTGTTTTGTTTTGTTTTGTTTTGTTTTGTTTTGTTTTGTTTTGTTTTGTTTTGTTTTGTTTTGTTTTGTTTTGTTTTGTTTTGTTTTGTTTTGTTTTGTTTTGTTTTGTTTTGTTTTGTTTTGTTTTGTTTTGTTTTGTTTTGTTTTGTTTTGTTTTGTTTTGTTTTGTTTTGTTTTGTTTTGTTTTGTTTTGTTTTGTTTTGTTTTGTTTTGTTTTGTTTTGTTTTGTTTTGTTTTGTTTTGTTTTGTTTTGTTTTGTTTTGTTTTGTTTTGTTTTGTTTTGTTTTGTTTTGTTTTGTTTTGTTTTGTTTTGTTTTGTTTTGTTTTGTTTTGTTTTGTTTTGTTTTGTTTTGTTTTGTTTTGTTTTGTTTTGTTTTGTTTTGTTTTGTTTTGTTTTGTTTTGTTTTGTTTTGTTTTGTTTTGTTTTGTTTTGTTTTGTTTTGTTTTGTTTTGTTTTGTTTTGTTTTGTTTTGTTTTGTTTTGTTTTGTTTTGTTTTGTTTTGTTTTGTTTTGTTTTGTTTTGTTTTGTTTTGTTTTGTTTTGTTTTGTTTTGTTTTGTTTTGTTTTGTTTTGTTTTGTTTTGTTTTGTTTTGTTTTGTTTTGTTTTGTTTTGTTTTGTTTTGTTTTGTTTTGTTTTGTTTTGTTTTGTTTTGTTTTGTTTTGTTTTGTTTTGTTTTGTTTTGTTTTGTTTTGTTTTGTTTTGTTTTGTTTTGTTTTGTTTTGTTTTGTTTTGTTTTGTTTTGTTTTGTTTTGTTTTGTTTTGTTTTGTTTTGTTTTGTTTTGTTTTGTTTTGTTTTGTTTTGTTTTGTTTTGTTTTGTTTTGTTTTGTTTTGTTTTGTTTTGTTTTGTTTTGTTTTGTTTTGTTTTGTTTTGTTTTGTTTTGTTTTGTTTTGTTTTGTTTTGTTTTGTTTTGTTTTGTTTTGTTTTGTTTTGTTTTGTTTTGTTTTGTTTTGTTTTGTTTTGTTTTGTTTTGTTTTGTTTTGTTTTGTTTTGTTTTGTTTTGTTTTGTTTTGTTTTGTTTTGTTTTGTTTTGTTTTGTTTTGTTTTGTTTTGTTTTGTTTTGTTTTGTTTTGTTTTGTTTTGTTTTGTTTTGTTTTGTTTTGTTTTGTTTTGTTTTGTTTTGTTTTGTTTTGTTTTGTTTTGTTTTGTTTTGTTTTGTTTTGTTTTGTTTTGTTTTGTTTTGTTTTGTTTTGTTTTGTTTTGTTTTGTTTTGTTTTGTTTTGTTTTGTTTTGTTTTGTTTTGTTTTGTTTTGTTTTGTTTTGTTTTGTTTTGTTTTGTTTTGTTTTGTTTTGTTTTGTTTTGTTTTGTTTTGTTTTGTTTTGTTTTGTTTTGTTTTGTTTTGTTTTGTTTTGTTTTGTTTTGTTTTGTTTTGTTTTGTTTTGTTTTGTTTTGTTTTGTTTTGTTTTGTTTTGTTTTGTTTTGTTTTGTTTTGTTTTGTTTTGTTTTGTTTTGTTTTGTTTTGTTTTGTTTTGTTTTGTTTTGTTTTGTTTTGTTTTGTTTTGTTTTGTTTTGTTTTGTTTTGTTTTGTTTTGTTTTGTTTTGTTTTGTTTTGTTTTGTTTTGTTTTGTTTTGTTTTGTTTTGTTTTGTTTTGTTTTGTTTTGTTTTGTTTTGTTTTGTTTTGTTTTGTTTTGTTTTGTTTTGTTTTGTTTTGTTTTGTTTTGTTTTGTTTTGTTTTGTTTTGTTTTGTTTTGTTTTGTTTTGTTTTGTTTTGTTTTGTTTTGTTTTGTTTTGTTTTGTTTTGTTTTGTTTTGTTTTGTTTTGTTTTGTTTTGTTTTGTTTTGTTTTGTTTTGTTTTGTTTTGTTTTGTTTTGTTTTGTTTTGTTTTGTTTTGTTTTGTTTTGTTTTGTTTTGTTTTGTTTTGTTTTGTTTTGTTTTGTTTTGTTTTGTTTTGTTTTGTTTTGTTTTGTTTTGTTTTGTTTTGTTTTGTTTTGTTTTGTTTGAAAGCAGTGATCGTCACAAATTCTCTCTTTTTACGCAGGTTCGCGTGTGTGTACCTTCGTCTTTCAACAGTCAACCACTTGTACGTACCATTGGACTTGTACGTAAAAAGCCTTACGCCGGACAATATTTGCGTTTGCGTAATATATATATAAGATAATAAATTACTATATAAATACAGAAATTGGGCTGTACTTATTTATAAGAAATACTTGGAGAGTATTTTGCTTTTTGCTTTTATATGCTTTTATATGTTGTTTTCATCGAAAAAGTCACTGTGAATTCTATTGTCCTATGTCTTTAACGCCATCTAGTGGCAAAGTGTTTTTTTAATAGATTTCGTAATATAACAAATCTGCAGAGAACAAAAAAGTTAAGATTAGAATTTTAAACAAACCAAAACATAAAAGTCTATTTTTTTAAAGAAATTTTGGTACTCTCTTTTATTTTTTTACACTACTTAGCAAGCAATTTCTTATAGTAGGGGAAGATTTATAAAATTTAGTTAACCATAGTAACATTCCTGCAGGACCAAACGTAACTGGTCCGAAAAGTTAAGTATTTTTAATGTACTTATTCACGGAGTAACTTTAATTTAGTTAAAAAGTCATCGAGAAGTAGTGAGTTGAGCGGCCACGAACCAGAATTTCAGGGTTGTAGTAATGAGCAAAGCAAAAGTCTCAGCGTTGCATCAATTTGTTTCTCCGTGATTTGCTTGAAAAAAAAAGACACGATAGCAGCGGAAGTGTAGATTTCCTTTTTATACAGAATAATGAAAAAAATGTTTTGGAAATTTTTGTATAGCACCTATTTCACATTTCACACTAAATGTTGAGTCGACCTTAAAATATTTTTTGATATGGCTAAATATTTTCTATTTTCAGTAGAAGCTAGTTTATAAAAAAAACCACTTAAAAGTAGTCGTTTTACTCATCACTAGAAAGTAGAATGAAAGTAGCCAGATATAAGCTGATTTTCTATAGACTGACTACTAGTTGGTTTCAAAAGGACCATATATAAAATAGTCAATCTGTCATATCGTAGGTAGTGCGTACTGGTGATTTTGCGGACATTTCATAGAGAAAATTACTAGTTATTTTCGAAGAAAATAGTTGGCTATTCAACCACTTGTGGTTTTTTTTTTAAGTAGTTTGTAATCACCTTAAAGTTGGGTGAAAGTCCTACAGGGATTTTACAATTGTTTTGAGAGAAATTAATTTAATTTATTTTTTTATTTGTGGTTAATACAATAAAAGTATCTGTTTTATGTCTTCCTTGAACAATATTGTTATAAGTATTACCTTAAAGCAGTAAAAATTTTATTGCTTGCGACATGAACGAAAGATTCAATGCCACCTAAACTTAAAGTCAAACAGGAATTCATTCAATTTGGAGGAAGAAAAGACATAACCAAAAAGTATTTATCGACTATTATTCGAATGAAAGTTCAATTTTTTTTCGCAACATTTTTTCATTACAATAGATACAGCCAGGTGTGCATATTTGACGTAAGTCTTGATTTAGCATGCTAGCCCCTATCACCTCAATGTTGCATAATAAAATAGCCAAAAATCCATGCAAGTTACAAAGACTTGACTTGAACCCGCACACTGCAAGTTAATCAAAAAACTCAAAAACTTGTTTCATTATGCAAGTTTAGTAAAACACTTTCATGCAATTTCAAATCTAGTAAAAAGCGGCGATATCATTTCAACTACTTTCGTTTTTAGTTGCTTTGAATGCGTCTTACTTCGTTGTTACATCAAATGCACACAAATGAAATGTTAAAATAAAAAAAATAAAGCAGCAATCGAAACTCTACGCAGTCCCAGACTCAGGCCAGTGAACGTCTAGTTAGTAAGCTGCGCATGCGCCGTGTAAATGAAATTGAATTCATTCAACCTTATGCAGCAATATGTAACAGCAATTGAAGTTTTTGCACGTATTGACAAAACTCTTGACAACACGATTAAACGAAAAAATCAAGTTAAGGCACAACCACATTAAATGTTAAATAACAACAAAAAAATACACAGTAGTTGCAGTAGAAGCTGTATTTAAACTGATTTCTCGATATGCCTTTTCGTTTGAACTGATTGTTTTCTCCAATTACTTTGCTACATTGAAGCATGGTTCAAAACCGTGGACTAAATTATAGTCCAGCTAAAATATTACTGAATTTTATTAAACCGTGAGTGCTTAAAATTTAAACTTTGCAAATACTAACTCATAATTAAAACTCTGCTGTACTAAAATTGAAGCCAAAATAAATATTTAGCAAAAAAATCACGCTCTGGAATATTTTTTTAAATATTGTAAAGTGAATGTGTACCAAATTTCGAATTGGTTAGATGAGTGATAGAAATGCAGTTTTGAGAAAAACGCCTTCAAAGTTTTGGGCTTGATGGAAGCCTGCTGCTTTCAAAGCTTTACACTTTTAAACGGCTTTGAATTTCGCTTTAAAAGTTTATCAGCATATTTTCAATATGTTTCTGAAGTTATGTATCGATGTTTCGATTAAACATAAGTCAATTTTTAAATCAATTATATAACTTTTTCAACTCTTAGAATCCATAAACAAGTCCGTAGAATTTAAAGATAGTTTCTTGAAAGAATTCCGTTCCTCAAAAGCCGCTTGAAAAACATATGTATAAACTAATTTTTTCAATCCCGAAGGGTTTTGAGAAATCCCGGCATTTCGGGATTTGAAATTCATGATTCCATGATTTTTCGGAATCCCGAAATTCCAAAATTTTAAAATAATGGCATTAAGCTGTATTAAAAGCAGGGACCGTTAATTTACAGTTGTAACGAACAAAGAAGAATACCGTGAAAATATTCAACAAAAACTGGAAGAAAAAGTCAAATTCTGAAATCTTATTTTGTATTTTCAGAGGAAACAATTATAAATTTTATGATTGAAAAGATATACATCACCTGATTAAATCAGAACAAAAAAAATTAAATTAAAAAATAAAGGGTTTGTATTATGATTTTTTTTTATTAAAAATCATAACTTTTACGGTCTTTTAATTAAAGATATTTTCTAATTTTTTTTTTATTTATTTAATTAAAAACGTTATGATTATTTATATTTCAAAAAAGTTCAACATTTATTTAAGAATGAAAACACAAAATATTTAAAAAAAAATTCTTCACTTTATTATAAAAATAAAAATATGCACGTAAATAAATTAAACAAAACAAACGACACAAATTTATCTCTTAAAAAATTTTAACAGAAAAGAAAATTTGTTATTTATATAAACTAGTTAGCTGTTAGTAAAAAGTATGATGTGAATAAAATATTCCTTTCATAGTAAAAAAACTATAGTATAGTAATAAAACTATTGTAATTTCAAAAATCACATGAAAGTTTAACAGCCTAAAAGAGAAGAAAAAAGCTCCAAACTAATAGGATCTGATAATATTTGCAATCAAATTATAAAAAAATATAATTTTAGGCAGGGACCGAAAATAACAGTTATTTTCGAAATTTCTATTCAAAAAGTCAAATGGAAAGAGTAAGTCCATTCGATATTTGAATAAAGCAATGTGATGCTTGTTATATTAGGAATAATTATCTTTATTTTTTTTAAAAATTCAATGAATAATCGTTACTTTGCCCAATTTTATTTCGATCAAAAATAAAAGTTAAGTTAGGACTTTTACTTTTTTTATCAAATATAAAAGTTAAAATTTGAATTTTATTGTTTTATCAAATATAAAAGTAGAAATTTTACTTTTATTTTTTATCATATATAAAAGCTGAAATTTTACTTTTATTTTTTTGATCAAATATAAAAGTTAAGATTTAACTTTTATTTTTTTCAATCAAATATATAAGTTCAAATTTTACTTTTATTTTTTTGATCAAATATAAAACTTAAAATTTTACTTTTATTTTTTTGATCATATATAAAACTTAAAATTTTACTTTGATTTTTTTGATCAAATATAATAGTTAAAATTTTACTTTTATTTTTTTGATCAAATATAAAACTTAAAATTTTACTTTGATTTTTTTGATCAAATATAATAGTTAAAATTTGAATTTTATTTTTTATCAAATATAAAAGTTGAAATTTTACTTTTATTTTTTTGATCAAATATAAAAGTTAACATTTTACTTTTATTTTTTCGATCAAAAATATAAGCTAAAATTTGGCTTTTATTTTTTCGATCAAAAATAAAAGTTAAAATTAGACTAATTTTTTTGTTCAAACAAAAAAGTTAAGATTTAACTTTTATTTTTTCCATCAAAAATATAAGTTCAAATTTTACTTTTATTTTTATATCAGATATAAAAGTTCAAATTTTACTTTTATTTTTTTGGTTAAACATAAAAGTTAAGATTTAACTTTTATTTTTTTCAATCAAATATAAGTTCAAATTTTACTTTTATTTTTTTGATCAAATATAAAACTTAAAATTTACTTACTTTGATTTTTTTGATCGAATATAATAGTTAAAATTTGAATTTTATTTTTTATCAAATATAAAAGTTGAAATTTCACTTTTATTTTTTTGATCAAATATAAAAGTTAAAATTTTAATGTCATTCTTTCGATCAAATATCAAACTTAAAATGTTACTTTGCTTTTTTTTGATCAAATATAATAGTTAAAATTTGAATTTTATTTTTTATCAAATATAAAAGTTGAAAATTTACTTTTATTTTTTTATCAAATATAAAACTTGAAATTGTACTTTTATTTTTTTGATGAAATAAAAAAGTTAAAATTTTACTTTTTTTTTGATCAAATATAAAAGTTAAAATTTTATTTTTACGATCAAAAATATAAGCTAAAATTTGAATTTTATTTTTCGATCAAAAATAAAAGTTAAAATTTGACTTTGATTTTTTTTGATCAAATATAATAGTTAAAATTTGACTTTTATTTTTTTCGATCAAAAATAAGAGTTAACATTTTACTTTTATTTTTTTGCCCAAGTATAAAAGTTAAAATTTTACTTTTATTTTTCGATCAAATATAAATGTTAAGATTTAACTTTTTTTCAATCAAAAATATACGTTAAAATTTGATTTTTATTTTTTTGATCGAAAATAAAAGTTAAAATTTGACTTTTATTTTTTCGATCAAAAGTAAAAGTCGTATTTTAATTCCAATATCATCTGCTTGCAGCCTTTGTTCTCGTCGTTTGCGAAATAAATAAAAACAGACTAAAATAAGCAAAAAAATAAAAGTCAAATTTTAACTTTTATTTTTTATCAAGAAAATAAAAGTCAGATTTTAACTTTTGTTTTAGATAAAAAATAAGCCAAATTTTAACTGTTATTTTTGATCGAAAATTAAAAGTCAAATTTTAACTGTTATTTTTGATCGAAAAAATAAAAGAATATTTTAGCTTTTATATTTGATCAAAAAAATAAAAGTCATATTTGAGCTTTCATTTTTGATAAAAAAAGTAAAAGTCAAATTTAAACTTTTTGATCGATAAACTAAAAGTCAAATTTTACCTTTTATTTTTGATCGAAATAACAAAAAAAATTGGCCATTTCAGCCCTAGAATGGACTTTGACCAAGCTTCTATTGATCAATTGGATTGTGCGTGTTATTATATGTTTGAACACAAATGATCGAGAACTGGACCTAGAAGTTTAATTCCGACTCCGAACGGCTTATGTTCTCAAGGAGCTTTACATGGCAGTTTTTTCTCTTTGAGGTTTGCCGTTGTCTGCAGCAGAACTGTAAAAGAATGCATTCATTTGTGATTTAACATCATTTAATTTGATTGAATGCAATCATTTTTTGAAATTTCAAGTCCCAATCAATGATTCGAAAAAATTAATGCAATGAAGTAAGTCTATTCGCTATTTGAATATAGCAATGTAATGCTTGTTAGCTAAGCAATAATTATATTTCATGATTAATGATTGGGAATAGTCCCAATCAATGATTTGAAATAAATAATGCACTGAAGTAAGTTTATTCGATATTTGAATATAGCAATGTGATGCTTGTTGCTAAGGAATAATTATATTTAATGATTTTATTTTATCTGATTTTTTTTAAAAAGTCAATGAATAATCGTTACTCTTTGTCCAGTTTTATTTCGATCAAAAATAAAAGCTAAAATTTGACATTTATTTTTTTCAAATATAAAAATTAAAATTGTACTTTTATTTTCTATCAAATATAAAAGTTGAAATTTTACTTTTATTTTTTTATCAAATATAAAAGTTGAAATTTAACTTTTCCTCTTTGATCAATCATAAAAGTTAAGATTTAACTTTTATTTTTTCAATCAAAAATATAAGTTCAAATTTTACTTTTATTTTTTTGATCAAATATAAAACTTAAAATTTTACTTTGATTTTTTTGATCAAATATAATAGTTAAAATTTTAATTTTATTTTTTATCAAATATAAAAGTTGAAAATTTACTTTTATTTTTTTATCAAATATAAAACTTGAAATTTTACTTTTATTTTTTTGATGAAATAAAAAAGTTAAAATTTTACTTTTATTTTTTTTATCATATATAAAAGTTAAAATTTTATTTTTTCGATAAAAGTTATACAAATATAAAAGTTAAAATTTTATTTTTTCGATCAAAAATAAAAGTTAAAATTTGACTTTGATTTTTTTGATCAAATATAATAGTTCAAATTTTACTTTTAATTTTTTCGATCAAAAATAAGAGTTAAAATTTTACTTTTATTTTTTTGCCCAAGTATAAAAGTTAAAATTTTACTTTTATTTTTTGATCAAATATAAAAGTTAAGATTTAACTATTATTTTTTCAGTCAAAAATATAAATTAAAATTTTACTTTTATTTTTTTGATCAAAAATAACAGTTAAAATTTGACTTTTATTTTTTCGATCAAAAATAGCAGTTAAAATTTTACTTTAAATTTTTCGATCAAAAGTAAAAGTAATATTTTAATTCCAATATCATCTGCTTGCAGTCACATTTCCAGTCGTTTGCAAAATAAATGAAAACAGAATATGCAATGATAAGAAACTAAGCGATTCAATGCAACGTTATGAATATTGATAGCAATGTTTATAACTCTGTGCAAAAATGTTACGAATATAGGTGTAAAAAAATAAAAAATTTACTCTATTAATTGTTTTGACAATTTACACTATTATGTTGACTTTATATGATTTAAATACAAATTCTAAATGTTTGATAGTTTAAATCATACTTGATTTTAAATACAAATTCTAGTTGTTTGACAGTTTAAAATCGTTTATCGAGCTTAAGGTCAAAGTTAGAAACAATTAATTGTTCTAACGAATTTTTCTAAAGAAACAACAACAACAACAAAGTTTTTTCAATATGAAAGGAAAAAAAAAACCACTAGCAAATTGATTTTATTGTACAATTTCTGCGTGCTAAACGCGTCATCAGAAATCTTTGAAATAGAAACTAAAGTAAAACAGAAATACAGCAACAAATGTGGCATTATGAAATTAAGGGAAAAAATGAGAAATTGAAGCTTCAAAATCTCATCGCCCCGATGGTGCAGTGCGTCTACGCGCTTGCACGGGCAATCACAAAGATTTCTGATGACGCGTTTAGCACGCAGAAATTGTACAATAAAATCAATTTGCTAGTGGTTTTTTTCCTTTCATATTGAAAAAACTTTGTTGTTGTTGTTGTTTCTTTAGAAAAATTCGTTAGAACAATTAATTGTTTCTAACTTTGACCTTAAGCTCGATAAACGATTTTAAACTGTCAAACAACTAGAATTTGTATTTAAAATCAAGTATGATTTAAACTATCAAACATTTAGAATTTGTATTTAAATCATATAAAGTCAACATAATAAACATAGAGGTCATTTAGGAAAAAACTTTAATCAAATGGTAGAGCTCGACCAAACGGAAACAGCTGAAAAACAAAATCAGCAAAAATTCTAAAAACAACTTCAGTAAACATGCTTTGTTAGTGCAGAATTCCAGCAGGCTGTTGGACTACATATAATATAGGCATAGAAACTAAAGTAAAACAGAAATACAGCAACAAATGTGGCATTATGAAATTAAGGGAAAAAATGAGAAATTGAAGCTTCAAAATCTCATCGCCCCGATGGTGCAGTGCGTCTACGCGCTTGCACGGGCAATCACAAAGATTTCTGATGACGCGTTTAGCACGCAGAAATTGTACAATAAAATCAATTTGCTAGTGGTTTTTTTTTTTTCCTTTCATATTGAAAAAACTTTGTTGTTGTTGTTGTTTCTTTAGAAAAATTCGTTAGAACAATTAATTGTTTCTAACTTTGACCTTAAGCTCGATAAACGATTTTAAACTGTCAAACAACTAGAATTTGTATTTAAAATCAAGTATGATTTAAACTATCAAACATTTAGAATTTGTATTTAAATCATATAAAGTCAACATAATAAACATAGAGGTCATTTAGGAAAAAACTTTAATCAAATGGTAGAGCTCGACCAAACGGAAACAGCTGAAAAACAAAATCAGCAAAAATTCTAAAAACAACTTCAGTAAACATGCTTTGTTAGTGCAGAATTCCAGCAGGCTGTTGGACTACATATAATATAGGCATAGAAACTAAAGTAAAACAGAAATACAGCAACAAATGTGGCATTATGAAATTAAGGGAAAAAATGAGAAATTGAAGCTTCAAAATCTCATCGCCCCGATGGTGCAGTGCGTCTACGCGCTTGCACGGGCAATCACAAAGATTTCTGATGACGCGTTTAGCACGCAGAAATTGTACAATAAAATCAATTTGCTAGTGGTTTTTTTTTTTCCTTTCATATTGAAAAAACTTTGTTGTTGTTGTTGTTTCTTTAGAAAAATTCGTTAGAACAATTAATTGTTTCTAACTTTGACCTTAAGCTCGATAAACGATTTTAAACTGTCAAACAACTAGAATTTGTATTTAAAATCAAGTATGATTTAAACTATCAAACATTTAGAATTTGTATTTAAATCATATAAAGTCAACATAATAAACATAGAGGTCATTTAGGAAAAAACTTTAATTTACACTATTATAATAAGTAATAAGAAAGAGATTTTTCAAATTTTTAGTCTCTATTTTTGATCGGAAAAATAAAAGTCAAATTTTAACTTTTATTTTTGATCAAAAAAATTAAAGTCAAATTTTAACTTTTGTTTTTGGTTGAAAAAATAAAAGTCAAATTTTAACTTTTATTTTTGATCGAAAAACTAAAAGTCAAATTTTAACTTTTATTTTTGATCAAAAATATTAAAACCAAATTTTAACTTATGTTTTTGATCAAAAAAGTAAAAGTCATATTTTAACTTTTATTTTTGATAAAAAAAACAAAAGTCAAGTTTATACTTATATTTTTGATCGAAAAACCAAAAGTCAAATTTTAACTTTTGTTTTCGATTGAAAAAATAAAAGTCATATTGTAACTTTTATTTTTGATGATAAAATAAAAGTCAAATTTAAACTTATATTTTTGATCGGAAAACTAAAAGTCAAATTTTACCTTTTATTTTTGATCGAAATGACAAAGAAAAAATTGGCCATTTCAGCCCTAGAAAGGACTTTTTTGACCGCTTTGCATGGCAGTTTTTACTCTTCGAGGCTTGCCATTGTCTGCAGAAAGCTGAAGACCGAACAGAAAAATTAATTCAATTAAAAAACATTCTGTCTGAGCTGAAATAAAACCCGGGCTACCGCGGTTCTTTAGCTTAGGGGCCACGCACTCTACCCACAAGAGGCTACGGCCGCCACAGCGAAATGACATCAGTCAAAAAATAACGATTATTTGTTGACTTTTTTGAAGAAATCATAACCGTTACGATCCTTGACTATATGCATTAAATTTTTAAAAAAAACTTTAGTTACATGTTGCTTTTACGATTTTGTCTTTTTTCCTTAGAAATGTGATGTTAATCATTGTCCTGGGTCGACCCCGTTAAATGCCCAGTGTATCGTTTTGTTAACAACCAAGAAAGTTAAGAAAGTTAAATAATTTATTTAAAAGTTTCTTATTCACTTTATACACTTATCCCAATTGTCCTTAACGCGTATTTATGTGTATACTCTTCTTTTCTCCTTACAGAGTTTGGTCTATTCGGAACAAAAAATTCGGCGACTTCGCATAATTCTAGGCACAGTATTCATAATCGTTGTATTGGCGTTATTGGCCACCGCATTTGTGTTCATATTCAAGGGTAGTGATGAAACTTCGTTATCACCAGCAAAAAAGACCAATACCATACAGCTGGAGGATGTACTGTCGGGACACTTTTTAGCACTTGACCTAAATGCCACCTGGTCGGGCACGGAATTGATGTTTCGCGACAGCCATGACTATGTAAGTCTTATTTAAATAAATCACGTACATAAATATTATATTAACTTAGTTCAAAATAAAAAAAAATTATCATAGTGAAAGATTTCACTACACAACAATTGTCAAAAAAAAAACCCGTGGGATTTCACGGCTTTATTTAGTGTTTTGGAGATCGCTCAAAGTGAATATGAAGTAAGTTTTTTTGGGTCACGTACGGTTTTCGCACTACATCGGGAGGCAGCTCCAAGGCAAACCCTAACGCCATACTGTTAATTAAATCAATATTTCCCCTTTTTAGTGAGACCCACAGAGGGTTAATATATATGACTGACCCCATTACTTTTCCAAGATGAACATTTTTCCCTTCGAGACCTATCCTCTCAACCCCTCTTTAAGGGATTCCCATACAAATGATTTATTTATTTTATTCGCATATTTAATATTTATTTTTAAATAAAAATTTAATGAAATATATATTTTTTAAATTAATTATATTTTAAATATAAAAATATATTTATAAATAAAAACGTAAATTTGAAAAAAAAATCTCTTTTAAGATTTTTTTAAATTTATTTATAATTAAAATAAATTTAATTGTATTTTTAAAGACATTCAACTTCAAAGAAATTATATCGCTCATTTGCTCGAATAACGTCATAAAGTCAAAAAAAGTCATTTTGTATAAAACGCATTTAAAGTTTTCAATTGACTTACACCTTGTATGAAGGGGTAGAGTCATTTTCTCTTCTCGCGCGGAGACTATTCAAAATAATAACATGAAATTTTTACACAATATGAAGCATGATATAAAAAACAAAAACCCAAAAATATTGTTTTTGAGTTATGATGTTATTCGAGCAAATGAACGATATGTAGTTCTGATGACATTAGAACTCTTAAGTCTGCAAAAGCTGTTATTATTTCTTTCTGCAGGCTTGATGCATTTTCAAGCTTTTAGTTCTTTTTCTGTCAATCTGTGCTCGAAGGTATCATCTTTCAGTCAATTTCGAATATTAGGGTCAAATAAAGTACACACAAAAAAAAAATATTTTATTTATTTGTATTTTTTTATATTGAATACACAATATTTGATTGTCAAACAATGGAAATAGAGGAAATGTAATGTTTATGGAGACAATCGTTATTTCTTATGAAATGATTTGGTAAAAAGCGTCCGTTTGAAAAAATTTAAAGATTAACGATCGTGGTTGCGTTCGTAATGGCCCTTATTCGAAACTAACTCAAAACTATTATTATTACAATAACAATTATTCAGTTATGTATTCAGCCTAAAAAATTGATTTTTTAAGATTATGTGGCTTATCACGTTTTTGCAATAAGCAAAGTTTTGAAATTGAAGAGCTTATTGCAAGAACATGATAAGCCACATAAAAAAATATTTTAAAATAACACAACACAACACAAAAATTCCAAACAAAAAATCACTTATCCCAGCCGAAAGTACTCGATGAGAGGATAAAAGTAATGCCGTTCGTTTTTTATGAGCCTCTATAGTTTTTTAAAAAAACGTATATAAAAAACGAAAAAAAAAATTGCAAAATCCGTATCAAGGGTGGTCGTATGAAGTTGGTATGTACTGGAAAGTTGTTCATAATTTTATAGGCTACATTTCTTCCCTTGATTGTTTAGTGAAATTATCATTGTTCAAGAGCTGTAGTCGAAAAACGGAAAAAATCGGTGAAAAAAGTGGTAATTTTTTCGACATTTTTGGGGTTTTGAGCATGAAGATGAAATTTTTCCGACTTAATATATACAGCATTTTTCTTGGCCGAGTCAAAAGCTACAACTCTGCTCAAGATTGCAAATAAAAATTCCCAGCATTTTTCGAGCTATTGCCATGCAAAGAATAGAAGAAAATTGCAAAAAAGTGCTCAAAATCGAATTTGGCGAAAAAACTATAGAGGCTCATAAAAAACGAACCGCAACCAATCTAGCAAAATCCAGAAATTACTTTTCTCCTCTCATCGAGTACTTTCGGCTGGGATAAGTGATTTTTTGTTTGGAGTCAAAAAGTTGAATATTGCGTCACTGTGTAATCAACAGTAAAGTTTTGAAAAAATTTATTTTTGTATGTAGAAATGGAATTGAACACGAACACTTTAACAAATTGGTTCGAAATTTTATAAGAAATACCCAAAACCTCTTTAATGGTTGTCGGCAATGCATTGAGTAATGTATCGAGCGTAAAAAAATCGATTTTTTAGATCATGTGGCTTATCACGTTATTGCAATAAGCCCTTCAATTGATCTACTTACACTATTTATTGTCCTTTAATTGCTTTTGCCTTGCCTTTTTTAATAAAGAGTACTTGCCTTTATAATTTTCAGTCAATTGTATCCTATGATGTTAAGACAGGAAAACGTACAGTGGTTATGCGTGATGTTCTAGTAAGTGGAAAATAATTTTTCGGAATGTGCCTTTAATTAACAATAATATGTATATTCTTTCTTTCTTTCTTCCTTCCTTTTTTTCTTGCCCCCTCCACTCTTTTACTCAAATGTCTCTCTAATGCAGCGACAGTATACGTCTTTTCAAAAGTCGGCCGATGGCAAGTTCTTATTGTTGACCAGAAGTGTGAATAAGGTAATTGAAAAAGTATATATCTCCCAAAAATACATCAAATCTAAAAATATGCTTTACTATCACGCAGAACTTCCGTCACAGCTTTACGGCACTATACGATATCTACGACTTGACCTCGGGTCAATTTCATCCGCTCTTATATGCCGGCGAACAACGCCTATTATCGCTGGTGAAATGGGCACCGGTGGGCAATGCTCTAATCTTGAACTATGCTGGCAACTTATACTATAAGCGAAACGCTCTTAGTGATAGCGATGCTCTGGCTATTACCAACGATGCCAATCCCAATATTCTCAATGGTATTCCCGACTGGATCTATGAGGAGGAGGTCTTAAGTTCAAATACTGCCGTCTGGTTCAATCCGAATGGCACACAGATTGCCTTCGTGCAATTCGACAACTCGGCCACATATTTTATGAATATTCAGGAATATGGCGATGCTGGTGATTTACGCTATCAGTATCCAGTCATGAAACGTGTACCTTATCCGAAACCAGGTTCACCAAATCCACGCATTAAACTAATGACTGCCGATTTGTCGCGGGTCGGTGATGGCAGCGACACACATCTGACAGATGTGCCTGTGCCAAGCGCACTCAATACCGAGGCCGACTATCTCATAACGGGTGTTCAGTGGCTGAGCAATGAGTTTTTGCTCTCCACATGGATGAATCGCATACAGAACCAATTACATATGCAGGTCTACAACGGACTGCGGCGCTACGAGGTGGGCTCGAATGAAATTTGTTTTGGTTATTTCATAATCTCTATATTCCTACTTTTATTCACTTTTTCACAGCTCTTTAGTATGGAATCGAAAACCGGCTGGGTCAACATATTTGATACACCTTACAAAAATCGTGATGGCTCTGTAATTGCTCTGATACTGCCACAACGACAGGGCAATGATGGCAATTATCGGCACTTATGTTTGTTGCCGACTCGCAGCCAAAACGAAGAACCTGAGGCATTGACTAAAGGAAAGTTTGAGGTTCAGTCGATCTTGCATTGGGACCAAACGGACAATATTATCTTCTATACCGCCAATACAGAGGCAAATCCGGAGGATCTACACATTTTTGCGATAAAAACTTCAGGAACAGAGAGAACAAGCAAATGTTTATCCTGCAATTTGCACATTTCAGGCGGTGAGTACGTGCTAAAAACTTTTTGAACTGGAAAACAATTTTAGGTTCTCTGTTGATGACTGTCTATTGACAATTTTTTGTTGAGGATTGTCTGTTGACGATTATCTGTTGACGATTTTCTGTTGATTGAATTGTTGACGAATTGTCTGTTTATGATTGTTTGTTGATGATTGACTATTGGCGATTGTCTGCTGACAATTGTTTGTTTACAATTCTCTGTTGACGATTGTCTATTGCATAGCTGTTAAATTGCGATTACGATTAGTAATCAACTATATTATATTTAAAAAGAATTGTAATAATTTTATAATCCTTGAGGTAGAAGTTTATGATTAGTAATTGATTACTTACTTACTTACTTAGTTGGTGCTGCAACCGTATATCGGTCTTGGCGTCATTTAAGAATTTGCACCAGCCATTTCTGTCTCTCACTTGCTGGCGCCAGTTTGAAATTCCAAGCTTCATCAGGTTGTCCTCTACCTGGTCTTTCCAACCAAGATGTAGTCGTCCTCTTCTGCGTTGACCGCCGCTGGGTACCGAATCGAATGTTTTCTTCACTGCAGCATCGTCTTTCATGCGCTGAACATGACCTAGCTAGCAAAGCCACGCGATTTAATGCGCTTAACTATGTCGATGTCAACGTACAGCTCATACAGTTCATCATTCCACCGTATTCGGTACTCGCCATTGACGCAGATTGGTCCGTAGATCTAACGAAGAATCTTTCTCTCGAAGTCTTTTCACCTGAACTGCGTCCAGGTTTGTGATGCATTAAGTTGAACGGGCATGATGAGCGATTTATAGAGCGTGATTTTCATTTGTCAAGAGAGGGCTCTGCTTCTCAATTGCCTACTGATCCCAAAGTAACACCTGTTGGCAAGAGTTATTCTTCGTTTGATCTCAATGCTGATGTCGTTGGCTGAGTTTATGCTGGATCCCAGATAGACGAAGTCCTTCACAACCTCGAAGGAGGTATTGTCAACTGTAACGTGGCATTCAAAACGCTGGGACTGTTTGTTTGTTGACACCAAGTATTTCGTCTTATCTGCATTCACTGCCAGACCCATTCGACTTGACTCTCTTTCTAATCTGGAGAATGCTGCACTGACTTCGCGCGTATTATGGCCAATGATATCGATGTCATCAGCATAAGCAAGCAGCATAACACTCTTGTAGAATATTGTGCCACTACGTCTCAGATCAGCAGCTCGGATGATCTTTTCCATCATTAGGGTGAAAAAGTCGCACGATAAGGAATCACCTGGTCTGAAACCTCGTTTGGTAACAAATGGTGGGGAGAGATCCTTCCCAATTTTAACTGCGCTGCTGGTGTTGCTCAGTGTCATCCGGCAAAGTCGTATTAGTTTTGCAGGAATACCAAACTCAGACTTGGTGGAGTACAGGTGCTTCCTTATTGGGCTGTCGAGGACGGCTTTGAAGTCGACAAAAATATGGTGGGTGTCGACTCTTTTTCTTGAGTCTTCTCCAAGATTTGTCGTTGCGTGAAAATCTGGTTGATGGTGGAATTTTCAGGTCTGAAGCCACACTGATAAGGTCCAATCAGTTGGTTTATAAAGGGCTTCAATATTTCACATAAAACGCTGGACAGGACCTTATATGCGATATTAAGAAGGTTTATCATACTGTAATTGGCACAAATAGAGGGATCGCCTTTCTTGTCGATTGGGCAGAGCACACTGAGATTCTAATCGTTCGGAATGCATTCTACCGACCATATTCTGCATAGAAACTCGTGAATGCATTTCAATAGAGCTTCACCTCCGTAGGTAAACAGCTCAGCAGGTAAGCCATCAGCTCCCGCGGCGTTGATATTTTAAAGCCTAGCTATAGCTGTCAGAACTTCATCATAGTCGGGCAGTGGAACACGCTGTCATTCGTGATTGGGGTTTTCGGGATATCATCTCTATTGGCGGGATTGTTGTCAGCGTCGCCATTTAGAATCTTAGAGAAGTGTTCCCTCCATAACGTCAGTGTACTCTGGACATCTGTCACTAGATTCCCGTTTTCATCCTTGCAGGAAAAGGCTTTAAAACCATCGGCAAGGCGTCTTATTTTTTCGAAAAAATTTTCGGGCCTCATTCCTGTCACCATACATCGCCTGAAAATATGTCTCTCTTCCCTCCTCTTCTCTTAGGAGGGAAGTAATCGCAAAAATACAAAAAAATTTGGGTGGCAGCCCCATTAACCATATTGAATTTTATAATTCTGACTTCATTTTTATTCGAAATCAGCGGCTCCCTAACACTGTTAAATGATGTTTAAAACTATTATAAATACATATTATGTATGAGGTGGCAACCCTATTATAAAAAATTAAGTAATTTTGAAATTCTGACAACGGATTCGGATTCAGCGATCCATTTCTACCTAGTGTTCGCTACAGCACCAAATTTATAAAAACAAAAAATTTAGGTGGCAACCCTATCCACCATTTTTAATTTGAAAATTCTGCCTTGAGATTCGAAATCAGCGTCCCCTAATACTGTTAAATTATGTTTAAAAGTTTTCAAAATACATGTTATTAGGTGTCAACCCTTAATATTTAATTAATTCTATACTTATTTGATTCACTTTGTTTTGAATCAATCACATATGAGTACTACTTTCGAAACTACTTAAAGTCATTCAGACTTATTTTTGAGTAAGATTCAAATATGTGATTTACTTTTTTTCGAATCAATTACATATGAGTACTACTTTGGAAACTACTTTTCGTCAAGTAGGCTCATTGATTCAAAAATGTGATTCGTTGCAGATCTCTGGTCTGTACAGACCATTTCTCCTTGAAAAATACTCTTGTTAAACCTCTTTTCGCTTTTTAACTTTAATGCTCCGAAAATGAATTTGACTATTTTTCATCAAGAATTACATATTCAAGATTCCACCATGTGCATGTCCGCTATCTTTGTGAGACATGCATGTGACGTCAGAAGTGAAAGAGAAGAGAGTGTCAAACTGACTGAAAAAAGGTAGTAAAAATTTTTTAATAGGGGTGCTCATTTTCTTATAAAATCTTGGTTTTTTTAATAAAATAATAATAAATAAAAAAACAACGCCAGTCCAGAAAAAAAAAAGAAATATTTTTCATTACTATCTTTGATAAAAATGTTATAGCTTATTGGGGTACTAGCTACCGTGTTAAGCCCTTCACAAAAAAATAGCTATGTTGCTCGATTTATTTTAAGAGCAGTTTGTGTTTCGTTTGTTTCCCAATAAGCCAATCAGATTTTTATTTTTTTTTAAATATCAAAGAACCAAGGCATGCGCCTTATACAAACAAGGTTTGGTCTTTGACCTGAAAGGAAAGGATAGATTATTTAGAGGAATTGATTGGAACCATACGTGAATTATTGATTAGGCGAAACAACTATGAAAGACAATTTGAATTGCTTTTAACCGAGGCTTGTGTTATGCCTTAATCTCGGCAAGCATTTCCAGCCCTTAGTTGTTCCTGTCCATTAATTCCACATTTTCCACAATTCAGCTGAGGATTTTTTGTTTTCCATATTCTTAAATGTGCAGGAAAGAATAAAGAAAGTGAAAAGAACCATGTCCGAGCCTGGATTCGAACCAGGGACCTCTGGATTGATAGTCCAGCGCACTCTCCACTAGACTAGACAGACAAAGGCCGACTAATTTTAATTTTCAATAGATTCATTTGCTTAGTTTCATTCTTTGTATATGTGTTGTTTTTGTGTGGATGTATTTTCACTTATGACGTAGGTGCGCAGTAGATTTTCATTTTTGCGCACTTATGGCGGGATCTTTTATATATTGTTCTTGATTTTTCATCCTCTCTTAAATTCCATCTTTTCAGACATCAAACAGAGCTACTATGCAGCCGAATTCAATAGCGAGAATCAAGTTGCTATTCAATCCAATGGCCCTGGCATACCCATGACCGATATCTACGAGTGGAAGTGGAGCAGTAGTTAGTAGCAGATGTTTGTATAAGCCTCTTTAATTTTTCTCACCACTTTATTTGATATTACAGATCAGGTAATATTAAAACGTCTTGTGGACTGGGAGAGCAATAAACGTCTTCAAGGAGAAATTGACAAATTGGCCATGCCACTAACCGAAATTCACTCCATACCGATTTCTAGTGGTTTTACTGCTAAGGTGCTGCTACATCTGCCACCCAACATGGATCGCAGTGGCGAGACCAAATATCCCATGTTGGTGGAAGTGTACGGTGGACCCGACTCTTATTCGGTGAGTTGTATTTTAAGCATTAATCGTCTTTAGTATGTTAATTTGTATGCTCTTTAATTTTCATAGGTTGTCAACAGATGGAGCATGGATTGGGGCATGTATCTGACTTCTAATCAGTCGGTGATCTATGCCAAAATAGATGGACGTGGTTCAGGGTTGCGTGGAGAACAATTATTGCATTCCATCTATCTCAAGTTGGGTACGCTAGAGATAGAAGATCAGATTAATGTAACCAAGTGAGTGAGAGTTTACTATTTTTACGATTAACTGCTATTTTTATAACTCCCTCCTTTTTTTACTCTCCTTCAGACAATTACAGCAGATGTTCAACTATATTGATGCTGAACACACCGGAATCTGGGGTTGGAGTTATGGCGGTTACGCTTCTGCCATGGCGTTGGCTAATGATGAAAGCAAAGCCTTCCGTTGCGCTGCATCAATTGCACCCGTCACCGATTGGGCTTATTATGGTTGGTGAAGCAATGAATTTATTAAGAGAAATGTTATCAAACTTTCTATTGTATTTTTCTACCCACAGACTCTATCTACACCGAACGCTATATGAGTTTGCCGAAATTAAACGAGGATGGTTACAATAAAGCGCGTCTGACTACGCGTGCTTCTAAACTGCGAGGCAAGAAATACATGCTCATACATGGTACGCTCGATGACAATGTCCACTATCAGCAGGCTTTAGTATTAGCCAAGAATTTGGAGCGTCAAAACATTCTCTTCAAACAAATTGTAAGTATTTTTTGTTGATTTTATTCAGGAAAGACTTGTTACATGAGAAGCTTCTAAAAATGCTTGCAGAGCTTTTCAGTGACAATAATACCATAGTCATGCTTATAAAAAAAGCTGCTTTTTGCATTTTCGAACATTCTTTTTCAAACTGCGTTCATGATGGCTATAATGCAGCTAAATGTTGCTTTCTATTATATTACAATTACCCGAAACTAGCTTGAACTTTACTTGAAAAATTTCTTCGAGCACGAATCTTCTTCTTCCAATTGCTTTCATTAATTCTCAATCAGCTGTCAACAGCAATTGTTCTGATCGAAAGTTGCTTGAAGTCGTTTCCGTACTTTTTTGCGTATTCTCACATTTTGACAGATAATTGAGTTACTCTCACAGATTGAACTTTACTTGAAGTTAGTACGGAAACATACCTAATAATACCATGTTCATGCTCATAAAAAAAGTTGCTTTTTGCATTTCCGAACATTCTTTTTCGAACTGCGTTCATTATGGCTATAATGCAGCATTAGCTTTTATTTTGACATTTGTGTTTCGAAGAACGATACGAAGATATTAGATCTGTTTCTGTACTCTGACTTGAAGTAACTTGAAGTTGATTGAAAGCATTAGGTCTATTCCCGTACTCGATTCAAGTAGCTTGAAGTTGCTTGAAAGCTATGTTTTGAAGCTCGAGAGAGAGGAATATCATGCAAAATGACACTCTCTTATCTGTTACGATTAATTGAAATGTCACTCTCTATTCTATTACAATTACTTAAATCGAGTACGGAAACAGAACTAATGTGTGCTTTCAGCAAGTACAAAATTTATTCAACATGTTGAGTCTTTGATCAGCATCAGTTGAGCTACATGTTGTAAACATGTTGATCTAATCAGAAACTGATCAGTTGCGTTGAGCAACTGTTGTGCTTGCTGATGAACGCACACATGTCAATATGACTTGAGTGATGCCATAAAAATTAATTTAGAATTTCTTGCATTAAGTTGCTTTTTTCTAGTGTTATTTGTATGGAAAAAAGCTGTTTTTATGTTGCGTTTAGTTGCGTTTTACAAAAAGCTTCTTTTTTCCCCCAGCATGAACGGGCTATAAGGCGTCTTTGACAACTTCAGTTTCGAATTTTTTAGTAATTTTAAGGGCATTTAAAATATATGTAAATTTTCTTGTTTTTAAATTTATGGGTGAAAACCTATCGAAGAACAATTTAACAAATGCTTTACAATAGCTCAGAAGACTCTTCAAATTTTATGTGGGAATTTAATTACCATTTTTTGTACACGTCATGCATGGTTAACTCTTTGGCATAGGTCATGTTCGAAACATTTTTATTTGATACCTTAGCTTTTCAGCTGAAAAAGCTCTTAATAATCAAATTTTGTGCTATTGCTTAATTTAAATATACTTAATTACCGATTTTGGCTTTGTAAATTATGTTAAAAAATTTTCGAAATTGTGTTCGAACAAATTTTATCACATAAAATTTATTTTGCTTTTAGTTAGACTATAGACTTTAGTATCTCAAAGTCAAATAAGCAATGTTTAAAAATGTTAAAACTACTTTCGAATAATAATGCACCTTTTACAAACTTTTTGAGTAATATTCGAAAACGTTTTCAAGTTTAAGCCATGATTATTTTTTATTATACTAAATTTGAGTTAATAAGACTCTTTCTAATTGATATTCAAAAATTCGTAATTGTGTTCGAAATTTTTCAAATTCTCATTTTGATTCTTCCATTAGTTCTTTTATTTTAGTATTAGTAAATAAAAGAATTATGCCTTGGTTCTTTGATCTTTTAAAAAAAAAATAATGGCTTTATGATGTTTTTGACTATTTCAAGTCAGTACGTTTGACGTTCTAAAGAAATTTGCGAAACATTTTGAGGTTTTTAGTTTTGAAATGTTACTTTTGAGCTTAACCCATTAAAGACTGCTCATAGATTCCGCCGTACGTTTTTTTTTTTAATTTATCAGGAAGCTTATATAGGCCATAGAAATTGCTTTGCAAAATTTCAGGTTTATAGCTGTCACCGTATTTGAGATCTGCATTGGGTATTTAAATACCCAATCGGCTAATCCGGGTTCTTGGAGTAAATAAAAATTTGCATATATGGCAACATTCTTTTGTGATAATGAACACCTTATAAATAGAGGATACTAGAGGAAAACTGACCACGAATTTTTCCCTCGATCTTTCTATTTTCTAATTTTCTACATAGCTTTATATATGGATTTTGTCATTTTTGAAAATCACACATCTTCGATCTCGAAAAGGAACATTTAATTGTATGAATTTCGTGTCACATTGTAAATACAATAAATAGTTTCATTTTTCCGTAATGTTATAAAAAAAAATTATTTTGATACCATTTTCGAGCTATAGTCTTTTTCGTAAACACTGTTTTATGGGTATTTAAATACCCATTAGTCATTAATGGGTTAAGAAAATTCAGCCTATTCAAATTTAATGCTTTGGTTATTTTTAAATACGTTTAATTGATTTTAAATTGTTAAATATGCGTTTTATTTTATGTTCGAAAACTTTCGAAGTTATGTTCGAAAAATTCTCAAAGTTATTATTTTGATTTTACTGGTTGTCTTAGTGTTCTTATATCAAATAATCGATATTTGAAAATATATACAACTATATTTTAATATTTTAAGCAATATTTTTAATCAAATTGTGTACTATAGTAATATTGTATAAATGTTTAAGAGCGCCTATTGCTTTAAACGTTTTCCTTTTAATGTTTGAAAAATGAACTTATTATGTTCGAAAAATTATATACTTCTTGTTTTGATTTTCTTTTGATTCAATTATGATTAAACCAATATTCCCATATTTTTCCTCATTTCAGAGCTACACCGATGAGGACCATAGCCTAATTCATGTGCGTCCACATTTGTATCATTCCTTGGATCGTTTCTTTGGCGATTGTTTCGATCGTAAAAGCTTAATAAGAATCAGAAAATAATTTGCACTATTGCAAAATGCCAAAATATTTATTAGAGAAAGTGGAGCAATTTTTTTACTTTTTATCAAATAATTATATAAAAAAAACTAGGAAAAACTAAAACATATTTAGATATTTTTCGTAGCCGAAATGCATTTGAAACATAAATTGTACTTAAAAATTTATGAACTGTTATTATTGCACTTTTTTTTCGAAATTGACACAGCATTTTTAAGCAAACGATTATTTTTTTAAAATAACATCAAAATTGAAGCATTTAAAACATAATAAGATCTTGAAAAAAATTTAAAACTCAAGTCCAAGTGTAACAACAAAACAATAATTAAATTTATATAGCATAAAATAGAGAAAAAAATCCTCAAAGTTGTTGTTGTGCCTCTAGAGTATAATAACTAATGAAAAAAAACGTTAAATTTAGCAACTTAGTTTCGCGCAAAACGTATTTAAAAGCTTAAAAAAATTAAGCTTAAACATTCGAAAATTTTTATAAGTAGAAAAAAAAAACAAAATGCTTAACAAGTAGCAACGAAGAATTTATAAATTTTTTAAATAGCAATACTAACATATTTTTGCATTAACAAAAACTTTACAAGCAAGAAAGTGCAAACAATAATATAAAGCTTTTATTAAGTAGCTTGCAATCAAAACAAAATAAAAAAAAAATTAAAATAGCAACAATTTAAACTTTAAAATGCTTATTTAAAGCTTTTTCGGTGAGTAATTAGCAAAGCAAACAAACTTTTGTTATTTATATTAGCTATTTAATAGTTTTTGTAAAAACATTCTTTTCACACTTTTTATCTGCCGCAATATAAGATCTATGTTGTATTTTAAATGCAGCTAGGTTATTAGTTTTCCAACATCTTAATAATTATAAAACAACAACCTTCAAAACTGCACATATATTTAAATTCAAATTTGTAAAAATAATGATTTTTTTTCTTTGTTTCTATTGTAAATAATTGTTCACTAAGTTTTAAGTAATTATTAGATTAATAAAAGTGTGCAAAACTTAGAAAATCAAATTAATGAATTAAATGAATGAAGTAAACTGGAATCCATGCCTTTGTTGTATTATTTTGCAAGCTGCAGTTATTTCTTATCGCAATTAATTTCCTCTGTCGGTAAGAGCTGGTAAGAAATTGTCGTTGATGATATGTAATGCAAAACTGTAAGCAGAACATAAGCTTGTTTTAAATCTGTCTTGAATTTTCAGTTTGTATTCATTATTGACGAAACAGTTTAAATAGCACAATAAGTTGCAAGGCAGTAAAAGTCGCAAGATGCAAAAAGTATCAAAGTTCAAAGAGTACAAAAAAAATTCACAAAATACCAAAAGTCACTACGTAAAGAGTATAAGTACTAAAGTCGCAAGGTAAAAAACTTGGCATGATAAAAAATCGAACTGTAAAAAAGCCTCAAAGCACAAAAAGTCGCAGGGCAACAAAAGCAGCATGGATCAAAGAGTCACAAGGTAAAAAATATCGCACGGTTCAAAAAGTTACAGGTTTTGATTAAAAATATATTTCGGTATGAGCTAATAAAATAGTGTCGTTGATGATATTGTAATGCCGAACTGTAAGCAGAATGAGAGATCTCTTGAGAGATCAGTATGTATTTATTGTTGACGAAATAGTTTGCATTCATTCATCTGCGTATTAAAAGACGCATGCTATACAAAATATAAAGGTACAAAGAGTCACAATATACAAAAAGTTTAAGGATAAAGAGTCGAAGGGTTAACAAATTCCAAGGTGCATAAAAAAATATATGTATGTACTGATAAAAAGTAGCAATTTACAAAAGTTGCAAAGCACAAAAAGTCTCAATGTACAAAAGGTCACAGAAAATTGTCGTTGTGTTGATGATATTGAAATGCAGAACTATATGCAGAATGTGGAACAGTCTGTTTTGCGCCACTCTTAAATTGTCAATCTGTATTCATTAGTGGAAGTTTTCTATATGATCTTATTATTTATTATTATGTTAATTTTCTATGATTTAAATACAAATTCTAGTTGTTAACTTTTCGAAGTAATTTTTTCTATCAGCCCAATTCTGCAATAACAAAAGAGTTTAGCTACTACTAAGCATTCTAAATGCTTTTTTCCGGGGAATCGGTTTTCAGTTTTCATTTTTAAGATAGGTAAAGGTATCACATAATTTTTTTTACACTCATGAGTCATGACTATTGAGGGTTTATGAACAAATTAGCATTAAAAATTTCCAAAATTTTTTTTAACTTTATCATAAAAATGAAAACTCCCTTTTCTGATTCCCCGGGAAAAATCATTCAGAATTGGGCTGTATATACTTTTTTCTTCTTAAGCCCCTTTGATATTTCCATAAATTTTAAACAAATTTCAACATTAGTATTTCGACTTCAAAGTTTTCTAGGATTTGAGCTGTGGTTTAAAAAAAATAAAATTTGTAAATTCGCAATAAAATTTAAAAATCACTTTAAAATGGCACAAAACTGCGAAACCTGAAACTGATTTTTTTTTAACTTTTCGAACACAAAACGAATTGCCCAAGAATTGAAGGAACGTTCAAGTTTGTTCTTTCTCCTTTCCTTATTCGTCGATCGCCTTGAAACAAAAGACTTGACGTCAAGTCTTGATGAGTGGAAACCAGGAGTTATTGTTGAAACTGTGAGCACGCCGCTATGAGACTGTCTATAGTAGAACTAGACAAGGTAGTATTAGGGCGGAGAGCAGGTGACCGAAACTGTCAAAACGAAGTTGACAGTTCATACAAAATCTGTAACCAGTGAGAATGCAATGAGAAAGCGAGAATTGGCGAAAATTGCAAAATGGCTAAGTTTGACAGTTATGGTCACTAAGAAAGAGAGCACATTCAGCCCTAACAATACCTTGTCTAGTTCTGCCATGAGACTGTCGTATTAAAAAATATTGCAACCCTGTGATGTATGTGATTATCAGTGTTGCCAGAAAAGGGAATTTTCCTAGTTTTGCGGGAATGTTTAACCCAAAAGGGAAAACGGGAATAACATTCTTAAAACCGGAGAAAATGAGGTTGACAGCGTTTTTATGCAGAAGATGTAATACCGTCATAAGGTCAACCAATTATGTTATGAATTTTTTTAACATTTACAGTGTTATTTATAAACACATTTCAGAGTATGTTTAACTTTAAACATCACTTAAACGCGAAAACGGGATTTACAAAAATTTTTCACAGTTGTTTTAGGCCTGCGTAACTTCAACGCCGAAATTGGCTGCTTTGTTGTTTTGAACAAACTTAATTAAATGTTCATAATTAAAAAACTATTGGTATTATTTCATTAATTAACTTGAAACAGTTGCTGTTAATTGATTTATTTAATAAAAATACCTTTTGATTTGGAGTCTTTTGTGAATAAAATAGAAATCATAAATTATTTTGATGAAAACACTGCGCAACGGGTGCCAAAAATATTCAAAATAAGATATAATCCCATGGAGGAGCTAAGGGAAAATATAATGAACGCTTCATGCTTTGCAAAAAATTCATACTGTGCAAAATATTATCGAAAGAACATTTGTCAAAGTATAAAATAGCGAGTAACTTGCCAAAAGTGACAAGTAAACAAAAATTTGACACAAGCCGTGTATAGTTATTAAAGCGTTTATAAATAGCAATTTAAGCAAGGTTGCTTACCTTAAACATTGTATTAAACTGCTTAAAGAATGTTTAACGAAATCTAATATGTTAGATTGCTTAAGTTTTAATTTAATTTTATTACTATCTGAACTAGAATGTGTATTTCACTAAAATTAATTTGTATTGTCATCAGCAGAGCTAGGATTTCGATGACATGTCATCTTTTTTCTGCTGCTTCTAAGACATTTCCTTGTTATCTAAAGTGTCCATTTATATTTCCTAAATTCAAAATATGAAAAGTTTTTAGGTCATTTTATTGTCATTTTTTATCGGTTTTAGTTTTAGGTCATTTTTACTAGGTTTAAGGCATTTTTTGGTAATTTTTAGCGATTTTTTGAGTTATTTTTTTATAATTTTTGGACATTTTTGATTTTTAGAGCATTTTTCGGGTTTTTAGGTCATTTTAGCGAAATTGTAATAGAATTTTTTTTCGATTTTTTCTTACTAAAAAATGTAAAAATGTAAATTTTTAAATATTTTCCTTCAACAATAGAGTCTTTTCAATCAAAAGCATTACCTATCAAAAAAGGAGTAGCTTTGAATATAGAACTCAATGAAAAAAAAAACTCTGAGCGTGAAAAAACTGACGAAAGGGTATTATTTTTAAGCTCAATTGCTGAAATTTTATGGCGTACAAATTTTAATTCTATGAAATTAATAGAGGAACTTATATCTGACGACATATCGTCTTTTTAATATTTTCCTATCGTTAGTGCAGAAGTAGAAAGAAGTTTTTCTGTTTACAAAAACATTTTCCCAGACAATCGACGTTCCTTCAATTTTAATAACATAAAAATGTATTTTGTAATATACTGTAACGCTATGTATAAAAATGTTACACAAAAAATTTTAAATTTAGTAATGTTTTATTTTTAAAGCTTTATTTTTTAATTTTTTTATGTAATTTTTTGCATTTTTAGGCAATTTTTGTCAGTTTTAAGGTCATTTTCTGCAGTTTTTAGGTAATTTTTGTCATTTTTTTATGTCTGCAGTTTTTAAGGTCATCAAAATCCGAGCCCTGGTTAAATTACTTAAATGTAATTTGTTCTCTGTCCAACTTAATTTGGTTTATTTGCTTGGCTGTTCAGCTAAATTTGGAAAATGAGTAAGTAAAGCGGATAGTTTTCAAAATCAAAACTGCATTGGATTAGAAAACGAAAGGAAGTGTTTGCAGCTTCACTCAACTTGTACATATTACTGTACATATTCAGCCCAATTATGAAACTTTTCTCCTGGGGAATCGGAAAAGGGAGTTTTCATTTTAAAGATGAAGTTCAAGAACATTTTGGAAATTTTTATTGCAAACTTGTTCATCAACCGTCAATATTCCTGAGTGTAAAAATAAATAATTAGGGTATTCACGAGGTGTGCTATCATGTCATAATGTCATATTGTCCTAAGATTTTACACTAGTTTAAAGATTTTAATGTTATAATCATGATAATGTTTATTGAAGTGTTTTAATCAAACAGCTGTTTCTTATTTGCATTTATTTATCTTGTAAATTTTAGTTGTAAAATTTTAGCACAATATGACATGATTGCACACCTTGTGAATACACTAAATGTAATATCTTTACCTGCTAACTTAAAAATGAAAAGGTCCTTTTCCGATTTCCCGGGAGAAAAGTTTCATTATTGGGCTGATTAAGTTGTACATATGTAGTAATAAATGTGATATATTTTTAGGAAGCGGTCCGAATGCTTGAAGGTCAAAATCTTGAAACAACCAAAATCTTGAAAAAAAGTAATCTTGAAAAAAAATCTTGAAAACAAAATCTTGAAAAAAAATCTTGAAACGAAAATCTTGAAACAAAAATATAGAAAACACGAAATATGCATAACTCTTGAAAAAATCTTGAAATTTTTTTTAGAAATGTTGTTTTTTTTAAGAAATGTTGTTCTTTAGAATAAAATGTTTAATTTCGAGAAAAAAACGGAAAAGTGTCTAATTTCGAAAACAAAAATGTCAAATTTTGGCAAAATTATAAATTTTTTAAATATTAATGGTCCCACACTTAGCGTCATCCAGACAAACGACGAGGACGTGGTGGTTTTTTGTCCATTTATGAACATTTTTTTTTTAAATTTGTCACTTTTCGAAATTTGGCACTTATTCAATATTATATATGACATTTTTTGCAAAACTTGTACATTTCGAAATTTGGCACTTATTCAAAATTTGACTATTTTTCCGAATTTTGGCACTTATTGAAAATTTTACACTTTTTTCGATACTTGACACTTTTTTAAATTTGAAACTTTTTGAAATAATTGGACAATTTGACATTTATTTCAAAATTTGACAATTTCTGTGACTTGACATTATTCTTTATTTTGATTATTTTCGAAATTTGTCATTATTCGAAATATTTGATACCTATTTCTTTCGAAATTTGACACTTCGAAATAGTGTCAAATTTTCAATTAAGAAATCTTGAAAAACCTACGCATAGAATGTATTCTATAATTCGCGCGCGCGGATTAAAGTATACATTTTATGCGTAGGTTTTTCAAGATTTGTAGTTTCAAGATTTTTTTCAAGATTTTGAAATTCTGCGAAAAGGGCCCAACCCATATTTTTAAGAATTTTTTTTTAATTGCATTACTAAATTTTGTATTATGGTTTCTATTAAATACAGTAAAAACCTGAATCAAGAAATAAAATTATGGTAATTTTTCTTTAATATTTTTATAGTATATTTTTATTTTTATAGTTTATATAAGGGGGGGTGGGGAAACGGGAAATTGTAAAGTGAAGAACAGGGAAAACTTATTGAAATGCATGAACAAAACGGGAATGATCTCTCTCAAAACCTGGCAACACTGGTGATTATACGAGCATAAAAATACGAGGTACAAAAAACACGTGCAAGGACTAATTTAATTGACGCGTGTTTGCGTATTTGCGTTTGCATGCAACAACAAAGCTAAATACGCTTACGTAAATTGGCGTACAAAAGGTTGCCAGCCAAAATTCGAAACAATTCCCACGAAAATTATCTTTTTCCCAAAGTAACATAAAATAAATACCACCAAAATTCCCAACTAAAGGTAAACAAAAAAATTCCCACAGCAATTAAAAATCCCAAAAAAATCCCACGATCATCAAAAATTACCACAAAAATACCACGCGTTTTAAAAATACCACAAAAAATCCCATATGCATTTAAAAATCCCATACGTATTAAAAAATACCACGAAAAATCAATCAAAATATTTTTTCACTTTTCTTTTTAATTTTGCATGCAGAAATGTCGAATTTTCAGAAAAGGTCAGAATTTTAAGGTCAAAATTTTGTTCAGAAAAGACTGCGCTATTAGTTTTTATGCAATTTTGTGATGTCAACTTGTTCTTAAAACAAATATGCAATTTAATCGCTTATATTAAGGGTAAGTTCGAAGAAATGTACAGCGTACACTTATAGCTTTACTCTTCTGTATATATATACAGGGTTGCCCATATTCGACGGACCCATGTTTTTTTAAAAAAAATCAAAGAAAAAAATAAAAATTTGGCGGTTGGCAATCTTAATCATTTAATTTGTTCTAAGTAGATTTGTTTACATCAATTTTTGAATATGATATCTCTCAAATGGCCGCCTCTGGCAATGATGGCGTATTGTGCCCTTTTTGCAGCATTTTCCATGGTTTTCGCCAACATTTCGGCCGGAATAGCGGCTATTTCTTCACGAATGTTGTCCTTGAGCTCTTCTACGGTCCTTGGCTTGTTAACGTAAACCTTTGACTTCAAATATCCCCACAAGAAGAAGTCAGGCGGCGTCAAATCGGGCGAACGCGGTGGCCAGTCCAAATCACCACTTTTCGACATCAAACGGCCCGGAAACAAATTCTTCAGAAAATCGATTGTTATGCGACTTGTGTGCGGTGGAGCGCCGTCTTGTTGAAACCAGAACTGCCTCATACGCTTTCGACGAATAATTGGCATCACAAAATTGGTCATCATGTCGCGATAACGCTCCTGGTTGATGGTAACAGCATGGCCATTTTCATTTTGGAAGAAAAACGGCCCAATGACCGTTTTCGCACTAACGCCGCACCAAACTGTGACTTTTTCGTCATGAAGAGGCACTTCTTGAATCTCCTGAGGATTTTCAGTGGCGTAAATACGGCAATTTTGCTTATTTACGGTCCCATTCAATGTGCACTTCTCACATTTTTTAATCTTTTAAAAGCACGTTGAGTTTTCACAATTGACTTCTTCTGTTGAATGTAAATTTCAACTATTTCAGAGCGCTCGCGTGGCGTGTATTGTTCCATGGTAAAAATCTGCTTGGACTGACGCTTCAAACGCGGTATGTCATTAAGCGATCTGACATCTTTGTCAAAAGTTATGGCGTTGCCAGATGGGTCCGTCGAATATGGGCAACCCTGTACGTCGATCATCGAATACTATGATTAAGATTTTGCTTAAGAAAAGTAAAAATTTTAAGATAAAATTCCCAAATTCCTATACAATTCAAAAATTCCACGCTGAATTCCAACGTCAATTGAAAAATACCAAGCTGAATTAAAAAAAACATGGGAATTCCCAAAAAAATTCCCATGATCAATTAAAAATTACCACGAATGGGATTTTTCCCACAGTACTGGCAACCTTGGTCGTACATTTAACAAATCGTATAAATTGCAGACCAGCGTATTCAAACTGTGAATAGCCTTAATGAAATAAATAGTCAAAATATGTTCCATATTTTTTAAACAAATCATTAACAGATTTCAAATGATAATTATGTGGAATATAATAAGCTAGTAGTTAATAAAAATTAAAATTAAAGCTTACCTTCTACATATTCAACAAAAAAGAGTTAAATTGAAATTTACACACTTTTTTACTAAGCAATGCCCACTGTTCTAGTTGCGAGTGTTTTCTCTTGCTGCTGTCAATGTTGACGCAATTCGGTCACATGTGGACTTTCATGTTTGTTGTAATTGCACTAGTTATTGTTTTTGGAATTGTCCTTGTTTAATATTGTTGTTTTTGTGCTTGTTTTTCTCTACCATACCAAAGCTCATTTGTTCAATACTATCGAAAACTGAGCTGCAGTTTCAGAGAGTCTAACTGACTTTAACGCTCTCCTTCTAAGCTCCACTTGAAAACACAAAAGTCTTCTTTAATGAGCAAAGTTAGCAACTGAGTTAATTTTTGAAACATTTTGTAAGGGCAATTTGAATCAAAATAGGTAGTTTTTTTTACAAAGTGATGGTATTATTTACAAACGTAAATTTAAGCAAATTTTAATTTAAGAAATGAAGGAATAATATTTTTTAATGGAAAACAACAGTTATTACAGAATGAGCATTGTACATATATTTAAGTAATGTCGGCACTTAAAATCTCAACGAGCAACACAGTTTTTTCAATGAATAACTTTTTTTTACACGAAAAATGTTTTTACACGAAAAAGCATATTCCTTTAGTTTTCTGACGTTCGCAAATTTTTTTTTATAATTTATCAAGATCTACACGACGCACACGCACACACACGCACACACGTACACACACGCACACACATACGCATACACTTAACCAAACCGACTTCCGATTCGTATCGATATAACACTAAACGTTTTCCGATTTAAATATTACTATTAAAACTAACAATTAAAAATAATTAAAATATAATAAATTTGCAAAAAAAAATATTAGCACTTAAACACACTTTCTAACCGCACTCAACTTTAAACCACGACGGTTGGAAGAAAACTGAGAATTAATTCAACACAAAAGAAGGTGTTGATTAAAAGATCATAAGCTTAAATCATATGTAAAAAAAACTAAGAGCAATAGCAGTGTTGCTAGGTTCCAGGCGCGTACGCGGGGGTTTGGGGGTTAGAACCCCCCAAAATGAATGAATATTCACGACCTTCGAGAGAAACACTCAGCACAACATGGAAAACAAGTAAAAACACTCAATTGAAAACATTTATTGTGAGAAGAGTTATTATAGTATATAGACTTAAAATTTTTTAAAGTACACTGAAGGAATATGTGTTCAAATTTAATGGAACTGTGTTCATAACAAATGAACTGGGTTCTTAAATAGAATTTGAAAAATTATATGTAACTTAAATTCAAATGTTTGTACAATTCAATTAAAAACAAATGTTTTTTTCAGAACAATGTTTTGAAATATACTTTTGTAGTAAACATTTACATTTTAATAACAATTGTTTAAAAAAAACTTCGAACCATAAACTTACGTATTGAAAAAAAATACTTTAAAACATAATTTTAAAATATCGTTCTTAAATTATAAACAACAAAATTAAACCGCCATTTTTTCGATTCCATTTTTTAATTTTTTCGAGTTTTCGACGTCATATTCGTAATTAGTGACCCCCGGAATCCCTCGAATACCATATTTTAACTCCATTCGATGAAGTTTAGGTTTATTGCGGCTTAAAATATTTAAATATTTTCAACATTAAAGTAATAAATTAGTTTTTATTTCATCTAATGTTAATTATTTGTAAAACCAATATTCAAACCATTTTCACACGATCAAATGTAAAATCGGGGTTTTTCTCAGATTGGTCTCAATTATCTGGCAATTATTGTCAAAGATTCTACTGAACATAATTTTTCAATTCACACTCAGATAGCGACTCTTATTATTACTTTGTTATTGTAAAGTAATAATAAGAGAATATTATAAAAAAATAAATCAATTTTAAGTTGAAAATTTAATACTCTTATTTTAAATTTTGTTTTGTAGAAACGCAAAAGCGTTAAATTTCTATTTTAAAATTTTTTGTTCAATTTTAAAGTATGTTTTTATTCTCAGTATAGATAATATAAAAAAAAATATTCCAAAATTAATATTTTTTTTTTTTTTTTGTTTGTTTATATATGTAAAGTAGTGCTTTTCAGCCAGCGTAAAGATATTTTGGTCCCGATTTATCGAAAAAAAAATCAAAGTGCATTTTAATAAGGATACTTGTAGCTACTACCTTTACTAGAATTATTAAGTTTGGCCCAATAGGAAAAATTTAGCACGACTTTTTAAAATATGCTATCATTTTCAACGCTTTTGATCCCCGTAGCGGGGGAAAATTGTAACCAAACCTTATAATACTAGTTAAGGTTGTCGTAATCTTATTAATATGCACTTTAACTTTTTTTCCGGTAAATTGGGACCAAAATATCTTGACACTGGCTGAAAAGGAAAAAATTTTATTTTTGTTTTATATTGTAGTCTTTTTATAAGCTTTTATTTAACTTGCTTCGTTCGTATGTATGTATTAGGGATCCCGGACGATTTAAGCCACTTTAAATCCCGGGATTGTCTTTCCTGGATCCCGGGATTTTTAGATAAAAAATTTCTAACAAATAAATTAGATAACAAATATTCATGTAAATGCAAGCATTTCAGTTTAAGTTGATCTGAATATAGAATTTGAAAAAAAAATTCATTGAGGCTGAAAAAGATTGTTAGGACGATGAGTGTGAATCACTGGAGCAAAGACTCTACATAGTTTTAGAAGAATTTGCAACATCGTGAAGTCAGCTATGTATTTCAAAATTGTCAGATAATCTCATTTAGGAAATTTTGTTTTATGTTAAAGGCAATCGCGATCAAAACTAACAAATTTCGTACGACTATTGGACAACCATTTCTCCAACTAGCATAGAATCAGAACGGTTCTTTTCATCAGCGGGTTATATTTATAATAATGTTCGTACAAATCTATCTTATGAAAAATAAGACGCGTTAATCAGCTTAATGTATTACTTTAAAAATAATTAAAACAAAAAGTTTAATTTGAAAAGTCTTTTCCAACCTTAATTTACCTTAAACTCAAAAAAACATGAAGACGGTGTACAAAAAAGAAGTGTAACATTTATATAGTAATACCTTAATACCTTCTTTTTTATATTTTTTGTTCCTTAACCCTTTCAATGGCTAAGCTAAATTAAGAACAAAATAATTTTTTTGGTAATATTCCTATCATTTAGGTCCTTCAAAGATGCAAAAAACATACCTTTCATTTTAACCTGCGCTACTTACGTTTTACAAGCTTGTGTAAAGAAAAAATTGTTTTGCCTCTATTCAGCACAGTCTTTTTTTTAATCCCTTAAAGGTTTTTCAACCGTTTAGATCTTTGTTTCTTAAACCCTCTTAATATTCTTATCATTAAAGCCAAAAAAGATAAAAAACATAAATTTGATTTTTGTCCGGTTCATTTCTTCTTATAAAATAGGCCCAAAATTTTGCTTTTCTTTGGCACAAAACCAAAAATCTAATTGACTTTTATGTCAAATATCTCTCTAAATTTTTTTTTATCATGTTGGTTCTTTTTTTTTCATAGAACCAAACAATTTGATTTAAACAAAAGCTTTGCAAAATAAATACATATAAAAATTACTTTCTGATTTATCCAATATATTGGCCAAATCCACTAAAAGAGTTTAATTAATACAAGGTGCTAGTCATTAATTAATTTGACAATTTCTGTGACTTGACAATTATTCTTTATTTTGTTTATTTTCGAAATTTGGCATTATTCGATATATTTGATACTTCTTTCGAAATTGGACACTTCGAAATAGTGTCAAATTTTCATTTAAGAAATCTTGAAAAACCTACGCATAGAATGTATTCTATAATTCGCGCGCGCGGATTAAAGAATACATTTTATGCTTAGGTTTTTCAAGATTTTTTTTTACAAGATTTTGTTTTTAAGATTTTTTTTTTCAATATTTTGATTTCAAGATTTTTTTCAAGATTTTGAAATTCTGCGAAAAGGACCCAACCCATAATTTTAAGAATTTTTTCAGTCAGATATAAATAGTTATCATTTATCTCTTATTTTTTCCGACAAAAATACAAGTTATTTAATGCCTTTTATTTTTTCGGGCAAAAATAACTGTTACTTTTGACTTTTATTTTTTTGGTAAAATATAACAGTTATTTTGTGCCTTTTATTTTTTCGGTCAAGAATATCAGGCAATTTGAATTTTTTTAAAGGCCACTTCAACGGCAAAAAAGTTTTATGCAATTTTTATCGTCTCATCAGCGTGCACATTTTGAGCTATAAAACTTTTTAGTTTTTAAAGTTTTTATTCGGCCTTTAAAAAAATACAAATTGCCTGATATTTTTGATCGAAAAAATAAAAGGCACAAAATAAATGTTATTTTTTACCTAAAAAATAAAAGTCAAAAGTAACAGTTATTTTTGGCCGAAAAAATAAAAGGCAAAAAATAACAGTTAATTTTAATTTTTATAATAACAGCAAACAGCAAAGACGCGTTTAATATTAGCGAAGCTGCTGCCATTACGATAATAATGGTATATTTAAAAAAGTCTTCTGGTAACTTTTTCGTTATGCCTTTTTCATCTGAAAATTGCAAGATAACAGTTATTTTCGGTCCCTGATTTTTTTTTAATTACATTACTAAATTTTGTATTATGGTTTCTATTAAATACAGTGAAAACCTGAATCAAGAAATAAAATGTTGGTAATTTTTCTTAAATATACTATAAAAAAAGGGGAAAAAACAGGAAAATGTGAAGTGAAGAACTGGGAAAACTTCTTGAAATGCATGAACAAAACGGGTATGATCTCTCTCAAAATATGGCAACACTGGCGACTATGCGGCTGCAGACACAGCATAAAAATACGAGGTACAAAAAACACGTCCAAGGACTGCTTTAATTTACGCGAGTTTGCGTATTTAAGTTTGCATGCAAGACAAGAATAAAGCAAAATACGCTTAATTAAATTGGCGTAAATTTAACAAATCGTACAAATAATAGACTAGCGTTCCATATTTTTTAAACAAATGATTTACAGATTTCAAATGATAATTATGTGGAATTTAATAAGCTAATAGTTAATAAAAATTAAAATTAAAACATACCTTCTACATATCCAACAAAAAAGAGTTAAATTGAAATTTACACACTTTTTTACTAAGCAATGCCCACTGTTCTAGTTGCGAGTGTTTTCTCTTGCTGCTGTCAATGTTGACGCAATTCGGTCACATGTGGACTTTCATGTTTGTTGTAATTGCACTAGTTATTGTTTTTGGAATTGTCCTTGTTTAATATTGTTGTTTTTGTGCTTGTTTTTCTCTACCATACCAAAGCTCATTTGTTCAATACTATCGAAAACTGAGCTGCAGTTTCAGAGAGTCTAACTGACTTTAACGCTCTCCTTCTAAGCTCCACTTTAAAACACAAAAGTCTTCTTTAATGAGCAAAGTTAGCAACTGAGTTAATTTTTGAAACATCTTGTAAGGGCAATTTGAATCAAAATAGGTAGTTTTTTTTACACAGTGATGGTATTATTTACAAACGTAAATTTAAGAAAATTTTAATTAAAGAATTGAAGGAATAACATTTTGTAAATGGAAAACAACAGTTATTACAGAATGCCCATTGTACATATATTTAAGTAATGTCTGCACTTAAAATCTCAACGAGCAACACAGTTTTTTCAATGAATAACTTTTTTTACACGAAAAATGTTTTTACATGAAAAAGCATATTCCTTTAGTTTTCTGACGTTCGCAAATTTTTTTTTTATAATTTATCAAGATCTACACGACGCACACGCACACACACGCACACACGTACACACACGCACACACATACGCATACACTTAACCAAACCGACTTCCGATCCGTATCGATATAACACTAAACGTTTGGCCGATTTAAATATTACTATTAAAACAAACAATTAAAAATAAATAAAATATAATAAATTTGCACAAAAAAATATTAACACTTAAACACACTTTCTAACCGCACTCAACTTTTAACCACGACGGTTGGAAGAAAACTGAGAATTAATTCAGCACAAAAGAAGGTGTTGATTAAAAGATCATAAGCTTAAATCATATGTAAAAAAAACTAAGAGCAATAGCAGTGTTGCTAGGTTCCAGGCGCGTACGAGGGGCCTTTGGGGGTTAGAACCCCCAAAATGAATGAATATTGACGACCTTCCAGATAAACACTCAGCACAACATGGAAAATATATAAAAAGACTCAATTGAAAACATTTATTGTGAGAAGAGTTATAGTATATAGACTTAAAATTTTTTAAAGTACACTGAAGGAATATGTGTTCAAATTTAATGGATCTGTGTTCATAACATATGAACTTGTTTCTTAAATAGAATTTGAAAAAATATATTTAACTTATTCTCAAATGTTTTTACAGTTCAATTAAAAACAAAAGTTTTTTTTCAGAACAATGTTTTGAAATATACTTTTATAGTAAACATTTACAGTTTAAAAACAATTGTTTAAAAAAAACTTCAAAACATAAACTTACGTATTGAAAACAAATACTTAAAAACATAATTTTAAAATATCATTCTTAAATTAAAAACAACAAAATTAAACCGCCATTTTTTCGAATCCATTTTTTAATTTTTTCGAGTTTTCAACGTCATATTCGTAATTAGTGACCCCCGAATACCATATTTTAACTCCATTCGATGAAGTTTAGGTTTATTGCGGCTTAAAATATTTAAATATTTTCAACATTAAAGTAATAAATTAGTTTTTATTTCATCTAATGTTAATTATTTGTAAAACCAATATAAAAATTTTTTTCACATGATCAAATGACAAATCGGGGTTTTTCTCAGATTGGTCTCAATTATCTGGCAATTATTGTCAAAGATTCTACTGAACATAATTTTTCTATTCACACTCAGATAGCGACGCATTTTTTGTTATTGTAAAGTAATAATAAGAGAATATTATAAAAAATAAATTAATTTTTAGTTGAAAATTTAATACTCTTATTTTAAATTTTGTTTTGTAGAAACGCAAAAGCGTTAAATTTCTATTTTAAAATTTTTTGTTCAATTTTTGTATGTTTTTATTCTCAGTGTAGATGACACAAAAAAAATATTCCAAAATTAATTTTTTTGTTTGTTTATGTATGTAATGCATTGAACACATTGACGGCGACAGCAACAGTGCGTCAAATGTCAAATTATTTTTAAATGCTTTTCTTGTGGAGGTGAATGTAGTGAAAATGTTGCAACGACAATGAGTGATTGCAACAAAGTCGCTGTCGTTGGTTTAGAATTTTTTCCTAACTTGACGTGCGACAACAGAGCAATATAAGTGTTTGTGTATACGTGAATGAAACAATCTAATGATACTTCCAGATTGTTGTTTCTTTCTTCATGTTGTTTCGCACTGTTGCAGTCGTCGTCAATGTGTTCAGTACATAAAGTAGTCCTTTTCAGCCAGCGTAAAGATATTTTGGTCCCAACTTATCGAAAAAAAAAATCAAAGTGCATTTTAATAAGGATACTTGTAGCTACTACCTTTACTAGAGTTATTAAGTTTGGCCCAATAGGAAAAATTTAGCACGACTTTTTAAAAAATGTTATAATTTTCAACGCTTTTGATCCCCGTAGCGGGGGAAAATTGTAACCAATCCTTATACTACTAGTTAAGGTTGTCGTAATCTTATTAATATGCACTTTCACTTTTTTCCGGTAAATTGGGACCAAAATATCTTGACACTGGCTGAAAAAGACTACTTGTACTTTGAAAAAAATTTACTTTGAAAAAAAATGTTATTTTTGTTTTATATTGTAGTCTTTTTATAAGCTTTTATTTAACTTGCTTCGTTCGTATGTATGTATTAGGGATCCCGGACGATTTAAGCCACTTTAAATCCCGGGATTGTCTTTCCTGGATCCCGGGATTTTTAGATAAAAAATTTCTAACAAATAAATTAGATAACAAATATTCATGTAAATGCAAGCATTTCAGTTTAAGTTGATCTGAATATAGAATTTGAAAAAAAAATTTCATTGAGGCTGAAAAAGATTGTTAGGACGATGAGTGTGAATCACTGGAGCAAAGACTTTACATAGTTTTAGAAGAATTTGCAACATCGGGAAGTCAGCTATGTATTTCAAAATTGTCAGATATTCTCATTTAGGAAATTTTGTTTTATGAAGGCAATCGCGATCAAAACTAACAAATTGGACTATTGGACAACTATTTCTCCAACTAGCATAGAATCAGAACGGTTCTTTTCATCAGCGGGTTAGGGTTATATTTTTTCTCAGTTTTTCTCCCTTTCATACTTTTTTTTCGTTTTTGCTTACTTTAGTTTATACTTGTTATTATGGAGTCCTCAATTATCAATTATAATCAGCCCTATTCCAGAATCCGTCGTAATGAATTTCCGAACGTAAAGCTACGCTACGAATACGACAAATTTGCTTATCCAAAATCCGAACGAAACTTCCCCTTTTCGAACTTAATTTCGGGAGTTCGAAAACAACTGGTTTTAACAGCAGTCAAATAAATAAAAAGAAAAATTGAAAAACTGAAGTGATTTTGATCAAAATTGTATTTTTTAGCTGTGATTTTTAATGGATTTCATTGCAATTGCAATTTTCGCACAATAAAAGGAAGATTTCTCACATAAAGAATCTATGAAAATTCGTCGAAGAATATTGCGAGATTCCATCAACCCTTTGGAAATGGATTACGAAACGTAGGAAATGCACTAAATAAATTTCAACTAACATATTCACAGGATTAAATAAAAATAATTTAATAATTATTAACCAAACATTAATTATAAGTTTTATTTTATACCTAATTCTATAAAAACTTAATTGTTTTCTTTTGTAGTAAACAAATCCGTCGAGGCTAGACTTTCGTGAAAAAATCCGAAAAACAGCTGTCAAAAGTTGATACGTTCGGAATGTGTAGTTGCAATGCAATGTAAGACTGTTCGAATTCGATTCGGATTGTAAAATACTTCATTACGAATCCGAAAGAAAATTTACGCTACGACGGATTCTGGAATAGGGCTGAATAAAAACTCGAAATGGACCTACCTGCAGAATAATTTGACCTTTTAAAAAAATTAAGACCCTCTACGGCAAAAAGAAGTATGAGGACGTGTTCTGGGAGTGCTTCTCCACTAGAAACAAGCAGTGGTTTCTCCGATACATTTTGGCTGTCGCACTGTGTTATCCATTAAACTATCAAATCCGTAAAAATGTGAAGAGTGGCAAATTTGACCAATTTTTTTTTCTTTCATTATTGGGTCGCAAAATCCCGTTTCATTCAAAACTTTAAATAGAGGTGGATATAATTTTCATAAGGATTTATAAAACCTGGTAAGAATTATATAAAAAAGAAGACAAAATGGGTAAAAAACCGTTTTCGCAATTTTTAGCAATTTTTTGCAATTTCAAATGCAAAAAAATGATTGAATCTCAAGGAAGGAATAAAATGATTAAATCTCAAACTTTTTTGGCTTAAATAAAAAACAGAGTTTCGCTTTTTCAATATTTTTCCAATTAAAAATTAAAATTTCTGAATGCCCACTTTCTGTTTTCAAAAAAATTTAAAAAAAAATTATATCACTTGAAATATTGTAAAAAAAAAACACACAATATTGTCCTTCTGTGAAATCATTGCATTATTCTTTATTTCAAAATGATTTCTTTTTATTTTTACTCACAAAGTTTGATGCCAAAAATATTTGCTTACGTGCTAAATAAACGTATGATAGACTTAGCTAAATATATGCTTCATTTGCATACACATAGAGTACATACATTCATACATATGCAAATATATGATATATATATATATGTATATATATATATAATACGATTATATTTAAAACTACTATGAATCAAGTTAAATATTTTTATATTTTTTATGTTAATGTTTAAGAAATACTATGAAAAAATTTGTATGTGAAAGTGAAAACAAAATGTGTGACATACGTTTGAGAAACTTTTGGTTTTTTAACCAGCTTATATTTACTAGCATGAATACAAATTCAGAAAATAAAACTTTTCGAGCTGCAATTTTTGTGATATTTTTCTATTTTTATGCTATATTTAATTGGCTCTTTTTACAAAAATAATTTTTTTTAAATTAACTTAATTGGTTGATTTTTTATGTTTAATTTACGGAATCTTAGTTCTAATCAAAGTTTAATTTTTCAAAATGTTTGTTGCTATGTTTTTGCATAATATATATACGTTTTTGTTAATAAATTTTGACTTAATATAACTTGTTGAATCATTTTTATACCAATGTTAAAATTCATTGTTAAAAAATATTTTACAGGGTTTGCTGTTAGTTGCTTAAATATTTATTTCTGTTTTTCTTTTAAGTATTGAATTAAAAGTTCTTTTAAAAAAACTATGTTTTTATGATATTTACAATAACACACTAATCGAACTTTTCGATTTTAATGTGGAAAATATTTATTTTTTTAACTTTTCAATCATTAAATTGTAATTTTTTTTTTACTTAATGTTGCACTTTTTGCCGATGTCTGAAACAACAAAACAGGAAGTGAAGTTCTGAGCAGTATTCTGAGTTCGAAAGATAATTTTCGACTTATTTAAGTAGTAAGATAGATAGTTAAATTAGTTCGAATTATATTTAAAATCATAGCATTTTATATGTTTGCTTTTTATTATGTTTAGAAACAGAGAAATATGTTTTTGTATTTAAAATTTTTGAAATTCATGATGAACATGAATATGTTCGAAACTTTCGCTAACTTCCAAATAAAAAATTAAAAACAAAACCGTTGATGTTTTTAGATAACCATCATTTTTGGCAGAAACTTTGACATTAAATATAAACTTCGAAGTTAAACATCAAGCTTTATCAATTTTTTTATATTCACATGTTTTACTAAAACACTTTGGGTTTTAAAAATCCTGTTTTTTCAAATTCTATAGTTTTAACCCCGCTTTCGAAGTTAAAAATTAATGGAAAAAAAACAGGAGAATTTTTTGTTTAAACATAATTTTCAAAACTTAAGCATTTTTTAAATATTTGTTGGGAAATGTTTGTATGTTCGAAAACTTAATTCCGAGAAATTTTTACTTTGAGAATTGCAAAAACACACATTTTTAAATTTGAATGAAAAATCAATTGCTGTAAATGTTTAGAATGATTTCTATAAGCAACAAAAAACAGTAAATTGAAGTGGAAAAGGCTTTAGTTCAGTTTTTAAAATTTTCGAACATGTTTATTAACATTTCTTTTTATTTTAAGTACATAAAACTTTATCGTTTTTTCGAATTCAACTTAGTTCATGCTTTTTTATAAACGTTACTATGTTTTTTTACGAGTTTATATTTTTTTATATGCGCTGTTTCTAGTGTTCTTACTAAGTTTGAAAGAAATTTATGTTTCCATCTCTCAGAAAAATTGGTTGGTTTTAAGGTCTCTAGCCTAATAGGTTGGTTTTAAGGTTTTTGAAGTTAGTTTTCACAGCTGAAAATTACGGTGAAAGTTTCAAAATTAGCAAAAAATATAATAATTAGTGTTGCAAAAATTTTTTTTTAATTTCGATAATTTTCGAACATATTCTTTTAATCAGTTTTTTTTTTTGTTTTAAATATTATAATATTCATATTTATTCAAACATAAGCATTTTAAGCTTTATGATATACTTTTTGCAGTTTTAAGAAAAAAAACTGTTTTAAACTCCAGCAACACGATTATTAAAATTTGTTTTATCTATTATTTGATCGAAGAATTCATAAAAATTTTCATAAGATTCTGTAAGAATTATGTCAAAAAAGGACAAAATGGGAAATTTTCGAAATTCAAATAAATATTTTGAAACTCTAATAAATATATTTTTTGCTACTGAAAATAATTTTGAAACTTTCGAATTCGAACACGTATTAATTTTCTCTTTTATTTTAGGTAAAAACTGTTCCTATTTATTCAAACATGAGCATGTTTATGCTTTATGAAACACTTTTTTGCGATTTTTAAGAATAACAAAATGTTCGAAATTATTTTTCTGAAGTCTCTTCTATTACCCTTTTAATTTTTTCGAAACTAGTTCAATCAAAAGTTCACCGATTTTTAAGTTTTCATGGCTTATAAAATGAGTCAGATCTAAATGAGTTCGTTTTTAGCTAATTTAATATTTTTTGAGATGGAAAATTTCTGTTAAAGTTTCCAAAACAGTTTTCAATGCAAGAAATGCAATTAAAAAAATCATTATTTGAATTTCGAAAATGTTCGTACATCCACTTTTTGTTTTCTCTGATTTGAAAATTAATTGCTTATGTTTTCGAAGTTTAGGCATCACTTTAAAGATATTTTATATCTTCGAAAAGATTTTTCGAAATTACAAATTGCAGTTTATGATGCAAATTTATTTATGCAAAATATGCAAAAAAATTAAGTTTATTTATTTTCGAAAATATTTATTTCAATTTCGAAAGTTTTCGAACATATTTTTTTATTTTTCTTGTGGTTTTACGTATTAATTTGTTCATGTTCGAACTTTATTCATCATAACTGCAAAATTTAATATTTTCGAAGTTCTTTTTTTAAGTTGAATCAAGTGTAAATGTTGCACAAATATGTTTCTTTAGAAAAATAAAGCCAATTTTCATTTGAAACGGAGTTTTCTGCTTTTCAAAAATTTCGAAACATACATTTTTTATTTTGCCTATAATTTACCCATAATGATTGATTAATAAAATTTTTTGTTTTCGAAGTTATTTTTTGCAATTGAAATTTGGTGTCAATATTACAAAACTACTTTGATTTGGAAAAATTAGGTTCTTTTTTATTTGAAAAATATATTTTGTACTTTTTTGTAACGTATTTTTTTGGTTTTCCTATGATTGAATACATAAATTTATTTATATTTGAACTCAAAGCAACATGAATGGGCAGTTTAATATTTTCGAAGTTATTTTTTATAGTTGAAGTTTGACCTAAACGTTGTCCATACTTAACTCTAATAAAGTTTAAGGCTTGACTAAAAATAACATCTACTTACTTTCACCGTCATATTATTCCGATGAGTTTATTCGAACATGTGTCAAATCATATAGAAAGTAAACAGTGGGTTGGTCACAGCTGAATCACTTAAGACTACTGAAGAGGAAGTGTAGCTACTTCCGCAACAGGCAGTCTAGTCTGCTGTGTGATTGACTTTATACAGAGTTGTTGTTGTTGCCTGCTTTCTTAAATTAATTGACCTAAAGCTAAAAATTATAGCCTTGTTGTCAAATAAATTTTGGCAAATATGAAGTTATTTTTATTTGGAACATATTTTTTGTATTTTGAAAATGTTGAAACATATATTTTGAATTTTCGAACATGTATTTTTTTTGTTTTCAAGATGACATTTTATATGCATTCTTTATATATTCGAACTTTATGCCTCACATTCGAACTAATTTAACTGCAACTTACGCTCAGATACTTAGTTAAGATACACTTCCTCGACCTCCTGCTCATCAATGCATTCTTGCTGATCCTGCTGCTCCTGCAGCTGTTGCAATTGATGCTCATCGAGCTCTTCTTCCTCCTCATCATATTCGACGAGTTGTTCATGCTGCTGATGGTGTTGTTGTTGCTGTTGTTCTTGCAGCTCATGTTGCTGGTATTCAATATGTTGCTGGTTTTGTGGGTCCAGTTCCAAGGGGTCTACAATGGTTGCATGATGCTGGTGGGTTAAAATATGATGTTGCTGCTGATGATGTTGTTGTTGTTGCTGTTGTATATTATGATTGCTGCCACTGCTGCTGGCAAAGACCAGCGGCGGTGGCGATGTTGATGATGCTACATTAACAATAGCTGCTGGTGGTGGCATATGCGTTGTTGTTGCTGATGCTGCTGCTGCTGTTGTTGATGTCGATGAGTTTCCATTTCTTACAATATGACCGGCGGCCGAGCGACTGGAACGTGTTAGCGTCACAGTCACCTCAGAGCCAAGCCCCGCAAAAGAGACGGGCGTGGCTCCGGTATGATTGGCTCTGGCGTGGGAGTGGAGAATTTTGCGCGTTGTGGTTGTTGATGTCGTGGGGGCTGGTGAAGATGCTGCTGCAACTGTTGCTGCTGCTGCCGAAGTTGTAGCTTCTGTTGCATTTGGTGAAACATAATTAATAAGCAGCACACGTTCGCCGTTTGTCGAGTGACCCGACTGCTGACGAAGCACGCGACGCACAGCGTTGCTGTTGCGTACAACTTGGTGATGTTGCTGCTGTTGTTGTTGCTGTGCTACTGGTGCTGCTGTTAATGCTGTCGTTGTTGCTTCTGCTGCTGTTGTTGTTACCATGCCCGCATTTGATCCGCTGCCACCGCCTCCTCCGTCTCCCGGGCCGCAGATCATATCGTTGGCTCATCATTACGTATTGTTGCTGCCTTTCAAAATGAAAACCTTCTTTACCAAAATGTTCTTGTTGTTGCCCTATGTTTATTTAGGGGTTTTTGTTGTTGTTGTTATTTGCAATATTTTTTTAGTTGGTTTTTGTTTGGTTAAACGTTGTTATTACAAACATGATGCATAGCGACGTGGATGTGAGTGTGAGTGAGCAAGATAAAAAATAGAGAGAAAGAGAAAGAAGACAAAATTTGATTGACGTCAATGTGTTATTCTTGTTAATCATGAATATTATTTACAAACATATAATATGAATTCTTCAGCTTATGTGTAAATAAGCCGCTTAAAGAATAAATTTGTCGCATGCTATAACAAAAGTGTTTTAATTATTTTCAAAATATATTATTTTAACAATGTATCTAAATTTAAAGCATGCCTTCTTTGGGTGCAAAATAAAAAAGCCTTCGATTGTAAACAAAATTTACTCGCATGCTATAAAAAAAGAGTTTTAATTATTTTCAAAATATATTATTTTCTCAATGTATCTAAATTTAAAGCATGCCTTCTTTGGGTGCAAAATAAAAAAGCCTTCGATTGTAAACAAAATTTACTCGCATGCGAGAATGTCTCATATTATAATTTCGTTCTTTTATAAATGGCAATTAATTATCTATTGGAAAACTGAAAACATTGCATGCGATAAAATTTCTTTTAAATTCTAGTTTATTGCATGCATTTGATGAAGGATTCCGAAATAAAGCATTTGAGAAAATTGTCAACTAACGACACATAAGTTTAAAAAAATCGCTTGATAATTTAACGTAAATGTTTAACGTTCATAAGTAAGAACTGTAAGTTTCTGCTTTTCAGTTTAAGATTTACACAAAGCAATTTGTCTTACAAATCACGTGTTAAAATCAAGTTTCATGACATTAATTTAAAAAATTTTATTGTGTTAAAATCTAAAAAAATACTACTGTCTTTTATATTGTAATACACAAATTTAAAATTTAAATTGCATAAAAAAAGAAAAAAAAAATCGCACACTCTCTTCAAAAGAGACACAGCTCAAAATTTCGGAATTTTTACTTTTTCGTGTAACACTATCTACATGGGCTGTCTTTGTTTTGTACACATATTCTTAGTCTTTAAATAAAAAAAAAATTGTTTTGTCTCTTTGTTTTGCATGCAGTCCTTTGAAGAAAAAAACTGTTTTTGCTCCTGCTGAATATGTAAATATTTTGAGTTGGGGCTCTTTTGAAGAGGGTGTGCGATATGTGTTAATATACAAAAGAAAAAGTTCATGAGTTGTTGAATATTTATTAGAATTATTTTTTTTTAGTTTTATGTATAATTCTGACTTTGACTCTCATGAGATATTTGTTTGCAAAAAAGCACTTTTTTAAATTTTTATAACGATGAAGTAAAAAATTATTGCATAGTATTTTGTTATCAGGGAGTAAAAAATTCTTAAAATTTTGATTATTAAAAAAGCGATTTTTTTTATTTTTTGGCCAGATCAACATTTTCTATTCCATGAAAAGCACCGAAATATTGAAAATAGGAAACTTTTGGTAAAGTATTTGGAAGATGGAAAATGGCATGCTTAAGAAAGCTCCACAAAGAACACTAAAAATAATGTAAAATCAGACATGCAAACATAAAAGTGTTTAGTTTTTTTAGAGAAATGTAATTTCTATATATAATTGTTAGTCGCCTTCGAAGGAACTTAAGAAACAAAACACCATTGAAGAAGCTACGCACTTAAAGTTGAACAACAGTAATATTAAAATAAAATAAAAAAACAACCCAAAATAAAATAAAAAAAAATGTCATAAAAAAACATGCCAAAATCCAAGTGGGTCATCAACATAAGCAATAAAACAAAAGAACCAAGTAAAAGAAATTTCCGAAAAAGTACTAAAAATAATGTTAGCTTTTATTTTGTTTCCAAAAGTTTATGTTTTTATTTGTAATGTTTTTTTACAAAAAAAAAATTTAACTAAAACTAAGAAATAACTTAAAATTAATTCAGTAAATACAACTATAGAGTATAGAAAATTAGAAGAAATTTAATGAGGAAAATCAAACAAAACTTACAATATTAAGGCTTTTTCGAAAAGCTCATCAGAACTCAGAAATACTTATAAACACCAAAAATGCTAATTTTTCATAACTTAACTTAAAATCTTTTAATTCAATTATATAAAAAATATATACTTTTCAATTTCTGACGTAGTTAAACTACATAGTACAAAATAAAAATGTAAAGAGGAAACTAAAAATTGTTAAATAGTTAAGAAACTAAAGCTTTTATTAAATTAAAAAAAATATTTATATAAAAAAATAATAAATTGAATTTATGATTATTTAATTTAATTTACAAAAGAAAAATTTTAAAAAGAAATCAAAAGTATTTTTAATAGTTAAACAACTAAAGATATTATTAAATAAAAAAAATATTTATAAAAAAAAATTCTAAATTTTAAAAAATTATAAATTTAATTTACAATAATTTAATTTAATTTACAAAAGTAAAATTTAGAGAAGAAACTAAGTATTTTTAATAGATAAGCAACTAAAGATATTATTAAATAAAAAATATTTATTTAGAAAAAAACAATAACAAAATTAATTTAAGAAAACAAACAGTGATATTTATTATGACATTATTAAAAAAAAGTTTATAGTCTCTATTGTATATGGTTTTTGGTTTTAAGATCTTTCAATTAAACAAAAAATAATGTGACTATCACATTATATAAGCAACCAAAAACAAAATCTAAAACGAAAGGAAAAAATTAAGTATTTATGTATGATTTTTTAGTATTTATACAATGTTTTTTTTTAAGTATCTGAGGTAAGAGCACAACAAACTGCAATTGTGTTCGAAAAAAATAGAAAAGCTTTTTAAAAAACCTATTTTTGTGGGGTAAAATTCTATAGTATCAAATATTTAAACTTTTTTTCTTGAGAATGCCTTGAATAAGCAAAATAAGCAAAAGCTTTAATTTTAGTCACAAAGTACGCTATCGAGGGAAACTTAAGTTTTTTAATTTAAAATTTGTGTTCATGATATGTTTATAAACCAGTGCGAAGCATTCTAACACTGGCAACAAAGTGCATATGAAAAAGGTTTCTATGCTGTCGTAAGCAACGCATGGAGGCAGAAAAAACTATTTGCTCGCGTGTGATAAACTTTCTCTCAAAGCTATTATAAAATAGAATAATTTTTATAATAATTCTGAATAAAACAGAAAAAGTTATTAGAAAAGGAAGGAGATATTTTATTGAATAATTGAAAAGGTAAAGAAAAAACGCTAAGAGAAATTATCTAAGAACATTTTTTATAAAAGCCTTGTTTTTATTTTTAAAATTTTTGAAAGCTTTCATTATTTATACACTATAATTCGAGTGATAATCGCTTTTTGACAATCGAGTTTGAACAACCGAGAAAAATAATTTGATTTTAAAGAGCTTTTTGCTCTCTCCTAAGCTTTTAAGCTTAAAGAAGATAATTTAATTATATAATTAAAAATTTTACTAAAACACCAGTAAGTTTAATTTAAAAAAATTACCAAATAGAATTTTTATAAAAGCTTTTTTTTAAATTCAAGATTTTACTTTTAAAAATTTTAAAAGCTTTTAACCTTGATGCATTATAATATGGCACAGAAAAAATAAATTTTTAAGAGCTTTTAAGCTCAATTTTTAGCTTTGAAGCTTGAAGGAGAAAACTTCGATATACATTTGAAGAGCACAAAATGACAAGAGGGATAAAACGTCTAAAAACATTTTTATAATAGCTCTATTCTTATTTTTATTTTATTATTTTTTAGATTTATTTAAAAGCTTTCGATATTAATGCATTATAATTCAGTGCTAAAGCTTTCTGATTTTAACTGCATGAATAGCACAGAAAAACAAATTAATTTTTAAGAGCTCTTCTTAAGCTCTTTTTTAATAGCTTAAAAGCTCGAAGAAGCTCATTAATTATATAATTGAAAAGCAAAAAAATGCCAGAAGAGAAGATAACAAAGAAAATTTTTATATAAACTTCATTTTTATTTAAAGGTTTTAATTTTTAATTTTTTTAAGCTCTTGAGTTTAATGCAATCTAATTCGAATGCTAAAGCTTTTTGATTCAAAAATTTGAATTGACCAGTAAAAGCAAGTGATTTTTAAAAACTTTTAAGCTATTTTTTAAGCTTCAAGCTGGAAGGAGATAATTTAGTTATAAGAAAGTAGCGTAAAAAAAATTAAATAAAGCCTAATTTTTTAAGCTTTTCTAAAAGCTTTTTGTCTTTATTCATTATTATTCGAGTGTTTAAGCTTTTTTTAATGTTTGAAAAGCCTTAAGAAAACATGTTGATTTTAAGGAGCTTTTTATTTTGAAAGCTTGCAGGAGATTATAATTTAATTTTAGGGTTTTTTCAAAGAATTTTAAAAAGCTTTTATGTTAGTAGAATTACATTAAAAATTTAAAAAAAAAATTTTAATTTTCTTATCTTATCTTAGCATGTATTATTTACAACAGTGAAATAAATTCTAACAACATTGACATCTTCAACTCAATTTCAAAGGAAGACAGCTTTCGGGGAATTTTCAAAAGCTTTTATTTAATAGTGAACAATTTGTAGCTTTCATTGCTCAGTAGCAGTGAACAGCAGGCAGAATGCTGCTCAATGGTCTAGAATTCCAAAAAATTTAAGTCTTTGATAACTTTAAAGTTCTAACGCAGCAGAGCTAAAAGCTCTTTTTTTATTCTTCACATCCTTGCTTTATATTTAAAACCAAATAGAACCTTTTTTGAATTTTCTAGAGACTTTTTACAAAGATTTCTTTGTGTTTTCATTAAAACAAGTTACTTTAAAAAGTCCTTTTTAGTTCAAATCATTTAATATGCCAGAGAACATTTACACAAAACTGATCTTGAAAAGTTTTTTTTTTAAAAATACGAGACAAATCGCACATCAAGCGTTTCAAGTAGAGCACAATCATTTGACAAAGCTACCTCGATGTCAAGGCTTAAAGCACAAAACTCCTACAAAAAGATTCCTTTGCAAGAGGTATTTCTTTTTAAATGCATAATTATTAAGCTTATTTAAAAAGTTTCTGAATATTTGAAAGCTTTTTGTTCAAAAGAATTAACTCTTTAGAGATGAAAATTGATAAATATGCAACAAGCATTAGTAAAATAATTACTAAAAATAAAGTGTCACAGCTGCACTACCTAAAAATTTCAAACAAATCATATAAAATAGTTTGGCTTTGTCAATTTTGTTTAAGCTTTTTTGAATTAATAAAAACATGGGGTAAAATATTTGTTGAATTTAATAATTTCTAAGTAGAACTATTACCAGTATCATGTATTGCATTGCTACTACATTTTTCTAGAATGTAAAAATATCTAACAATTAATAGCTTTTTTGGTTTTATTTCAACTTATACTCAAAAGCTTTTTATGCACCAAGCATTAAAATATCGCATTTTTACTATAATGAATTGCGCAATTTTGCGCTTTTCGAGCCTTTTGACAAAAACTGTTTCTACTGCAAATATCTAAAATTTAATTAAATTAAGCTTTTATATTAGGTAATATTTTATTTGAACACACTGCAGTTTTTTGCAATGACCCCATTCATAATTACTTTTCCTTAAATACCATGTCATCATTATAAAAAAACAAAGAAAAAAAACAAAGTACCGCATACCGCTTAAGCTCTATTGTAAACAACCGTAAGGCAAAATAAACTTCAACATAATCGAAAGTAAATTTATAAAATACAAGTAAGCAGCAAAAATAAAGTCAATTAAGAGTTAATATTCAATAAAATATTTTGTAGAGTTTAAGAGTGATTTGAATTTTTGTAGAAAATACAAATTAAAACTAGCAGTAAACATTGTTAAAGTTGTGTGTCGGTGGTGGCTGATTTAGGTTTAGGTCGTGGTCTTGGTTTAAGGAAGAGGAAATGGTTTGGATTTTAAGGTTTTTTTTTTAGGTTAAGCTATTGTCGTTGGTGTTGATTGGTTGGTTCATTGCTGGGTAGTGGTGTTGTTGTTGTTTTCCTCACAACTGGGGATGCGTATGAAATTCAGACATATTCACCTGGTTAATATTGCCCAGTATTTGATGGCCCTGCAGCGTTTGCACCTGCGCAATCGAAAGCGAGGTCGTGCCATCAGTATTTTCTGTTTGTGTTACAATCTGTTGACCTTGTTGCTGTTGTTGCTGCTGTTGTTGTTGCTGCTGCTGTTGTTGTGGCTGTCCACCAGTGGTTGTTGTTGTCGTCGTAATATTGCCAGATTGATCGATTATTTGATGATGTGTCTGTTGAATTTGTTGTTGCTGTTGCACTTGCACCTGTTGCACTTGTTGCTGTTGGCCAGCTGCGTTTGTTGTGGTCACTGTCATTGTTTGTCCTTGATTTTGTGCATCGGGATCCTTCTTTACCTGCACGGCCTGCAGCGTATGCAGCGATTGCACTGACTGCACCTGCGGTACAGTGCTCACGGTGCTGGTGGTGATAGCAGTTGAGGTGGCACCGCCACCTGCTGTGTTGCCACCACCGCTGCTAGATGATGTAGTGCCGTTGCCTGGTTTCTTGGCGCCCGATGCAGCTGTAATAGATGTTTAAATTTTTAGTTAAAAATGTTTGCTTAATTAGGCGGAACATAAAAAACAAAATAACTTTCAAGATCTTTGGTACTTGGAAATTACAACAGGAAGCTACAACAAGAACAGTTTCTAAACAGCACAGGCAGAATTCCGCAAGACTCCTCAAGCACCTTTTTCATAAATTTTATTCTTTTTCTAACCAAATATGCGGAATAATATTTAATATTAGGTTTAAAATTTTTTAAAATTTAACAATAAGTATTTAAGATATTTTCACAATGCATGAAAAACATTAGTGTCTCATTTTAAGGCTTAATGGGGTTCAAACCGTCTTCTCCTTCCACCACAGGGTCCGAAGGTATAAAAACATTAAAAATATATAAGAATATTAAGGGGGAAAACTAGTTGGATATTATTTTATTAGATTAGATAATTATTTATTTAGATAATTAAATTTTTTAAATTTAATTCTTTTAAAGAAAATGAATAAATAAAATAAAAAAATAAAAAAAATTAAAAACAATAAAAAAATAAAAAATAAATAAATTTGAAAAGGCGTTTTCTATATGTAGTCAAAATATAAACACGTTTTTCTCAAAACCATGTTTTCGAAGTCGGTGAAATTTTTCACTTATTCTATACATAATTGTCCTCCTGATGAACGAAGGATTTTTTTATGATATTTTTTTTTTGCCGAAAATATGAATACAATTTTGGTCATATAAGCAACTTTGAATTTAAACATCCGCCTTTTTTCGAAAAATCGAAATTATTTAAATCCCTTCGTTCATCAGGAGCATTATTTCATTAACTTATGATCCCTTTTTTTATTTCGGGTGATACAGTGACGAGCAGCAGATTTAAAAAGATTTTTGCAAGGTTGAGCCTTGCAATTTTTATTAATCCGAAACAATATACAATATATTATACATACAGTGATGTGCAAAGAAATGGAATTTTTATATTTAAAGCTACATGATTTATATACTAGGTGCCCCAGATAGAGCATTAATTCCCTCGGGTGGTGATTCTCCTTAATTAGGCGAGTAAGAAAATGCAAGGATGATGGTGACACCCTACCCCCATTAGGAGCTAGAGAAGAAAAACTTAAAAAGAGGTGTCATTACATTTTACCAGGGACCGTACCGGTTATGGTTTTTATCAAAAAAGTCAGATATTAACAGTTATTATTTAACTTTTATTTTTTCCGACAAAAATACTAGTTATTTAATGCCTTTTGTTTTTTCGGGCAAAAATAACTGTTACTTTTGACTTTTATTTTTTTGGTCAAAAATAACAGTTATTTTGTGGCTTTTAATTTTTTCGGTCAGAAATATCAGGCAATTTGAATTTTTTTAAAGGCCACTTGAACGGCAAAAAAGTTTTATGCAATTTTCATCGACTCATCAACGCGCACATTTTGAGCTATAAAACTTTTTAGTTCTTAAAGTTTTTTATTCGTCCTTTGAAAAAATACAAATTGCCTGATATTTTTGTCCGAAAAAATTAAAAGGCAAAAAATAACAGTTAATTTTAATTTTTATAGTAACAGCCAAACATTTAAAAGGCATTTAATATTCGCAAAGCTGCTGCCTTTATGATAATAATACATAGTATATTTAAAAAAGTCCTCCGGCCACTTTTTCGTTATGCCTTTTTCATCTGAAAATTGTAAAATAACAGTTATTTTCGGTCCCTGCATTTTACTCCATATTTACAGTAACTCTTAACTGATCTCCAAAGTCAATAGCTTCTTAAAAAAGAGACTACATGACCTTCAAACCAATGATATAAAAGCATGTTTTGTGATTCTGTGATTTTGTGAGCCTATTTGATGATATAACTGTTTTACGTGTGGCAATTTAAAATGAAAAAGTAATTATGTTTGCATTGAGTACTCAAGTACTATGGCAAGATCAAAAACCAAGTCAGTAAAAAATTTTATCATAAAAAGATATTACAACACAAAAATTATCAAAAAATGTATTTAAAATTCGAGATATTTATTATCAAAGTTTAATTCAACATTTTTTTAGAATTTAGTTGCTCATAACTTTCTTAATTGTGACTTTATGCAAAATGTTTTATAAAAATCTTAATGTCAATTTGATTTTCTTCTCAACAAGTTGTAAACTTTGGAAATTGGCTAAGAGATACATTAAAAATGGAGTGGCTGTGGGTATGCAAATGATAACAAAAAGCAAAGAACCAGCGGAGAAACTAAAGACGCGATTTATTTTATTGTACTGCTTTCAGTACGTAAGTGAAGTTAGTTTTTAAAATTGTGTTCTACTTATTTATTTAATTAGCTATAAAATGGATTCGTCTGATAAAGAATTTTTTTGTCAACAAAATAATGAAACAAAAATAACAAAACCGTGATAGCAAGTGCGAGAAAGCATGAACCAGCGGGATGAAAAACTGTGCACCAGCAGCTTTAAGCTGATGATTCAGCTGGCACTATAGGCACTTTCAGCTGATTCCATATAATTGTATTTGCAGCGTTTTCAAGATTATCCTCTCAGTTCGAAATAAGTCAGTCGTAAGCTGGCACATAAACGCGCCCTTAGAATATAGGCAACGTTAATTTTTCTCTTCCGCTCGCGCTGAAAGAGCTTTTTCTGCCATAAATTTATATAAAACTTTTATAAGAAATCAGTAAGATTACCGTAAATGTCATATTACACTTGAAAATGCATATGAAAAATCAAAACTGCACAGGATTAGAAATCGAAAGGAAGTGTTTGCAGTTGCACTCAAGTACATTTGTACAAGTAATAAATGCGATACATTTTTTTATAACATTACTAAGGTTTGTATTTTTATGGTTTATATTTAAAATAAAACACTGAACTTTAAAAAAGGGGGAAAAGGGAAAATGTTAAAGGAAGAACAGGAAGCAATTGTCTTCGCTGATTTGCCAAGTTTGTCATTGAATGTTTTGGCCATTTTATCAGAAACGTGGGAAGTTGCCGCCGACATGAAGCTTTGGCCAGCATGCAAATTGTCTTGCATTCACATCGTTTTTTTTTTTTTGCATAACACACAGCGTCTCATATATTTATTGTTTTCCATATCACTTTATTCTCACTTTAATCTCAGTAAAAATCTTATAAACTTGCAGAAAGACACGAATTTAACAAAACTTGTTTTCATTGCAATTCATCATCAGCTGTTTTTGACAAGAGCGAGGAAACATAATTTTATCATTTTGAGAGAGAAGTGTCAAACTCAATAACACCTCTATTTCTTACACCATGGATTAATATAGCTTAAGTCACTTGAGAGAAGCTCGGTCCATGCTTCAATAACTATAGGTTGTCCATTCATTTGACGTTTACTCACAACAAGGAAGATATACACCCGTAAAATTTAAGAGGAGAGCAAAAGAGTAATTTTTAATGCCATCAAAGTAATCACTTGCAGGAATATCATACTTTTTCGCAGTACTAAATACCCAAGGATACATTTCACTGCTGCTTTTTCTACTACGTTCTGTGCTACTTGTTTGTTTTGATAGAAAATTTAAGTGAGTTTTTAAAAAGCTAATTTCAATATTTTGTTGTGCAAATGTGCCCACTGCTGACGGCTTATTGGATCCACAGGCAATAAACTCTTGCGCAAATACCGCACGTTGAAGGAATTATTCAGCCCTATTCCAGAATCCGTCGTAATGAATTTCCGAGGCTACGCTACGAATACGATAAATTTGCTAATCCAAAATCCAAACGAAACTTCCCCTTTTCGAACTTACTTTCGGGAGTTCGAAAACAACTGGTTTCAACAGCAGACAAATAAATAAAAAGAAAAATTGAAAAACTGAAGTGTTTTTGATCACAATTGTATTTTTTAGCTGTGATTTTTAATGGATTTCATTGCAATTGCAATTTTCGCACAATAAAAGGAAGATTTCTCACATAGAGAATTTATGAAAATTCGTCGAAGAATATTGCGAGATTCCATCAACCCTTTGGTAATGGATAATGAAACGTAGAAAATGCACTAAATAAATTTCAACTAACATATGTACAGGTTTAAATAAAAATAATTTAACTTTATTAACCAAAAATTAATTATAAGTTATATTTTACGACCTTATTCTATAAAATTTTAATTGTTTTCTTTTGTCATAAACAAATCCGTCGAGGCAAAGCTTTCCTGAAAAAATCCGAAAAACAGCTGTCAAAAGTTGATACGTTCGGAATGTGTAGTTGCAATGCTACGAAGGTAAGAATGTTCGAATTCGATTCGGATTGTAGAATAATTCATTACGAATCCGAAAGAAAATTTACGCTACGACGGATTCTGGAATAGGGCTGATTATTTTAATAATTACAACTTAATAGTCCCGATTTATATTTTAATTTAAAAAAAAACGGCTCGCAACAAAATTTCAAAACAATTTTCAATAATAATTATCAAAGCAATAATTATTATAAACGCAATGTACACTATTTTTTTCCTGCTAACAGCAAAATATAGAATAACTACTTTTTTTTAAAAAAATACACAACAAAACACTGAATCATAACTTTTTTCATAGAAGACCACAAAACCCTGGTTGTCATTTATATTTGAGAGAGAATATATTGTTATTTACATATTTACGGGTGTTGTCAAACGAATGGAAAACCTATAATGATTGAATCATGGCTCGGTAGAACTGTCAGAATGGATGAAAGGAAATAAAGAAAAAAAAAACCTGAATCTGTACAATTTTTAGCTAACAGCTACTTTGGCAGTACGAACAAAGGCGAAAAAAAGATTGCTTTTCTCTTAAGTGACTTAATCTTTATTAATCAACCTTGCTCTTGCCTTACTTTATTCACCTTCAGACTTTCTCATCTCTCCAGTAGACGTCAAAAGGAGTCGGTTGAGTGAAGCTAGTGTAGTGTCAGCACTTAAAAGCAAAAGCTTTACAACACAAAACATAAAAATGTGTATGTATGTATGTGTATGCGCACCCCTGATTTTGATCCATCTTGAACACCAGAAGGCGCTGTAGTACAAATATTCTACCAAACCGCCTTAAACTCAAAAGCCGCACATGCGATTAGCACAAAAATTTGTGTAAAGAAGTTTTTGAGCACGTTGTGTGTTTCGAAGCTACAAATTTTATTTCATCTTGAACACCAGAGGGTGCTGTAGTACAAATCTTTTACAAAATCGACTAAAACTCTAAAATCACTCATGCAATTACCATGAAAATGTGCATACAGTAACATCAAAACAAAAAATTTCAAACATCAGAGGGCACTGTAGTACAATTCTCCTAAGCTAATCATACGATTTGCATGAAATTTTGTACACAGAGTTTTTTAAACACGACGAGTGTTTTGACGCTATCTATTTTGATATATCTTTAACACCAGTGGTCGATGTAGTACATATCTTTTAGAAAACCGCCAAAAACACCTCAACCACTTATATGATTGACATGAAAATATGTATTTGTGTTTTGACGCCATCTTTTTTGATCTACTATAAATTTAACATCAGAAGGCGCTATAGCATAAATCGTTTACAAATCCACAAAAAGCTTTTAAACCGCTCATATGGTTAGCATAAAAATTTGTATTAAGAGGTTTTCAAGTACGATGAGTTTTTTGACGCTATCTTTTTTTATCTATATTTAAGACTAGAGAGCGATGTAATACAAATCTCTTACAAAACCACCAAAAACGCTCATATGATTTCCATGAATATTTGTCTTAAGTTGTTTTCGGGTACAATGAGTATTTTGGCGCTATCTATTCTGATCGATAATACATAAAATGTTTGCTCACTATTATCCTATTATCCTTTAACAAAGCCAGCAACCACTTTTATTCAGCGCTTTTTATACAGGTACTTTCTACAAATCAAATTCCACGCTGTACCTTTTGAAAGGGCAGAAAAACATCTGTAGTGCCAGCTTCTATTCTCTTAGGGCCATTTTGTTCACAAAGGGCATAAATATGATTTAATTCGGGGATAACTATCTCTAGGTTAATTTTATACCAAGCGTATAAATCGGGAGATAAAAAAAGTGGTTTTGTTCACATTTTATCCCGGCTTTATACTTAGAGCATAAACTCGCTCTCAGTTTATATCGATTTCCATTGGAATGTTAGAGTGTTGCTCATTAATTAAAAAATGTGTGGGGATTTTTGATTTATTTTTGCGAATTTGAGGGTTGGAGTGAACACTAGGTAAAAATGGATCGCTGATTTTGCATCTGATGTCAGAATTTCAGAATTCTAACATTTTTCTACACAAGGCTGCCAACTAAACTTTTTTTTAAGAATTTTAAACATGAAGAAACAGTATTGGGGGTTACTTCTTTCGAATCTGGAGTCAGAATTTTAAAATTCAAGATGGCGGATAGAGCTGCCACCTAATTCCTTGTTTTTTATGCGAATTCAAGTCTGGGAGAAACACTAGGTAAAATTGGGTAGCTGATTCCGAATCCGTTGTCAAAATTTAAAAACTCGAAAATTTTTCTACACATAGGGCTGCCACCTAAAAATATTTTATTTTAAGAATTTAAAACATGAGAAAAGAGTATTGGGGGGTTGCTGATTTCGAATCTGAAGTCAGAATTTTAAAATTCAAGATGGTGGATAGGGTTGCCACCTTAATTTTTTGTATTTTTATGAATTCGTGGCTGGCAAAAAAAATGGTACACCACAAATAGGTCGCTGAATACGAATCCATGGTCAGAATTTCAAAATTATAAAGTTTTGAAATAAAAGGGTTGCCACCTAATAATATGTATTTTTAAGAATTTTAAACATTATTTAACAGTGTTAGGGAGTCACTGATTTCGAATCTGATGTCAGAATTTTAAAATTAAAAATGGTGGATAGGGTTGCCATCTTATTTTTTTGTATTTTTATGAATTCGGGGCTGGTGCTATTTAAAGGTAAAAATGGGTCGCTGAATCCGAATCCGTGGTCAGAATTTCAAAATGATAAAATTTTATAATAATAGGGCTGCTGCCACCTAATAATATGTATTTTTAAAAGTAAAAGCAACCCTATTATTTCAAAATTTTATAATTTTGAAATTCTGACCATGGATTCGGATTCAGCGACCCATTTTTGGCATACCATTTTTTTGCCAGCCCCGAATTCATAAAAAATACAAAAAATTAAGGTGGCAACCCTATCCTCAATTTTTAATTTTAAAATTCTGACTTCAGATTCGAAATCAGTGACTCCCTAGCACTGTTAAATATTTGAAATGTTTAAAATTCTTAAAAATACATATTATTAGGTGGCAGCCCTATTATTTCAAAACTTTATAATTTTAAAATCTGACCATGGATTCGTATTCAGCGACCCATATTTGGTGTACCATTTTTTTGCCAGTCCTGAATTCATAAAAATACAAAAAATTAGGGTGGCAACCCTATCCACCATCTTGAATTTTAAAATTCTGACTTCAGATTCGAAATCAGCGACCCCCCAATACTCTTTCCTCATGTTTAAAATTCTTAAAATAAAACATTTTTAGGTGGCAGCCCTATGTGTAGAAAAATTTTCGAATTTTGAAATTCTGACAACGGATTCGGATTCAGCGACCCATTCTTACCCTTTAGTTCGCGCCAGCCCCGAATTCGTAAAAATACAAAATTAAGGTGGCAACCTTATCCAACATCTTGAATTTTAAAATTGTGACACCAGATTCGAAATCAGTAACCCCCAATACTGTTTCCCTATGTTTAAAAATCTGTATTTTCTATATTTTGACACCAAGTAAATAAAAAATATTAAAATGAGAGTGATGAGAGCGAATTAAAAATCTTAACTCACCAATTTTCACGAAGTAAATATTTCTGGGGTTAAGCTATCTCGCCACCATTTTTATCTCCAGCTTGAAGAGTTAAATGCTTAACTCACTGTGAACAAATAAAAAACTGGAAAAATCATGGAATTAACTCGGGGATGAATTTATCTCTCTGTGAACAAAATGGCCCTTAAAAGGAAGAAATATAAACTTTTTAACAAAAAAAACCGATTTCAAAATCGCTACACAATAAAAAATAATTTTAAATAACTTTTCCTTTTAATTACTTGGTCAAATTTGTTAATTTATTTATAAACAGTGGCGGCCGTAGCCTAGTGGGTAGAGCCTAAGCTAAGTTCGGTCGTCACCTCTATGCAGACAATGGCAAGCCTCAGAGAGTAAAAATTGCCATGTAAAGCTTCCTGAGAACATAAGCCGTTCGGAGTCGACATAAAACACGTAGGTCCAGTTCTCGGTCATTTGTGATCAAACATTTTAATAACAGGCACAACACAATTCATCAATAGAAGCTAGGTCAAAGTCCTTCCAAGGGCTGAAATGGCCAGTTTATTATTATTATATATGAAAAATAATAGTTGTGCTCTTATATTCAGACGTACTAGTCTACAAATGTCGGATTCGGTAAACACATTATCTTTTCTAAAGAGTGTTCCAACAGTAGGTGTGGTACTTTGTTATCGATTAAAATCAGCATTATCGACCCTTGTCCGCCATATTTTATGTCATTGTCATTGTGAGAGTATAGAATTTTAGTTATGGATAGCTACACGAAAGAACAACGCATTGAAATCGGCGAATTTAGGATCTTAAATTTCAAGTCGATGGTGCAAGCAAACACTACGATCGATTCACCAAAAATTGGGTCGCAATCACCACATTAGTGCAACAAATGTGCGCAGCATTGTGAATAAATTTTATCAAATTGGGTCCGTACTTGATGTTCCGAAGCCAACCAGAGTGCGGATATCACGCAGTGCAGAGAATATTGCTGCCGTAAGTGAAAGTGTCGTCGAGTCCCCCGAAATGTCTATTCGGTACTATTTGTGCCAGAGGTTGAAGCTCAGGGTCTGGACGATATGTGGTTTCAACAAGACCACACACAACTCGCCTCAATTTGGACTTTTTGCGTAGCAAATTCCCGAACCGTGTAATTTCTCGTGGCGGTGATGTGAACCGGCCTCCCAGATGATGCGATTTGACGCCATTAAACTTTTTCTGTCGGGTTACACGAAGAATAAAGTCTATGTGATTGATCCGAAGACAATTTCAGACTTGAAAAGCAATATTACATCGGTGATTCGGGCCATTTCGGAGGCCATACTGCAAAATGTCATCGAAAATATGGCCGAAAGAGTGAGATATCTATGGAATAGTCGTGGTGAACATATTCGCGAAATAATTTTTTACATAAAATTTTCTTTCCTATTGTGTGACCTTTCGAACGAAATAAAATATTGGGAAAAATTCCGAACCGTTTAATTCAAAATCAAAGCACCACACGTCCTATATGTACTTTCAACACTGGTTCCAAATCTGTTAGTATTGTTGATTTAGAATCTGAACCACTCACCATAAAATAAAAAATAATGTTTTGTATTCAGCCCTATCGGGAATAATTTTTCACGCGGTATCGAAAAAGGAAGTTTTAATTTTTAAGATAAAGCTTAAGATTATTTTAAAGATTTTTAATGTACATTTGTTTATCAACCGTAGATGAACAAATTTGCATTAAAAATTTTCAAAATGTTCTTAAGCTTTATCTTAAAAGTGAAAACTCCCTTTTCCGAATCCGCGTGCAAAATTATTCCCGATAGGTCTGATTATATTTTGACCACAGTTGTGTCATGTGTTGTAGCGGATCTAAAATTTTCAGATTATCCAACAAAATATCAACAAATTTTGTATCTTTTGTTTTAGCAGATCCCTAGCAGATTTGGAAATAGGAAATAGTCGCAGGGGGCTTAATCTAGAGAATACGTGGTGGATGAAGTAGCCCAATTTATGAATTTTTGTCATAGCGACTGCAGACGTGTGCGCCGATGCGTTGTCATTGTAAAAGAGCATTTTTTCTTAGCCAAATGCGGTTGTTTTTGCTTGAAATCATTCAGGCATATTCTGCATTCCACTACCCAGTGGAAGTGAAAATAAATCATAATTAAATTCGATATTTGGTCGATATTGAATAAAGAAGTTACATATAGAACACCAAATATCGAATTCAATTATGATTTATTTTAACTTCCACTCGGAAGTGGAAGCTGTGAATAATACTCGCCGGTGATCGTTTTACCCTTCTCAAGGTTGTCGATGTGAATCACTTCGCATGCATCCCAAAAACTTTCGGCATTACCTTGTTGACCGACAGACGCATCTTGGCTTACTTTAGTGCATATCTTGGCTTACTTTAGACCCAGAGAGGTCAGTTGCTCAGACTGTTCCTTGTTCTCTGATGTGTTGTGATATTTCCATGTTTCGTCTACGCTACCGTTTTTTTGCCGTTTTTATAACCTCACTTTGTATGGGAGATAGGCGTAATTTTTATTCGACTTTTACAAATTTCTTACTCAAAGTGCATATTAAAATTTAAAGCTTATGTGCAAAATTTAAAATCATTAGATTAAATTTTGTGGAATTTAAAGAGATTTTACCATTTTGGATAAGTCACTTCGTATGGGAGGTAATCGTGGTTTTCACCCACGAAATTGGCTCATTTTCGAACTTGACCTCCATTTTTTTAATAAAAATCTTATATATGGAATTTCGTCACGATAGCTATAAAATTACGGCTATTATCGTGATCACAGACAGACAAACGCACAGACGGATATGGCCAAATTGACTCGGGTGGTGATACTGATCAAGAATATATATACTTTTCTATACCTACCACGCTTCCTTATGGACGTTCGTATGGAAGGTGGGCGTGTCTATGGACGGATTTGATACATATCACTTTTTTCGTTTTGTATTTGATTTAATTTAATAATGTAATTAATTATATAAACGAAGAAAGTGATATTCAGACCACCAAATATAGAATTCAATTATGATTTATTTTCACTTTCACTCGGAAGTGGAATGCAGAAAGAACATGCCTGTATATTTCTTATTTAATTGTAGGTTTATTTGGTGTATATTTATTAAGTGCAAATTTTAAAGCTCTAGGTTTATTTTTAATATTTATACAAAAAATTTGTATGGAAGGTGGACGTGTCTGTGGGCGGATTTGATCCAAACATGTATATATTTTATCTTTAACTTCACAAAGCACTCATACCAAATGTCACGGCTCGAGGTTTATTTTGACTATTTTTTAGAAAAAAAACGTATGGAAGGTGGGTGTGTCTGTGGGCGGATTTAATTCAAAATTATATATACATATATATATATATTAGGGCTATTCCCGATTACGGGCAAATAGCGTGGCATCGTGGCATTTGCAAAATATGATGGCAAATATTTTCAACACAACAACAAAATGTACAGATTTGCATTTGCCCGACTGTGTCAAATTTGCAACACTAAAATCGCATTGCAAACAGTCGAGCATGGGCAAAACTTGTTTGCCAATCAATCAGCTGTCACATTTTAACCAAACGCCGCTAATAAAACAAAATTAACAGACTCTGATATGGAACTGACTGTGATAAATAATGCACTTTGATAAATAGTAATGAAAAACACCACAAATACTGTTCGTGTTGTTTTTTTTTTCCTCCAAAACAGCTGTGAGTTTTGTTTGCAACAGTGTTCTAAAAAGTGTGCTCACAGTTGATGGCAAATATTTGGTAGGGCATACATTTGCAAAGCTATTTGCCCGTAACTGGGAATAGCCCTATTATATTTAACTCTACAAAGCACTCATACCAAATTTTTTAAGCTGTAGGTTTATTTTTACTATTTATGGGCAAAACTTGTATGAAGTCTTCCTACTGTGCGGCGTTGCTGGACCAGTGTGCATCGGTAAAAATAGTTGTTGAAAATATTAAAACTCCTTTGAAATGACGTATCAGCTGATTGACAATCAGTGGCTGCCAGATGCTTCGTAAATACCCAAATAAATTCCCAACAAGTAATATATCTGCTATTTACCAATATATCGAGTAAATACCAGGTAGAATCCTACCCTTAGTCATTAGGTCTGTTTCCGTACTCGTTTCAAGTTACTTGAAAGCGTTTTTTTTTAACATTTTTCAAGCTCGAGAGAGAAGAAGAATAAGCTAAATGTCACTGTCTATTCTATTACTGGAAACTAGCTTGAACTTTACTTGAAAAATTTCTTCTAGCACGAATTTCGAGCTACAACAGCTGATCGTTAAATTGTAAGATAAATATTTTCCTAATATTTTTTTTAATTTTTTTTTTAAATTTTTTTAATTTTTTTAAAATTTTATTTTAATTTTTTTTAATTTTTTTTAATTTTTTTTAATTTTTTTAATTTTTTTAATTTTTTTAATTTTTTTTTTTAATCTTTTTTAATTTTTTTTTAATTTTTTTTAATTTTTTTTAATTTTTTTTAATTTTTTTTAATTTTTTTTAATTATTTTTATCATTAAATGCAATTATTATTGTTTTATGTATTCTGTACAAAGTATTTTTTACAAAAATAAACTAATAATTTAGAGAAAAAAATCAATTTTTTTATTGCTAAAATGCTTGAACCGCTGTTGTGCCTAAAGTGGTTTCCTTACTTTTTGATAAATATTCTCATTTTACCAGATAATCAAGTTACTCTATTACTCGAACTTTACTTGAAGTTAGTTAGGAAACAAACCTATTATCAAATTATTCCCCATAAATTTTGAAACATTTAGACAATTTTTTTAGAACTTTTGTGGACAACTCCATCATCGAACGCTTCTGAAAAACTCTCCTAAAACAACAACGACGTTAAAAGTCTTACAAACTTATTGTGTAATTTTCACCCCAATTATTGTTGTTGAAATTTACAAAAGCTTTTATAGGAAACATTAAAAATTTGTGTCTTCAAAGATATAAACTCAAACAAAAAACAACGAATTAATTAGTTGTTATTGACTAAAGATAATTTTGTAAATATTTTACTGAATAAGCAGACATGAAAAGCTTTTGTAAACGAAAGAAAATTGTTTGAGTGAACCGAAAATACAAGAGAATTGAATCAAAGCAAATGTTCAAACAAAATTCGTTCAAACAACAAAAAACTGTAATTTAAGTAAAACAACAACAACACTACAAAAAAGGTAGGCAACTTTAAGTATTTTTTTTTGTTTGTTTTAATTTTCATGTCCACTTTATTCAAATAAAATTATATGTTTGTTTTATAAAATAAGACGAAAATTTAAATTATAGGCTAATTTTGTTTTTTTCTTTTTACAAAAATAAACAGAATTTTAAGTGAGAAAATGTTTGTATGTTGATTTGACAAATTAAAATATATACGTCAATAATAACTAACTAATTAAAGTAGTAGCAAAAGATTTCCTAAGCGGTTAAGTTAAAACTAAAATTAAAATTATAATTTATTCATTCATTCATTATTATAATGTATCGATATATATATATATAGAATGTATAGCTATGTACACAGTAAGAATATATATATATATATATATACATATATTGTATATTATGTACTATTAGCAAATATTGGAAAGAGCTGGTGAGAAAGAAGAGAGAAAACGGCGTGCTCAGCGCTGTGCGTTAAAACTATGACGTCGAGCACAGCGGAAAGTTAAGTTTAGTAAAGAAAAGTGAAAGTAAAAGAAAAACCCGCTGCTTCTCGACTTAATTTTAAGAATTGTCAATTTAAGGTCCGAAAACTTCTTCGCTAACTATGTGTATGACGTTGCCGAGCGGAGTTTGACTGACCACTGTGCCGCCGCCTTCTTGCTTAAGCAATGGCGGCCCACTTTGAGGCACACCGGAATGATTAATTATAATTGTAGGATGCCCAGCGCTAGTCGAGGTGGTAGCGACAGCGCTTGAAGTTGTTGCAGCTTGTGACGTGACAACAGAGGCAGTAAAGCCGCCGCCTTGCGGCAAGTTTAGAGGATCAACTATTGTGGTCGTGGGTTGTATTGTTTCTGCTGCTGTTATTGTTTCTGCTGTTACTGTTGAAGTTGTTGTTCTAGATATTCTTGCTGCTTCATCAATAGCAGCTTCAATATCGGACTTACTTTTCTTTTCCTTCTTGACACCGGGCTTGGCAAAGTGACGCAATTCCAAATGACGTCGCAGGTTTCTCGACTGACGTATGACGGCATAGCAAATGGGACATGTGGCCGGTTGTTCGGACTGTGAGCGCGAGCGTGGTTCTAATGGAGGAGAGGAAGAAGATACTCATAGAAAAAATATGTATATTATAATGTAGGAATGTGAAACGTACTGTCTGCACTGCTGGCACCGCTGGTGCTCTTGCTGCGTTTACTTGGCTTGGCTGGGGTTGTGGGTAGCAGAGTTCCGATGGTATTGACTTCGCCAACGCTGCCACTGGTGTTGCTGGCGCTGACAGGTGTCATGAGAGGATCGACGCTAACAATTGTTTCCACTTTGGTTACCTCGGTCTTGATGTGCGGTGTAGAGGTGATGCTGGGGCCACTCTCATTACCGTTCTCAATATGTTGCTGCTGTTGTTGTTGTTGTTGTTGCTGTTGCTGATGGATTTGCTGTTGCTGCTGCTGTTGCTGTTGTTGCTGCTGTTGCTGCTGCTGTTGCTGCTGCTGCTGCTGCTGCTGTTGTTGTTGCTGTTGTTGCTGTTGCTGCTGATGTTGTTGCACGTTAGCGGTATGTGTGGTCGTTGGGGTCGTCATAATATTTTCCATGCCGTCAACTTTGACAATTTTCGGTGCAGTAGCTAAAGTTATTAAGAGGAAAATTCTTTTAAGCCCATTTTAAGAAATAGCTGTGGTCACAAGGAATAATGACTAAACTCAAAATATCGTAAAAAAACGATATGGAATTTACTTTATTGGCAATTTTTGAAAGTATGCAGATATCCATTTTTTGCCCAGAATTTATCCATCACGTATGTTTGCACATATTTTGCTTGTAACGATTCATATTTTTCAAAAAAATGGGTCGTGCAATTGTTCGTGCAATTAAAATATCGTTTTTTACGATACTTTGAACTTAGTGGTTATTTCTTGTGACCATAGATATATCAAACTAAATTAATGCCACACTTACGTGACATTTTCTTGACACGCGGCTTGCGCTTTCGTGCCGGTAAAAATTGCTGTATAACATCTTTAGCTGAATCTGCGGTCACAATTGTTTGCTGCTGCTGTCCAGAAGTTGTCTGCTGTGTGGTCTGTAGAATTTGTCCGGCCTGATGAATATCTTCGACAACCTGTGCGTGTACGGTTTGCTGGGGTGCGGCGGCAATTGTGGCAATCAGTTGGTCTTGTTCCTGAACGGGGTGAATAAAAAAAGATGATATTTACACAATTCCAACACTAGCAAAAATTCAAATTTGAGTCACTTACATGATGGTGTTGCGGTATCATATGCTGTAGTTGTATCGAGTGCGTGGTAAAGTCATCCTTGGTAACCGTTTGCGGTGCCAATCCTTGGATATTCAAGCATTGAGCAGCCTGCAGTAGCGAGGGCAGCTGAGCATGATCCACACTCACCTCACCACGATAGACGAACTCGAGCAGGGCTTCCAGATCGTTGGCATTGACGCCAGCCAGCATGACAACGGGATGTTTGCATGGTGTGTTCTTAAATGGAGAAGACGACGAGGGAGAATTATTAGATGTTCGCAAAATAGTTTATCACACAAAGAAGCAATCACGCTGCAATTCACCTCGTAAGCAATGACACAATCATTCTATTCAATCAATCAATAAATCTTACACAAATGCTAAAATGTTGTTATATATCAAAGAAACTACTAGCTAATACTACCCGGCGTTAGCGTTACTATGGTCTTTGTACGCAAACAATTTTTTTTTTAGGAATTTATTTTAAATTCTTTAACAATATGGAAGATTTGTTGGAATGTGTTATAAAATAAAATACACAAAAGTGAGGTCTTTCTTTTAAGTAAAATATATTTTATTGATTTGAGTTCTTGATACTTATTATCTAAACTTTCTAAAATTTGTTTCAGGCAGATGGACCTCTGCATACGAAAAAAGCCATAAGTTTGTGACTAAGTTAAGATAAGAAACTTCTGCTGGCATTCTGTCGAATATAAGCACTCACTAGGTCTGTTTTCGTACACGTTTCAAGTAACTTGAAGTTGCTTGAAAGCGTTATTTTACAAATTTTTGAAGCTGGGGAAAGAAGAATAACATGCTAAATGTCACTCTCTATTCTATTACAATTTACTTGAAATTAATACGAAAACAGACCTACTGTTTGTCAAAATAGCCATGACAAGGTTACAAATATTTATAAGAAAAAGATAATACTATCGTTTGCTAAGGTAAATAAATAAAAAGATTGTAATTGATAAATAAATACTTGTTAATTAACTAATAAAGCAACCGTTGTTACAGTATTAATGACTATTTTTTTTTTTAAATATAAAAAACCAAGGCATGTGACAAACAAGGTTTGGTCTTTGACCTGAAAGGAAAGGGATAGATTTATTTAGAGGAATTGATTGGAACCATACGTTAATTATTGATTAAGTGAAACAACCGTGAAAGACAATTTGAATTGCTCTTAACCGAGGCTAGTGTTATGCCTTAATCTCTGCATGCATTTCAAGCCCTTAGTTGTTCGTGTCCTTTAATTTAACATTTTCTACAAATAAGTTGTAGATTTTTAGTTTTCTTAAATGTAGGAAAGAACAAAGAAAGTGAAAAGAACCATGCCCGAACCCGGATTCGAACCAAGGACCTCTGGGTTGATATCTTAGCGCACTCTCCACTAGACTACAAAGGCCGACAATTAATCACAATGAACAGTGAACACATCTATGCAGGACAATACAACTGCAAGAAAAATACAGGAAATGTAATGTCCATTTCATTATTTTTGCAAATTCAATTAAATAAATCTATTACAAAAAATTAGTTTCACAGTCGAAGCCGCCATGAACATATCGCAGCCTCACAAGAAAAGGGGCACAACTAAAAATGTACGAATTTTTATTTTAGCATGTAAAACAGTGTCGGGCACATTTTAATTTCCCAAACACACGTGTTTGGAAAGACAATGCTCCTTGAGCGACGTCGACACCTGTACACTATAAGCTTATTCGTGTGGCTTTCAATCGTGTGCGTTCGGCTGTTGTTTTGTTTCGATTTCAAACACTGTTACCTTTTGGATCCAATTAGATCCATTTGGATAAATTTTTAAGCCTCAGTGTAAGTTTGAAAACTTTTTTAAAAAAATCTTTTTTAATATGAATATATGTTTTTGTTTTCAGAATATAAAAAATAAGCAGTCCCTTCAGTTCAATAAAAACGTTAAGATAAATGATGGATGACATTAACTGCATTATTCTGTATCACGAAGATGCACACCAACGATGAGAAAGACACGAGAAGCAATACAATTTTGTGTGAAAGAAAATATTGCTTCTCGTGTCTTTCTAATCGTTGGTTTGATTTTTCGTGATACTGAATAATAACGTAAGACATTTTTGGGTAATATTTTCTTATCGAAAAATGCATTTAAGCAACTTCTTTACAAAGAACTCTAAAATTTTGTGAAAAATATCTTAAGCCTTCCATAGCTCAGATGCAGCTCAACGTGTTTTTCTGATTTAAAACTAGCAAAAATTGTTAAGACTAATAGATTTTGTTTGGAAACGGTAGCAAATATTTTGTTTTACAAAATTCTTACAAATGAATATATTCGAACTTATAAATTTAGAATGACATTGCTTGTTGAAAAAAAGTTAAAACCAGGGACCGAAAATAACTGTTATTTTACAATTTCCAGATGAAAACGGCATAACGAAAAAGTTCCCGGAGGACTTTTTTAAATATACCATTATTATCGTAATCGCAGCAGCTTCGCGAATATTAAACGCCTTTTAAATTTTTGGCTGTTTTAGTTAACTGTTATTTTTTTTATTTTTATTTTTTCGGGCAAAAATAACTGTTACTTTTGACTTTTGTTTTTTAGGTCAAAAATAACAGTTATTTTGTGCCTTTTATTTTTTCGGTCAAAAATATCAGGCAATTTGTATTTTTCAAAGGCCGAATAAAAAACTTTAAAAACTAAAAAATTTTATAGCTCAAAATGTGCGCGCTGATGAGACGATAAAAATTGCATAAATCTTTTTTTTACCGTTCAAGTGGACTTTAAAAAAATTCAAATTGCCTGATATTTTTGACCGAAAAAAATAAAAGGCAAAAAATAACTGTTATTTTTGTCCCAAAAAATAAAAGTCAAAGTAACAGTTATTTTTGCCCAAAAAAATAAAAGCCATTAAATAACTAGTATTTTTGCCGGAAAAAATAAAAGTTAAACGATAACTGTTAATATCTGACTTTTTTGATAAAAACCATAACCGATACGGTCCCTGGTTAAAACAACTTTATTTAAGATATTTATTGTAAGTTTGGGTCAATAGTAAAAAATTGGTGCGACTTTTTAAAAAAATCTTTAATATTTAACCCTTAAGATTCCCGTAGCGATTGCAAATTGTAACGAAACCTAATAATTCTAGTATAGGTTGTAGCGACAAGTACCCTTGTTAATTTGCACTTTGATTTCGTCTTTCCGATAAATTGGGACCAAAATATTTTGACCCTGCCAAAAAACGACTATTTTTTACACCACCTAGCGAAAAGAAGATGCAATAAAAAAAATTTTTTTTAATATTGTTTTTTGTATTATTTACGTAAATAAAATTTTAAGTCTTTGAGATAAATATTTTAAATTAATTTTTTTTCACGTGCAATGATAGTTTATTATACTCGTAATTAAAAGACAATAGCAACCAATATAATTTATTTTACACTAAACTGAATAAGTTGTTTAATGTTTTTTATATATTGCTTTTGAATAAATATTATACTTATTAAATTGATGTAATTAAGGCAATAGCAACGCAAATAAAAGATAGAATACTGAAATTTATGTTCTTTTTTAATATTATTACACATGTTTTGTTTCTTATTATATTTTAATAAAAATATTTGTCAGTCTTAAAATTAAATAAATAAAATTGTTATGGAAGCTTAAAAAGTTGGGTTTCATTATTTAAAAATATTAAAGTTTTATTTTTGTGTTTAAAAAATGAATGTATAATTGGTTTTTGGATTTTGATACGTGGATACTTTTTTTTCTAAAGTGGATACTTTTGGATACTTTTTTGACCGTTTCATGGATACTTTTTTCAGCATCGTCGCGGCAACACTGTAAGCAAATCAAGTCAGTTGATGTTGAGCACTTGCTGTAGTTAGGTCTAGAGAAGGTAGATGCAGATTAGAGAAGGTAGTAGATTGGAGAAGGTAGATTTCGGAGAGGCAGACTGCCGGAACTGTTAAAAAGACGTTGACAGCCCATAAAAAATCTGAAAACGATGAGAATGCGATAAGAAAGCAAAATAGGCAAGAATAGCAAAATGCTTGAGTTGGACAATTCTGGCTATGAGAAAAAGAGAGCAGTCTGAAATGCATATACCTCCACTTGGTTCTACCATGGTCTGGCTGCGCAATTTTACAAATTCACAAATAAAAATTATGCCTGAAGAATGGTAAAATGATTTGTATTTGTAACGTGCTGTCAAAAACGCAATTTACGCAAGAAAAGTTGATAAGCATTAAATTCACTTCCATTAGCTTTCACATACTTAATAAAATTGCGCCACCGAGTAGACGGGCGCAAAACACATCTGTATCGATGTACTTCCAGCTTAACAAGCCGAACAGAACCAAAAGTCGTAACGACTTGTGATGTCGAACACACAACAGAACACATGCAAGTTAACAAAGCCATCCAAAATCAAATCGCTGAGCAAGACAGCCCGAACAGAACCAAAAGTCGTAACGACTTGTGATGTCGAACACACAACAGAACACATGCAAGTTAACGAAGCCATCCAAAATGAAATCGCTGAGCAAAAGTCGTAGCGACTTATCGCTAGAGTAAAATTGAATAGAATCTATTCTATTTTTTCTCTAACGACCGACGATTTCCTCTCTGAGTACAATTAGTGCTGCCATATTTTGCAAACAATTGGGTATGTTCAAAGACAATTTCATAGTTGTTGCTATGTTCTCACGTTTTTTGTCTTGTTTCTGTTTCTGTTTCACTTACACAACAACAAAAACATGGCTACTAACAAAACTATGCTATATAAAAGCAACCCTGCATCGTCAGTCGCAATCGCTTTCATTCTGGACGGGTTCTGTGTGTCTGGCGACCAGAGAGGATCGCCGGTCGTAACGACTTTTGATTCTGTTCGGGTTCAGAGTCGTAGCGATTTGTCGCTAGAGTAAAATTGAATAGAATCTATTCTATTTTTTCTCTAACGACCAGCGATTTCCTCTCTGAGTACAATTAGTGCTGCCATATTTTGCAAACAATTAGGTATGTTCAAAGACAATTTCATAGTTTTGCTATGTTCTCACGTTTATTTTTTGTTTCTGTTTCACTTACACAACAACAAAAACATGGCTGCTAACAAAACTATGCTATATAAAATCAAGAATGATAGAATACAAAGATTGCGCCGAAGACAAGAAAATGAGTACAACAAAATTGTCGTTCTGCGCATGTACGTCACAATATCAATGCTGTTTTAGAAAGCGTTCACTTTGCATACGATTTCTACACAGAAATGAAAATTGCATACATTTTAGTTTGTATAATAAAAATAAAAGAATTAAGAGGCAATTTATTGGAACGAGAAGAAGGAAAATTTATTAAGTACTCCTTTGCAAACATTATTTTTACTATTATTTTATTACAGCCAGTAAGCAGCTTAGTCAAAAAAAAAATTTGTCTGAGAAACCAACTTCAGTGAGCATTATTTTTCGACTTGGATTTTATAAAAATATTTATTACGAGTTTAATTGATGTAGTTTAAACATTCCCAGATATTTTATTTCCATTAATTTACCTGTGAATTGAAAGGACAAATATATGATAGTTCCAAGTTTTTAAATAATGAAACAAATTTTGTTAAGTTAATATATTTTTGTATTTTTGTTTTCGTTTGTGTGCGTTTTCTACAATTTCTTGGTTTAATTTTTATATTTATTGCAAACATCAGGTTTCTGAAAAATATTTGTTTGCTATTGTTACCACAATTAGCAGCTGCACACTCCATTTTTAAATGTTAAGTTAAAATCTCGCAAATACACTTCAATATATACACAATTAAATAAAACACAACCGATCGCAGTACGTTTCTCAAAGAAATAAAATATTGTGACGTAGTCAACTGAACAGCTGGTTGTCAAACTCGATTAGCAGAAGTAACGGACCTGCGCAAAGCGTAATCTCTTATTCTATCATTCTTGATATAAAAGCAACCCTGCATCGTCAGTCGCAATCGCTTTCATTCTGGACGGGTTCTGCGTGTCTGGCGACCAGAGAGGATCGCCGGTCGTAACGACTTTTGATTCTGTTCGGGCTTTAAAACTGATGAACGCCAAGTTGCTCTTCGTTTTTCTCTGCTTCACACACAAGCAAAGAAGATGATAATATGTGTGTGCCCATCACTGGTTTAAAGTATTGAAATAATTATAAATGGAATGTTTAAAACTGGTTCGTGAAGTGATTTAGGCTTTAAACATCAAAAATTGTGAAAAATAAGCATTAATTCCATGTAGTTTCTGTGGTCGAACAAAAAAACAATTTTATAATTTTGGAACTATTGCTGATTAGATCCTATAGATATCCCATTCGTATTTTGAAAAAAACCGCAAACCAAATGTCTCCAGCAGTTCATACACAGGACCATTTCAAAGTTGCTAAAAAAAATACTGAATATAAAAAATTTGCGCAGAGAACAAATAAGTTCAAAATTTCGAACCCTATATCTCAAGCAAATTTGAAAACCTTGCACAATTTTCATGTAGAATGCCGTACAAAAAAGTTAACAAAATTTGGAAATTCCCATTTTATAGTTTTTAGCGCTCAAACAATCGTTCGAATCACTGTGTGCCGCAAGATAGACGCACAAGACAAACAACTTTTTTGCTGCTTTGCATTATATTTTGTATGAAATTTTTTTAAGTCCAGCTCATGCAGAAAGTAACTTTAAGAAATCATCATGAAAAGTTCGTCAATGATGCCGCGGACTACTGGGTGGTTATCCAATAGCGGGGTTCACATGATCCTACATGTTGTCACGCCTGGTGTGATGGCCTTGAATTTGAAATATTCCAAATTTGAAATATTTCAAATTCAAGATAACATGATGTCAGTCGGCTGTATCGAGAGTTCGAACGGCCAAATACGAGGCTTGTCCTACAATGCGTGACAACATGTAGGACCATGTGAATCCTGCTAATGTTAAAGAAGTCATCTACAAACACTCGAAAGTCTTATAGAGAACAAAATACATACAAATTTTTGATATAAAGAAAATATTTTTAATGTGGCAATACCGAAGTAGTTTGGCGCCACAATTTCTAGCAGTGACTACCCGCCATTCGAATAGATTGTGAACTAAAATTACTCACTTCAAAATATTTTTTACACAAAGGAGCGCATCAAGTAGTTTTGCTTCTTGAGACACACCCCCCACCTCACTTCCTCACTTCCTTCATTATTTATATTAAATGCTTTAATAAATCTCAAAGAGCTGAAAAGCCGAGACGCTTTATTGTGAAATTATTTTCGTCTCAGCTTAGTTTGATGAAATCTTCATCTTTTCTGTTCTTACTCTTTTACAGTTTGAAGATTTCTTAATAGTAAGTTCTCAGTCATTCTTCGCTCTTTTCTTTGCAATCGATTAAAGCGCAGTTTTCTGTTATGTCGAAGAAAAAACTTTAAATGCAGCTAAAGAAAATTTAAAATAATTTTCATAGAAGAATCATAAACAAAAAGTGATTTTATGGTCTTCCATTTATACAGCCCTTTCTTTTTACAGGTTCTTTTATAAAACGTAAAATAAAAATTTGGCTCAGCGGTTTCTCAAGTTGTTTTAACTATACCCTCTTTTAAGCTCAGCACCGCTCAAAAGAGCTACACACACTCTCCTCTCAGCTCAGAATTGAACTAGAGACGCAAGGGTAATAAAAAAATGTATCAACACCCAGGCATCAATAAACTCTGAAGAATTTAGGTGTGCCATTACATAGTTTTTGTGCGTTTTTGTTTTACCTTTTATTAAGTTGCTCAGAGGTTTTGGCTTGTCGCGAATAAAGAGTAGGGATGACATGTGCTCGCCTCAGTGCCTTCACGATAAGATGGTGATGATGATGATGATGATGAGAGAAAGTGTTTTTTTTCTGCATATTTTTTTGTGGCCGCTCTATAGGCAACTTTGAACACAAGCGATGTTCATAGGTCACTCACTTAACTCTAGCAACTCATGCAAAATTGATTTACTTTTGTAATCCGTAGATTCATTCATTGAGTGGCTAGGAGAGGAGCTGAGAAGAGCGGAGAGGAGCGAAACGGAGCAGTGAATAATACAACTAAATTAGGGTAAATATATTAAAACTCTCAAAAAGACTATTATGCGAGAATTACACCAACTGCTGAGTTAAAAACTTACTTGTTGCCTCCATGTTCTCTGTTTATTATCATTTTCATTGAGAAGCGGCAGTTCTTATTCTTATTGGCAAAAAAACAAAAAGATTAAAAAAAAATAACAAAAATTTTAAAAAAAAGATACTATTAGTAATCTCTAAAAATTATACAAAATAACATCAAATCAAAAGATATAAATTTGTATCTTCTAAAAATTTATTTAAATGTTTTTTTTATTTTTTTAAAAGATTCGTTAGAACAATTGTTCTAACCTTGACCTAAAGCTCAATAAACGATTTTAAACTTTCAAACAACTAGAATTTGTATTTAAAATCAAGTATGATTTAATCTATCAAACATTTAGAATTTGTATTTAAATCATAAAAAATCAACATAATTTATTTAAATGTTTATATGAATTAAAACAATGTGAGACAATTTCGAGTTTGTTAAAAGTAACCTCAAATATTTCAATGGTTTTTAGTAGTCTGTGTCTTAAAGAACAACATATCTGCCAATAAATTTTTCTATATAAGCTCTAATAAGCGATTTATCATTTCAAATCACATTCAAAAGTCTGTCAAATTTAATGAAATTTCGACTAAAAATATTTTAAACAGGGACCGTAACCGATATGATTTTTTCAAAAAAGTCAACAAATAATCGTTATTTTTTGACCGATTTTATTTCGATTAAAAAAAAAGCTTAAATATTAAGCTTAATATGTTTTTGATCAAAAAAATAAAATTTGACTTTTACTTTTTTGATCAAAAATAAAAATTCACTTATTTTTCGATCACAAATAAAAGTTAAAGTTTGATTTTTTTTTTTCGATCAAAAATAACAGTTAAAATTTGATATTATAAAATATCAATTCATAAAATTGTACAACTGAAAAGGCGGATTCACTGACCACCTTCATTAAGTTTTGCAAGTTTTTTAAATATGAAGTTTTAGCGCTTCAAGAGAGAGATACCACACTAAATGAGAGAGAAACAAAAACTTCCTAGTGGTAAATGGACACATGACGTAATTATTTCTTAAATACAATGTAGCTGCGGGGCCTCCGAAGTTTGTTTGCAATTCTCAATTACATTTTTTCGGACATGGCCGCTAAAACATTGATAACATCTACCTTACACAGTAAGCGGAAACGTGCGTAGGTATGCAAAAGTTAGGAGAGAACAAAAGTATGATGCACAAAATTGGAGAGAACCCAGTGGTATATGGACACATGATGTAAACAGTTATTTCTTAAATACAATGTAGCTGCGAGGCCTCCAAAGCTTGTTAACACTTCTCAATTATATTTCCTCAGGCATGGCCGCTAAAACACTGATGACTTCTACCTTACACAGTAAGCGACGATGGGAGTAGGTATGCACAAGATAGGAGAGAACAAAAAATGACGCACACAATTTGAGAGAACAAAAAAAATTGAACGAAAATCGTCTCTACGCCAAAAATACAACGAAAACGAAAGAGAACACACCGATAAGAAGCAAACAAGGGCAAATGACGCCACAAATTAATTTTCACAATAATTTTTACAATTTGATAAACGAATATCTACCCTTTATCGAGCATTTCAGAATTTATGTTTAATAACACTCAGTTATTTTATTTGTTCTTGTTTAAACATAAAGATTAATAATTTTCAAAAACACACTTCACTGCAAAGCTATCTGCTAGAAAACACGATGTTTCTTCACATACGAGTAAAGTCAAACTGTTGTTTGAACAATGAAAAGAAAATAATTTGAGCACAAACAAGATTTTGTCACACCCCGCTTACCATTCTTCATTACAATGTCATTACCGACAAATTTTTACAAGTGGGAACACAAATAAATTGAACGAAAATAACCGAAAAGAAGCAAACAAAAGCAAATGACGCCACAAATTATTTCCACAATTACAATTTTTTAATATTTACAATTTAATGAACGAATTTATTACCTTTCATCTAGCACTTCAGAGTTAATGTTTAATAATAATTTATTTTATATATATAAAACTTTGTTCTGGCTTAAACATAAAGATTAATAGTTTTCACAAACACTCCTCACTACAAAACTTCCTGTTAGAAAACACGATGTTGCTACACAGACGAATAAGGTCACACTGTTGTTTTGACAATGAAAAGAAAATTATGTGAGCACAAACCAGATTTCGCTTACGCTTACAGTTTTGCATTACAATGTCATCACCGACAAATTTTTACAAGCGGTATCTGGCACTTGAAAGTAAAAGTTTATTATTTTTGTTTATTTTTACAATCGAAGCATCAAAAAAGTCACGTGATTTCGTGAGTGCTTCTTGCTTTCTTCAAACTAGCGGACAATAAGTTAGTCAAGATACAAAAATGCGAAAAACAATGCTGAAACACACTTTAAGCCACTGTAAGTCGCTTTAAGTCACTTCAAGTCTCTTGCTGTTGCAGCTTGTTTGGACTTTTTTGCAATTGTTTTGTGCTGTTTTTTGTTACCTTGTTGCTGCGTTTTTATTTCGAATTGGTTTTTTAGACAGAACAGGAAAAATAACAACATAAAAAATAGTGGAGAAAAAAGTATACTATAGCCACTCTTTGAAAGGCTTCCTAAGCATTTGCCCATTAATCATTAGACTTCAATCCTTTATATGTATTAGTAAATATTTGTTTGTATGCATTACACAGACTCGTTAATGGCTTCATTGACAATTGATGTTTAAACATCTAATTATTTAGATATTTTGCATACATATAAAACAGATTGATGTCAAATGCTTGGTTTTTGCTCAACAAATGAGAAAATTTAGAAGAAAGCAAAAGCTACTGATCGCTAATTTTAATTTTTTCACTCACTTGCTTTTGATCTCAAGAAACATCAAAGAAAATGCGCAACAGAAAAAAAATTTATCGTCATATGTTTTGGATATTTGCTGGTAAGAAAACTTGCCGTGTGGAAAAGGGGTCAAATTGTATGATACAAGTTTTGTCACACTGGCACAAGTAAACCTGACTGCTAGCCTGCCCGCATCATCGTTCACTCTGGCCGCAACCTTAGGTTGACTGTTTTTTTTTTATGTTTTTGATTGCTTATGATTTGTTTAAATACATAGTTGGAGATTTCTTATTGGCCAATTGTGAAAACACGTTTTCGAGAAAGTTACCTGGAGTTGTATGAAAAGTTACCTAGAGTTGTTGTATTTTAAAAAGACTTGAAGAATTCATTAAATTATGTACAACCAAGAACTTCGCTTAATTTATTCGAGAACGTAAGCCAAAAATCATAGCCATCAATTACTTTCAGACTTAAGTTTCGGCCAGAGTGAATGCTGATTAAGGCAGGCAGACAGACAGTCGTAGGCAAAAACTCGAGAAGAAAGGAGAGCGAAATAAAGCCAAGCTGACTTTCATCTCGCTTGTTCATACAGTTTTCCTGCGCCTGCCTGCCTGTCTGTCCGCTTCGACGTTTACTTTGTTTGCAGCCTAAGGTTGGCTAAGGCTGCCCGCAGAGTAAACGCCGAATCAGGCAGGCGCAGGCAGTGCCCTGCGAAGAAACGAGATAGATAAAGCCAAGCTAGCTTTTATCTCGCTTGTTCACATTGTTTTCCTGCGCCTCCTTGCATACCTGCCTGCTTCGACGTTTACTCTGCGGGCTGCCCTATTCAGACAGGCAGGCAGATAGCCGCAATCAACCTGTGTGAACAATAAAGATAAAAGTCAGCTTGGCTTTATTTCTAATTATTTTTTATTTTGGTTTTTTTTCTCGTAGCAGCAGGAATGTTCGGTGGTAAATGTTTGAACTTTTTTAGTAATGTGATATTTTTATTTGTAGTCGAGCTTTGTTTGATCTCTTTTAATTTGTTCAGTATTTATTTGTTGTTGATAGAAAGATTTCATTAGATGAGTGCAAAAATAACATAAATGCATGAATATCAGAAAAAATAGGATGCCTTATTTTGTCATTTCATTTAAAATTTTTTATATGAAGCCCATTCAATTTTCAAAATAAGGGAACATGTCACAAAAAAATATTGAAAAATGCCATTTGATGAGAACACCTTATAATTCTAACACCATGACATAAATGTGTAAACAAAAAATGCTAAAGCGAAAAAAAAACTATTAAAAGCAGCTTACCGCAAGAAGGACATATTTTCAGTGTTCAGCCCAATTTTCTCCTAATAACAACTGAGATAAGCTGTAAATACATTTTATAATAAAAATTTGTGTATTTTTTAATAAAATATTAGAAAAAATCATATATTGTTTAATTTTCCATGGGGAAATGCCTATGAAAAAATATATTATTTGTATTGCTCGTTCATTACTTACTAAATAACTTAAACAGATTAATCCATTATTGATCACTTTGGAGGAAAAGACGAGTAGAGTACTCTTTTATTGATTACTTTTGAGGAAAAAGCCAATACTCCTTTATTGCTCATTTGAGAGGGCAGGGAGAGTACTCCTTCATTGCTCGCAAAAGAGTAACGTTGGAATTCTTCACGACTGCTCGTTTCGGATGTAAAAGAGAGTGCTCGCCTCCAATGAAACGCAATGCAAAAAAGGAGTACAAAATACAAGGGCTTCGAAGCAATGGAGAGTACTCCATCAATCGCAAAGGAGCGCTTCACGATTAATCTTTGGATGATACTTTTTCCACTCGGTTCGCAGGTTACCGTCTGCGCTTGTTTGCCTGCCGGTCTGAATCGGCGTTCACTCTAGCCATAACCTAAGGCTGGCCGCAGAGTAAACGCCGAAGCTGGTAGGCAGGCAGACAGGTGCAGGCAGTAACCTGCGAAGAAACGAGATAGAAATAACTTTTTTCCGGCTGGTGCACATAGTTTTCCTGCGCCTGTCTGCCTGCCTGTCCGCTTCGGCGCTTAGGCTGCCCGCAGAGTAAGCGCCGAAGCAGACAGGCACAGGAAAACTATGTGAACAAGAGAGAAAAAGTTATTTCTATCTCGTTTTTCGCAGGGCCTGCCTGCCTGCCTGCCTGCCTGCTTCGGCGTTTACTCTGCGGGCAGCCTTACTCTGTTTACAACCTCAGTCTGCGGACAGAGTAAACGCCGAAGCAGGCAGGCAGGCAAGCGCAAGCAGGTACTTGCTCAGTAAATAAGCCGTGCAGAGTGAATGCGAGCTGATCAGATTACACTCACATAAACATGTGCGTGGAAGCTGCTGTTGGTACGTCAAACGCTTTGTTGTTGTTGTTGCTGCTGTTTTTGTTGCAGTTTGTTGTGCTTTTTTGTTGTGCTATTTTTTTAAAAATAATAAAAACCAACAACAACACTAAGCACTCGAAGTCAAACCAGGCTGGCGTAGGTTTCTCGCAACAACTTGATTTGATCTGATCTGCCCGCTTCCACTCTGCACACTTTGAGCAGGTTTATATGAAATCGTATGAAGCGAGTTTTCTCGCACTGGAGCAAGTAAGCAAATCTGACTGCCTGCTTCAGCGTTTACTCTGTCCGCAGACTAAGCCTGAAGGTAATTGATGGCTCTGGTTTTTTGCTTACTTTTTCGAATACATTAAGCTAAATTCTTGCTGGTACATAATTAAATGAATTTTCCAAGACATTTTAAAATACAACACAGAAGGTAATTTAAGAACTTTCCATACAATTCCAGGTAACTTTCACAAAAACTCGTTTTCACAATTGGCCAACAAGAAATATCCAACTAGCTATGTATTTAAACAAATAATAGTCAATGAAAAACATGAAAATAAACAGTCAACATAAAGCATTAAGATTTTGTCGTTATTTTCTTATTACTTATTCACATAGAATCAGTCGTAAGCAACTAAAGTTAACTCTTTAAGCTCACTAGAGAATAGCTGGGGAATAGCAATAATGTGCTGTTTGGTAAACGAGTCACCTGCTAGCTAAAAAACAACATTCATTCACATGATTGTGAGTTATCATACTAATAAGCCAAAAAGCCAGACAAACCAGCGATACCAGAAAGTATAGAGACAGGGCAAAAAATACGATTTAAGATGGGGAGTTCCCGCCGTGGTAATGAGGGTAACTCGCTCTGCCGGCAACAGCAGCTACAAAAAAAAATAGACAGGAGAATCTGTCAAAATATATGTACATAAGTATGAGTATTTTACGAGTATGTATGAATACCCAGGGAGTATAGCAGTTTGCTTTAAAAGAGGAGCTCCTGCTGCTGCTGCTTCTCTGAGGTAATTTCTATTGACCTAGCTGCCGAGAAATTGCGGGGCGATGATGCAATTTCGTTCTTTATAAAATTTTATCTCTGAGGTTGCTGCATATTTGTCATTTGTTTGGAATTTGTATGCGTTGCGCTCAATGATTTCATGTTTCTTTTTCTTTCCCCTTATCTTTTTATACAGTTGCGGCGCTTGTTGTAACCGGTCTGTTGGTCAATTGGTGGACTGACAGACAGACAGACAGACAGACTCAGAAAAACGAACGAACGTTAACACGGAAAAGGCACTGAGATTATCTTGCTGTGGTGGTTGATGTTAATGTTGATGTCGTTGGTTGAGCAGACCTTTGGGTAGTTGCTGAAGAGTTGTTCTTATTGGATTTTCAATAGATTTAGAGTGCGAGTGGCGCGTGTTTTTACATTTATATTGTAGTACGCTCTGTGCTTTTGTGGGATTTGTCAGGGAGTAGATGGAGAAGATATGTATATTAAAGCAGTAACAGGTTTAAGAGTCTCTATTTGGCCTCATTTAAAGTGCATCTCCATGTTTTAATTTAAAAGTGCTTTTCTACGGATGATGTTGTTATGGTTCTCTGTTTATATTTTTTTCGACCATTTGTTTGCATGCGAAAAGAACTCGACTTTTGTTGTGAAACTCGGCGAGACGAATTTTAGCTTAAGGCAGAGAAGGAAGGTATCCGTCTTTTCAATGTATGTATGGTTATGAAAATAAAACAACATAAATTGCGATTTTGATGTAATGTTCTATTCTGTATAGATAAATGCTGTAATTTGAAGAATATAATTAACATTTAATTTTAGCAAATGCTATTTTTTATTTTACTATCTTATATAAAGCCACAAAATAGACAAGTTTATTAAAAAAATATTGGGAATTTTTATGATTTGGGGAAAACAAAAAAATTGGGAAGTATTCAAATTAAAAAGTCAATATAATTTCAGACTTTCAATCAAGCATCACTTTAAATCTTTTATGAAAGCACCAATCTTTTGCAGATTTAACGTTGTAATCTGATATTTCCTTTCAGTTATAATTTTCAGTTTTTGGATCAAAAATCTGAAGTTAATTTGTTTCAATCACATCAATTTCCAATTGTAATTCAGAAAATATAAATTGAAACTTAGAAAAGATCAATTGAAGTTCAGAAAAAATAACTGTACCTATGTTAAAAAATTATATTATTAACCTTATGTCTTAATGGTAATGTTAATTGAAATAAAAATAGTAGTGGTAATACTACGGTTATGGTAATGGTAAAGGTAATGGTAACTGTAATAGTAATTGAAATGGACATTGTGATGGTAATTGTAATGGTAATTGTAGTGGTAATTGTAATGGTAGTTGTAATGGTAATTGTAATGGTAATTGTGATGGTAATTGTAATGGTAATGTAATGGTAATTGTAATGGTAATTGTAATGGTAATTTTAATGGTAATTGTAATGGTAATTGTAATGGTAATTGTAATGGTAATTGTAATGGTTATTGTAATAGTAATTGTAATGGTAATTGTAATGGTAATTGTAATGTTAATTTTAATGGTAATTGTAATGGAAATTGTAATGGTAATTGTAATGGTAATTTTAATGGTAATTGTAATGGTAATTGTAAATGGCAATTGTATTGGTAATTGTAATGGTAATTGTAATGTTAATTTTAATGGTAATTGTAATGGTAATTGTAATGGTAGTTGTAATGGTAATTGTAATGGTAATTGTTATGGTAATTGTAATGGTAATAAGAGGTGGTAATGTAGATGGCAATGATAATGGTAATAGGAATGGTAGGGCTTCCAATTTCGTGATTCAAAAGAAATTTCGGGATTGATAATTAAGAATTCCGGGATCCCGGGCTTAGTCCCGGGATTTGAAAAACAGATAAAAAGTAATTTTTTAACAAAAGAAAAGAATTCGTGTGTGGTATGAAAGTTAGGATATTTTTTTAATAAAAAATTGTTCAAAGGAATTCAAAAACTCAGTTTACTTAAATTTTTTATAAAATGTTAATTTATTTTATTTCTTTACATATATAAGGGACGAGAATATAAATTTATTATATATATATCTATAGAATAATTCATTGAATTCATATTTTCTGACATAATAAGGCTAACATAAAAAAGGTACATTTTTTTTGAGATCACTGAAATCTTTGAACGGTAAGGCGATTGACTTTAAACATATGCTCTTAAAAATACTAAGGTTGCAAACAGAGTAAGCGCCGAAGCGGACAGAAAGCCACTATGTTTTTAACGTTGACCCCTGCCGCGAAGGCTTAATTCAACGGTGCTCCAATGCTTGGGACAAATATGAAGCGTCGGTCAACGCCCCTTCGGAATTCAAGAAAGACCATTTTTGAAAGGTTCCTCTAATTACATGCCACAGAACCCCAGCACTGATGTCAAAAAGACACTATACATGACCGTGACTCATTCAGTCACTCGAATTTAAACATGACTTGGTTATTTTAATAACCATGGGTCATCTCAGTATACTATACCAAGTAATACAACCCTTTATTTGATCCGCACAAAATCATCCCATTCATATCAGAGGTCATCACTCTCTGACACGAAAAATTAAGGCGGCAACTAGGCCTGTCACTCATGCAATCAAATTCCTCAATCTCAAATGGTCACAACTCAGACTATTTAGGTTTCCCCGTCGCCTGTACTCAAATTCCAAAGGTAACAGTATATTGATCCGGTAGTTGCTTACCTTCCTAACATTTACTGTTTGAAATTGGCGAGATTCAATCTACCATCATTCTCTTAGTAATTTAAGGGAATCACCAGCCCGAGTTCAACTAAAGTGTAACTCACACCGGCCTTTCTGGCCTAACCACAAACCAGAGCGCTATTAAAACCCCACGTGGGCCTAACCCATATGATAGTCAAAACCCGGGCAAAAGGCTCCACCTGACAAGGCTCTTCAACATTCCGTCTACAGACCAAAAGTTCTTAGAACATTTATATCTGACTGTGACACCTTCAGCCACTCGAATTGTACTTGGCAAGGTTAAAAAATAACCATAGGTTTCCCAGTAAAACCGGGTAAACCTCAATTCTACTTATGCAACGTCGTTTTCCTAAATTAAGACTAATAAAAGCCTTAACAGAAAACTAAGAAGCATGAGCCGTTGTATACAAATTTGCTTATACAACGGTCCGAAGGTTAAATGTTTCCTACATAATAACCTTTATTCTAAGATAGGTCTGCAGATCAACAATAGATCAGGTCTCCTCATCATTGATGGATGACTATCCCCGCTCTTCAAGTTATGTTGGATTGATCGTCCATCGAAAGCATATTACAACTACGGTGTTATGATAACTTAATATCAAAACAATGCTTTCTCCAAGAATTTGGCAGCAACATCCAAGGCTCTAGGTAAACCTTTTCTTTTACAGTTATCAGACGAACATTCAGGAGCCGTGCCTCCAGAAAGAACTCATTATGAGATCAGTTCATGGGCCGTGCCCCATGAACTGCCCATCCAATAACCAACCCTCACCCTTCCATTCCTGGCTTGGGACAGGCAGATTCCCCGAAGGTCCTCTGGCGGGTTTACGCCGAAGCGGACAGGCAGGCAGACAGATGCAGGAAAACAATGTGAACAAGTGAGAAAGAAGTTATTTCTATCTCGTTTCTACGCAGGTTACTGCCTGCGCCTGTCTGCCTGCCTGTCTGAATCGGCGTTCACAGTGTCAGCAACCTAAGGCATCTAAGGTGTCATCTCCCAGGCTTGATTGAATTTCGGTCGCAATATTTCCAGCCGTAGAGTAACAACTCTCGAACTCAACAGCAGTAGCTGGAATTGTTATCAAATAATCATATGCTTTTTGAAGCAGATTACCGCTAGTGCCACCATTTAAATCAGCCCTATCATGAATAATATTTCACGCGGAAGCGGAAAAGAGAGTTTTCATATTTAAGATAAAGCTCAAGAACATTTTTGATATTTTTAATGCAAATTTGTTCATCGACGGCTTATCAGCAAATTTGCATTAAAAACTTCCAAAATGATCTTGAGTTTTATCTTAAAAATTAAAGCTTTATCGATTCCGAGTGAATAATGATAGAGCTGCAAATTATTTTAAAGTTTTTACACAAATGTCAAATTAAAGTGTTGCATTTTTGCAATTTGAAGGCAATGAAGGACTTATAATCCCAGGACTGGAAAAAGTCAGAGATTCCGGAATCCCGGAATTGGAAGCCTTAGGGAATGGTAATGATAATGGTAATGGTCATGGTCATGGTAATGGTAATGGTAATGGTAATGGTAATGGTATTGGTAATGGTGATGGTAATGGTATTGGTAATGATAATGGTAAAGGGAATAAAAATGGTAATTGTAATAAATATGAAAATGGTAATGGCAATGGTTATGATAATGGTAATGATAATAGTAATAGTTATAGTTGTGGTTTGGTTGTGGTTAATGGTATGGCAATGGAAGATTTAAATTTCTATAAATAAATTAATTTTTTCAGTATTTAAATTTATCGTTCCTTAATTTCAATTGATCCATTCTGAACTTCAAATAGAGTTTCTGAAATAGAACTAATTTTTTTCTCTATTTCAATAAGGTTTTCTGAATTTAAATTGATATTTTATGACCTATTCCGATTTCAAATTGAATTCCTGAATTTTATATAATATTTTATGAATTTCAAATGGCATTTCAGAATCTCAGTTTTTGAATTGAATTTTGAAAATTGAATTTGTGAATTTTAATTTATCTCTTCTGAATTCCAACTGACCTTTTCTGAATTGTTATTGCTCTATTCTGAATTCCGATTAACCTTTTCTGAATTTTAATTGATCTATGCTGAATTTCAAATAGAATTTCTAAATTTCAATTGGATTTTCTGAATTGTAAATAAATTTTTTTAATTTCAATGTTTCTGTTCTGAATTTCAATTGATTTTTTTTTTTTGGAATTTCAATTGATTTTTTCGTAATTCTAACTGACCTTATCTGAATTTGAATTAATCTTTTCAGAATTTTAATTGATACTTCTTGAATTTCAACAAATCTTTTCTGAATTTCAATTAATATTTTCTGAATTACAATTGGAAATGGTGTAGTTATCGCACTAACTGCTCACAAGTTCGAAAAATATAACTTGCTTGTTTAATATAATAAAGACTTTTACAATAAAGCAGGGTACTTCAGCAGGGTACTTAAAAAACTAATTATGTACTATCAAAAATTTCAATCAAAATATTCTCAATTTTGTCACATCTGTATTGTATTTTGTTTTATTTTATTTTATATACATATATACCTATATTTTATTATATTTATTTTAAGTAAAAAATTTTTTGTTGTGCTGTTTTAGAATAAAATTTTAGCTACTAAATTCGAAGAACGTCTCTTATTTCTAAACTTTGCTTTCGCTTTTGTTTTTATTAAGATTCTTAAGTTTTGCAGACATCAACAAATTCGATGCTGTATGTGAATTTTTGTTCGACACTGTATTTTTTTATTCATATAGAAAAAAATCAAAACAATAGGGGTATTCACGATATAGTGTTTTCGATCTTGTATTGTGTGTTTTTGATAAATTAGATATTTGTATTAAATTTTGTTAATTTAAAAAACAAAATGAGCAATATCCAATATACAACTCTATAGCAAACATACGACGAAACCCTATTGTATTCTTTATAAATTTCGTTGTGTATTCGATCAGCTGATCGCATTTAGCATTTCTACTAAACATGGAGGAGGCTAACGGCTACGCTGTAAGTTTATTTAATTACATAGTCTATTTACATAGTTTATTTAATTACATAATCGTTTCAATTTTTTTATGATTTCATACAATGATGATGATTTCATTTAATATTGCCAAACAAAAGTACATACAATTCTCAGGTGATTTAAAAAATACAAGATTGAAGGTTCGTTCACAACAATTAGAAAATATTGTACATTTTGTAAAAATTGATCACAAATACATCACATCGTGAATACCCCCCTAATGTATTTAATGAAGGATCTTATTATTTTGAAAAGTTATTCAAATCTTGTTTTTTTTAAAAAAATTTCAAAATTCAATATCATACCCATCATGCGGAACACTAAAAAAACAGCAAGATTTGTAGGCCATTTTTTCAACTTTGACGGCTTTTTTCAGATTTGGATTAAGAAGGCCATATCCATATAATCCGCAAAAAATAAAAATTAGAGTTGTCGCTATTCTTGAAATGTTCCAAGCTTTTTCATCTTTAAAACACAAAAAAAATTATTAAAAATAAATTTATATAATATGTTGAGTAGAAAACTTCAGCGTTTCAAAGAAAAGTAATAATAAAATATAATATTGGCAACTCTGTTTATGAGCTCTCCTCTGAGCACTGTATAAACATTGAGCGCACGCAACGTAGAGGGGAAAACCACAACAACAATACAGCTAAAGTTGAAGTCGTTACTTCAAGCAAAAGAAAACAGCGACGATGGCAACGACAGCGACAACAACAACGAGTGTGGCAACGAGTACAGAATCAGCAGAGCTCATTTCGAACAAACAAACACAGCGACTACAAATAAAAAAATCAAATCCGCCTTTCGACTCATTTTTATTTAAGGTTACATATATATATATATACATATATATACATAAATGGACAATGACGCAGCCGTCATGCGAAGTAGCATTACTACCAAAGCAACAACAAAACAACCAAAGCCAGTAGAGAGCTAGTATAATATTGAGAATGTGCTCTCGCTCTGGCATGTGTGAAGCAAAGGGGAAAAAAGGCACTCGATTTAAGTAAAGGTTTTAGCTCTGCTTTTTTTAGGGGACGGACTGTTTTTAAGTTGGGTTTTTTTCTGAGCAGTTTAAATATGCAATGACATGGAATTTCTAGAAACTAATTATTTTATTAAGTTCAACAAATTGAATCGTTAATTTTTCTTCCGTATAAGAGGAAGTGAAGTATCGATAAACATACTAAAATTTATTGAGACAATTTTCAAAACTCAATGTAAACTAACAGCTGATGTAAATATGTATTCCCTCTTTTGCCGGAGGATCTTTTGAAAAAAATCTCTTAAGAGATAAAACATCAATAAGAATACCAGTTCAAATATTTGAGTGGTCCGAAAAGCAACAATCAGTGGGAATTGTTAACAAAATCTCCCAGAGTGCATTATCTTCTCGTGACAGAATAATTTTATTTTAATTTTAGCGACAGAAAGAGATGAAGTCCGGAAAAAGAAAAATGTTGAAATTTTACCAATTAAAAGGGAGGAGAGCAGAGTGCGTAATGAAGAGCACACATTTTACCACACCAAGAACAAACTGTTTCAATCAGCTCAGAAAAAGCAGTGGAACGAGTTAAAAAGTTCTCTGTTTACTTTTTACCCAAACGTGACAAAAGCAATTATTTTGAGCAAAATCAAAAAGTTATGTAAAAAGCGTTAAATGGAGTTAAACCTAAAACCCATACCTTATCTTTTGTTACGTTAAGCTATTTGGGGTTCCTCTACACCCCCACTAAATTTAAAGCGGCATTTCGCTAAATTCAGAAACAAATGATACAAATATGGGCAATTCCAAAATGGCGTTACGGACGATTTGTACGAAGAAATAATAATAAAAATAAAAAAGTCTAATTTTTAAAAAGTTTTTCTTATATTTGAGTAGTAATTAAGTAGCGTCTGGCAATTCCATTTCCATATGGATTAGAAAAACCCTCTCTGTCACTGAAATTTTCCTTTAAAGTATATTGCCAGATAAAAAAACTAACGCAAATGACTGCGTTCATTTTACAAAATAAGGTCATAAGTAAAAACAATGAAAACAAGCGACCATACGGATTAAAAGATGTAAGCAAAAATATGTGCTGGCGTTACGTTACAAAAAAAGGAAGTGCTTTTTACTTGGATTACAAAATTTGCAAAACTTTTTGAATTGGGCAAAATTTTTTGTATACAACTTTTTTAGAAGAATTTGAAATTATATAAGTTAGTTTTCCAAGTGATCAACTTTAAAAATCTTCTCTGGTTTTTTATTAGGATTTTTTCATCTGGCGTTAAGCTACTGGTGTTGCGTTACTGAAATTTCTACTGTAAGGTAAATTGGGTAATTAAGTAATTAAGAAGTTAAGTAATTATTAGGTAGTTAAGTAATTTATTAATTAAAAACAAATTTAATATATTGTCCTTTCCTTGCCTCAACCATTTTTTCATTATCTCTAGCCAATGCCTTCCATTTTTTCTAAAACAAAAATCTTGCGAAACATTTAATTAGCATTTACGAAAAAGAAAAACTACATTTGTGAAGCAGTGCGGACGATTTTACCTTCAACGTAAATGATTTTATGTATATATTGCTTTAATTAATAAAAATAAAATGTTTCTGTTAGATAAAATCATAAGATAAGTTTTTAAAATGTTTTAATTTTTTTGGGCACGGTAGACTTTACTTTGGAAATGTCCATATATATATTTTTTTTTCATATGTAGTTCATATAAAAAAAAATTACTAAAAATAGAGCACAAAAATCACAGCTAGTGACAAAAATTCATGTTAGAATGAGCTTCCATGTTACGCATTTCAAAAAAGTTCGAAAAAAATATATGGTAGCACTAGCTTAAGCAACACAAGGTACTAAAAATAAAGAGGTAGGCTGATTTCTTCTGTAAATTCTAGGTGAATTATTTGGTATTATATCTATAATTCTAGGTAGATACCTTTCACGTCTATTTATTTCTTTTTTATTTTTCGTCCAATGTAATTAGTCAAGTACAAATGTTCCTTCTATAACATTTCTAAGAGCATTTTCCGCAGTAAACTAAAACATTTCCATATACAATCATGGTTTAACAGCCCTATTCTGGCAGCTTTACTAAGCTCACCACATTAACAAAATAGTTAATATTAACAATTTGTTAAGGTTTCGTATTCTGCTGCAAATTTAAAAGCTCTTTTCCTTACAATTTTGTTAATGACAGAAAGAGTCTTAACAACGAATGAAATGTATGTGCTTAGATAAAAAAAATTGATGAGCAAATAATAAAAAAAATACAAATTATAATATAATATTGAGTTTAAATACATTAAACTGAAAAATGGAACAATTTTTACTTATTTGAAGTATTGATAATGAAATCTTTCATTAGCCGTGGCAAATTTTTCAAGCGCTTGCAAAGGCACAAGCTGCACTCGAAGCATCTATTCATATCGCGCATCTCTTCTTTCAATAGGCATATCGATTTTCACCATGCATGGTGAACTTTAAAAGCTTTTTAAGCTTTTATGTTGTAAATGATTTTTTAGAATACCAACATTTACATTACATAACAATCAGCTTAACATTAGCTCCTTAACTATTTTTGTTAAGCTAACAACCAGAATAGGGCTGTAAGTCTATATAGGTGCACTTTTAATTATTTTATAGAAGATTATTTTATAAAATTTTGACATTTTGAGAATAAATTAGGTATAACAGTTCTAAAATTATTACTAGAAACTGCAACAATCGAGAAAATAAATTGTTGTTTGTAGTCAAAAAAAATAGTCTGGACTTGAACCAACGATACAAGCGCACTTTAGACTGCGCGATCTTTTTTGGCTTATCTTGCTCTTAACTAAACAGCCTTGATACAGAATCACATACGGTTTGTACACGTGCTTAACTGGTTAAAACTTGCAGGGAGAGAGTAAAAACAGAATTGAGAAAAATAATATCACACAGAGAAAAACTTGAACAGAAAACTAGTATAAACTTGCAAAATCACAGCTGATCGACCGACTTGACAGCATATTTGAAACCTAAAAAATTGTGTGAATTCGTTGTTTCCAAATATTTGCAATTATTAAAAAATAAAACTAAGCTATGCAAAATCGAACTTAAGGCATACAAAAGCAAAACATCAATAATTAATTTTTTTCTATTCTATCAATGAGTGATAGGTTTTTTTTTTTTGACAAGTAATTTTTTTCGGTTGCTGTAAGTATTTGCAAGTAAAAATTTTTTATATAAAAAATGTCCAAACTTTTTGGCAAAATTTAATTGTTTTGGTTTTAGGGAGTTTTTCTTTTTATTTTTTTATTCTTCAATTTCATAATTTGGGCGATTTTTTTTCGATGTTAGGTATTCAATATTTGACGTTTTGGCCTGCTACATTCAGTAAGATGATTTTGCGAATTGTATATTGTTCCAAATTCATAGCAAAACTAATTGAAAATAGTTGATATCCCGAGGTCAGAGAAAATATTTCATGGATGATGATGATATATTTAAAATGGTTCTGCATTACTGTTTCAATCAACTTCTAATAATTTACATTGATGGCTTTCTTATAAATATGTTTCTTTCTTTATTATAAGGTTTTAGCAGTTAATCTGTCCTGTCATCCATAGTATTACGGTTATCGTAGAAACTTCGAAAAAGGAACGAAAATGAGTTAATTTCGCAGATTTTTTTTTAAGTAATTTTTTACGACCTGTTTTGGTTTTCGGAGAAAATTTTGATAAAAATTCATACAAATTACTTTCTGCGAATAGCGCTAAGAATGAACTCAGTGGACTGAGTTTTTCATTTTTTCCACAAGTAACCAAAAAACCTAAAGCTTTGAATAAATGAGATCAAATCCAAAAAGTTAAGTAACGAATAAGATCTAAGTAACAATGCTTTTAATCCTCCTCTAAATTGTATTTATCGCTCTTTTGAGCTCGTATTAATAACAGCTTCTGGTTTTGATATATGACGAAAAACTTCAAATACCTACGATCATTTTTAAAATTATATTTTATTGTTAAAAGCACTCGAACCGTCGATATTTCTAGTTTTTTCTTTAATTTTCACACTATCGTTTTGTGTAGGCATCGAAAAAAAAACCGAAAAATTTTAAACATTTCTGAATAGAACGCTCTCATCGAAAAGGCTTTGAAAATGTTATTTTAATTTGTTAACAAAGTTCTTAAAATTTGCATATGCATTTGAAAATATGCATAATCAATACCATCTATATTTCGTAAATTAATAAACTCAGCATAATTTTCAATATCCTTCGAAAACTGAAATATTTTTTTCAAATTGTTTGGACCATGCTTTTAAATACTCATAAGAATTTTTGTAACAAGTGTACATATAACTTTATAAAATTTTGGTTTCACTTTTATACCCCTTTTATAAAATTTTTTTTTACCAGATGATTAACTTTCAACGACAATAATTAATTTTGTATCCTTTATTAAATCTAACAACACGGTTATAACATTCATTAATGATATTATTGCTATTCACTACATTCGTTAAGTCCTGCTAACTTGCTAAACTCAACAAAATTGTCAAAATGTCCTGTCAAAATGTTGTATGGGAAAAGACTTAGCAGCTTGTTAGCAAGTTAATAAGTGCAGCACCGTGTTTTTGTTTAGCGGATACCATTTGTTAAGTCGGATACATTAAACTTATTGAGTGACGTGATGAATCGTTTTGGGAATGAGTTCTTACAAGTACCAAATTATTTTTTATTTGCAGCTTTGAAGTCTAAAAACTCCCCATTATTAATAAAAGATAATTATTTTGTAACGAGGTTGGAAGAGATTTAAAACATTTACAAGGTTCTGAATAGCAAATTTATCCAAAGTGTAAACACACTGTAATATAAGAATTAAAATACATTTTTGGTTACTGAGTAGATTAAAACCACAGTTTTTTAGCTGTAGAAGTCTGTCAGCGGATTTTGACATATCAGATTAGCACTTGATTGTTAAATGTCTAATGCGCACTTTACACGGTCAATCATTTGACGTCCAGCATGTGTACATGTGAATTGATGCTAGCCCTTAAGGCTTGATTACCCAAGCGTAACGTGAGGTGGCGCAGCGGGATGTAGCATAGTGCGACGTTGCCTCGAGGATAATCGATTACCGAAATCGTAATCAAACGTAGTGCAGGCGCCGTAGTGCAGGGCACCCATTTTATTCTAGTTGGCTTATTTACTTCTCCTCGTCAACAAAAGATTGCATCCTTTCTTATATAGTATTCAAATTTACAAAAATGTGAAGTTAAAAAAATTTTTTCGCTTGTAACACAGCTGTCGAACTGTCAAAAATCGTAACGTTGCGTAGAAATCTATTTTCTACAGACTTCTACGCTGCCTCACGCCACGTTACGATTTCGGTAACGACTTGTACACATTTATCATTAAACAGATTTTAGCTTGACAACTGGCAACGTCGCTCTACGTTACCTTACGCTTGGGTAATCCAGCCTTTACACACATCAATCATTTCGTCAAATTTTAATTCAGTATTATTTTTTATGGAACACAAACGTGCAATGAGTTAAACGGAACTGTATCGTGCATATTGCATTCTTGCTAATCAAGTAATTATTATATTATCAAAAAATAAAAGGAAAAATGGCAATAAACTATGCCAAAAAGTGTTTGTCCTCTCAAATTTATTATTTACAGCTCTTTTTTTCCAGCAGTCATGTTTACTGCACGACAAAAGCAAACGAAATGACGATCAATCAAGCCCTTAGGTTGCGAACAGAGTGAACGCCGATTCAGCCAGGCAGGCAGACAGGCGCAGGCAGTAACATGCAAAGGAACGAGATAGAAATAACTTTTGTCTCGCTTGTTCACATAGTTCGCCCGCGCCTGTCCGCTTCGGCGTTCACTCTGTTTGCAACTTACACACATCCAGCCGATTGACCAGGATTGCAAAATTTCTAAAAATTTAGATTTTGATCAATCAAGCCATCAACGTGGCTGTGTAACGCATACAAACAAATATTTACTAACACATGTACCTGATTGACATCAAATGATTTACCGTGTAAGGTGCGCATTAGCAGGTGAGTTCACATTAACAGTTGCTAACTTTAACAAGTTAAGAGTTTAGCAGGACTCAACAAATTTTACTGAATACCCTTATTGTTTCTCTAAGAGCAATTTTTTAATTTTCCTTAGTTATTCTATCACGAAATAAAGCTTAAATAAGTGATCATGCTGATATTTTTAGTAACTTAAAAAGAAGTATTTTCGTTACAAAAAAAAGAGGAAAAATATGTCGACAAAAAACAGAACATATATTCTTTTTAAGTGATAATATAGCAACGCTACACATGTCGCTGTCAAAACACTTGTATGATAAACATGGTAAGGATAGAGGTAGCAACAACGCTGCCTGTGCTCTCCTTCCATACTGCCATGTCTGTCAAATTCAGCTGTGTGCCGAATGGAAACAAAACAAAATATATACAAATTTTTTCTTCGTTTTGACATTTCCGGAAGTATGCTCTCATCTGGTGCATCTACCTATATTCTTCTACCAGAATGATAAAAAAAAAATTCTTTGACATTTCACAATACGAAGAGTAATTAATTAAACTATTACACCGGTACTCAAAAAATTTTGTCTGGTGAAAAATCTAGCTTATGTTTGTAAACACATAGTTGAAAGAGGTTCACAAAACAATAATTGCACTCTGAAGACTGACGAGAGCCTAAATACATGCATAAAACAAAAGCAGTCATTCATCCCTTCATTCATTCATTATACAATAGTTACATTTCTTGCTTTCTTCAGCACTCTGAAAGTTTAGAGTAAAATTAAAAATGTGAAACTTACCTTCAACAGATCCAGCAGAAAAGGCGACGCAGCACACAGCACAATTTTGTGCGCCGGAAAGCTACGCCCGCCCGCCGCCAGGGTGCAGTCAACCAAATCGCCATGACAGCGCAAAAGTTGAATGGCCGACACCAGCGACGTGCCGTAGTCGCCCCAAGTAAGCGAATACAGCGAGTTCATTGGCAACGCCATCATCGGTTCAACCAAGTCTGCAACGGCGTACTCGTCGTTGTAAAGAATTGTGAAAGTGTTTGTTTGGTTGCGCGTCCGGGAAAAAATTCAAGTTATCGTAGCACGAATACTAAAGTTTGCTCGCTGTGGCAGCACTCTGCAGCGAGGCAACGTTTTTTTTGTTTTTGAACAACTTTGAAAATGAAATCGCTGCGTGCGCACTCAATTTGCTGAAGCAATATATCGATTTTATTTTTTTATTTTATTTCCACCGCTGTATATTTATATAAAATTTCAGACGTAAGTGTCCACTGTGCGCTTCACTGCTGCAATAAATACAGTGTTTTTCGCTCTCGCTCACACTACTTTTCTCTTAACTGCAAAAAGGGAGAAAGAGCGAGTAATGATGATGAGAAAAAGTTGAAAGGAGTGAGGGGAAACGTGCGATAACTAGTCTCTCACTCTTTCTCACTCTGTCGCTCTCGTTCTCCTGGTTATCAGTTCTTATTTGCAAAGTTACCAGTTGTTGCTGTGTGGTTGTTGTGCCAATGTTCACTGCGCAGTGCTCAACACAAAAATTTTCCGCTATTGGTTGATTGGTTGTCCGCTCTGACTCACTCTACGGAACTAGTGTTGCCAAGCCGAAACAAGCTAAGCAGAGACTTGAGTTTTTCTTGCAGTTATATTAAAACCAATGAGCAAAGTGTGTGTATGCTCTTCGGTGTTGTAGGTGAACATTATTTTTTCGTACTTTTTATGACTACTTTATTTCAAATGCGACGTCTAATTTTAATTTTTTGGTCCAGATTAAAATAATACACCTATAGTTCATTCTTCTTGAAAATATTCTAGGGCAGTTCACGATCTTGTTGCATCGTTGCAAATGCAAAAAAAAACAGCTTTTACAAAAACAAAGCATTGAAAAGCTTTTGCAACATATGCTTTTTGTTTTTGTAAAAGCCGTTTATTTTGCATTTGCAACGATGCACCAAGATCGTGAACTGCCCTTCTGCCTTTTTTCTGCCCTCTTTAAAAACTCTGCATTTTATCCGTTCTTTTCTAAAAAAAAATATTGACCTTAAAATAAACCGTGTTATTTTCTCAAAAATGCAGAATTTTCTGATCTGTGTGACATTTAACTGAATATTTGTTAAAAATTGCATGCAGTTGGCACACAAGTAACTTCAATCGTAAATACATTGGAATTCAAAACAACAGTGCAGCCAATATTATTGGAAAAATTTTGCATTTTTTCTGTTCTTTACTCAGCTCAAAAGTGTCAATACTCTGTAAATTCAAGTCAGAATCAAAAAACTTCTGCATTTTGTTAGGGCAGTATTTTTCAGAAAAATGCTCTATAAGGTTTAAATGTCGTTCGTTTAGTTGTTTGAAAGATAATATGTAACCTGTTAGTTAAATTTATGAATAAAAATTTTTTAAGTAAATGCTTACGATTAGAAATAGCAGCAAATTAAACGGTTACTTTATTAAAGTCTTACTATTCAACAGTTTCTAAGAGTACGTTTTCTTTTAAAGCAGGTAAGAGGTCACAGTTCAGCGGCTTCGATAGTCTAGTGGTAGCACGCTTGACTGTCGTTCAGAGGTCCCAGGTTCGAATCACGGCTGGGCCATGGTCCTACGCTATAAACCTTTCTTTCCTTAATATCTAATTAAAGGAACTTGAAAAACACATAAATTTACGACGAAAAGTTGTAGTTGGTGGTGGTAGGAAAGTTTTTGAAAGGAACGCTTAGTAACTTGATTTTACTGAGGTCAAGGCTTAATACTTGCTTCAAATTTAATATCAGATGTTTCTACAGCTTCTTCCACATTACGAACATCCTGCACAAAAGTTTCACTTGATTACTTCCTTCTTCTATTTTTTTATCACAACGGACCAATAATATGGTCTAAGTGGCCACCATAACCTAACCTAACCTAAGAGGTTACTTTTAAAAGAGTATAAAAATAAGTTTAATTAAGTAGATGTTTGTTATTTTTTATCCTCATTTGACTATTTTTTCTACTGTTTGATTAATTGATCTGAAGGCAGATTTGATGAACTCTAAGCCATATTTCTTCATTTTGAATTTATATCCAATCGCGAACAATGACATGCTAAAATGGCATAATTTAACTTTAATGCCTCGGACCCGAATATTTTTTTCTTATTTTTATTGAATGTATTTTGGCATCCTTTTCTTTAACTTTAGTCCATCGGACCCAAATATTTTTTCTTATTTTAATTTAATGTACTTTGGCCTTCTAAGACTAAATTTGCATACAAATTGTCGCTCTCAAAAGCTTTACTTTAGGAGACAAAATTGGCGAAAACTTGAAATTTCAGCGCAAATTTTCAAGTGCATGGAAGCTGATTTTCCTTCCCTCTTGCATAATAATACCTACCAAAAAGTAATCTTGTTAAATAAATGCAGAGCCGTTCATTTTATGAAAATCAAGTGGTTTTGTATTCAGAATCACCTGAAATTTATGCAATCAGAGGATTTTGTCTCAGTTTGTTATACCATGGAAACTTACAAAATATTTAAAATATATATTGAGAAAATATTAGTCTGCCGCGCTTCCTTTTTTATTTCACTTCATAATTTAAATTAAATAACACAGAAATTTCACTATCAATAGCACTGGTTTCAAACTGAAATGATTGACGAACACCTTATATATGAGCACTGCAATTATTCTCATTTGGAGCCACGATTTATCCTTCGTATTTCTTAAAGTACTCATAGAATTTTATTGGCAATTGTGTTATTACTTGTATGGGAGGAACCACACACCGTTATTCAATACTAAATTTTAGAATAACTTCGGGTATTGTGATATGGTCGGGTAATGTGACATACTTGCATATTTTGTAAAATACACAAATTTTGACAAAAACGTACATGCAAACATAACGGTAACGGAAAATTGCACGTGCTGCATTTTTATGAGCACTCTCATACGCTGTGTATGCTCTTATTGTTGGGAAATTGTATCGTCAGTGTAGTCGATATTTTTTTTTGAGTGCGCTTTGTGAGAGAAAACTGAAGCAGAATTCAAAGTTAGAATACATAAATTTGTTAGTGTTTTAATACAGCTAACAATTAATCACTTGAGTTTTTCATTTTCGGAAGTGTACTTTTATAAAAATAACCTGATTGTTTGAAAACCGAATTCGGCTATTGTGATATAGTCAAATTAGGGCAATGTGATATACCCCTCTGAGTTATCAACTATAAATTATTATTAAAATAAATTGCAGATATTGCCAAACAAAGGTCAGATACGTAAGTGGGATCCAAAAGGAAGGAGGAAGGCTATTTTGGCAGTCAGAAAAGGAGCAGTGGTCTTACTGTTGATGTCAAAGACACTTTTAGTTCCATTTGCAATGCTGTAAAGAGCAGCTAGAAGTGATAAACCTATCGGCTATTTTTTCGTTAAGTTTTTACTTGCGGATTCGTATTCAGTTGCTTTTTATATTTTTTTCACCGTGTGATATGGTATATCACATTATCCCAACGTGATATATCACTTTACCCGCCAAGTTCATTAATAAGGGTTACATGACTTTTTTCCATTATGTTGAAAAAGCTCTAAATTGGGAAACGCTATAGTGCCACGAAGTCTTTATACCCGGCACAATGCATCAAAAAACTATCCTAAGTAAAAGAAAATTGTGAGTAATTGCAAAAATAAAAATACCTTATCACATTTCCCGAAGTTACTCTACTGGTACTGCTAAGACATGTCCTGCTGGAAATAATGTATTGCCAAATTTCAACTCAATCGGCCCAATATTTTCGGTGTCGATAGCGGGCAGACGAACAATTTTATATATACCCAACGGGCCGGCATGTCAGCAGAGGAAAAGAAGCACTCCAAAAGGTCTTTTTGAGTGCTTGCAAGTCAGCTGAAAGTGCTGGCCGGACGTATGACACACCATTGTAATTTTAACATTGTATGTCCTAGGAAAAAAGCACTTAATTGCTTCAAAAGACCTCTCAAGGAAAGCTCTGGTTTTAATTGCTTTATTTAATTGCTACAAAAGAGGCTCATTGCAAAAAATAGCTTGAAAGAAAAAAAACAGTTCAAAAAAACTTGAAAAGTGTATTCAAAACAAAAAGAACTGCTGCCACAAAGATTTTCAAGAGCCTCTTTTGAAGCAATTAAACGAAATGGTGAGAGTTGTTGTTAATTACTAAATCGCAAATTCCAAAATCGCAATCTTACCATAAATAATACATTATTTTAAGAGTATTGTATATATATATGTTGGCACGATTACGATTTCAAAGTGTTTTCTGGTAGAGAACAACAAAAACACATGTTTGGTCGAACAAAAAATCGATTGCTCAACTAGTTAACGATCATAGCTTTTTTTTTTGCTAAAATATCTTCAAAAAACATCCATTTCTTTGCAATTATCCAATGGATTTAAAAGAATAAATTATTAGATAATTAAATTACCTTTTCAATGATATACAATACTTATATCATTGCAAGCGTATTTGTAATTTTATAAGCAAAACTATATCATGTTGGAAATTTGTAATTAAAAAACGTTTATTTTCTACTAAATTACGTTATTAAGCAACTAAAATTATATTCTATTTTTAAAGCGTACAATTTAACCTTTCATTTGATATGCAAATATATACATATATATTATTTACAATTTACACTATATTACATAAAATTAATAAAAATTGCTATTTGCTATTGCATTGTCCAAAACTGATCAAATAGAAATTTCAAACTTTTTTCGCTAGCTAGAAAATCCTATTCATTCATATATTACAGCTGCAATGTTGCCTTAAGAACAGTAGTTTATTGTAATGGTGATATAAGAAAATATGGAATAAGAATACAAAGCAACTAAGGTAAATATGCTTGAATTAACTTCCCGTACAAGGGCAAATCATTTCATCATAAAAAAACACATCAAAAATTAAATAAATCATATGTTTTATACACCAAACGAAAGATACATTTTCAGGCTTTAATAATTTACCTTTCATAATCTATAGTAATAACGGTAGTTTTTGATAAAATAACGGTTTTATACAAACAAGTATTTTACTTTTGTATATAAATAGCTATAATATATTAAATACTCAACGGATTTGATTCATTTAAAATGAATACAAAAACTTTATGTATTACCTTTCATATAACACCTTTATCAGCAATATCGGTTATACACTTAGAAAAATGTAGATAGTTTTCTTAAACATCTAGCAAAAATAAAATTTTTCTTAAAAAATCGGTAACTTGAAAACAAATTTTTCCTTCGGCCCTTCTAATTTTTTGTTAAAGACCTTCCTAAATCCATTGTCAAATCGCGGCGCCCCGGAAATCGTAATCTTCCCAATATTTTTAGTATTTATCTAACACCCTACAATATCAGCTGTAGAGTGTCGCTTAAATTTTTGGCGCCAAATAATTCATTCTCGCTATGCCAAAATATATTATTTCTCTCAATGCTACTTATTTTTCATACCGAGAGAAAAAGTAGTAGTTAAGTTTGCATCGGCAACTCTACAAATTACCCAACCAACTCAAGCAAACTAGTGCACGTCGCTTATCTCGTTTCCCCTCCTCTAAAAACATCGACTTGAAATTAGTTCTCGTTCGTACAGTTTGCACTCGCGCCACGACGAAGATTTTCTTCACTTCGATTTTTGTGCCCCTTCAGCAGTGAGCCAAAAAAGCAACATATACCACACCAGGCAACAAAAACAACGATTGGAAAACTTTTATGTATGCAACGCAACCAGCAAGCATATATATTATTTTTAGATTTTTTTTTTTATATAAGTCTATAAAACCGAAAAATATCGTAATATTTCAAATTATTCGAAAAATTATACGAATATATATCAAAATTTAGAATATTCAAAATAAAGCCATAATAATAGAGAACTTTGAGCAGCAGATAAGGAGCATGGAGAGAAGAGTGCTGTGGGAGCGGAGAGTAGTTAGAAAAAATTGATTTTTTTTTTAATTTTTATGCACATATTTTTTAATATTTAAACAGTTGAAAATTTAAACACACTCACTTTGCTATATCATTTATTATTGGTATTTAGATTATATTCATGTCAATAATTTATTGAAATTATGGAGCAGAGAGCAACAAATTCACTATAGGCAGATTTTTACAATTTCCCGCTTTTGCAAAAACAAAATCATCAATTTTGAAAAACTTGCAGAATAAAATATTTTTCTCACGGAGCAGCTACTAGCTCTTCTCGCAGAGCGCACAATTATTTTTGCTCACAACTACTCGACGAGGTTGAAAAATTTCTACTGAAAATTGAGTTCGATCGAGTTTCGTTCGTTGCTGTCGCTGCTGCTGTTGGGCATTCGGCTGGCTGGCTAGCTAGTCGGTCGTCTGGTTTCTTTTCTCTATACGCGAAAGTTGAAAATAATTCTCGTTGTTTTTGTTGTTGGTGTTGTAGTTGCGCAGCATTGCGTGCGTCGAAAAATGGGAGCAAGATGGCCGCTCTTGGCAAAGTACAGTCTGCGCAGAGTTGCCAGATGTAACCGCTGCTCAAGCGGCACTGACTAGATTTTCACGTTAATTCTCAACACGTTTCGTATGTCGTGAGTTCTCAGCAAACATTAATCGTGTTGATTAATTGAAAAATAAAAATCTCTGTTATGGTAAAAGAAAATCGGTGTCGGAGTATTGACCACGGAGTGGATAGAGTTCAAGTTTTTGTTTTCTTTTGGGTATATTCCTTGCGGAGATTTTGTTTTTATGGGTTACAGAGAGAAAATCTACAGAATTTATAGAATCTTATATGAAGAGATATTTTGTATTATGTATATGAGAAGTAGCGAATCTTTATTTTGTTGGTCAAGGTTTTTGAATTGGAACTCTGAGCGAAATTAATAAAATCTGCTTTAAACTTAGTAATCTTGACACATTTTCGTACAATAGAGTATGTATGTATATTGTAAAAAAGTAACGATGGCATTTTAATAAATATTTTAAAAAATTACAAAATTTAATTTTTAGTAAAATAATTTTGTTAAAATTTTTAATCACCAAAATTTGTACCACAATTTTAAATTATTTATTTTTATTAAAACTTACAACTTTTTATGTAGCAAAAGATGTCTAGTCTGGTGGTGTTTTTTTTCTGTAACAGAATTTGTTTTACACGAAGCTCAAATAAAATTCTTGAAAAAGCGTTAAACTTGTAAATATGTTTATAGTAATAAAAATGTAAGTGCACGGAAAGAAATAATTAAAGATTGAACCAAGCAAGAAGGCTATCAATTCTCACTTATGCATAAAAATCTCAATTCAAGTATTTTTCTTGTATCCAGATGATATACGATATTTTAGTTTAAAAAAACACTTAGTTGTTTTATTTATTTATTTTTTATTCTGTTATAATTTTACATATATTTCTTAATTCAATAAAAATTCTGTATTAAAATACTGATGAGGTTTTATTGCGTATACAATTTCAATGATTTCACATGCACAATTCACATACAACAAAAAAAAACAATTTCTCATTTTCTTTTTTTTTAGGTTCAACACTGATCGCTCTGTTGGTTTGTAGTTAGATTTTACTATGAGATGTGATTTAGTGGGCCTTTTACCACTAAATTTCCAATTTTTTTTACAAATTATTGCAGAAGTTTCAGCTTTGTAGCTGTAAATCACATTAAACAAACAACGAATCTTTTAATTATGATACAATGAAACACTTGTACAGCGCTGTCAAAGCTACTGAGTAATTTACTAGAAATATATGTATACTGATTGACTATAACTAACCCAAAGAAGCTCGGTCAAATTCCTTTCTAAGTCTGAAATTACCAATTTATTTATTTAATTTTTTTTTTATGCTGAAATTTAGTTTGAAATAAAGCAATTTCATTCTTTTCCTACTCAAGCAATGCCATTTCAAAAAGTCATTATACGAAATTTATATTCGTATTACGAATTATTTCCTAATAACTAGTTTTTTATGAATATTTCAAGTGAATTTGAATAGATTAGGCATATAACTGATTGAATCAAAATTATTTCTTAATACTATATTAGTAAACTATTTCTCTACGTTTAAAATAAGAAAGTATTCGTTTTGAAGATTAAAAAACTAAATAAAACTTAAGCAAAAAATTATCTATTTCCCTGCATTTTTGTTAATATTATGGCTGATATCTAAATTGTGTAATTATCTCGTAAAAAATTCCAGTTAGTGCTTTCAAGAAATGTTTAAATTTTTATATCAATTAAGTATTTTAAAACGTTTTTATTCAAAATTGCATATTTTATAATATAAATAATATACATAATTCATCAAAATTCAAATTCAACACTCAAATATCAAAACAAATTTTTGATTTTAGAAGAAGCAATTTTCTATATGTAAGAAATAAGGTTTATTCAGACCATAATTTTATCAATTTTATGTTCAGACACTTCAGTATGAAAATTGGGTGGTAGGGAAAATCGTAGAAAAAATCAATCCAAAATTTTTCTTTTTTGCTTTTAGACGAAATTGGGTAGAAAATTAACTGGTTTTGTCGCTTTTGGGCAAAATTTCGTTTCTTGCTTGTGGCCATTTTTTCATATGAAAATTCGCTGAACTTTTTGGGCAAAACTCAGTTTTTTAATATTAGGTCTTTTAATTACCCAAATCAGTTTTCAAAGTTGTAACTAGATAGATACCTTTTTAACAAAGGTAGTCATCGATGTTAAATATCAGAAGTTTATTGAAAGAGCCGTGCGGAACTATTTTGAATGTGCCATATATTAATAATTTCCTTAAAATTGCATTAATTATTAATTGCAAAAACGATTTTCGGGCCGCCGCGGTTTGGTGGGGTTTTCTGGTAGAGAACAACAGACAAAAATTTTTAGCAAAAAATTGATTACTCAACTAGTTATCGATTTCTAAATTTTTTTCTTGGTAAAAGGTCTGTTCAAAAAAATCTACACATTTGACATTATATAATGAATCTAAAAAATTTACATGTTATTTGAGAGGTAATTAAATTACCTTTTCAATGATATGCAAAACAAACGTCATTGCCAAAATATTTCAAATTTTATAAGTTAATGTACATCTTATTTTAATTTTTTAATTAAAAAAATTACCTTATTTTACACTAAATTTGTGTTATTAAAGTACTCAAAATATTTTTTATTCTTAAAGCTTAAACATTTACCATTCGTTTGATATATTCAAATATATACATTTAAATCAGATTTAAAAATTTCTTTATAAGTAAAGCAAAACAGGTAAATATGCTTGAAATAACAACTTTTCGTACAAGTACAAATCATTTCACCATTAAAAGACACCATAAAAAATCAAATGAATTATATTTATATTATATACCAAACGAAAGATTAATTTTTAAGTTTCAATAATTTTTTTCCATAATACATAGCAGAAACGGAAGTTTTTGGGAAAAAAACGGTTTTGTGCAGCAAATATTTTACTTTTACATACAAATAGCTTTAAAATATGAAACACTCAACGGATTTTATTTATTTAAAATTTTTGAGAAAGCTTTCTATATTACCTTTTAAATAAAAGCTTTATCATCCATATCAGTTATACGCTAAGAAAAAAACAGCGAGTTTTCTTAAAAGATACTTATTAAAAAAAAATTCTTAAAAATCGATAATTTGAAAACAAATCAATCAATCGAGTTTTCCTTCAGCCATTCTTGCTTTTATTAAAAGTACTTCACAAATTCATTTTCAAATCGCGGTGTCGCAAATCGCAAAAATCGAAGTCTCCTAAGAAAGCAGACCAACTAAGCTAAATATGCTTAAAATAAATACTTTCCGTACAAGGGCAAATAATTTCATCACAAAGAACATTAAAAAACATCAAAGAAATCGTATATATTTCATACTAAATTAAAGATAAATTTTCGAGCTTAAATAATTTTGTTTCCTTAATTCATAGTAATAACGATAGTTTTTGAGAAAATCGTGGTTTAATGTAAGCAATTTCACTTTTACATACAAAATAATACAACAAAAAAATATGAAATACTTAACGGGTTTTCTTTCTTTAAAAATTTTGTGAAAGCTTTGTATATTTTCTTGTAAATAATAACCATCAATATCGGCTATACAATTATTAAAATATAGCTAGTTTTCTTAAGATTTTATATAAAAAAAAACAAACTCTGTAACTAGAAAAGAAATCGAGAGTCCATTGTCAAATATCGCCGCTCCTGAAATCGTAGTAATTGGTAAAATGATCCTGCTGCATGCAGCGGGCTTTGAAGAGATACCCTTTGCCTTATTTTTGGTCAAACCATCAAACTTTGATAATAAAAAAACTAAAAATTTCCCAGGTATTGGAAACGAAAAATCACAAATAAAAAATGCCTTAAGGAAAAAAATTTAATTTTGCCTAACATTTTTAGAGCTTTTTCTTTCGGAAAATGGCTGAAAATCAAAAACCAAAATTTCATCCAAAAATGACTAAACAATCCTTTATTTTTGGGTAATTTTCATATTATAAATTGCAAAATTTTCGCTATTTCATTTCCTTTTGTAATTTTTCTGCGTAATTTAATCAAGTGCAAGAATTACATCTTAAATAATAATAATCCATATTATTTAGCATGAAAAAGCATTCAAAAGATTTTTCGGGCTTAAAAAACTATTTTAATTATTTTTTTATTTTTTATTATTCATAATTTTTTGCAATTTTAAACGAATAAGTTGAATTTCGTCAGAAAAAATATTAGTCTGTAAATTTAAAAAAATTCCCATATATTAATGAAACAGGATAAATCTGATGTTTAATTACTTAATTGTAAATTTCTTAAAAAGTCTAATCTCTTTATTTTGTGTAACGATAATGCATCCCAACGACAAGCAAGACACGAGAAGCAATAGAATTTCGTATAGAAAAAATATTACTTCTCGTGTCTTGCTTGTCGTTGGTGTGCATTTTCGTTACACAAATAAAGCAATTAGTTTTAAAAAAAAATTAATTTTTTAAAAATTGTTCTTGTTTTATACATTGCTCAAAGCATTTCAATTCATAGAAAATTTCACCGAGTTGTCAAGCTGGCAACACCGTTAATCGTATGCCCGATACTTGAGACTGTGTTGCGGAGCACTGTGTGGGGCTTTGCGGAGCTTAAACAGATGCAACAACAATAACAACGACCATTAAAATTTTGCTCCAACCAGCACAATGGGTTTTGCCCTCTTGTTGAGTTTGTTGTTGTTGTTGTTACTGTTGAAGAAGTGGCAAAACAAACACGTATACAGAAATTCTCGTTGTCGTCTCGTCTTTCGTGAGAAATCCAATGACGACAGCACCAACGAACGAGCAGAACGAGCTTGATTTGTAGTCAAAAATAAAATTTATATAAAAAAATGTAGCTAGTTTTTATATGCATGTACTTTGAATTTAAAATTAGTAAAGTAAAAGGGAAAATACTCTAGTTTCGATAATATTTTTTTCTATGCCAATAACTTAAGCTAAATTGGGTTAAACTTTAGCTGCTTGAATTTTCTAAATATTTTCTTTACTAAGCTAAAAACAAACAATTTCAAAGATTTAAATGAAATATGCAAAATGCTTGCATTTTTTCAATTTAGAACTCTTTTCAATTATGTAAGCAAATTTAACGGAAAAACTGAAAATTTTCAAATTTCACTAAAATTCAATTATAAAATTTTTCCCACTTTTGTCGTGTCAACCGAGCGACGACGACCTTTTATTGCTAAAATGCCAAACGTAAATAAAGGCAAGTGTCAGTTAAATGTTTGCTGCATGAATGACTGAACTTAATACGAAAAAAATAAACATTTTTACTCTGAGCATGAAATTTTCGAATTTTCTGATTCATTAAAAAAATTTCACTGCTTACGTTGCTCATCACGTATAAAATTTAATTTTAGCCATGAAAGCAAAAGAAACCTATTCTCACGACTATAGAGCTGAAAACTCATCATCTCAAAGCTATACAACCGAAGAATTTTTGGTTTTGCTTTTGTTTTACGTTGTGTATTCAATACTATACAAATATCAAAATAATGTGACTAAATTCCTCTTTGGCATCGCTTGGTTAGTTTGTGGTGGTGGTGGCATCTCTGATAGTCAACGCTGCCTGTACTCAGAGCAGCGCCGCTCTGCTTATCTCCGCACTACTCTTCTCAAGGCTTCGCAGCTCTTCCACCAACAACTTACCCAAAACAAAGAGGCGCTGAGAATATTGTTTTTCCATCTCCAACCACTCTTTGTAAATTACAACAAAAAGTTTTTTATTAAAAACTCTGGGTTTGAAAATTTTAACAATTCGCAATCAAGAGCAAATCGAAATAAATATTGCCGCAGCGAGTGGAATATTTTTAGTTTAATGCGAAGGGGAAGCAAAGGAGTCAGTCGATAATCATATCATGCGCATACGCTCTGAAATGGTTGTTGTTGTACTATCTTGCTTTTGAAGACCAAGCACAGTGTAACATACTCATGTAAAGTATGCGCATATTTTCGCTTATATCAGGCAATGCACACTGGTCCAGATAGCAATTTGTTTGCCATAAAGTCGTAGGAGTGAAATGTTCTTTAAAAAGTAGCACATACACTTTTAGTACTACAGATATGATGATACACAAAAATCAGGTAAGAGCCACGCCTACCTTTCATACAAAGTGACGTCATCAATATAGCAAAATGTCAAATAATTAAAAAAAAATTGATTGACTTTATATTTTGCTCATAGGCTTTGCTCTTAACCCTGGATGTGCTTCGTTAGTCGAAGCGACTAACAATGGTTATATTTTTCAATGTTGCCAAATCATTGCTTTTAGCACTAGATCTAGTGCTTTTTGAAAGCACTAAATGAAAACGCGCCATGACCAGTGCGTTTTCACTTTGAGTTAAGTGCTTAAGCGTCTTTCCATTGTGAGTCAAGAAATTTTTTTGCAGCCCTGAAATTAACAATTAATATAAAAAGTTTCCGATGATAGAACCCAACAATTAGTAATTTTAATTATTAAATTTAATAATTTAGTTTGTATGGTTATTGTCGGCAACTGTACTAAAAATGTGTTTCCACGCTATCCTTTACCGCCCACAAATCAATGAAAATGCTTTATTTCTGACAGTTTTTTGCCGTATAAGACTAAAACTTGGTAATTAAGTTTGTATGTTTACTGTCGGCAATTTTACTAAAAATGGTTTTTCACGCCTTCTTTAACCCACAAATCAATGAAAATGCTTTATTTCTAACGGTTTTGGTTGTTTAAGTCTTAAATTTAGTAATTTAGTTTGTCTGATTACTGTCAGCAGCTGTACGAAAAATTGGTTTCCACGACCCCTTTTTTTTCCACCCACAAATCAGTGGAAATGCTATATTTGAAGCAGTTTTGGCCGTATTAGACTAAAATTTGGTAATTAAGTTTGTATGATTACTTTCGGCAATTGTACTATAAATGGGCGTTATCGCTATACAGCCACACCCACTTTTTGAGAAATCATTAAAATTTATTACTGGGTCGATTGAGCTAAATTTTTGGCTCAGTTTACTGTCAGCAATTGTACTAAAAATTAGTTAACACGCCCCCTTTTACCACCCACAAACCAATGAAAATGTTTTATTTCAACGGTCATATTAGACAAATATTTTGTAATTTAGTTCATATGGTTATTTATAACTTTTATTTCTGATCGAAAAAACGAATGACCAAGAAATAACTGTTATGAAATGATTAATTGATAGCGATAATCGTTATTGGCAATCCCTGCTATAAAGTTTCGTGCCGATTGATAGACTTTTAGAACTTGCTCAAGAGACCAATAAATAGAGAAGCGTATTACAAGAGTTCAAAACATCTCTTGAAGCAAATTTTTAAGAAAAGAACATGTATGCATTTAGTTTTGAATGTAATTGTTCTTTGAAATTAGTTATCGAACATAAAAATCGGATTAAAAAATACCAGAGTTGTGATATTCAACGTTTCGAAAAAATGTTATTTTATTTCTTGTTTCAATAAAAAAACCGTAAAATCCAAATTTTAAAAAATTGCAATGAAATGTTGAAATGTTTTCTGAAACAACACATAATACAAATGCAAAAAAAAATCAAAAAAAAAAAAAACGAAATAACGGGGTGCTATATCATATATATCTTTGGATATTTTGTGAAAACAATTAAAAAAACCAAAATTCAGATAAAAAGTTATAGCTGTTGAAATCTCTGATTATTTATTTGGCAAAGCGTTTCAGTACTTTGTACCCAATTTACTTTAAAATTTGTAGATAAAAACTACAAAAAATGTCAAAAAGACACAAAAAAAATACAGAACAATATTGTACATAGTACCAAGGTATATTCAACATGGTACCTTAGCTGTCAAACATAAGAAGAGAGTAAAAGACAATGAATAAGAACATGAACCAGGGATGGAACTATAGCCACAATTGTGCCATTTTTGGTACTTTCGAGATCAGACGAGAGTTTAGGCACGTGCATTTTCATTTCGGACTATTTATATTTTTAGGAGTTAAAAAAATCAACTTGCATATAAATGTAATTAATTTTTGATGCACCTTGTTGCTTACTTTGACATTTCATTATTCTTATCATTGCTAATAAAGTAACTTGAACATAATTACACAAATGGTCCGTGAGTTCACAAACTATGTCGGTGTTCACAAACTCACGTCTCATGACAACAAGAATACCAGATTTCTAGTGACGTGACACGAGTGTGAGAACTCTCACATAGGTGAGGTGACAGCAAGAATAAGGGCAAAGATAAAATTTAATAAAGTTTTTGTTCTGTGAACCATAAGTCTCTGTCATGTCCGTATGTTTGATTTTAATATTTACTTAAATTGAAGAAAATAATTTTATCCTCAAATTTAAGTATTACAATAATCTTTCAAACTGTCCTACTACTTATTATTCCTATTAAAATTTTAAGAATAAACTTTTTCTTTAAATGCCTACCTAAATGTGACCATGCTCTATAATACAGCACTGATCATATTATAAAAATTAAAAGCCTAAAAAACAGGAAAAATAATAACCTGAAAAAACTAATATATAAAAAGAAAATAGTCCCATCTACATTAAGTAAAAAATCAACCTAAAAACCTAGTCCTTGTCGTGTAGGCACAAGGGCTACCTTAAAACGTTTTTCGACTATCGCCAAGTAGTCGTCTCATCAGAAGGCTTTGAAAAAAACTAACAAAAACCTAACCAACCTCTAACTCTGAATGCTAACTCTGAATGCATTCGAAATAAGCTCATCTAATCGAAAATATAATTAGAAAACATTCACACAAGCAGCATATCAGAACATTTCAAGAAAACCTACAAAATTTCTCAAAAGGCCTGTATTTGGGCATTCCAAACACATAAAGTATCTTAAGAAATTTAAAAAAAAACTATTTTTATCATTTAAAATTATTTCATTTATTTTAAAAAATATTTTATTTTCCAGTACTAATATACAGGGTGTCCAGTGTAAGAGTACGAATATTAACGGAGGTAAAAGAAAAGGTCGAGTTAAGCAAAAAATCGTATGGGAAGGGGGTCTATTTTCACACCCTTAGTATTTCGTCTTATCTGCATTCACTGCCAGACCCATTCGATCTTGGGGGTCTATTTTCACACCCTTAGTATTTCGTCTTATCTGCATTCACTGCCAGACCCATTCGATCTTGACTCTCTTTCTAATTTGGAAAATGTTGTACTGACTTCGCGCGTATTATGGCCAATGATATCGATGTCATCAGCATACGCAAGCTGCATAGTACTCTTGTAGAATATTGTGCCCTTACTTCTCAGATCAGCAGTTTGGATGATCTTCTGCGCTGCTGATTTTGCTTAGAGTCATCCTGCAATGTCGTATTAGTTTTGCAGATATACGAATTTCAGACAGGAGTATGAAGTATTGCAACATTCAGAAAAAAACATCGCTCACTAAAATATCGTTACCATAACAGTTCACAGCAGTTGACTCTGCTGAATGCGGCCAATGTGTGTGACACATCGTTTTTAGGTTTCTTTTGTTTGACATTCGATGGTTGCAACACGAACTGTCACTCCTACCTATATTATAGCATGAAGGCTACCTTCGTTGTCATTATACCATGATTGCAACGAGTTAGAAGTTTTAATTATCCATGGAAGAACAAACTAGAGAGGGGAAAGCTATACAAAATCGATTGTCAAATCCCAATGCAATAGTAGATTTTTATATATTTATTTTTTAATTAAAACTTGCTTAAGTTTTACATACTAAGACATTTTGAAACTTTTTTGAAAATGCAAATTCTGCATATATCTAAAAGCATTTTAAATTCTTAATTATTGAATAGAAGTTTTACAAATTTCAAGCGCTAACTAAGAAAATTTATTGCACACATCAAAGAACAATACTCTTCTTTTTGTAGTATCATCTAGCATTTAACTTAATATTAAGCTCATACGAAAGGTGGCACAAATACAATACATATTTAATATTTTCTTTATAACTATATAGATGCAGTAAAAAAAATCAAAAGAAAGAAAATCACTTTTATTGTCACTTAGGACATATTAAAGTTCTGCGTAAAATCATATTCGATAGTGGGAATAACAGTTTGGACGAATTTCAAAAAGACTATCAAATACAGATGAACGCCCAGTTGTCCGCCACCTTCTTCGACGGTATGAATGATCTTTTTCATTATTTCAGCATGGCGGCAAGGATGCACCGAAGCCATATTAGGACCGGGCAAATGGGGATGACTCTCCATGGTAACGGTTTTCTTAGCATGATCCTGACTGACATCTTCGTACATTTGCTCGACAGTGAGTGGCTTGCGGTGCTGTTTTAAGCGCCATAAGAAGAAACAATTAGTAATTTATTGGAAAATATATTTAGTAAACCCAATCGTTTTGTACGGAGAAAAACAGTCTACCGTTTAGGTTTCAATTGTTGCAAGAAGATTGAAAAACGAATTCTGAATACTTTTTCTCCAATCCGTTTAAAAACCACAGAGCCATTTTGATTCTACTAAAGGTTTATTTTGTTAAATAAATCATGTATTTTTCATGTAGTTTTTTATTTGTCACAAAACGCGATAAATATTTTAGCCATACAAATATCTTAGCAAAAAATAAATTTATATTTTATTAAAACTCTTTTGATTCTAAATGCGCAGTTTTATATATTTTTAATAGTACATTTTGCTAAAACGGCTTTAAGCAACTCATTTTTCATTGAATTGGTCTTGTCAGAAAGGTATTTACATAGTTCTCCTTTCTTTTGATGTATTGATTTGCTAAAAACTGAGTGCTAAACGCCTCCGTGCAGGAGATCGCAAATATCTACAAATTTGTATTGCAGTGACCTCTGGCGTACACTTACCTTAAAAATATTTATCTTAAATCAATATGTACAAAACTGCCAAATGATCGAAATCAAATGAAGACATGAGTGGATGAAGGTGATTTGTCGCATTTTCGGATTTTCGGTGTTATATGCATGTCTTATGTGCATATAAACCAATTTAAAACTGAAAACAGCCATGTTTGTGGTTATTTTAGAAATTAACTACTTCACATAATTTGATTTAATATAGACTTCAGTACAAATGTAAAAGTTTGAACTCAATTTTAACGAAATTAGATAATTGCGACATATTACCAAATATATTCAAATATTTGTGTTCATAACAAATTTTTAAATCTAAAATGAAAAATGCATTTATTATTGATAAAAAAGGACTCAATGCCTTTCTATAAAGCCAAATTTATCGTTAATCCAATGGAAATTGTATATTTTACAGTGGATTTAACGAAATGTGTTTTTCAAAATGGCTTCATTAAATTTATTCCTTTTTCAAAAAGTATGCAGAAATCGTATTTAAAAGAACTTCCAACTTTTGAAAACCTGAACGTCAGAAACCCAAGTTTTTATGCGGTCAGTCTTATATCTAGCATTATTAGTTTTAGCTCACCTCATCATAGCCCACGACCCATAGTCGTGGTGTTTGATAGTATTTGTCATAAGTTATGTGTAAATCATAGGTTCTGGTATGTAGCACTGAATCTGTTGCATCACCAGCTGCACCCTCCTCTTTAGCTGAATTTGTATGTTCTTCTACCTTGCGTGTGGTTGTTGCTACTGAAGGATCTACCAATTCCAACATGCCACTCTCTTCGAATTCATCCATATCAATAGCTTCATCTTCGTCATCATCGTCTGAGCCATTGGCAACTTTATTGTTGCCCGGGTTTTCGCTGTCAGGTGTCAGCATTTCATCCTAATTTATAGAATAAACTTTTCCCAATAAAGTTTTTTTTAACAACAAAAACACTTACCTTGCTATCATCCAACGTCAACTCGCACACCTTTTCCTCGATCTGTGCCGTGCCATCTTCATTCAGCTGATGTGTTTCCACCCAACCGCCATCACCATTTTCTTCCTCGACCAGTGTCTCCTCGCCCACGTATTCCATTTGCTTGCAGCGTCTGTAGCAGGCAACATTTCGCGTTATTAGAAACTGCTTATCTATAATCGAATATGCAAAAAAGTTTTGGTGAATGATTCATACAGAGTAGAAGTGATTTTCTCACCCTTAGGCAAGTACGGCTTAGTTTTGGTCTCATCGCCTGCCGCCCACTGCCATGTAGGGCAGTGGTGCACCAGGTGATCGCCTGCTGCTACAAATTCTTCTGGCGTTAGCACGCCTGTTTCGCGAAATTTTGATTCCTATTAATAAAATCAACATTTTAGAATTGGACATTTTGGCGAACGCACTACTTTAATACGCACCTTCAATACTGGCGTCAAATATTCGGCGACACCCAACGCCGTTCCCTTCACCGAATTGAAAACACTCTGCATTGCTTTCTAATTTTCCCCAAGTGTTTCTATGCTCCAACTATCGACTTTTTTTAACTGATCTATTTAGTAGTTGATGGTTTTTCTATTGTTTCAAATAGCAATGAATCGCTTATATTATACAAGTATGTATTTACTATCGGCTTTGCTTTGCTTATCGTTGTTTTAAATTATTTTTATAATCTTCACCAGCATCAAACACAATTGCAATTTATTGTACCGTGGATAGAAATTGATTATAAATTGTTAAATTAAATAGCTGTCAGATTAGTACTAAAGCAAAGGGCGTTTCGTAGTTATTTTAGTTCATATTTAATAAGTGGCGTTAATACTAGAGGTTCTCATGAAAGCTCGCAAATGCCTCGTATAGCACTTAAACCTCGCAAGTTTTCACTGCGTATATTAGCTGTTCTGTTTTTCCATACAAAAAAGTCTACGCAGTGTTCGCAAAATTCCCATACATTTTCAGCTCGTAAGCCTCGTACAACAATAGCCTTGTACAAGAGCTGATTTACCATTCGTAACCTGCAGGTTGTGCTCATGGAAATGCGTGTTTAAATTTGCGCAAATACGAAAATGTGAGCTTTCATGAAAACCATTACTATGTTTATAGCCCGTTCATCCTGGGGGAAAAAAGTAGCTTTTATGTAAAGCGCAACTAAACGCAGCTTTTTTGCATACAAATAACACTGGGAAAAAGCTACTTAATGCAACTTTTATTTTCCTTTTTTTATGTGTCGCCCTGTGTTTCGTCAATTAAAATTCGAAGTTAGTTTTTTGTCATTTGTCAATAGCAAATGTAATCAACAAAGTCAAAAAGTAAAGGATTGTAAGTATTTATATATATTTAGTTATAATATAGCAATTTTGGTCATTAACGTCTTTTTTATTGAAGAAAATAGCAAACTTAAAAAATAGAAACCCCTAAATATTTTTAAGAAAAAAGTTTAGTTATACAGTTATAGTGATTTATCACAGAGAGTTATGGCATTTTCTTTTCTCGAAAAAAGTCTGAATTTTTCTGCCTTCTTTGAGAATTGTTTCCCAATTTCAATTTTTTTCCGTTCTTTTATCGAAAAAAATTGTGACCTCTAAAATAAAATCGTGTTCTTTTCTTGAAAATGTTAACCTCAGAACTAGAAAAAATGCAGAAATTTTGCACTCTCAAGATCGATGCTTTTAAAATTCTGTCCTCAAATGCTAGCAACAGAATAAACAAAAAAGTGACATGTTAGGAAAATATTAAACGTTATCATTGACATTTCATTAAAGTTTACGCTTTTTCACGGATGACATTTTGTCTTCCATATTATAAAAATTGTGATGTGGCAAATATGAACGCAACGGTTGGGTCTGCAATTAATGTTATTATAAAATAGTTGCTAGAAACGTTTTCGTCCTTATCCAATGATGAAGATCTTATGATTCTCCATTACCGAGAACAATATAAACTGTGCTCGATGACTGCTTTAGATAGAAATTTCTCACTGCAGATCAGCAAAAAGTATTCGATGAGTTCCTTTTTCTGCACTTAGCTGCTCTCACTTGCTCTTGAAGGCTTTGTTTTTTTGAAGTTGCTATAAATTGCGCTTTTTGCTCTTTACAGCACTACTATTTTTTGTATTGTAAGTTAGAGCAGCAAATAAATCAATCAGCTATATTGGCTTTTGTCAGAAAAATAGAAAGTTTGAAAATAGGTACCGCAAAGATGGCTTTCAGAAAGGTATTTATAAGTTTTTTGATTTACTTTTCCTTTTTTTTACTTCTGAGAGTTGTTTGCTCAAACGTGCTCTTATTTTGTTCTTTGACATATCGGCTCTTTCCTGCGCTGAAACTATTTTCGACGGCTCAGCTCAGCACAGAGATTTTTTCATCGAGCACAGCTATAATGAAAGAAAGCAAATCTTATTTAATTCTTTTATTTATTTTTCTTCGTAAGATATTTTCGAAGTTATTCGCATTTTTTAAAATGTAATTTATTTCTTAATAGTAAACAACAGTGCACCCAACACAACAAGTCAAAACTTTTTGAGTTCAGGTTAAAATTTAAAAAATTCTGCACTTTCAGAGAGCAGAATTTTTTGCCGAGAAAAGAGATTATAGCACATTCTTTTCTGAAAAAAAGTCTGCACTCACAGAGTGCAGAATTTATTAAATTCTGACCTGAATTTACAGAATTCTGATCTCTTTTGAGCTGAGAAAAGAAGGGAAAAGATGCAACATTTTTTATCATTTGATATTGACTGCACTGTTGTTGTGAATTCCGATGTATTTACGATTGAAGTTATGTTAAGTGCAGACTGCAAGGCATTTCGAACAAATATTCATAGAGTAATTCAGTTTTAATAAAATTAACCTCTTTAATCGACAAGATATTGGAGTAAATTTTTGGACATTTTTCAAAATGGCAAGTTTTTGCTTCTCACAATTGTCACAGCACAACATATGATATGTGACAATTATTTTATTTGGTTTTTATGTTGGTGTTACTAGAGGGCAGAATGCAGAACCGTCGAATTCAACAGGTCAGTAAATTTTTTATTTGTTTTAGTTTTGTGGTCAATACTTTTGAGAAAAGAACACGATTTATTTTAAGGTCAACATTTTATTTAAGAAAAGAGCGGCAAAAATGCAGAATTCTTGAAGAGGTCAGAAATAATAAAGAATTTTTTCCAGAAGAGGCGCTATTAATCAGAGGCTTCAGTTTGACTTCGAATGCTCTTACAATAAAGTTTATTTTTACAAGCGTCTGGAGAATAGAAGAAAAAAATTATGCTTTTGCGTCAGCGTTCGTTTTGACGTTTCCTATACGTTTCTATAGGTGCGCTTGAAACAACTGCTGAGGCAAAAGAATAATGATTTTTGTTTTTTCTTCTATTCTCAAATAACTTTGAACTGACACCTCTGATTAATGCACTCTGTGTAGTTATGTATTTTTTCGGTATTTAATTTTCTTCAACACCCTTTGTAGAACTTTATGTTAGTGCCAACCTTGACAGAAGAAATTTCACAATTTTTGACACTTGCATATTATGGTGTGTGTCTGTTCATTCAAGCAATAGCAAAAATTCGAGACAAGAAAAATTTTCAAAGGCATAATTTTTCACAAAAAATGTTTCAAAAAATAATCTAAATACAAAAATATCAACAATTTTTTGGAAAACAACAAAATAAATATATGTTTGATTGTAAAAGATGTCCAAAATAATACAGTGAAATAGCAAAAGTGGAAAGGTTTCTTTTTCTTGGTGGTGTATTTTTTGCGTCGACTTCGCTGCACTTGGAGTTATTTCTTCTTCGCTGATAATTGAATTTCCCATCGAATTTCGTGATTAAAATATAGTTTTTTTTTTAAAAGACAAATTACAACAAACAAAATTGTGCAAATGCAGTGATAAAAACTCCGGAGAGAAAAGCAAAAATTGAATTTTTGAAAATTTACGCCTGCAACTTGTTTTTGTGTTTCGGTTCACCACCGTTGGGCACAAGAACCACAAAGGTAAGTTATTTCAGGCTTGTGGGAAATGAAAATGTGCTATGGGAGGGGGTAGATAAAGTGTTAAGTTTTATATATAAATATGTAAAATTGTTCATGTCTTATTGGGTAATCAAACGTTGAGGGTTCATCTGCTTAGTGTTGTAGTGCTTCCCAAATACATTTAATTTCGTGACAAACAAACGCTATCAAGGCCAGCTGGAGGTATTAGCGAAGGTAGGCAGGAACGTAAGGAGGTCATGGACGGACGCAGAACAGGGTGTTGTCCACAAAAGCATAGCATACACAATTTTAATTGTTTTCAAGGTGTACTGAGACGCATGAAGTGAATGAGAGCACCAACAGCTGCTGCTGCTACTGCTGCCCACTGACGAATAATATAATAATATATGTGTTAGAAATGTTTCAGCATATCCAAATATACCTACTTATTAATTTTTTCATAATTCTGATACATATTTTTGTAACTTATTAAAACTTAAGGCTGAAAATATTAAAATATTCTAGTTTTTGAGACTCCTAGGTTAAGCAGGATCCACGAAATTCTTAGACGACCAAGAAATTACAATATTCAGTTAGTTTGTAGTGGGACCATGTGCTCTGCGACCCATAGTATCTATTGTGCAAGCCCTTTATTAACTCTCCAAAACAAAAAACACTTTTTTACGCAAATTAGCTTTTCTGTGGTAAAAACAAAGTTAGATGGATTAATAGAGAATTTTTCAAGAAAAACATAAGATCTTTATGATTATTAATGGTATGAAAATTTGGTATTTTTCGGAAAAAATCCGATTAACAGCGACGAAGATCAAAGTTGGAAAAATTAAAACATGGGCTCAGCTCCTGTTCAAGAGCTTTAGGCGCCCGTTCGAGTACGATCATGTTTCCCAAAAATTGTAATACCTTATATTTTATTAAAAAAGGTCATTAATAACATGATATTAAACTAGTAAGGAATTATCTACGACTGGATCGAACTTAAAGTAGTCAGGAATTATCTACACCTGGATCGGCTCTATTTTAATTTATTCGAAGTCTTGAATGTTGTTTTATTTTTATGACGTCACTTTTATAAGTCGTGGTTTCTATCTAAACATTTGACATTTGAAACTCAGACTCCCTTTTATATATGAAACTTATGTGCACAATATCGGGTTTAAACATAAATTTTTTTTAATTTATAAAAGGTTTACTATTATGATTCAAACTTATTTCTAAAATTTAAAGCTATTGTACTCAAGTTTGTTGAATTTAAGGAGATTTTTCAGTTTTCATAACGTCACTTTGTATGGGAGGTAGACGTGCTTTTCATTAGATTTTTTCAAATTTCATAACCAAAATGCATATTAAAAGTTAAAGCTTAGGGCAAAATTTGAAGACATTGCAACATTTTTTTGTGGAATTTAAAGAGATTTTGGAAAAGTCACTGATGTATGGGGGGCAGGCGTGGTTTTCATCCGATTTGACTAACTTTCGAAGTTATATTTGTTATCATGATTACAGGCGGACAGACAATACTAAATTAAACATAAAGAACTTGTAGTTGCAACCTGTTGTTTCATGAACTTATTTTGCATTAAGCCCAAATATAATTCTAAATATTATTTTATTTTAGTGTAATAAAAAACAATATAGTAGTTAAAAGAATACAAATTTAATTATTATTGAACGTTTTTGAATAACCTATTTCGAAATTGTTTTTTTCTTATGAAGACTTAATTAAACCTCATAACTTTTTATGTATACAATCGTAAGTACATATATACTGCAGAGCACTTCAGTTTGTTTGTCGTGCAAGCCAAGGTTGATTATAGGTCCATTAATTTTGGCTTATTTAAGATATCCTGCAAATTCTTTCAGAAACAAATTCTACAATATCTATTATCTTTATTTTTAAAAAATTCGAATATACCTCCATTCTTGAAAAAAATTGCGTTAACTTTCTTAAATAATGCTTTTTTTTGACATATTTAATTTTATTATTTTACCTCTTAACCCTTTCCATTTTCGCATATATTTGACAAATCAAGAAGGCATTCTTTTAACATCACTGTATAATATCTATGAAAGACAGAGTGGAAACAAACATGTCACTTCTATTGCCACAGTCACCTTAAAAAAAATCATTTCCCGGTCAGCACATCAGTAACTGATTATGAGACGGCAGGCAAGCAGATTGCTCCAAATCGAGAAGAATGGGAACTTGACACTAGCATTTCCACTAAGGCTCGTTAAGATTGGGCACCAAAAACCTTTCAACCATTCAAATCAGCAGGTGAAGACGGCATCTTTCCTGCACTTATACAAAAAGGTGCGGAAACAATATTGCCCCACCTAGTCAAAATAACTAAAAGCAGCCTTGCGCTATCCATTTACCCATTAGCCTCATCTCATTTGTTCTTAAAACAATGGAAAATGTAATAGATAGTTATATAAGAACTGAAATTCTGGAGAATTCACCCAGGTCAGCCCGCATATAGGGCGGGATGGTCCACAGAATCTGCCCTATACCATACCAGCTGACTAGTAACATCCAGTCAACTTTTAAAAATAAAGAAACCGTACTCTGTGCCTTTCTAGGCATAGAGAAAGCCTTTGACAATACTTCTCACGAGGCTGTGTGAAAGTCACTACAAAAAAAGTTCCCACTTCAGAAACAAAAGTTGGCACCACCACGATAATAATTAAAACAACAAAAGGCTGCCCACAAGGCGGAGTTCTTTCCTCCTATCGAAGCTAACCGAGAATGGTATAAAATGTCAGGGTTACGCTGACGACATCGCCTTAATAGCAAGAGGAAACTTCGAGGATACACTCTGTAACCTGATACAGAGAGGACTGTCTGTAATAAAGGAATGTTGCAGTGCAGTAAGATTAAGTATCAACTCAGCAAAAACTACCATAGTACCTTTTATTAACAAAAGAATAGCGCCACATTCCGGAACAATGAGAATAGTTGTAATTTTGTTGCCAATCATTACGATTTTACAGATAATAGAAATAAATTTAAAATAGATGTAATGAACTTCTTTAACTTTCATTAAAATTTGTTATATTAGTTGTTTAAGTATTATTAAGTATTGTAATCAGTTAGGGCATAGCCCAGTAGATATAAATAAATAAATAATTATATAAATAAGTAAATAAAGAAATAAATAAATAATAAATAAATAATAAATAAATAAATAAGTAAATAAATAAATAAATAAATAAATAAATAAATAAATAAATAAATAAATAAATAAATAAATAAAGAAATAAATAAATAAATAAATAAATAAATAAATAAAATAAATAAATAAATAAATAAATAAATAAATAAATAAATAAATAAATAAATAAATAAATAAATAAATAAATAAATAAAAATAAATAAATAAATAAATAAAAATAAATAAAAAGATGGTACAGAAATTCCCTTCAGAGGAGAAGTAAAGTACCTAGGACTCACACTAGACTTAATGCTTCTCTGGAGAAGACATGGAGAGGAAATTATAAACAATGCAACGCTCGCACTCATGGTATGTAAGAACCTGGCGGGGAAAAGCTGGCGTTACAACGCAACAATTCTTCGCTGGATGTAAACCAGATGGTGAGACCCATCTTCACCTATGGTGCAGTAGCATGGGCTGGAGGAACCAAGCTATTCACAGTGGGGAATATGCTAACAAAAGTGCAGAAACGTATGCATCACAGGTGCTATGAAGACCTACCTTACAGCAGCACTACAAGTTATTCTTGACCTGACTCCCTTACACCTTTTCATAGAGGGAGTAGTAAAGCGAACTCTGGCGTCGCTAAAGAGGGGACAGGTTTAGGTAAAACTACCAGCAGTAGGGGAAGGACGTTATTACATCGTTCTACCAAGAGACGATGTAGTAAAAAGGTACAGCTTAAAAAAATACTTCGAAATTAAGCTTAGTACCAAGAAAGAGTGGGACAGCGTGATATCGCAAGTCAAGAAACCACACAGTATATCATGGTATATGGATAGTTCCAAAACATTGGAAGATATATAATTGTGATGTCGGACAGCCAAGCAGCAATTGAAGCACTTGTTTCCTGTGAGATATTATCGATAATAGCATGGGAATGCCTAACAAAACTCGGTGAACTAGGCAAGACTAACACCGTGTCTATACTCTGGATCCCAGACCACAAAGGAAAACAAGGTGACGAAGAAGCTAATAGTTTAGCGCGACAGAGCGTGCAACCACTATATTTATTGGACTAGAACCATTTGGCGGATTGAGCACACATTTTATGAAAGAAGAACTAAGAAGGGAGGAGAGACACAAACGTTCAAACCTTTGGAGAAGCCTCCCAAAGCTAGACAATCCAAATTGCTCCTCAGAGATTTTAACACTCGGAGATCAAAATTGTGCAAAAGCTAAGGTAAACCAAATCTAAGAATTCTAACGGGGTTCCTTACAAGACACTGCAAACTTATATATCAAATATTTACGAACTGCAACGCTGTGGTTCGCAGACGTAAACTAGCACTGCGGAACTATGAGCTGAGTCTAGAGCAAATTTCATCCCTTAACCTTAAAAACATTCTCAAATTCATCTGAGAACTAGGTCTGGGTGCAATTCTTTAATCAGCCAGCCCAGCGGAGCCTTGAGGAGGAGGTACAATAGATCTCATTTAGGCCGTAGTACGCATCTTCACAATAAAAATAAATTCTATGAAACAAAAAGTGTAAATTTTATATGGTTAAATTTTATGACTCATTTATAATTGTCGAACATATTCGACGTTGGCACGCAGAAGTAATAAAAATTCGTTTTTCACATTGCAGTTTTTACTAGCTAATTTTCGCAAAAAAATGGCGATAGAAAAAATGTTAACAAACAATTAAATCACGGGGTTTGTAGAAGCTGATTCCGACATCGACGAGAAATTAGTAAACGCATCAGAAATTGAATATTCGCTGCCACAGTTCCAATCTAAGGATGCTACAGCAGGTGAACATCAAGTACCACCAATGAAAATTGTTGATTGAGCTAACTGATTTACCTCATATTACACCCTCCGATCTTCAGAGTAAGGTTTTATTAGTTCCGGACGCCGATGATATTCCCTTATCAAGTAATTTTCTAGAGACTGATCCATTGAGTCGCTAATCAAAGAAAAGCATTAATTGGAGAAGTTTTCGAACTGGAAAAATTTAGGATGAGATAAAATAAATATGTTGAAATGAGTGAAGATTTCGAAATTGGTACCCCGTGTTCATATTTTCAAAGATATTTATTCAATAATTTTTTTTCTACACGTATTACACGAATTTATATGACGAAAACGAGGGTAATCTTTCGTTTAAGCCATGCTCTGTAGAGTAGGTTTTTTTGCACATCACAAAATTATGGGTGTATTAAAATTTCCTAAGGAAGAAATGTTCTATGATCCTGTCATTGGAATAAAATTCTTCACCGAAAATATGACACTCAAACGATTCTTCTCTATTCGTAACAATTTGTACCTTGTTGATTAAAACGCTCGGGAAAAACAATGTAAGACAAAAGTGAGACCGATTATCTCCATCGATCTAGTTCGCAACCATCTTTCAGTGTTAGTATTCAGAGTTAGATAAAAACAATGTATCGATGAGTAAATCATTCCATACATTAGCGTTTCTCAATCTCTTCTCGCTGTCCAGCAAGACGATGCTGCAAATACAACAAAACGCAATGAGTAAGATAATTTGATTGCATCGCAAAGGTGCAGGTGGATGCAAGATGGAGGGATGCAACAAAAATACATATGTATTTTGTAAAAAATTTAAAATTAACCTCTATATAAAGCGAGGAAGCATTTTTTTTGAGCAATTTCTTACTAAGCTTTGATAACTGTATTAACAACTATGTTTTTTTTATCAAAAAGCTTCAAAAATAAAACCACATTTGGTTTCCTCATTTTATATGGTAACAATACAAATTTACATACAAACTTTGAGATGGAATATCCCTGCAGTCAATGGCACTAGTACAAAACTAGTGATTTCACTAGCCCCTTGGTAGCCAGTACTAGTTCCACTTCAATCTACCTTCTTTGTATTCAACTGTCGAATTTTACACAACCATGTCATAGGAAGGGGTCAATTGCTACCTTTTACACACCCATTCCCTAGTTACTTCACTAGTCATGAAGAGCTAGCTTTTGCGCTAGTTGATATTGAAACAACAACAAAAAAAAACAAGGCAGAGTGACTGATATTCATTATTCAATATATTTATATTTTTTCATCCAGATATTTTATTTATGTTGCTCAACGAAACTGAAAAGCTTTATATGTCATGTTTTCTCGAATAAGTCACTTTGAAGTATGAGTTCGTCAGAATAAATTTTATGAGTCAGTCCATGGCAGAATAACCAGGTAGATGCAATTCGGAGAGCAAAAAACGAGACAGCAAAACATTGGCGTAGCTATAATGTCACTATTGACAATTTATTTTTATTCGTTCAGCCATATGGATGTATAATTTACTCGTAACCGTATAAATAAAGCGAGTACCCAGATTTTTTGTGTGAAAATATAAGAAATATTATTAAAATCATTACAAATTTAATAAAATGAGCTGTGTTTATAGTTAAAATACAGAATTAATTGTATTTTGGCTGTAAACAAAGCAAATAAAAATTAAATTTTAATAAAATTTTCATTTGACTACTAGTTAGAATGTTCAGTAACCAATTTGTTTGTGTCGCTATGTACGGCTGCTTTGAATTGACAAAATATATTTTGACATTATAGCTACGCATTTGTTATTGTTTTATTTGTCGCAGAGAGCATGTTTCTAGTGAGCCTACCTGGTTATTCTGCCATGAGTCAGTCAAGACGTTAAAAACATAAACAAGAAATAATCGAGATGGAAGTTGATTGAACTGACCCATTTATGCATTACCTTGGGTCAAAAAAGTATCTAGTGCGTATATAACTATTGAAGTAGCTAGCGTGAATGGGCCAATTGATACTTTCAATACTGGCGGGATATTTGACAAATTGTAGCATCAAAACGACAAATTTACATACAATAAGAAACATTTTTCCCAGAATCAGAGACTAAATTAGCTTGTGCACAAATTTTCAGATTTTGAGCGCACCTTTCCACGAAAAGGGAAAAAATTTCTAATAAAAAGTCTAATTGCTTGTTCTTACGGCACATTGAATTACATAATTCGGCTCTCATTCGTAATTCGAGGCTTAATTATGTCCGAATTAAGTAAGTCGCCATACAATATTTGACACTCTGAATCACCTCATTCAAAGGTAATTCAGTTTGAATTACGATCCGAATGACGTAGAAATTGGTTTCAACTCTAATTCTTATCGAAAATTAATCGAATACATCACTGCTATAGAAGAATAAAGCAAAACAAATAGCTGTTAGTAGTCGGTGAGTATTTTTACTTTAAAAAGGAATTTAAATAATAAATACATATTTATTTTGCAGATAAATTCTAGTAAAAAATTTTTATAGCGAGAACATGCTATAATAATACTATCGTTAAATGTTAGTTTAGACTAAACAATAATACATTAAATGATGGTGTAAAATATTAATTAAAGTTTGCATAATTTAAAATACTTCACTAAATTTCTTCAAACAGCATGGCAAACAAATTTTGCATATCTTGTCATATCCATCATAGATACTACGTTTTTTAATTATACGAAATATCACAAGTTAAACATCTTGGCAAAAATTATTATCTTTATCTTATCATTTTTGTTTTTAAATGCCTCGAATAAACTTTTTCTTCACTTAAATCAGATATAGTCATAATAAGCTTATTTTATATTTACAAAAAAAAAACATACAGCAGCGCACAATGCTCCACTATTCGTAGACCAAAATATAAAAAAGGGAGTGTACTCGATTTTAAAATTTTTAAGAACCCTTTGGAGTAAAAATCTTAAAGTACACAGCACTTATAATCGAACAGATTAAGAAGGTATATAAATTTTACCTTGATTCATAAATTAAAGATAACAAAAGTATAAAAGCCAAATTCAAGATAATTTTAAAATCATATCTATACGAAAAAACTAGTATTGACTTCCGTCGTAATCATAATTGAGTTAACTTTCTCATGTTTTTCTATATCTAAGAAATTCAATTTAACATAATTGAATTGAGGATTTAACTGCAGCTTCCTTAACGAGCTGCAATAGCTTATGACATTTATTTTTATACACATTGCACTCGCACACACACCGCTCTGACTATAATTAGTGCCTTGTTTGTCTGACCTATATTCTCGATAGTTGCATCAATGAAAGGAGGCTATTTAAAGAACGTTCAACTCATTTTATTTTATTTTGCATATTAACACTTCTCTGTATTTTGCTCAAAACGTTTTTTTTATTTTTTTTCGGTCTGCTGCATGCAAAAAGACGCTGCTGCATGCACTTAGACTTGATTAAAGAAATTTTAAGTTTTGGAGAAACTTCTTCGTAATGGTCCTGTTATTCACTGGAATCATGTGTTAACGTTGAAAATTTTCTGTCAATTGTCATAAATTCTGTTAAAACCTTTTTAGAAAAATTGTAGTAAAACCACGCCTTCCTCCTATATAAAGTTACTTTAGCAAAACGGCAAAATCTCTTAAAATGGCGCAAACATTTATATATTGACTTGGAATTTTGCACATTAAGCTTTAGAGTATAATATTAAAATATCATATATTTAAAATTTGTCTAAATCGGGTGAGAAACACGCCTACATCCCATACAAAATGACTTTTTCAAAACGGCAAATCAAATCTATTAAAATGCCACATAAATTAATATATTAACTTGGAATTTTGCACATAAGCTGCTTGGGATTGATAAATTCATCATATGGGGACTTTTAATGTACTCGGATAGTACAACAATATAACCAAGTTTCATCAAAATCGGAGCGATGAAGGTTTTTAAGCGGGCACATTTGACGTGTTTTGCGCTATATATCTATATTGCAAAAGTAATTTAACTAACTATAATATATATGTATTTCAAAAGTATACTAACGAATCTGAAAAATTTCATTTTTAATTTTCCATAGAATTTTCATTGGAAATGAAAAATTGAATTTTTCAGACTAGCTAGTTTACTTTTGTAACGACGATATATAAAATTTGTCAAAATTGAATGAAAACTACGCCTACCTCCCATACAAAGTGAATATATCAAAATAAGAAAATCTCTAAAAATGCTATAAAAATTTATCTAGTGATTTTGAGTTTTGAACAGTGCAGTGAAATATCCACCATTTATTTGAAATTTGCTAAAATCGGATAAAAACCACGCCTACCTCCCGTACACCGAGACTTTATCAAACCGGTAAAATCTCTGAAAATGCCACAAAAATTCACCATATACTTGAAATTTATGGTAATCAAGTGAAAACTACGCTTACTTCCTATATAAAGTTACTTTAACAAAATAGTAAAATGTATTTGAATGTCATAAAACTAATGTAAATTTTGCACTCAAATATTTCCCATATATTTTTAATTTGTTAAAATATAAAAACCACGACTACCTCCAATACAAAGTAACTTTATGAAAACAGTTAAGGCTCTAAAATTTACACATAAAAATTTAACGCATAATTTTAATGCATTAAAATTATGCACATATGCCAAGAATATTACAATTAATTTTGAGTTTGTACTTGGGATAATCGTATAAAAACTCGGCCAATCTCCTATACAAAGAAAAGTCATCAAACTAGCATAACTTTTATAAATTTCATAATAATGTATGTATTAACTGCATATTTAACACATAATCTTCAGTATATTAAACGTGTTTTGATTTATTTTATTGAAAAACGTTTGGCAAAGCTAAAAACTTTGAATTGAGAAATACTTTTGGCTAAAAAAATTGCACAACGCATTTTACGTACTCGCCATACTTGGATATGTATGCGATAAGCCTTAGTTTTGCTTAAATTTCGGTAAAAGGCCAATAATTTTGTCGTCTTCTTCATGCTGCTGACCCTCTGCCGATGTCGGCTAGCTATCTGAATACGATTCAGATATTTCAAAGACAGCAATCATCTGCTCAAGTTGACCAACATGCTTTATCTGTGTATTTTGTTAGTTGTATGCAACATCATTTGCACTTGATCGTGAGCTGCACTATTGTATTGTCATTGGAACTACATACACATGTGTGCAAAATTTCAACTCAATCAGAAACCCTGCAAACATTTGAAAGTGAAGTTGATTTGGCGAAGCACTTTTTATTCGCCCAAGCGTTCTTGGGAAGATGGATCGCTTTTTGATCGCCCAAGTGATGAATACGCAATTCAAGATCTTTAAAATCTTCCTATGCTCATTTCGAGGATCGCTTTTCGATCGCCCAAGCAATTAATGCGCGATTCAAAAAAATCTTCCTTCGCTCATTCCGGCGATCGTTGGAAGATGGCTTTTTTAAAAATTTTCAAAATCGATCGTTGGAATATGAATATTCCAATGCTTAAAAATAATCATCAAACAATTTTAAAAAATTATAATTTTTATAACAATTCAATATACGGCAATTCAATAAAAAAAATAATTATTTTTTGTATTGAATTGCCGTACAAAAAATAATTATTTTTTGTATTGAATTGCCGTATAGAAACTAAAAATATTCATATCAGGGGCCGAATTACAGCATCCGTGATCTATCAAAATTGTACAAGATTGGTAGGCACTTGTCTCGTCGTGCCCTTCATAATTTTGCTCGATCACGGGTGCCCTAATTCGGCGCCAGCACAATTTTCGGTGTTCAATTTTTTGTTGACTGATTTGACAAAGCATGCCCCTTTTGAAACAACTTATAACGTTCAACAAAGACGCTTCGCAACTTATCACTGAGGAACCCTAAAAGCGATTTGTTTGCTCCTCTTGTCGGCGAATCGCTGAAAACTCCTTTTGCCAATTCGTGTGCAACTCTTCGCGCGAATTGCTAAGAAATTTTCTTGGCGATTCGCTTGAGACTACTCCCAGTGAATCGCTTAATACCCCTCTCGGCGATTTGTTAGCGACTCTTTCAAGCGAATCGCTTACATACACTTTAGGCGATTCGTTCACGAGTCTTCCTTGCGAATCGCTTTTATGGCCTCAGCTGCGTACAGTCTGCGATACCTGGATGATACTCTCAAATGAGCTCGCCGGCGATTGCCTCATCTTCCAAGCGATTCGCTGGCGGCTCTGAGGCAATTGAAAATGTTTGCAGGGAAACGAGAGGTGGTTCACAAGATTGTTGTGTGCTAAATGTGAAACTGAATAAAATATTTTGAAAGTCAAGTTTGTTTTAGAATTTTATTTTGTTCAATTGTAATGTATATAAATAATTTTTAAATTAATTTTTATTAATAACTTTATTTTTCACTCCTCAGATAGACGCTGTGTGGGGCTGGGCTTCTGCCCCGCTGCGCTTGGCGGCACCCAGAATGGGCGATCCGCTGCTCAGCGGAGGTGCCACCGAGAGACCGCCATCACCGGCGCGTCTGTCTCACACCTCCGAAAAGCATCCGAAAGTAACGCTTTCCGAGCTAAACATGTTGCGACGCCATCGCGAGCTATGCGATGTTGTGCTCAATGTAGGCGGACGCAAGATCTTTGCTCACCGTGTCATACTCTCCGCATGCAGTCCCTACTTCAGGGCAATGTTCACGGGTGAACTAGAAGAATCCAGACAAACCGAAGTGACCATACGTGACATTGATGAAACAGCAATGGAGCTACTAATTGACTTCTGCTACACCGCACACATCATAGTCGAGGAATCGAATGTGCAGACTTTATTGCCGGCAGCTTGTCTACTGCAATTAGTTGAAATACAGGATATATGCTGCGAATTTCTCAAGCGTCAGCTAGATCCTACAAATTGCTTGGGCATACGTGCTTTTGCTGATACACATTCATGTCGCGAGCTACTGCGCATTGCCGATAAATTCACACAACATAACTTCCAGGAGGTCATGGAAAGCGAAGAGTTTCTATTGTTGCCTGTTGGACAACTGGTCGACATCATCTGTAGTGATGAGCTCAATGTTCGCTCCGAGGAGCAGGTATTTAACGCAGTCATGTCTTGGCTCAAGTACAATGTTGCAGACAGACGCCAGCATTTGGCTCAGGTACGTTTCTATACGCTACAGTGCTTTATTTGCAACAACTCTTTTTATACAAATATACATTTGCCTCTGCACAGGTCTTACAACATGTACGCCTTCCATTGCTTAGTCCGAAATTCTTGGTTGGCACTGTTGGCTCCGATCTACTTGTTCGCTCTGATGAGGCCTGCCGCGATCTAGTTGATGAAGCCAAAAATTATTTGCTGCTGCCACAGGAACGTCCACTGATGCAAGGACCGCGCACGCGTCCACGTAAACCCACACGTCGCGGCGAAGTGCTTTTCGCTGTTGGTGGTTGGTGCTCTGGCGATGCTATTGCCTCTGTTGAGCGTTTCGATCCACAAACCAATGACTGGAAAATGGTGGCGCCTATGAGCAAGCGACGCTGTGGCGTCGGTGTTGCTGTACTCAATGATTTACTATATGCCGTCGGTGGTCATGATGGCCAAAGCTATTTGAATAGCATTGAACGTTATGATCCGCAAACGAATCAGTGGTCCTGCGATGTAGCGCCCACCACATCGTGTCGCACTAGCGTTGGTGTAGCTGTGCTGGATGGCTTCCTTTATGCTGTCGGTGGTCAAGACGGTGTACAGTGCTTAAATCACGTCGAGCGCTACGATCCCAAGGAAAACAAGTGGTCGAAGGTAAGCAGTTAAAAAAAATTGTATTTGTAGTTTTTGAGTTAATTTGCAACATTTCGCTTATTTTGCAGGTTGCTCCAATGACAACGCGCCGCCTAGGTGTTGCTGTTGCGGTGCTGGGTGGCTATCTTTATGCAATTGGTGGCTCCGATGGACAGTGCCCGCTGAATACTGTAGAACGTTATGATCCCAGACAAAATAAATGGTGCGCCGTCAATCCAATGTCCACACGACGCAAGCATTTGGGCTGTGCCGTCTTCAATAACTATATCTATGCTGTTGGTGGCCGTGATGACTGCATGGAACTGTCCTCAGCAGAGCGCTATAATCCGCATACGAATACCTGGAGTCCCATTGTGGCAATGACGTCACGTCGTAGTGGCGTAAGTTTTGCCTCAACAAAAGTTGCACCGTTCTTAATTTACTCATTATTTTTTCTTGCTATCGCAGGTTGGTTTAGCTGTTGTCAATGGCCAGCTATACGCTGTTGGCGGTTTCGATGGTTCCGCTTACTTGAAAACAATTGAAGTCTACGATCCTGAAACAAATCAATGGCGTTTATGTGGTTGCATGAACTACAGACGTCTTGGCGGTGGTGTTGGCGTCATGCGTGCGCCACAGACTGAAAATTATATGTGGTATGAAAGCAGCTACAAAAGTAATTAAAATTAACACTTAAACTTAAACTGTATTTTACGACGTTTAGGATACGCAAGGATTCAGTTGTTTAAGCAGCTTCAAAAATAAGAGAGAGAAAAAAGGAAAGAATTTTAACCAAATGTTATTTATAAATAAAAATTGTAATATTAAAATTTAATTGAAAACATAAAAATTATTTCGAATATAAGCAAACGAAACAACAAACCGTCATGAGAAAAAAAAATTTGCCGGCTTTTACAACCAGTGTTATATCCAGCTCAAATAATAAGAAATAAACTAATATAAGACAGATAATAATATTATTTATTACGAATCCACAAAAGCCGGTTGTATGTTAGTAAAAATGCAACTGTATTTTATTTTAAAAAACTGAATATTAAAACTGCAAAATGCGATTAGGAAAAAAAAAACACTGCGTCGCGTCCTGCCAAATTTTATACTTTAAATTTACTAAAACAATGTTTACACTCAATATTTCCACAACAAACTCTTCATTTCATTTAATTGATTTTAAAAACATTAACTACAGTTTACAGTTTAAAACGAAAATGGCGTTCAACTTGTTAATATATTATGAGATTTATAATATAGTCTATTTTTAAAAGTAAAACTAAAAAAAAGCTACACTTTGTATTTAATAAAAAAATGAACAAATATAGCTCTAAATTATATATTAAACATAACTTCAAAGTGAGTTTTTAACCTTACTTCAAGTTAAATTTGAACTATTATATAACAAAGAAAAAGTAATATTGAGTGGAAAACTTAAATCTATTAAGCGCAGTTCAAAACTGCCTCATAATTATTTCTAAATGCAAATGCGTCTTCTTCTTAGAGCCTCTAAAACTATCATTAGTAATATTGCCCATAAATTATTAAGAAATTAAATTATAATTATTGTATTAAGTGTTTTAAGGGATCACTAAAAAATGTTAAATTTTTGTTTGGATTTTTTTTTTGCAACATGAACGATGTCTCCTCTGACTTTTTAAAATTGTAAGAGTATGAAATTAAATCTAATTAATATTTATTATTTCATTTTCTATGTACATAAAATTTAAAAATTTAAATATTTTATTTGAATAAATTTATGATAATAAAAATTTTAACAATAACCATTATTGATCAGTATATCATACTTTAGGGTCCTTACTCTGTAATGCGATTCGAAAAGCAAATGCGATTCGAAAACAAAATCACACCATGTAAATACATGAATTAAGATTACTAAATGGCAGTAACTCCTGCTTTAAAATGCTGTTTTTGCCTGCATTGAATTAGAACTAATGAAAAATTTGTCAAAAAATACATGGTGTGATTTTGTTTTCAAATCGCATTTGCTTTTCGCATCGCATTACAGAGGTTAGAAAAAAAAAATAGAGTAAGATTGGTCTTTCTGTAAACACCTGAAAGCTATTGAAATCTGGGTAAACATGCATATAGCAACAGTGTTTTGGAAAGCTTTCTTGTCACGTTTTGCATAAGAGGCTTTTAAGAGTTTTGTCTTCCAGAAGTCCAGCACATATTCCTCCAATGACATCATCAACGATCCTTTTAAGAAAATATTAAAAATGGGACCCGGGGGTGTTCAGTTCCATTGTGGGTGCTTATTTATGTTGCAAGCAGCAAGAATTGTACAACCTGAGTGCTGTTTCAACGAATTTTCAACGAAATTTCTTTTATTCATTGCCTGTAAGCGAAGTTTTTGCTGGTTAGTTTTCCTTTGTCGCTCAACATTTGGCCGTTAAAAAATTTACAGCACTCGTCAAAGTAGTTTATTGATTTATATTGAGTTTCTTTATAAATTAGCTACAAAAATATTTTGCCGTTTTGTCAAGTCTGCTGCAACCAAATTGATTTCGTTCCTAACTTTTTGCTTTCCTCAAAATTTTTCAGCCCTCAAAAATTTTGGCGCCCCTATAATATTGCCGCCCTAGGCCCGAGCCTCACGGGCCTAAGCCTAAATCCAGTACAGGGTCTATGACATGGCCGGGATTCGAAACGAGACCCCTAGGTGACAGTCAACTAGACTACTGTGGTCATCCTCACCGACGTTACATTAAATAAAAGATGAAGCCAACATATCCTTCAAAGCTGCTAAAATTTTTCCAAATTCCTACTGATCTCTGCAGACTTTTTTAACGGTATCAATAGGGACCGAAATAACGCCGCCATCAATGTGTGACGCCGCCGAGAATCACCTGGGTTAAGCCTTAGAATAAACCTTCTAAGAATTGAAGAGTCTCAACGTAGTTTATAAGGAGATTTTCAATTTGGATACAAGAAAATAAAGTAGCAAGCTACTCGACCTTATCAATTGGCTTCAGAATAATACGCTTAATCTCTATTTTTCTGAGATTTTTAGATAAATCTGCTTGTCTGGGTTAAAATTAAGCTTTTGCACTCTTCAATACAATAAAGCTTCATGCTCATCAAATCGAATGACTTGCAAAGCTTTTCAATCTTTACTGCATGTGAGTGTGTTTTTTTTTTGCATTTTATTTATGCAATAAATATGGAAAATAATAAGCATTAGAGCGACACTAAAATCTTATCTTAAAAACAAATACTAAAAAAAAAAAATCAGTTACCGAAACAAAACAAACAACCTGTCGCAGCACTCTTGAGTGTGCTTCAATGTTTAGAAACAATAGGAAATTGTTTATTTTAACGTTGCAGTTCATTGACTGCGTTAGCATTTGAAGGTTGATCAAATAAAAAGTCATGCTTTAGCTTTAAATAGTTCTCTTCGTAAAAAAAAACTGCAAAAGCACAACGACAATCAGCAACTTGTTCAACGCAACTGCTTTATGAGCTTTCGCATTGAACTGATAGAATTTGAACGAATTTGTTTATCATTATGAATGTTCCATAAGATACGTAATAAATATACTTAACGTTCGTTGACCCTGTGACGTAACGGTACGTGCGATTTGGAGTTTAACGATCTAACATTTTGTTTTTAATAATGGACTTTACAACTTAATAATAACAACAAAGTTGGTGTTAAAAAACTGCTCTTATCAATAAATTTATTTATAAAAACTCAGCAATCTAAGTGGCAGGCTGTGTTTTTTTTTTGCTTAAGATTGCTTATTTGTTAATTAAATGGTATTGATAGATATACTACCAACTTTTATAGCACTTTTTGTTTAAAAATAGTTTATAAATATATAATGCTTGTCGAAATTACCAAAATAAACCTATGCAAAATATTTTTTATAAAAATGCAAATTATGTTTTTTTCCTACAAAGCTGGCAACTCTTACGTTAATGCACTGAAGATAACGGTTGCTTTTAACTGTTTCAATTTAAAATTATGTTTGCTTGAACCGCATTTAAACTGCAATTGCTCAAAACTGTGCTCTCAGTCTATTTCTCTCTCTCCGCACACTAGACACTGCTCTTTAAAAGCTTTGCGTCGAGGTGGCAAAGGCGTGTTTTACTCTTCATTATGAATTGTTTTTGTGGTACCGCAAACTTGACCATGCAAAAGCGCGTCACTTAAAGAAACAAATAAACGTTAAGTAAACTAAAACAAAACAAACAAAAAAGGTGCGCAGAAAAAGCTTCTCTATTTTATGTCAACGACTGAAGAGAAAAAGTTTTGAAGCGCATCTGACCTCGAAGTCGTTCAATGACCGCAAAAAACCAACGTGAGCTTTGCTTATTATTGTTATTGTTACTCTTAATGGTTGTTGTTGTTTCTAATGTAACTTTGTATTGCGCTTTTGATGCAGCCGCGTATTTTTCAACGCTGCCATACGGTGAGAAAATTTAATGGAAATAAATTTTAATATAATTTTCAATGAATAAAACGGCAATTAGACTAATGCATGACATCAGGACTAAGATATTTTTGGAAGGGGGCTAGCCGAAGTGGTTGATTGCTTATAAATATTGCAACTCAAAGCAAAAAAAGGTTTACAATAGAAAAATTATAGGGCAGTTCACGATCTTGTTGCATCGTTGCAAATGCAAAATAAACAGCTTTTACAAAAACAAAAAGCATATGTTGCAAAAGCTTTTCAATGTTTTTTGTTTTTGTAAAAGCTGTTTATTTTGCATTTGCAACGATGCAACAAGATCGTGAACTGCCCTAATGTATGCGATATTACTAGAGTTCGAAAATTTCCAGTGGTCAAAATTCGACATTTTCGCATACGTTCTTCGTTGATTCGAAACAAAAATTAGTATCAAAAACGTATGCTTTTCACAAAAATTTGGCATCACTTTTACTTTTCTAATGAATTAGCCACCAGTTCTCTCGCTCAGAAAGACAGCACAATGTGAGCGGCAAACTAAAAATAGAAATAAATACCAAGGCTCATTTATAAGGTTGTGGCACTTGAGAGCGAGTTCGATCGAACTGTCAGAACGGATGAAAAGAAATTAAGAAATGAATGATAGAACAAAGAAAAACACAGTTCAAGCAAAGGCAGAAAAAGAGAGTATTTTTTTTAAGTGCCACAACCTTATAAATGAACCTTGTAGAAATACAGCAATTTTACCTCTTTCTTTGCTCATCTGAGAACGGAGGCGAACTCTTATCAAGTGTAAAGAAAAACCTAACGAAACAATGCCGAACGTTTTTTCTCTTCTTTTTGTTCGGATCTTCTATGTGTTTATGAATCCACAAATCGTAAAATACATCATACAGCATTTCACATGTTTAAAGCAGGTGAATTTCTAGAAAAAATATTCGCTGCACTCCTCCTCCCTACTAGCCTCGTTCACATTCATCAAATCGCTCAATTCCATGAAAAATGTTAACTTTATAGCCAAGACATCACGCTGCAAATAGATTGAATTATAACAAAGCAAACAATTTCAACTGGGTCACCACTTAAAAAACACTAAACATCACTTTAAAAACACTTGAATCAAAAATAGTCAAACTATATGTATTGAGTGGCTTTCAGTTCATTGTCAACAATTCGGCAAGAGCATTCGTCCACGTCCTTAGAACAATGGCATGACCTTTTTACGTTACAAACCAAAGTCCCAAAACGATGACCTCAAAAAAGTTGCACTGTGCTAAGAATTTGGAATAAATGTTACTCATACGCCACGTTAAAATGGTAAAAGGACATTTTTAGGATTTTGAGGCACAATATGTAGTTTTTTCGGGTTAGTTTCGCATTTTTTTCTCTAATTCAATATCTACAACTTTGTTTAAGGCACCAAAACAATATTTCCTACGGTTAACCGCGAAACACCCATGTCAAAATATCGAAAAAGTGTTCAAAATACACTTTGAGCCAAAAAATGGATGACATCGTAAATCTCTTATTTGAACGTAAGCAGGCAGAAGTAATAATGCAGAATTTATAGTTTTGGGAAGTACTTTTATGAGAGATTAAAAATCCTGACTCCGCCTAAGAAAACATTAATTTTTTTAAAAAAGTGCAAAAAAGTGCATCGCAATATTAACAGCAAAGTCCAATAATATTTAGTGGTGTTATGGAAACCGATAATTGTCAGAATTGGTTTTGAAATTGACACATATTTCATTTTGGGCTGTGCGAATAATCGCCCAAGCCCAAAAATGAGCAATCACCTAAAAAAATTGGGCGTTTGTTCATAATATACAATCGCCCAAAAACAACAAAACCCAAATATTTTTGGGTGATTGAACATTTTGGGTTTGGGCACTTATTCGCACAGTCGTATTAGTCTATGCGAATATTCGCCCAAGTTACAATCACCCAACCCCAAAATGAACAATCAATGATGAGTTTTTAAAATGCCATACAAGCGCAAATCATTTTTCTGCCATAATGTCCATCCCGAATAAGACATAACGAAATGGACAATCGACCAAAAACTATTTTTGGGCAATTATTCATTCTTCAAAATTTTGGCAAACATTCATTATAAGAAATCGCTCAAACTCAAAATGAACAATCGCCCAAAAATTGTAGCGTTTCTTTTTGGCTCAGTGAATAAAGGCCTAACGAACTAATGCCTAATTTTTCAAAATGAAAGAATGCCTAAACAAGAACGCCTAAGAAGAAAGTGAAAGAACGTCTAACTTTAAAAATGAAGGAAAGTCTAATTTTAAAAATGAAAGAAAGTCTAAATTGTTAGGGTTTCTTTCATTACGAATTATTGTTTTTATAATTTTAAAAACTAATAATTTTCCCTTTTACAGAATGTTTACAAGATAGTGTATGCATTTTGTAAAAGGGAAAATCAATTGCTTTTATAATTTTAAAAACTAATAATTTTCCCTTTTACAGAATGTTTACAAGATAGTGTATGCATTTTGTAAAAGGGAAAATTAATACCATTATTTTAACATTTTGTAAAAGGGAACTTACCTTTTGTAACCAATCAAAAATGAATAAATATCTAATTAGGCGTTTTTTCATTTTTGATTCTTAGGCTTTCTTTCATTATGAAAAATCACCTAACAATTTTAATGAAGGAATGCCTAAAATATTAGACATTCTTTCATAATGAACAACCGCCTAATTCCTATATAATTTTTTGTTGCAATTTTTAGGCATTATTTCATTTTTTTTAGGCGTTAGTTCGTTAGGCCTTTATTCACTGAGCCTTTCTTTTTTAAGGCAATTATTAATTTTACAATTTGGACAATTGTAACTTGGGCGAATATTCGCACTTGCTAATACGGCTGTCTGAATAATATTGGGGGTTGGAATTAGTTTTAAAGGTTTTCTACGAGATGGCGTAGCTATCAATAGATCGCATCGGGCACACCTGTGACTATATTCATTTCAAAGCACATTGTCTAAGCTTCATTTTTCAGTATGTGTCATTCCACTGAAGTGTAAGCAACATATATTTTTTTCTCTGTGAACATGTCGACTTTCGTTCCAACAAAACGCAATTTGCGGGAAGGTTTACTTTTGTGCTTCCGTTTGAAGAAAAAAGCGGTTGAAGCACAACGCACGCTTACTGAGGCTTACGGGGACTATGCTCCATCGATTTCTACTTGTGAGTACTGGTTCCGTCGGTTTAAAAGTGGTGATTTTGATACGGAAGACAAAGAGCGTCCGGGCCAGCCGAAAAAGTTTGAAGATGAGGAATTGGAGGCTTTGCTCGATGAAGACCCGTGTCAAACCCTTCAAGAATTGTCATAATCATTGGGAGTCGACTTATCAACGGTCGGCAAACGCTTGAAGGCCATGGGAATGATTCAAAAGCAAGGAAATTGGGTGCCGTGCCAGTTGAAGCAGAGAGACGTTGAACGGCGATTTTGCATGTGCGAACAACTGCTTCAACGGCATAAAAGGAAGAGTTTTTTGCATCGTATTGTCACTGGCGATGAAAAGTGGATCCATTACGATAATCCTAAGCGAAAAAAATCGTGGGGACTACCCGGCCATGCATCAACATCGAGGGCCAAGCCGAATATTCATGGCGCCAAGCTTATGCTGTGTATTTGGTGGGATCAGAAGGGTGTCGTGTACTATGAGCTGCTAAAACCTAACGAAACCATCACTGGGGAACGCTACCAATAACAATTGATGCAATTGAGCCGAGCATTAAAGGTTAAACGGCCGGAATATGCCAAAAGACACGACAAAGTGGTTTTTCAACATGACAACGCACGGCCACATGTTGCAAGAACCGTCAAGGAAACGTTGGAGGCGCTGAATTGGGATGTGCTACCCCACCCGCCTTATAGCCCAGCCATAGCCCCTTCCGACTACCACCTATTCAGATCGATGACGCATGGCTTGGCTGAGCAGCGCTTCACTTCTTACGAGGATACCAAAAAATGGGTCGATTCGTGGATTGCCTCAAAAGACGAATCGTTCTTCCGGCGCGGAATCCATATGCTGCCAGAAAGATGGGAAATGTTGTAGCTAACGATGGACAATACTTTGAATAATATACATTGTACCGTTGTTTCTAAATAAATGCTCAAAAACCGAAAAAAAACCTTTAAAATTAATTCCAACCCCCAATAGCTCAAGTTGCAAACGCCCAAATTGTGAAATTAATAATCGCCCAAAAAATTTGGTCGTTTGTTTATTATGCACAATCACTCAAAAAAGTGACGAACAATCGCCCAAAACTGCAAACTTCCGCTCAAATCATGAAATGAATATTCGCCCAAAAAATTTGGACGTTTGTTCATAATGTCTAATCATCCAAAACTGCGATGAACCATCGCCCAAAAATATTTTTGGGCGATTATTCATTGTTCGAAATTTGGGCGTTTGTCATTGTGAACGATCGCCCAAGAAAAGAAACGAATATCGCCTAAACCCAAAATGAAAAATCGTCTAAAAATGTTAGTCGTTTTTTGGGCGATTGTTCATTTTCGTACTTTTGGACGATTGTAACTTCGGCGATTATTCTCACAGCCTTCATTTTGGTGTCATAGAAACCGATTATCGATTTATAAACTGGTTTAATTTTCGAAATTGGTTTAGTGATTCTTAATCGATAATCGGTTTCTATGACACACAAATTAAATCTGTGTCAATTTCCAAACCGATTCTGACAATTGTCGGTTTCCATAACACAATTCTCACATGATTATAATTTAAATATTTACTTCAACACAAAATAGCGGATTTCTAAAAACTGTTTAAATTTATTGAACTTTTGATTTTACCAAAATATAGTATTTACCATTTTTAGTATTATCCATCCTTTTTTTTCTTTATAAAATATTTCATTTCACTATATATATGACACTTTAAACTTTAGCTTAAAAAACATGTGTTTTCAATTTCGTCAGCTTACTCGAGTAACGTTACTTTCAAAGCTCATAGACCAACGGTAATAGGGCTTTGCCAACATAAAAGTCCACATTCCTGCATTTTGATGAATTCTCTATCAAGAAAATTTATAGAAAGAGCATTTATACTTTTTGAAAATAAAAATTTCCTATAGTGCTATGGCTTAAATTGTAAATTAAATTGCTTTATAACTTTTTTTTATTAAATACTAAGCATTCGTTAAAAAAAAAATCAAAATAATTACTTCTATATTTGCTTCTATTTACTTCTAATATATTATTAACAAAGTTCTTACAATTTGTCAAAAAAATATCTCAATAGAACTTTTCCCAATAGCTTTGAAGTAGTTATTTATTATCAGGAAATACTACGCGAAAGCTTTAACAAAGAGACCAATCTAATGTTAGAGAGTAGAAAAAGTCTACGATATTAAAACCTATGCTCAAATTATTGTTGAATGCACTATAAATAACAACAATTCATTTTTTGAGATACTAACTAAATATTTGCACTTGAAAAATTTCTAACGCTTTAGCAGAATATAAAAGCTCCACAGACTACAGCTAGCACCAGCAGTTAGTGTTGAGCCATTAGAACTAGCACAAAGCATCGAAAAGCGGTGAAAATATTTAATATTGACACATAATTAAAACAAATACTTTTGCAAACAGCACTTTTATTAAATAAATAATGACTGACCAGGTAGCGAACAATCATGAAGCTGCGGCAGAGGAAGCAAACGAGGACGGCAAACTAACGGTTGGCGCTTTGAGAGCTTATGAGCAGCTAGCACGCGAACGCGGTATACTTGAGTACACGCTCGATACGTTGCCCATCTCTGGTGTAGGCGAAAATTCATACGGACAGGTGCTACAAGTAAAGATGACGCCGACTAGCACATTGCGCAACCAGGCTGTGACTCCATTTTTTAGCGTTATCAAGATGGCGCCTAAGCAGCTAAATCGGCGTAGATTTACTCGCGTCGTTGACTACTACAGACGCGAGGTCTTTATTTATGAGCATGTGTTGCGTACATTTGCTGAAGTTGAGCTCGCGTACGCAATAACAGCGGAAATGCGTTTTGATCAGCCACCGGAAATGTACTTCTACTCATTGGAAGAGTTGGATGAATTCATAATTTTCGAAGATTTACAGCAGCAACACTATGCACAGAACCCACGTTTTAATACGCCAAATTTTAATCTGGTGGAGAAAGCTTTGATATCACTCGCACGATTGCATGCAATGTCCTTTGTGTTGCAAACCTTGCGGCCCGAACAATTTCACGCCTGGGTGAAACCAATGGATGACAATCTATTTTCGAATATGCCATCGTATAGCGTGGATTTCGGTAAACGGCATATAGATTATACACGTGAAGTGATGAAGACCGAACGAGCCAAGAAGAAGCTGTTAGAAGTGGAAATAAAAGGTGTGACGCGGCAGCAGCAGCAGCGACAATTCACCAAACGTCGTGGCAGCATAGTTTGTGCAAAATTGTTGAATTTACTCAATGTTGTGCATAATGATTTTGAGCGTATCTGTTTGCGTTGCGTCGATGGACACTCGTGTGCCCCATATGCAGTGGTATGTCACGGTGACTTTTGGAACAACAACATAATGTACCATTATGATGTAAGTCTAAAATGTATGGAAAAGTAGCATAGTTTTTCGTAACAACTTAAAATTCCTTCTTACTACACAATTTTCCCAATTGTAATTCCTTATAATAATTACTAATTGCAATTCCTGACTCAAATGAAATCAGAGCTGTAAAAGAATGCATTCAATTTGATTTTATTCACAAAAAAGTGAATAACGAAATAAGAATGCCTTCAATGAATTTAAAATTGATTTATAAATACAATTTTTAATTCACATTCATTTTTAAAAAAATCATTAATTATTCATTTTCGTTATTCAGAATAATGAATAATTTTTTTATTCATTTGAATGCTATTCACAAAGAATGCAATTCACAAGGAATTTCAGAATTTTCAGTTATTCTTTTTTTATTCATTATTAATTTTTTATTCATTATTCATTTGTTATTCGTTATTCATTTGCTATTTATTCATTATTATTTTTTTATTCATTATTCATTTTTTATTCGTTATTAATTTTTTATTCATTTTTTATTTTTTATTCATTATTCATGTCTTATTCATTATTCTTTTGTTATTAATTATTAATTTTTTATTCATTATTCACTTATTTATTATTAATTTTTTATTCAATATTACTTTTGTATTCATTTGTTATTCATTATTCATTTGTTATTCATTATTCTGTTAGTTATTATTTATTTGCTATGTATTTTTTATTTATGGCTTAGGACTAAAATTAATAAAAAATTAATATGAATGCAAATGATTAATGAATGAATAATGAAAAAAAAATTAATAATGAATAACAAACGAATAATGAATACAAAATTAATAATGAATAACAAAAGAATTATGAATACAAAATTAATAATGAATAAAAAATTAATAATTGAAAATTCTCAAATTCTTTGTGAATTGCATTCTTTTTATGAATAGCGTTCAAATGAACAAAAAAATTGAACGAAATTTAACAAATAACGAAAATTAATAACTAATCATTTTTTAAAAATTAATATGAATTAAAAATTTTATTTATAAATCAATTTTGCGTTCATTGAATGCATTCTTATGTCGTCATTCAGCTGTACTTAAAATTCTGAATATGAATGCCGATTTTACAACTCTGTTCTATAGGTACATTTTCACTGATTAAAATTTAATTTTTGATATATTTTTTCATATTTCAATACCCAGGCAGCCAAAAACGCCACATCAGCCAAACTAATCGACTTCCAGATGTCACGTTATGCGTCTCCCGTACTCGATGTGGTCCACTTTCTCTTCTCCTGCACAGAGAAAGAGTTGCGCGATGCTCACTTCCAAGAATTCCTAGAGATCTACTACAATACATTAACGCAGCATTTGCATCACTTCGACCTCGATGCAGATAAAATATATTCACGGAGTATCTTTGAGTCACAGCTGCGCTACTATGGTGTTTACGGCTTTTGTATGTCCGCATTTTGCGTCCCTTTCTTCATTTCAAATGCTAGCGAAACCATCGATTTCGAGGAAGTTTCAACTTGGGCAGCTAAAATAAGTGATAAATTAACATCATCACCGGTCTTATCTGAGGAAGAAAATATGACATCGGATTCCGAAGCTGAGAATACTGATGCGACAACACAGCTAGCTCAGCTCAACAGCGATAACGAAGAGACAGAGGAGGAGCGTGTTTGTCGCCAGAAATTACATGACTATCAGGTGCTTACTGAAAGAACGTTACCGATTTTTAAGAAACGTATGTTTGGCATTGTCGTGGATTTAGTGCAGTATGACGTTATAGATATGGTGGAGACAATGAGTTAAAAACTGTCAATATAAGTATTGCAACACATTACTACAGTTGTTGCAGAGTGCCATGAGATGTTATTGTTTTTAAATCTGTATATATGAATGTAGATACTGTTTTTTTAATTATAAATTAATTTAATAATGTAAAATATTATCCAATAATAAAGTATTAATTTTGTTTAATATATATAAATTTCTGAGTGTTCTTTTAAAACCTGATTCGATTGCAGTATAGAATTTCGTATAGAAAAAAGTATTGCTTCTTGTGTCTTGCTTGTCGTTGGAGTGCATTTTCGTTATGCAAAATAAAGCGGTTAGTTTGCGGTTAATTTGCGCTTCAAAACTATTCAAATGCCCCTTTTGAGCCAATAGAGTACTCAAATATATAAAGGTTTTGGTACCTGCTAGCTTATAACTGACGCTAAATACATCTTTGTGAACAGATAATGATAAGAAATGTTTTAGTTTATAATGTTAGAATTTTATTTTCATTAATATTACATTAAGAATAAGAATTTTGTTTGTAATATCATTAAACTTACAACTATTGCTTATTGTTTAAGGTTTGCAATTAAAAATTAATGAAAACAAATACATATATGTATTAATTCATTTTTATCAAATTAAATAAAGAAAAAACCAAAATTATTATAATAATTATTCAATAGTACAAAAATTAATGAAAATTAAACAAAAATTTATACATGGTTCGAATTGAATTACTTTATACAGCATAAGGAAAATAAACATTTCATTTAATTGTAAATTTAAGAATAACATTTAAAAATATAAAAGAGAAAAGCAAAAACCGAAGAACTACATGTAAATAGAGTGGGAAAACAGGAAAGCACTCAAGTTTGTTTATTTATTTAATTTTATTACAAAAGTTGCACGAAGTTTTCTGAACTTTTAAGTATCTAACTTTTTGTTCAAGCTTCATTAAGAATATCATGAGTTGATATTACAGATAGCTTAAAGCCTCCTCTTTTGAATGACATCAATATTGGAACATTGAGCTAAAAGTTCACCATCCAAAAATAGGACCATTTTTTACTAATAACGTGTCATCTTTAAAGCTTTTTTTTTAAAAAACTTAATATTTTGGTATCTGAAAAATTCATCGCAAATGATTCAACCCATGCTAGTATCCCGATGTTTTGAATAAAGTTTAAACATAAAGTTAGAGCCTTTTAATGGGTTATTTGAAGATGGATATACATTTCAAGCCATTGGAGTAAAAAAGTGGCAATGCCGCAAAGTTTTAGTGAATAAAAATTTTGCTGTGATAATTTTTTTACACTTCTTTGAATTTCTTTATGGCTAGAAATTTTCGCAATGATGCTTACATTTTCTCGTTGTTTTCTTAACAGTGCTATTAAAAAGAATATGTACTTATTTTAATACAAAACATCATTGCTGTTTTTTTTTAATAACTAACTTGTTTGCTTTTGCTTTATATTTGTAGGTAAGGACAAATTCAAAATTTGTTTAAAACTAATTAAAATTTAAGCGCTAAATGTTTTCTTGATCATGTTTGTAGGTTTTTTATTATTTTTTTATAGCGCTAGTGTTCTTTTTTTTAATTAGCAGCAATGTCAACTACATAATTATTTTGCTTCTGTAAATGATAATAATCCAATAATAATTAACTTGAAATATTGTTTTTTATAAAGCATACATGTAAATAGATAATAGCATTTATCTATGGTTAAACGAGGTCACAAATTGTGCCCTTATTTTTTATGTGTTGTTTTGATATACATATAATAAAGTAAAATAAACTTAATCAACTTTAAGTTTAGCACACATAAAATTTAATTGTATAAAAGTTAATTTTATTTTACGGTTTTTTTTATATTTTTGGAAATAACAACTATACCGGCGGCGTAAGCTAATATGATCTTTTAGTAGGTTTCATTTTCTTCTTCACAGGGCAACGTCTTATGAACAAGTTGATTTATTTTATTTATATTTTTTAATTAGTTGTTTTTATAACTCCTGTATACATAAATATATATATGTATGCTTGTATGTCGTTATATTAGAACCCATCGCTAAGGAATACTGTTCAATTATTTCCTTGTTGATTTTTGTGTTTTTTAGCCCTTTTTCAAAAAGACTACTTTATAGCTGCTTTTGATTTATTGCGAAACTTCATGGAATCTTTTCTGACGTTCCAAACTTTCTACTTCAGCCCAGGAGTTGCGCATATTGCGGAACAGCTGAAAAAAACAAAAAAAAATTTATATTTATTTTTAAAAGTTTTCGATAATCTTGTCTTTTCTCTTTACCTCATCCACCCAGTTGTGTTCTGCTAGCAAATCGTTAAGAATCTCTGTCGAAGATTTGCCTGCATTTTCTTGTTGTTGCTCGGCCACACGACGTGAGCAATTAATGAATAGATTATATTTTTCATGAGCAATTTTGTGGAATATATCAGCGCGTGCAGCGCAAATACGACAAAGAAGAATATCCTAAAAAACATATACAAATAAAACGAATTAAAATACATATTAATTTTCCAAAAAGTATTTCTTAAACATACCTTTTCATACGTAATACGTGAATCGGTGGGCACTGTTTGCATGGTATTTGAATTATAAGGATGTCCAAAGAGCAGAAAGCGCACTGAGATACCTGGCTGATGGCAACCACCACAATTTTTTTGCGTTAAATTATTTTGTCCCCATTCGGTGAAAACATGACACTTGGGCCAAGTTTCTATTGAGACAATAATACTGCGCGTCCAGGGTGTTATCGAGAGCAGTTTACGTTTGCAATTGTCCATAATGGTGTCAATGGCACGCACGCTGCCCAAAAAATACTCATCTAAAAGCAAAATATTTGAAAAAGCACTAATGACAGCCCTATTAAACGTTGACTCACCTTTTTCCCTGGTGATTTCGGAGAAAAAGCTCGGATCCAGCACTTGCGAGATCATTGTTTGTATATAAATTTCAAAATGATCTCGATATGATAGATAATCTTCCATAATTTTCTCAATAAACTGTTCTGTATCATCAGCAAGCAGTTCGGAACGCATAAATTCAACAATTGTTTCGGTATGCGATTGTATTTGTATGCGCACGGGTGCTTTTAGATAAAGTTTTTTCGTTTCAAGATTCCAGGAGGTGTACTGTTGAAATAAGAAAATAGTTCATCATAGAAATTTAAAAAAAGTATACAAAATAAACTTACTTTCGACATATTGCGATAAAACATTTTGCCATTTTGACAGAATGGCTCATATTTTTGTAAAATGCACTTGGAGTCCACTTGCCAAATGGTCGGCCAATCGTTCACTAAATCAGAGCGCAATACAATAAAGTCACTTGTCTGTGAAATAAATTAATAAAACATTTATTTTTTGACAAAAAATTAAATTTTCAGATTAAATATCGTATAAGAAAGCTCTTGAACCAATCACACACAATTTGCTCAAAGATTTTTGGAATCACTGAGAGTTAATCGATTGACCTTTAGTGGCCGATGATGTCTATCATTCAAACTGCAACCTATTATATACGTTTGATATTTTATAATACAATTAGCAGGCAAAAGTTGTAAAGAGCAACATCGGGTTTATTGAAACTCTCGCAACACAAACGCGTGAAAAGATTACGATTAAGCAATGCGTGGCATCTGAAATGATTTCTAGAAATACTGAACACTTTTATTAAATATATTTATTATTAAAATATCGCAAAGAACGTGCTGTACCACAAATATTACTAGCTGAAACCTCAGCTGTTAAATAAATATTACTAATCGTAGTCATTAGTAAAAGGTAAAATAATTTATTCAGTACAATTATTTTCTGCTTGTTATCGTAATCTAATACTTACGATTACAAATAGTAAAAAACTAAATACGATTACTTCTTACTTACTTACTTAGTTGGCGCTACAACCGTATGTCGGTCTTGGCCTCATCTAAGAATTTGCGCCAGCCATTTCTGTCTTTTGCTTGCTGGCGCCAGTTGGAAATTCCAAGCTTCGTCAGGTTGTCCTCTACTTGGTCTTTCCAACGAAGATGCGGTCGTCCTCTTCTGCGTTGACCGCCGCTGGGTACCGAATCGAATGTTTTCTTCACTGGAGCATCGTCTTTCATGCGCTGAACATGACCAAGCCAGCGAAGCCGCTCGATTTTAATGCGCTTGACTATGTCGATGTCAGCGTACAGCTCATACAGTTCATCATTCCACCGTATTCGGTACTCGCCATTGACGCAGATTGGTCCGTAGATCTTACGAAGAATCTTTCTCTCGAATGCTCCTAAAGTCTTTTCATCTAAACTGCTCAGCGTCCAGGTTTGTGATGCGTAAAGTAGGACGGGCATGATGAGCGATTTATAGAGCGTGATTTTCGTTCGTCGAGAGAGGGCTCTGCTTCTCAATTGCCTACTGAGCCCAAAGTAACACCTGTTGGCAAGAGTTATTCTTCGTTTGATCTCAATGCTGATGTCGTTGGTTGAATTAATGCTGGATCCTAGATAGACGAAGTTCTTCACAACCTCGAAGGAGGTATTGTCAACGGTAACGTGGGTTCCAAGACGCTGGGACTGTTTGTTTGTTGACACTAAGTATTTCGTCTTATCTGCATTCACTGACAGACCCATTCGACTTGACTCTCTTTCTAATCTGGAAAATGCTGCACTGACTTCGCGCGTATTATGGCCAATGATATCTATGTCATCAGCATACGCAAGCAGCATAACACTCTTGTAGAATATTGTGCCACTACGTCTCAGATCAGCAGCTCGGATGATCTTTTCCATCATTAGGTTGAAAAAGTCGCACGATAAGGAATCACCTTGTCTGAAACCTCGTTTGGTAATAAATGGTGGGGAGAGGTCCTTCCCGACTTTAACTGCGCTGCTGGTGTTGCTCAGTGTCATCCTGCAAAGTCGTATTAGTTTTGCAGGAATACCAAATTCAGACATGGTGGAGTACAGGTGCTTCCTTATTGGGCTGTCGAAGGCGGCTTTGTAGTCAACAAAAAGATGGTGGGTGTCGACTTGTTTTTCTTGAGTCTTCTCCAAGATTTGTCGTAGCGTGAAAATCTGGTCGATGGTGGACTTTCCAGGTCTGAAGCCACACTGATAAGGTCCGATCAGTTCGTTTACAATGGGCTTCAATCTTTCACATAAAACGCTCGACAGGACCTTATATGCGATATTAAGAAGGCTTATCCCACGGTAATTGGCACAGATAGTGGGATCGCCTTTCTTGTGGATTGGGCAGAGCACACTGAGATTCCAATCGTTCGGAATGCATTCTTCCGACCATATTCTGCATAGAAGCTCGTGAATGCATTTAAGTAGAGCTTCGCCTCCGTTCTTAAACAGCTCAGCAGGTAAGCCATCAGCTCCCGCGGCTTTGTTATTTTTAAGCCGAGCTATAGCTGTCAGAACTTCATCATAGTCGGGCAGCGAAACCTCGACGCTGTCATCCGCAATTGGGGTTTCCGGAATATCATCTCTATTGGCGGGATTGTTGTCAGCGTCGCCATTTAGAAGCTTAGAGAAGTGTTCCCTCCATAACGTCAGTGTACTCTGGACATCTGTCACTAGATTCCCGTTTTCATCCTTGCAGGAAGAGGCCCCGGTTTTAAAACCATCGGCAAGGCGTCTTATTTTTTCGAAAAATTTTCGGGCCTCATTCCTGTCACCATACATCTCAATCTTCTCCTGCTCGCGCTTTTCTGCCTCTCTTTTTTTCCGCCTGAAAATATGTCTCTCTTCCCTCCTCTTTTCTTTGTATCGCTCCTTAGCAGCGCGCGTTACAACCGACTGCAGGGTGGCTTTGTAGGCGGCGTCTTTCTCTGCAGTGGCGTCGCGACACTCCTGGTCGTACCACTGGTTTCGGCGAGGGCGTTGGTAGCCAATCACCTCTTCAGCAGCCGCACGCATGGAGTTGGAAATGTGTGTCCACTGCGCGCATATATCATCGATTGGAGGAGTGCTTTGAAGCAGGAGTGAGAGTCGAGTGGCGAAAGCATCGGCTGTCTGTTTCGATTGCAGCTTGTCGACGTCTAGCTTTCTCTGTGTAGGGTTGCGTGTATTTTTAGCTGCGCACAGACGTGTACGGATCTTGGCTGCAACAAGATAGTGATCCGAGTCAATGTTTGCACCACGGATCGTGCGTACATCCAATACACTGGAAGAGTGCCTTCCGTCGATCAAAACGTGATCAATTTGATTTTTTGTTTTTTGATCAGGGGACATCCAGGTGGCTTTATGAATATTGAGATGCTTGAATCTAGTACTACTTACGACCATGTTTCGTGCTGCGGCGAAGTCAATCAGCCTCATTCCGTTATCGGAGGTGTTGTCGTGGAGGCTGAACTTTCCGACTGTTGGACCAAAAATATTTTCCTTGCCCACCTTAGCGTTGAAGTCACCAAGCACGATTTTTACGTCGTGGCGGGGGCAGCGCTCGTAAGCATTTTCAAGGCGCTCATAGAAAATTTCCTTGATCTCATCGTCCTTGTCTTCTGTCGGAGCGTGCGCACATATTAGGCTTATATTGAAGAATCTAACCTTGATGCGGATTATGGCAAGTCGTTCGTTCACAGGTGTGAATCGCAGGACGTGGGGCCGTAGTCTCTTGCCAACTACAAATCCGCATCCAAACTCGTGCTTCTCCGCATGGCCGCTGTAGTAGATATCACAGGGTGCATGCCGAATGCAACCCTGTCCCTTCCATCGCATTTCTTGGATAGCAGTGATATCAGCTTTGTATCTTTCCAAGACATCAGTCAGTTGGATAGATGCACCTACGATTACTTCAGGTTACGAAAATAATCAAAAAGAATTAACAGTAATCAGGAAAACATAATCCGACTACTTTTAGAAATTATTTTTGATTCTTTTGGATTATTTAAAAAATTTCAGTTTAAAATACTAAAATGTTAAATTGTTAAATTTTATTGATAAACAAATATGTGGATATGTATTTAAATATTAAACAAAGATTGTCAACAAACAAGAACTAGAAAAATCCATTACAACATAACTACAAATTATAACAACAAATTACTGTTTGCTTTCATAAGCCTATTGCTGCAATTTGCTGTTTATTTTGTCAAGCATTTTGTTTCTTTTTTCTTTAATTTTTTGTTAAATAATTATATACATATCTAGTTTTATTTATAAATAAAATTTTACAAAATGTTCCGTACTTTAGTCTAAAATTCTTAAAATAATAAATATAATCAAAAATACTTTCTAATAGCAAAATAGTAATCGTAATTATTTTTGGACTATTTGTAATCGTAATTAGTTACTAATCAAGAACATCCCCTGAAGGATTATATAATGATTATAATTATTTTTAAAATATAATCTAATTGATTACAAATCGTAATCGCAATTTAACATCTATGGCTGAAACAGAGCTCGTTGCTATCAAGCCCTCTTGTACAACGCCCATAAAATGTTACCAGTAAAACTGCATGTGTAAATTGTGGTCGAATACGAATAATGCCGAGGCTGTGCGACCTATAACTCGGAGATTAAACGGATGTTGCATGGGAGATTCCACGCCCTCTTTTCCAACACCCATAAAATGTTATCTGTGAAACGGCACGTGTAAACTGTGGTTCAATACCGAATTTCGAGGCTGTGCGACCTATAAGTCTAAAGCTATTCAATACGCTACGATCAAAACCGTCTGAAAAATATAAGTTCTATTGTTCTGGGCGGTAAAAATGGGCGTGACATTTTTATATATATATAGTGACCACCACTTGGAGCACCAACATACCAAATTTCACTGTCAAAACGTGTTTAACGCAAGAATGAGCATGATTTCGAGAAAGTGGGCATAGATATGAGAGTGTATCGACTTGTATGGGAAAAATCTGACCCCCAATTCCGGTACCAAAATTAAATAGTAAATACAAAAACCTTTCGATTGGTATACTTTTTTTTTGGTCTGAACCAATTTCGGCGTCCCCGAAATGCATTTTTAAGGTACTTTTGATTGGACACCCACTTGTTGATTTGAAAAGAAAAACAAGCTCATTAATCAATTTCTTACATATAAAAACATAGAAAGGCAAATTTTCATCCCATTTGATCAATGCTGTAACAAGATGTGACGGTTTTTTCAATTTGAATCTACTTGTTCTTTTATTTTTATTATATTTTTATTTTTTTATAAGAAAGAGAACTTGAGCATTTTATTTTATTTTTGTTTATTGCAAAAGTAAAGTATATTTTGGAACTGTTACTGTTAACAAAATAATAACAATTAATTTTCTTCTAGATCCTGTAAGAAAGATTAAAAATTGCTTTTTGTTTCTTCTCTTTCTTTCTTAAATTTTTATTCAAATTGACATCTCGAACTTACAACCACTTGCTGTAATTTCTCACGACTCGTGTGCTTTATGATGTCTTGGTAGCACTTTATAATTTTGTTCATCTTCCAAGCAATAGTGTTGAATTCTAGAATTGGAATTCCAGTTGTATTCCTAATTCCTTGAATTTCTAACGCGATAGCACTTGTAAACTTAGAAAATGGAGACCTTCATCGAATGCAAGCTTTAGCCTTCGCAAAACATCTGCCTCTGTTGGTAGTTTTTCTTAAATTAAAGATGCACGGGTTTCCCAAAATAAACGCCATTTTCTCAGTTAAAATAAATTTTTAAGTGTTCAAAAACTTTCATATTAAAAACAAAAATATAATTAAAATAAAATAAGTAGATTTACTTTGAAAAACCCGTCAAATTTCGTTAGAGCTTTTGTCAAATGGGGTCAAATTGTTCAGTTTTATGCTTTTTTAGGTAAGGAATTGATTGATAAGCTTAATTTTCTTTTTAAATCAAGCATAAGTGGGTCTCCAGTACAAAAGTTGCTTAAAAATTCACAAAAATGCATTTCGGGAGACGCCAAAATTGGTTCAGACCAAAAAAAGTATACCAATCGAAAGGATTTTTTACATACTATTTAATTTTGGTACCGGAATTGGAGGTCAGATTTTTAACAGAGTTGTATAAATTCACTCCAAATTTTAATAGTTTTAATATTCCTAACGTCAATTAAATATCAACTAAAGATCAAAGAACCAAGATATGTGCCTTATACAAACAACGTTTAGTCTTTGATCTGAAAGGAAAGGGATAGATTATTAGAGGAAGAATTGATTGGAACCATATGTGAATTATCGATCAGGCGGAACAAACGTAAAAGACAATTTGAATTGCTTATAACCGAGGTTAGTGTTATGCCTTAATCTCAGTATTTCCAGCATTTCCAGTTGTTCCTGTTCCGAACACCAATGCCTCCTGAACTTAAAGCAATTATTTTTCCCCCCTTCAATATCTGTTAATCTGATTGTACGTGGAATATTAAAAAATACACACTCACACGGTTATTAATACTCCAAAACAGAAATTAGCTTTGAAATACTTCAATTATCTTCAAAGAACTACTGTATTTATAAAATGAAAATAAAAAATGTTTTGAAATTTTAAAAAAACTAATTTTCTTTTTGATATTTAATGATTTTATTTTATGTTAAACTTGCACGTTTCAACGCCAAAAAAGAATGTCCCACCGGAAACAGATTTGCCATTTTTTCTTTTCATTCTTTTTACATTTTTAACACATGATAGTGGTTGGTAGCACTGGTAATACAAAATGTTTTCATTAGGCAATACTGAATGCAGAATTACCATACAACAACCGTTTACTTAAATATAAAGCTTACAAATATAATGCTTACAGCTCGGCCATCCTGACACTATGATCGACCCGATCATAATTTTAAAATATAATTATATATAAATATGGTAAGATACTTAAGTGTCATATAAAGGGTTTAATTTACAGTGTCTGAATCGGTTCGCGGTAAGAGCCACATTCGCAACCGGTTAGCTTCAATCACACCATCATATGGCATTTGTGTTATTTGACAGTTTTCAATATCCCTTAAAACATAACGGTCATTAGGTAATTTCTTATGTATGACATAAGGTCCTCGGTATTTTGGAATGAATTTTTTATTTGATCCCACCGTATTATCAATATTTTTCAGTACCACGAAATCTCCCACCTCATAAATCTTCGCTGGTGCACTGTGCTTCAAAAAATATTTAAGATTATACTCTTGCGATTTTTCTATACTTTGAAGAGCCTCATCACGAGTTTTTTTTAAATCAAAAGCCTCAATTTCTCTTTTATCATCTAAAAACTCGGTTAATTCATCCACAATTCTGCCCCGCTGCTCAACACCAAAAAGCAGCATACATGGGGCTTTCCTAGTTGAAGAATGAACAGAGTTGTTGATTGCATACTCCACATTTACCAACTTTCCCATCCAATCTGAATGAGATATCGGCTCCGTTAGTTTTGATAACATTGATTTTAGCACACGATTTACTCTTTCTACTTGACCGTTTGCTTGCGGTGAAGCTGAAGCCACTTTAACATGAACAATATTATTTTTATTGACAAAATCTGAAAACTCCTGGGATGTAAAACATGTACCCCTATCACTGATTAAACGTCTCGGTCGACTGTAATAATCAAAGTATTTTTGTAAGGCACCACATACCTCCCTAGTACTAGTTGTTTTCACTGCATAAAGCTTAACATGTTTTGTAAAACTGTCCACCACCACCAAAACATGTTTCCTCACTGAACGAACCGAAGGTAAAGGGCCAAAGTGGTCAATGTGGACCGTGTCAAACGGTTCCGGTTTTTTAGGAATGTTGTTCAAGTTACGCTCGTTTGAGCGGACAGCAGGGCAATAAACTAAACATTTTAGGCAATTTTTAATGAAATTTTTAACTTTCTTCCTTAACTTAGGAAACCAATAGTGCTTCCTTAACTGATCAACCGTTTTATCAACTCCTAAATGACCTATCTTTTCATGAATAACCCTTATAATATTATTCTCCATTTCTGAAGGAACGTAAAGCTGAAGAGAGTCCTTAACATCCTTTCTAAAAACCAAACCATCCTTAAGTTCATAATGTAACACAGGTTCTTTCTCAAGTAAACACCTTATCGATTTTATAATCTCGTCTCTATTCTGTGTTATTTGTATATTAAAATCAATGTCATGGTCATCCTCACATCCTACCATATAACACCGGCTCAAAGCATCTACATGCCCCATTGAAACCCCTGAACGATGTTTAACTTTATAATTATAATTCTCAAAACTAAAAACCCATCTCGCAATACGTTGATTAACCTGCTTTTTAAACATGGCTTGAGCCAAAGCATTGCAATCAGTAATTATTGTAAATGATATACCTTGTAATTGTGTCCTAAATCTTTCGAGTGCATAAACGATTGCTAGAGTTTCTAACTCAAAACTATGCAATTTTGACTCACTTTCAGATGCAGTTTTTGAAAAAAAAGATACCGGGTGAAATTTCCCATCATGTTGTTTTTGCAACAACACCGCTCCAAAACCCACTTTACTAGCATCCGTATGCAATTCTGTTTCCTTCATAGGGCTGTAAATCTCTAAAACAGGAGCACTAACAAGTATTTCTTTTAATTTAATAAATGCTTCAACACATTCAGAAGAAAAAACAAAAGAAGTTTCTTTTTTAAGTAAGTTGGTTAAAGGTTTAGCAATAGTTGAAAAAGAACACACAAATCTTCTGAAATACGAAAATAGCCCAAGACACCGCTGTATTTCTTTCAAGTTCTGGGGTTGTGGAAAATTCTTTATTGCTTCTATGTGTGAATCGTTAGGTCGAATACCACATTCATTTACTATATAACCCAAAAAATTTATTTCGAAATACCCAAATTTGCATTTACTCATTTTAAGATCCAAACCTCGCTTATTCAACCTAATTAACACCTCTTTCACTATTTGAATGTGCGACTCAAAATCTTCGGTTGCAATTGTGATATCATCAATAAACACTACTATTTTCTTTGCCTGTATTAAATCACTCAAAGCGTCACAAATGAATCGTTGGAAAAAAGCAGGGGCATTTTTTAAACCAAATGGCATTTTTGTATATTCGTACTGCCCACCTGGGACTACAAATGACGTGTATTTTATAGAATTCTCATCCATGTTAACTTGATGAAAACCATTTCTAAGGTCTAAAGCTGTAAAATATTTCTTCCCTTCCAAATATTCAATACAATCCTCAATTAAAGGTATTGGAAAATTATCACAAACTGTTTTTTTATTAAGAAATCTGTAATCTATACAGAGCCTTCCCTCGCCACATTTCTTTCTTACTAAAACTGTTGCCGAAGCATAGGGAGAATTACTGTGCCTTATAATTCCTTTTGCCAATAACTCATAAATAATTGACTGAACTTCTATTTTTTCTGCATATGACAACCTCCTATGTGCACTATAAAATGGTGTATCATCCGTTAAATTCAATTTCATCTTCATATTACTACATTCCTTTTCATCCTCAATGACAGGAGCACAATAAACATCCCTAACCAAGGCTTGAAATTTCTCAAATTGTTCAAAAGTAAGTAAAGGATTCACATCCACATTATCGAAGGCTTCAGTCGAGTCTACATTTAAAATTTCATTACCAACCTCACACGGACTTAGAGAAAAACTACTTTCATCATAATTTTTCTGAACCAATTCCACTGAAAAAAATCTGTATTGAAAAATCTTCTTCTAAATGCACCAACGAAGATCCCAAGGCTGGTAAGACATCAGCAATTGAATTATCACTGTCATGTGCCTCGATTAAATTATTTTCCATAATTTTACTCTCAACATTCAAACACTGTTTACATGTTTTAGAAACCCTACTTAAATTAAACAACTCAAATGCACTGTCACTTAAAAACTTTGGATGTGTTAATTCATGTTGATTTTTTATTTGAAAAAGTTTTTCTCTTAGATAGAATACTTTAGGTTTAAGTTTACATAAAAAAATATTTAATTTTTTTAAAAGATCTCTTCCAATTAACATTTGAACAGAGATATTTGAATCTGGAATTACCAGTAACTTATGTTTAACAATTTGTTCATTTATTTTTATTAAACAAGAAATTTCATCAAACACTTTTATCTTAAAACTACCCACACCCTGAAACTTTGTTGACTGCAATGTCCCGTTTATTTCATAGGGTACGCAAGACTTTTTAATAAAACTGATCGGACTGCCGGAATCAAGAAGAGCAATAATATTATTAACCTCAGTGCATTTATGTTGCTTATCTTTAAATATGACACTCACCCTCTGTACTGTATGAACGGCTTCCACCTCATCAGCATCAAACACCATTCCAGCGGCATTTCCCTCGGATTCAGCAATAGTCGCAATCATTCGCTGCTTCTTTGGGCAAGTGTTATAGAAGTGGCCCAACTCACCACACTTGAAACACGAACCAGCCGGGCGTTTTGGCTTCAGGCACTGTGATTGATAGTGACCGAATTGCGAGCAGTTGTAGCATCGTGGCTCAGGCTGTTCAGAAGTTTTTAAAGTTGATTTTGTTGTCGTAGTAGCAGCAGTTGACAACTGACTAAACTGCCCTGGCTGAACTCGTGAAGACGACATAACCATTTTAACACGTAATTTTTCATAACGCTCCAACCCAATTTTTAATTCCCGCACTGTAGAAGCCTGATATAACATCATAGCGAGGGATGATTTGTCATTTAGACCAGCGATTATAGCATCTACGACGTCACGTTCTGGTATAGCGCCCTTGCTGGCGATAAGTTGCATCTCTAACACATATCGCTGCATACCTTCACCAGACTTTCTTTTCCGAGCTTTTAATTGCTCGTAAATTTCGATTAGGCTGTGCTTTTGACCAAATTCATCAAGTAACAGACACTTGATTTCCTCATACGAAGTGACAGCAACAGTATGCATTAACATTTTCGCTGTTCCTCCCAACAGCTGGCGAACACAAATTTGTTTTATACGCTCACTGCATTGCAAAAGAGTGAAAGTGTCCTCTAAATCTGCAATCCATTTGTGTACATCATGAGAATCATCACCTGAGAATTTACCCACGGTCACTTCGAGCAAATGAAAATCGACCATAACCTCTCTCTGCGGACCCAGCTTCAGTAGCTCTACCTCTCGTCGAAGCAACAGAATCTCACGTTCTTTACGCAACCGTTCGATTTCATTTCCAAGGAAATCATTTTCATCATTTGAGACAAATCCTTCGAAGTCTGAAGTATTAGACGGTGCAAAATTGACAGCAGGAGCACCTGGCACAGCAGAGACACGAACAGCAGAGACACGAACAGCAGTAGGAGCATCAGCAGCTGAAGAAGTACCTATGACAGCAGAAGTTGGAGCGACATCAGGGGCACTCAAGGCAGCAGCAGCAGTGACCGCAGTTTCCGAAACGACAGCAGTATTAGAAATGACGGCAGCACAAGCACCATTCATAATTGGTGAAGTTCCTATTGACACAGTAGTGCCAAAACTTCCTTGAGGAACCACCAGAGCAGAAGTACTTCCATGCACAGATTCCTCAACAGCAGTGCCAGCAGAAGATATAGAAGCGGCCGCCGCATTTTTTGAGGAATCGTCATTTTCATGGTTAGGGCCGACATGTTCTTCGTACAATGGGCGCAGTTGCGCATATGTAGCACTTTGCGGCACAGAAATATTTGCTTCAAGCAAAGCATCCAGCGTTTGTTTGCGTGTAATCATCTTTTTTAGTGTATCCCACTTCTGAGCTTTAAAAAAACTAATTTTCTTTTTGATATTTAATGATTTTATTTTATGTTAAACTTGCACGTTTCAACGCCAAAAAAAGAATGTCCCACTGGAAACAGATTTGCCATTTTTTCTTTTCATTCTTTTTACATTTTTAACACATGATAGTGGTTGGTAGCACTGGTAATACAAAATGTTTTCATTAGGCAATACTGAATGCAGAATTACCATACAACAACCGTTTACTTAAATATAAAGCTTACAAATATAATGCTTACAAAATTGAACACAATGTGTTCATTTTTCATTCAAGCACATTTGTGTTACGTGGTAACAGTTTAAGCACAGTTGTTGTTGTTAATTTATTACATGTCGCTTACTTCTCTTTTTGATTTTTCGTATGTTAGTCGCTGTTGTTTCTTACCCAATAAAAATATATGCGATCGCTCCCATGAGGAGCAACAAGGGAGCGCTCTTTTGCTGTTTTATTGGCTCCTTTACTATTTTGTAAGATCAATAGGCGAGCAATTAATAAAAAAAGAACATAAAGTGAGGCATGTGTTTTTTAGGAAACTCTATAATTTTTTTCTGTGAAACAAAAAATATTTTAAATGTTCCTTTCATTCGATTCGCATCCATCTGCTAATTGCGTTTTGTCCATCCGCTGATGCAACGGACGCAATAAAAATAGTTTTTAAATAGAATCAAAAACGATTCGAATTTGTAATGGCGTCATAAATCTCACGATTTGGCCAAATAATTTCCTCGCCATCTTAGGGTCTAGATGAGTCTACTTGAGCTAGGGAAGCCTAGCTTTCGGAGTAAACCTTAATAAAAAAAAGTTCCTTTGCTGATCCATTTGGATCATTTATGGATTGCTCCTTTTGAGCTCCTCTGGGATGTTAAAGGGAGCGCTACCCTTCCTAGGACACGCAATGTTAAAAGGGAACACAAAATACACCTAGCTTGGATCAATAAGGTGCATTCCCTGATTGCTCATGGGATGATCCACATTTTACTGGGTATTGCTCATCTTTTTCATCGTATTGCTCGCTCATCTATGCTCTGTGCTGTGTACACTGTACAGTAATCTGTACATTTTTTTTGCCTTTTGTAAATCTGTAATCAAAATCCAAAATGTTTTGAACACATTTGCTTTTACTTTGACAAAATCTGTGATTAAAAATTTGTTAAAACCTTGCTTTAAACTAAAAATGCTTTAAACACATTTGTTCTTATTTTAACGTAATCTGTAATCAAAAATGTTTAAATACATTTGTTCTTCCTTTGACGAAATACTTTGAACGACTGGAGATGTACGCGAACAGACCTAATAACTGCATGCGAGAATAAGCGTTTGCAAGGTACGGACATTGCAACTATAGGCAAAATTATTTTTGCAGCATCCCACGCGAAAGGTAACTCAATTCGCAATGTATCCCATATCAAAAATGGATTTTTGTTTAATTTACGAATTGCTGGTGGTTGTGCAAGGTATTGGCGTAGTTGAATAGGAATTCCATCAACTTCTGTTGCAGTGTTGCTCTGTTCTGCTACTCTGCTAACGGATCGTTCAAAAAAGTCCCAAATGTCGTCATTGGTATGTTAATCAGAAATGCACACAATATTGGGCTCAGTGATTGTTTTTGCGTGGTTGAAATATGGGATTGTTATTATAATTTTTGTTTCACAATATTTTTTTAATATTAAACCATGCTAATGATTAACATATAAGTAGTTTAAATATGACAAATAGATGCTTCAGTGTTGAGATTTTAGATTGCAAATAGTAGTAGTAGGCACTATCCAATAGGAGTAAGATACTACAATTGTAGCACTTTCGGCAGCGATGGCAAAAATTAGCAATTAACATTATATTGTTTTCTCAACGTTGACTGCATTGTTGGCGAGCTGAACGCACCAGTGTTGCTCTTGTATAGCAATCGGTTTTCACTAAGGGAAAACTAAGTGTTATCGAAACAAACCTAATTGTTATTGTAACAAAATTATATTAATTATGAATAATTTTTTTTTACAAAAACAGAAAATAGTCGATAAAAAAATTGATTTTCGACTAATAACTGAAATCATTAATCGACTTTGAAAAGTCGGAAAATTTTATGAAAAAGTAGACTAATCGACTTTTCGACTATCCCAGGCTTCAAGAGGACAAACAAGTTATAATGCCGCCACTTACAGCCCTAGTCTGGCGAATTAACAAATTGTTAACCAAATTGTCTTGTTTTCAATACAAAATTTAAAGCACAAAAAACAAAATTTGTTAATGAAATTGTCAATAACTGAAAAGCAGTTGACAATTTTTATCAAAATTTTTTATTTTTGAGCTTCAAATTTTGTTTTTAAATAAAAAAACTACAACAAACATTTAGAAATATTCAAAATACTGGTTAACAATTTGTTAATTTGCCAGAATAGGGCTGTTAGGCTAAACAAACCGTAGTGAATGGAAATGTTCAAACATAATTTGCTTCATCTTCGTCCAAATCGGTGTCGCAATGTTTGCATGTGAAATACGAACGCGTTCCCATATTGGTGCATTTCAAGTGAACAGACCGGCCACATGTGTTGCATTCGATTGAGTTTTCGGGGGTCAGTTCTTTAGGCAAAAACCTCAAACAAAGGTGCAAAAATATTGCCATCAAATGGTTTTTATGGTTCTTTTGCCTTGGGACGCTTGGCTGGTGCTGGTTGTGCCTTCTTCGATGCTGCTTTTTCTGGTGGTTTTAACTTTTCGATACGTCAGTTGAACGTTAACAGTTGAACGATATGTCAATTAGAAAAAGAAAAATAAGTAATGGTTCATAACCCAGCCCTTTCCCCTACATTTTATTGTATAAAATGTTTCTATTAAGCAATATTGCAAATATTTTCAAAATTATAACGCACTTTTACCAACATTTTGGATCTATAATGACTCTGTAGTAAAACAAATCAGTTTTTCATACAAATTTCGCGAAATGCTATCCAAAATAACAGCCCATGATATTAAAAAAAATATACTTGGTCACTTGGACTGTAATTTTTAAATGACCGTTTCGACATATAGTGTGCCATGTTTAGACAAAAGTTGTTATAACAAAACATTAGGTAGAGAGTCATTATAATATATAATTAATAAATTTAAAAAAAAATAAAAAACATGAAAAAAATTGTTAATACTTTGAGTCGTTTTTAATAGATCCAGTAGGTTGGTTTTTTTGGATTTATTAGTAATATAATTTAGCGCCAATATTGAAGGGGAACATTATTGCATAAAAAATAAGTTTTTTAAGGAGTTAATTTGGACCCAAGGGTTGGGTTTTGACTATTAAAATGTTCTATTAAATTATTGCCCAAGTAATTGTTAATGTTTCACTGCATCAACTTGTTGAATCTACATTGAACCTTGATTTATTTGAAAAAGGCTGAACATCAATAACAACGTTTAACGCCATTAAATTCAGCGTTCTCGAATTATTCTAACCTGCTATGTCTTTTGCTTTTTTGATATCATATTTGCACATGCACAGTGAAATTGGTGACTATATACTAGAGTTTTTAGATTTTTTTTTTTTATGACTTACTTTAAAGTTATCCGAGGCCGCTGCGGCATTGTTGTAAGCCGACGTTGTGGAGTTGGAAATTTCCTGATTAGGATTATAGTTGTTGTCAGCATTGTTGTTAACAAGATGCTGCTGCTGCTGCTGCTGTTGCGTTGGTTGTTGATCTTGTTGTGGTTGATGTTCTTGATTTTGAATGTAGTTACTTTTTCGAGGCGTTCCTTTACTGCGTCGAGCAGACTTACGTTTGTATTCCTTGCCATCGTCACTCTATTGGAAATGGGTGGGAATAAGCGGGAGATATGAAAGCAAAATTTTTTGTAACTATCATTATCAGTTAAATATTTTCATTTTTATATCAATACTACACAAAGGTTGTTTTTATATTTTAGATAGTAAATTTTTACATAGCTGGTAAAAATTTTTCGTGAGCTCATGATTTTCAATGTTGTGATGGAAATTGAAAATATTTACAGGAGCACAACCTATTTAGTAGTAGAAAATAATGGCATAAAAATTTTTGCAAAAACCTAATTTCTTCCTTGCAAATAGACTTCGAAATTTGTTGAGTTCCTTTATAAAAAAGTGATTTTCTCTTAAACTATTAATTGAAAATTTATGAAAATTTGAGAGGATGAACAGAAATAAACGCATCAAACAAGCGCATTTGCAAAATTATGATGTCGCTATTTTTCATTACTTTTTTAGCAATATTTTTAAAGCAATTTCTTATATGACGCTGAGCAGGATGCGGAAAATTTAAATAATTTTGACCAAAAGAAGCTCCAAATTTTACAACATTTTTGTGCTCGCACTTTGGGTTCACATAAAATGAAAATATTTAGCGCCACCCAGCAAAATGTTCTTCGATAACGGAGTAGTCGTTTATAAAATCTCTTAAATCGTTTCAAATCAAAATCGTTTATAATCTCTCAAATTTTCATAAATTTTCTATGAGTGGTTTAAGAGAAAATCAATTTTTTATAAAGGAACTCAAGAAGTTTCTAAGTCTATTTGCAAGGAAACAAATTATTTTTTGCAAAAAGTTGTATGTCTTTATTTTCTACTACTAAATAGGTTTTGTTCCTGTAAATATTTTTAATTTCCATCACAACATTGAAAATCATGAACTCACTTGAAAAATTTCTACCCAGCTGCAATCTGCACTGACGCTCTTACAATTTTAGTAATTATTTACAGTGCGCTTTAGGTGTATATCTACACAAAGGTATCGGAAGCTGTGCATAGATTGGGGCAAATACATAATTTTTTAAGATACGAAATTAGTTTCTAGGTTTGATAGCTGTTGAGTATTGAAATCGATTTTCTATTTATATAAATCTTAGCTTCATTTTCTTGTATTTTTTAACAACCATTACTCAATAGAGCATAGCATCGTGGTTGTAATCCTAATGCCTAAACATTTTTAAAACTGTAATGCAGATATTTTTAAAATTGAAGTACATTCATATATGAACTTAATTTTTTAAAGGATTGTGCACGATGAAATTAGTGCAAGACTAATTCAAATAACTTTTGTATTAGTTGACGTATTAAAAAGAAAATTTCATTCATCAAGAAATTTCATTCATGTTGACATTTATTAAAACAAATATTACACTTTAGTGGTTTTTAATAAAAAATTTATTTTTTCTAAAATAGCTTCCCCTAAATTTTGAATAGTGTTCTCAGAAATTTTTTTACTTGATAATAACCATTTTCTTGACAATTTTTTAGTGTTTTCAGCAATCTGTTTTGTTTCCTTCATGATCCGTTTTACCAGAGCCCAATATCTTTCGATGGGTCTGAGTTCCGGGCAATTAGGTGGATTCGTATATCTGGGTACACAAAGTACATTATTCTTTTCATGCCACTCAACTGCAGATTTGCTGTAATGGCATGAAGCCAAATCAGGCCAAAAAAAAAGTAGAGACCTCATGCTGTCTAATAATGGTAAATGCCGTTTTTATAAGCACTCCTTGATATATAATTCGCTGTTAATACAGTTGTAATTCCAATTGCAACAAATGAACTGCTTCGTCTACCCCAGTTACAGACTGCCTGCCATATCAAACATTTCTTAGGAAACTTTGTCTTTTTCTGGGTTTTAAACTCTTCTTGGACATTTCCTCTGCAATCTGCAACATAAAAATCGACACCTGAAAGCTGTGAAAAGTCACCAAGCACACAAGTCTCATCGTCCATAACGCAGCAATCAAAATTCTTAATGAAATCCTTGCAAAGTATTTTGGCTCGCTTTTTTGCCTCGATGTTAATTGAGTTTCTGTCAGGAACTTTTTGGACTTTGTATGACTTTAGCCCTTCCTTCTTTTTAACTATTCTGACAAAAGCCTCAGAGCATTGCACTTTCTTAGCTACTTTTCTACCGGATATATTGGTATTTTTCTTAAAAAGAACTATTACCTATGCTTGACAGCATTTGGGTTATCATAACCTTTTTTTTGCCACTTCTTTGCTTTCTATTGAAAGTCAGACGTTCGCCAAAGTTTTCAATAACACACGTAACGGTATTCCGAGAAACATTTGCTGTTCTAGCAATTGCTTTGAAAGTCCAATTTGGATTTTCGTTAAACTGTCTAATATTTTTTTCAGGCACTTCTATTTCACAGCTCATCTTAAAGCCAAAAATTATCGTATGATTTGGAAACTTAACATGAGGCTTTGTACATATTTAGCAAAGGCTTCTTGATTACAAAAATAAAAAATTATTTTTGAATTTGAAAAATGTTACAAGTAATAATGTGTGCACAAGTTTCATCCTACGCAATCCTTATTTAAACCTGTTCTACCTTTAAGCTTAGTATGCTGTAGAAGCGAAAATAAATCTTCCGTAAGAAATACATTCCGTTTTTGATAGCGAAAAGGTAACGACAATTTTTTTGTTGGTTAGTACGCTGTTGAACCGAAAAATTGTGCAATGCAGCCAAGTTCACAACCATGATTGGAGAGTTAAAATGTCAAAATTTCGCTGTCTTTTATATGTCGGTACATTAAATTGGCGTGGCAATTTAACATTCAGCAATAATGTTCAACTGGTAAGTATGTGTAAGTGTTGAGTCTACACCAAAATCTCGCGTGAAGAATTAAATGCCTAAAAATTTTCTTTCATACAGCATACTAAGCTTTAGGGGTCTTTTCCATTTGAAAAAATTATTTTTTCGAATTTATTTTTTTGCATAAATTTTTTTTCTATATATATGTAGAATACGTGTTTAAAATTTCAAATTGATATCTTTAACAATAGCAATGACAAATATGTCTTTTACAGAGGTTTTAAAAATGTTTTTTTTTTTTTAAATAGCAAAAAAATGCAATTTTTGTTGGTCAATAAGAGTTATAATGAAACATAATTTTAAAAACTTTTTATGTCAAAATTTTGATATGAGTAAGAAATTTAACATTTTAGCAGATGTGGGTATGCGTTCTGTGAAAAATAAAAAGTTACAAACAAAAAACATGTTTTTTTACCAGAAAGGAACTTTTTTCTCCAATTTGAAAGAAGTATGTAGAAATAATTTTAATGAGTTCCTCTAACTTTTGAGACCCCGAACGGCTTAAATTTTTTTCTCCATATAAGAACGATCCGGCCTAATATATATACTTAATAATATGTAGTTTGAGGTATAAAAGTTTTTTTTTAATTATAATCAATAATAGTTTAAAAAACAAAATACAGAGTTTTGTTTTCAGTCGTTCAAATGAAAAAGACCCCTTAGATAAAATATCGTTTTTTATCCTATTTCGCAACCAAATCGTTTGTAGAAATACATACAAATTGGCTTTAAAAGGGCGATTTTTTAAAAGCTATAGTTAGTAAAATGAGTTAATAATAACAAAAGACGCTCAAAAATAAAAATGCACAAAAGGGCCAGTTTCACGACCATTAGTTAACCACTGACCAGAGGTTGGTTAACTAACAGATTTCAGTTACACAATCAAAGTTAACTAGAGGTTAAGCCACCATTGGTGGAGTCAAATTGAAAAATTTACCCAATTTATACAACTCGACAACTGAGTCATTTGAGCTACCATTTTTCGATTTAAAAAAAATGCAGACGTGCGAAAAATATGTTTACTCAATATGAAAATTTTTATATACTCATTAGAAGCGTTAATATTTTATTAGTATATTATTAGTATAGTATTTTTGTTAGCATTAATTATTCAAGAGCTTTTTGTATTGCTACATAACAATGAGCATTTTTGTAACTAAGAAACAAAGTTATCCAAAACTGAAACAAACTTGAATCGTTTTTGTTTTAATTATTAGGAATAGTTATTAGAATATGAGAATGGAAGGTAAAAACTATGACAGAGAGAGAGTGAGAGAAAATGAGAGATAGCAATAAAGACGTGCAGTTAATGGAGACGCACAGACAAATACACACACAAACGCACACCAAATCACAGAAAAATAAAAACACTTCAGTGTTAAGCAGAGAGTCAGCTTAAAGATTTTGCTTAATATTGAAAGACTTGCCGTAAATTGACTTACATCATCATCCTGTGGCGTCCAGACGGGGTCAGTATCTGAGTCCGCAAACTCATCGGGTTCGGCTAATTGATCTTCAGGACCATTTGCGCCACTGCTGCCGCCGCCAGCTGTATCACTCATCATCATGGCATGTATACTGCTTTGTTTAGCCTTGCGCAAACATTGCTCACGACGCGGTGGCAACGTGAGAGGATCTAAAAACATGCATATAGGAGAGGAGAGGAGCAGTATGAGGAATACAGACAGATATCTCTCTAATAATCGTTTTGCTTAAGCATTGTGGACATTTTAAGGCTGAACTAGCGAAGCTAAGACTTCACTTTCACTTTGTTCAATGACAACAAAATGATGTTCAATCAGCAGAGAACCTGTTGAACAATGCTTTTAATTTGCCAGAAATCGTAAGATCCCGACTATAGCAAAGTGAGAGAAAATCATAGAGAAGGCGAGCGAGTGTTGCAACTCGTTAAAATGCGCTAATTTTTAAATTCTTTCAAAATATATTGAATCACCAAATTGAAGAAAAGAGTTTGTAGCAGAACAATGTCGAAAAACAAATATTAGACCATCATTGCCTCAAATATTCACACAACAAAACTATAAGCAATTCATAACAATAGCAGCAGCAATTAGAGAATACTATATAGGTAATATTTTTGATAACAGTTTTAAATGATAAGCAAAAGGGTTTTTGTGAAAAACTAATTTTTTAAAAAATAGACATTATGTTTGAATTTGTTAAAATATATTTTATTGGTTTTTTTTTCCTTTTATATTTTTATTGAAATGTTTTACATTATTATTATTTTTATTCAATTTCGACTTAAAAATTGCTTAGTGTTTTTTTCGAACAACCTGACAAACAAACTCTTTTCGGAGGTTTTAGTTACAGTGCTTTTTGTTTCTTTATGCGCTACTTTCAAGTAATGAAATTTTATTTCGAAATTTTTGATCATAACAATTTAGAGTATGAGAGTTTAATGAAATATAAAATGCTACATTTTATTTTCATATAATAAAGAATAGAAAAAGAAAATTATAAAGAATTTATATATATATATATCGATATTTAGATGTATGCAATAATCTAAAGCAGTGCGCTTTGGGTATAAAAGTTATGAAATTGGAACTTGAACTTTGTACTAGCAAAAAGTGAGAACAATTAAAGCTTAATTATATAAATTAAAATAGCTCGAAAATGAAAAAAAAAAAAGTTAAAACAAGAACTTAGCAGCATTTAATCTCTTGCTCCAATAGCTGGAGTGGCTTTCTCAAATATTAAACTCTCTTTAGATGAAAGCATATTAATATAGAACTTTAATATAAAAGTTTTCGAAAATTGTATTGAATTATTCTCTCTCTCTCTCTTTAAACCTCTGGTGATTCAATTTTGTTGTGCTTCGCAAAAACATTTATTTTCTTTTGTTTGTGCTTTCATTCAATTGCTTCTATTTAATGTTTAAGTCATTCATTTATTTTTATTGTAACAATTTAACAACATTTTGCTGGTATGTATGAAGTTTTTCCTAAATCGCCAGCATCATCTACGCATGCGCGCAATTCGTTCATTCGTTTCTATTTAGGACGCACTCGCTCGCTCATTCATGATCTCTCTAGGCCTCTTAATAACAACATTTACAAGAGTTAGTGGTTTTTATTATTTTCAATTTGTTTTCAATTTTATCAATGCCAATGCCGCAGAAAATTTAATATATGATGATGATTAGATGGAACGTTAGCAGAGGTGGTGCTATTAGGATTGTGATGGTCAAGAAACATACCTTGACTGTGACCGCCGCTAGTGGTGCCGAGTTGTGCGCAATGTTGCTGTGCAGCATATGCTTGCTGTTGAACTTGATGATGTTGTGGCTGCTGCTGCGCATAGGGGCGAAACGATTGCTGCTGCTGTTGTTGCTGCTGTTGCTGTTGCATTGCTTGCTCGGCCGGATGCTGTATAACTGAGGCAGCTGCACTAGTGGGCGACGAAGCGGAGGAAGAAGCCGACGAAGTTGTTGTTGTTGTGGCGGTGGTGCAGGCATTGTTGTTTGCGGCGGCAGCAGCAGCTGCTGCCATTTGCGCATGTGGCCGCTTTTTCGGCAGTATTTGTGTCTGCGACAGTATTTTTATCTTATGTCCATCATCGCCGACAGCGACATTGGCACCAGCCTGCTGTTGTTGCTGTTCCGCTGCATTCGTTGCGGTTAACTGTTCACTCTCACTTAAAGAGTTCTGTTTACCACGCTTGACTGGGCCTGGCGACTTTTGATAGTTGAGCTTGCGTCCCGTCTTCACCACCGGCGGCGGTGAATCGTCACGTTCGCCCTGCAGAAATTTCAAGTAACTATCCATGAATTGCGATTTCTTTTCACCGATCGAAGTGCCGGCGGCACAGACAGTCTTTTTTTCGTGTGGTACAAAAGAAGCGGTATTTGCCACATGTGGCGTTGACGACGACGCCGCATTTGCAGCAGCATCATTGTTATTTGCTGCATTAGGATTGCGTATGCCGAAATTTGTATTGTTGGCGCTGCTGGTAGAATTCGTTCGCGTCGCCGACGAATTGGCGTAGCCCTGCTTAGGTCCTGTAGCATCTGACAGAAAGTCAAGCTCTTCTTCGATATTCGGCACAATCACTTTGTTTGCCGCTTCGTTGACAGGTGGTGCAGCAACAACTTCTGGTTGTGGCTGCTGTTGTTGCGGCTGGTGTGGCTGTTGTTGATGCTGCATATGTGGCTGCTGCTGTTGCTGCTGATGCAGCAAGTGCTGCTGGCTAGGCTGCTGTTGGTGATTTAGATTGTAGAGCGTATGTTGTATGGCACCAGCGGCAGCCGATTGCTGCATACAAGCTGTATACTGGGACGCTATTTGCTGTGGAAATGCTGGATAGTAGGATGCAAGATTCGCTAAGTGTGGATGCGCTTGCGCCTGTGACGATTGCAGATGTGCGGGCTGAGGCATTTGTTGTTGCTGTTGCTGCTGTTGTTGCTGCTGCTGCTGTTGTTGCGGTGGCTGTTGTTGCTGCTGTTGCACTGCTTGTTGCTGTGCCGCATGTGGATTTACATACGTTGGTATGCTGATAGCAGCAGCAGGTGCCACAGGTGATGGCGTGCTATTCTCCATTTTCATGGTTGTGTTCCATTTGTTATTGAAATCGTAGTAGGTGGCCTGTTGTTGCTGCTGAGCATGTTGTTGTTGCTGCTGCTGTTGTTGTTGCTGCTGCTGTTGCTGTTGTTGTTGCTGCTGATGATGTTGTTGCTGCTGCTGCTGCTGATGCTGCGTAGTGTCTTGTTGTGGACTACGCGTTGCAGCATAATCGTTGGCAACAAGCGTTTTTTTCGGTTGGCGTTTGCGCGGAGTTTTTGTGGGTTTCGATGGGAGTTTGACTGGTTCTTGTTCCGCCTGCAATTAAAAAGTAAGGGAAAACAGTGTGAGAGAGTCTGAGCACAAGTATAATAAATAAATAAAAAGCCAACAGTTATACGCTTAAAAAAATGGTAATTTATTATAAATTCAGTTCGAAATTAAAAGAAAACATCTTAACTTTTCAAACATACTAAAGATACTACTATTCAAAGATTGTCTACTTTGTGCCTATTTTCAATATTTAAATTATGTTTCTCTACATTTCGTTAATTGTTTTTCCATCATCTTAGGTTTTTATCCTGTTAATAAAATAAAATAACATATAAACATAAAGGAAATACTTGTTGCTGTTAAAAATTGAATTTTTAAATTTTTATGATTTTTGGATACTTGAGTTACTAAATCGTTCGATATTATATTCAGAACATAGGATAATTTTACAAAGATACGCAAGAAGTATTTAAGAATGTGTTACATGTTTCGCCTTCCCGATTTCCTCAATTTTGTACTATATATAAAAAAAAAGAATACAAAAAATCAATGCCAATCTGACAATTGACCGATTTTAAAACTCTAATCATAGACTAGAGTTGAACATTGGTCGAAATTCGACTTTTATGCATATTATCTCTGTTCATTCGATACAAAATTAATGTCAAAAACATATGTTTTTCATAAAAATTTTACATAACTTTTACTTTCCTAATAAATTAGCCACCAGTTCCTTCGCTCGGGAGAGAGCGAAAAGTGAGCGGCAAACTGTAGATATAAAAGAGAAATAGTCTTTGTTTTCCATGCGCCAATATTTAAAATTCAACTTATCACATAAATCATATATTTATATTGACCAAAGAGATTTCGCGAAAGGATTCCATGGTAATGGTTATTTTTGACTCTTAGGTTATTAAAGTTAGTACCGACCCATAGCATAAAACGAAATGGTTATAACATAGTCCCATAACAGAACTCATAGCCCAGTGTAAAAAAAACCTACTGAAACAATGCCGAACATTTTTCTCCTCTTTTGTGAGGGTCTTCTACATAATTTCATCTGCTAAAGCATGTGCATTTTTTGCACTCCTTCTCCCTTTTCTAATTCATTTAAAAAAATTATCAAAATCGGTTGAGAAACACGGGAGGAAATGGCTCTTAAATATTTCACTTTCTATAGCGTACATATAACGTAATTAAATTTTTATAATTTTTGCCCCTTCTTCTTTTCGTTTTTCCCCGAGTTTCTTATGACTTCTACCTTAAATATAATAGCGTTCATTTGGCGGGAAAATAATGAAATTTATAATTATATTTTTCTAATAAACATAATTTAATTGTGTTAGGACTATATTATTACCATTTCGTTTTATGCTATTGGTCGATACAAACTTTAATAACCCAAGAGTCACAAATAACCATTACCATGGAATTCTTCGCGAAATCTCTTTGCTCAATATAAATATATGATTACTTTGATAAGTTGAATTTGAAATATAAGTTTTATATCGTTTTTAATAATCAACTATAAAATAATATAGGTAGGTAAAGATATAAACAGATGGCGGTAGGTTTTGTACATTTTCTAAATGACCAGATAGTCATTTTAAGAATCCTTTTAATTTAAAAACAAATTCGATTTGTATATCCCTCGCGTACTGCGTAAGAGGTATATTAACTCGGTCAATGCCATAAGTAGATTCGGCATATATATAAAAGTACCTATATATTCTAAATCAGCATCAACATCTATTTGATTTAGCCATATTCGTCATATTAAGAGTGCTTTTACTTTGTAATTATACTAAACTATATTATTACATTTAAAATCAATATTGCAGATATAAAATTTAAATACAGGGAGCACTAAGTTTTAGTAAATATTTTCACCACAGCGCCATCTAGTGAGGGGATTCTAACACCCGTCAAGTCTTGAAACGTGTAAAAGGGGACTTGTCGCATGCTGGAAACTTCATAACTCAGCAAGTTTTGTTTCTCATCTGTAACGCTGTGCTAGCCGCAGCACAAAAGAGAATAGAGTAGAGAGTAGCATGTAGTTTATTTATAAGTACACCTATACTGTTAGTTAGCACAAATATGATATTTCAAAACTTATTGCATGAAAATCTTCCCAGTACTTTTAGAGTTTACCTGAAACATAAAAGGTTCACTTAAGATTTACTTATTTTTTTAATTTTGTAATGTCATCTCCAGCAGCGGATGCGGGTTGAGAGATGTTATAGAATTCGTCAATTTGCCGGAAAACAATATTCTTCCGACTGCATTAAAAAGAAGCATGAAGTTTTCTTCCTGGGTCCTGGGAAAATTTACTTTGTTGAGCAAACAATGAAGAGTGATTGAATGAAGAATAAAGTACTAAATGATGTATTTTTACTATGTGGGAATGTTTTGGGTCATTCTTCAACACCATTCACATTTGCATTCGTCAATAAATTACCGGGAATTTATCATTTAAAAGTCCTCTTTAACCCTTTCATACCTGTTGCTAAACTATTTTTATGATTTTTGGAGTAAATGGTTTTATATAATATCAAAACATATTTAATGCCTACATTTTGAAGGATTTTCAAGAACCGAAAGTTAGTACGAAAGTTTTTTTGCACCAAATGAAATTAAATCATTTTAGATTTTAAAATAAATAATATTTCTAGTTAAAATTTGTGCACTTCACTAAAATTAAATGAAATAAAAAGAAAAACAATTACATCCGCGGATAATTTTTAAAAAAATTCTTGGCTAGGCAATTCAGCTGATATTAATCCTAATGAAAACTGTTGGTCGTATTTCAATACGAAAGTATATGCTTGCCAAAATACTCTCATTGAAATTTTAAAAGAAAACTTCAAGAGTGTATTGAAAAAAGAAACCGAAATGAAACAAATGATGAAATGGTGTATGAAAAGTATGAAAAAGAATAAAAGCATTAATTAAATTGAAAGAAAATGTAACTAATGGCGTTTTCCTTTGTGCCATCTTTGAGAATTCTGCATTTTTCTACTTTTGAGATCAACATTTTGAAAAAAGAAAACTATTAAATTTTAGAGTTCACCATTTTTTTTTTTCAAGAGGGCGGAATTTCCAAAAAGGTCAGATAAAATGCATTTCTTTCGAGAAAAGGAAACGCCATAAGTACTAAATTAATATGTAGTAAATAAAAAAACTAATCTAAAAAACTAATTAAAAAAAAAATTTTTATTAAAGTTTTACCAAAAAAAAAAAAACAAAATAGAAGACCTATTTTAGAATAGAAGGACTACTGTATTTGGTAAAAAACTTCGATGAAAACGTTTTAAGTATTTTACGCACTAGAAGTTATCAAAAGAAGCATGATATAAAGTGACTCTCAAAATTGGGCAAGTGAGAGCAAGATGTAAATAAAATTTCTCAGAGAGCTTTTGAAAATAAGATTTGTTTTGTTATTGCGAAGTTTGAAATATATTCGAACGGTTTTAGTAATATTTTTGTTGTTGCACGCGATTTCAGTCATTTATTTGCGTCATTAAGTAAACTTGTTGCTTGAGCAATTTAGTGACTTCGAATTTAAAGAACACGCTTGTTCAGTTAAAAGTAAATTTTTTTGTGTGAACTTTTTTTAATACTACTTGAAAGTTATTAAAGGTAATATTTATTCTTTGTAGAGTATTCGGTGCGAAAAAGAATTTTATTATACTCTTAGATATTTGGCCAAAATAATAAACCGTTAGATGCAGTTCTTAGGAAACGAATTGAAGATCATTAAAAAAATGGATCAAAACAGATCGGGACGAAAAAAGTTATTTTCCGAAACCCTTGAACGGTACATTGTACGAGATCTACAGTCAAAATATTGAAAATGCTGTTCAAATTAGACGCTTTTTGAACGAAAATGAAAACTTGAAGGGAAAATTAAACAATTAGGAGCACTCTGTGAAGTGCAGTGTTAAGAGGTCGCGCAAATATTAAAAAGTCACTGCTCACAGGCACCAAAACCTCAGACTAAGGTCCTTATTATGAGCTGCGTTCGATCTTCGACTGTATTATAACGTGCTTTCGACAAAGAGCAGCGCTATTGTGAATTTTGTTCATTTTGTTTGTTCACGGTAGTATATTTCTATCAGGTGATCGTTGTTTTATTTCAACTAAATACGATTGGTTTGAAAGTTGATTTCAAAAAACAAGACAAATGCTCATAATAAGAATTTAACGTTCGATACTCGTTGTTCGATAACCAGCGAAGATCGAACGTCGAAAGCAATTCATAATAAGGGCCTAAATTTTTCAAAAAAATACGGACAATCAACCGAGGATTGGTCAAGGGTAATCTGGTCAGATGAGTCCAAAATTAACCGTTTTGACTCTGATGCCTAGGGAATGGGTGTGGAAAACGAAGGGAGAAATATTACAGCCTCGACATGTTAAGCCAACATTATGCTAAGTTCAGTGGCGACTCGATCATGGTTTTGGAATGCCTGATGGCAAGAGGTGTCGGAAAGATTTCTAGAATAATGGATAAAATTACTTTACCGCCTTACATTGAGATAATGAATATTCTTGTTGTTCATGGAAGTGGGAAGCACACTGCGAAAATAGCTCAAAAGTCGTTTTCAGACAGCTAAATTGATGTACCTGAGGGGGATTCTAAAAAGAGCAGTAACAGGCGAACTTGGAAATGTTGATGAGTTGTGGTTAAAAGTCCCAAATGAATGGGAAAACATACCACCCGAAACATGCAAAACTCTTTTTGAAATTATGACCAGGTGGATTCAGGCAGTTATTGATTACCGCTGTGGTTATAAAAAAATATGTGGTTATAATAAATATTAATATTAATAAAACTTTGTTTTCGTAAACTCATAAAATGGTTCAAGCTATGAAAGGTTTTTATTTTAAAATAACTATATATCGTATGAGTGGATGTTAAGTTTATGTTAATAAAAAAAAAAATATTCAAAATAAAATGTTTCCATCTATTCATAGTTTGAGAGCAGTAATTTCGATAACGCGTGAACAATTTTAAGAGTCACTATATACATATACACGCACAATTTGCGTTATTACTAGGTACGAATCTTCCATTAACCAAAATGCTTAATAATTTCTACGAAATATATGTTTCCTTTAACTGAAAAATTTTTTTTTTGGCAATATGCCATTCAAAATATAAATTTCTCTTTAGTGGACAATTAACTGTAGCGAATTTAATTATTTTTTTCCTTGGTCAAATTCAAGGAATCTCACAATGTTGTAGATTTCCAGATTTGTAACTATATATTTTTTAAATACTTTAAAAATATATATTTTTGTTAAATTTTGCACAGAAAAAGCAAGATTTTCAAATTCTCTATAATTGTCTCTTTAACACAGTGAAAAAAACAAAACAATTAAAAAAAATTCAGATTTCTTAAAAATATTTCATATAAATTTAATTAAACAGATATGATGTCAAAAAATACGTATCACTGCAATAGCGCTAAACTACAAGCTAAAAGCTACACAATTTTTGTTTTATTTATATAAAAGCATGATGTAAACATTAGTAAAGTAGTTATTAATGTAGGTATTTATAAAAATTAATTGAACATAGTTTTCTTACTCTCATCTTCCTCATCATCGCGCAATGTTTTTTATTTTCTTTTCTTTAGCTTCGTCACAGGTTCAAATATTAAATTTTATTGAAATTTAACAAAATATTGCAAATTAAAAATTATTTAAAACTATTTCAATTAAGAGTAGGAAAAAATAAAACTTTGAAAACTAAGGTAAAATCGAGTGTAGATAAGAAAAAAAAAAATAAAGAGAGCAATAGTGTAAAATAGAAACTCCGAAAATACACAGAGAGAGCAGGGGACAAAAAGTGTTAACATATATGTTGGATATGTCTGCTAGTGGTTAAAAAAAGTGCTAGTTATGATTTGACATTACATTGGAAAGCATTTGTTTAAAAGTATTTTTTTTTTTAATTAGTAAAGAAAAGTTAATAGTTTTTTTTGGTAGTAGTAATTTATTTGGGCTTAATTAATTTTCAACCTTAATAAAATGTGATTAATTATAATTGACATCACCGTACTCACTTAAAACAATAACGTATTATATAAGCTGCCATTTTAATTTGTCAAAGTTCTTGAAATTCCTTATCTGAGACATAACAGTGTGAGACAGGAAAACGTTTAAAAATTGTTAGAAATTTATTTTTAAGCATTTGAAGAGGAAGATGATTGTATTTACTATTTTATATCCATTGCTTTTACCCACATTTAATATTATTAAAGTCGCATTAATAAGCTTAAATAATGATGGGTTAAATTTATGCATAATAAAATGTAAAGCTTTAAGTTAGAGAATAGTTAGTGAATATTACAAGAACAACATAGAAATTAAACCATGAACCGCTATGAAAACAACATTTACAAATGACAATTTGAAGAGTCTAACTTTTGGTTTGCTTCAAAAAACTTGCATACAAGGCGAATAAGCAATTAAAATTAAAATATGCTTGTAAACTTTGTCATATTTTGTCTAAAAAACACATTTTAATTTTCCGAAGTTATCTTAAGTGCATAAAAGCGTGTTTGTTTTATAAGTCTAAACAGGTTATCTGCCAACTTAACGTCGGATTTCTGCTGGAGCAAAATTGAGTGTCAATCATAGAATAAAACAACGCACTCAACTTGGCTGGTGTCACGATCAAGTGCGTGTCTGAGTAGCTAATTGATGGTTTTTTGTTATTTAAGGTATTGTTAAAAAGAAACTAGCGCTCTATTTTTCTTTTATAAAAAAGAAAAATTGATTTTACTTTTATAAAAAAATTAGTAGATTTTATAAAATAAAAAGCTCTCGTCATAAGCATTTATTTTGGCTCAAACAAAAAACAGGGATTTTGCTAGCAAGCGTGTAGGCTATGAATTAAAAAAAAGTGTCAATAAAAATACAGACTCAAAAGAACGAAACAAAATAATGTAAAACAAAATAAAAACAACAACAAAACTAAACAGAAAATTAAACAAAATGTAGTGTTAATGACCTAATGAGCATAGTAAATGTGCATAAAGTTAGTTCCGCCGTTTTAGATTGATTTTTAAAAAAATAAATGTACTGTGAATTGCTCCATGTGTGCTATCGTGATCGGAATTGTATTTTTTAATATGAACTTACCTAAGCCATTAAATTTTTTCGAAAATAAAGAACTTGTGCTGTAATGTACTCGAGTTGTGCTGTAATGCACCATTGCGGGAGTTGAACTTATACATCCCAATATGGAATAATTTTTTCCCCGGAATCGGAAAAGCAAGTTTTAATTTTTAACGAATTTTCATTGATACAAACGCATGAAGTATATCAATACACAGACTGATTTCAAGCAAATATTAGCAAATCAGTTATTTTTATATATCTCCACTTCATATTCCAACACAATTTAATCACATAACAGCACAATTACAGAATTTTGCAAAAAAAAAGAGCGAAAGTAGTTATTTTAAAACTGTATTTCACAACAATGTGATATATTTCACGAGCATATCGGGCTATAACCGCAAAAAAATGTAACCAAAAAAAAAAACCAAAATTTTACAGTGGAAGCAATTTTCTAGTTTTGTCTGCATAAACAGTACATGTAAAGTAGATTTTTGTGATGGGTATAACTTAAAAACGGTTTAACCTTGAGATCTGAAATTTTGGGAGTAGATGGGTTTGTTATAGTACTGTCGTTTGTCATTAAGAAGCGAATTTCGGATTTGATGATGGTTACACTTTTTTTGCAGTTATGGCTCGATATAATTGCATAATTACTGAATAAAAAAAAATATTGATGGAACTAACTTCACACTTAAAAAACAGCACCTCATAAAAATGCTCTTTCCAATTATTTTTTTTTAATGTGTGCTGTAGATGCACTTTGAACACATGACAGCATATATATATTAGGGCGGGTCAATTTGTATGGACGAATTTTTTGGAGGTCTGGCTCAGCGAAATTCGTAAAATACATGTTATTTCAAGACTTTTTCTCCACTACAGCATATACAAATTCTGAAAAAAAGCTGTGCGGACTTTCGTAAATAGATTTTGTTCTCAATTATAAAATATGAATGTATGAATGTATGTGTATGAAATTACATGTATTTTACGAATTTCGCTGAGCCAGAATTTGACCCGCCCTAATATATATATATTTTTTTTTAAATGAATCAAAAATGGCGAAGCTTATTTTACACACATATGCATAGTTAGGTATATTAAATAAATAAAATTAATTAATATGTATAGCGTAGGGGAAGAAAATCATACATTAACGAAATAAAAACAAAACATGAATTCAAAATTTTAACAACAAACAAACGAAATACAAACCTTTTCTATTAAATGAATCTGTGACGGTAAGACTTGCGCAGACGCTGTTGGCGATGAAGCTGAAGATGAGGATGTTGCCGCCACTAAATGTTGCGGTGAATTTTGCTGTTGCGCCGTTGATGTTACCGCTGCCGTTGGTGACATAAGCATATTGGCCACCATATGTTGGCGACGTTGACGATCCTGTTGCAATTTCTGATGTTCTTCGTTGTTGTTGTTGCTATTGTTGTTGTACACATGATTTGCTATTAAATTGCCATTATTACTTAGCATATGTTGCTGTTCGGTATGCTGCAAAACGGTGGCAGCACCCGAATTTGGATCGTAAATAGTTTGTTTTATTTGCAATCCTGGCGGTAGATTGAATATCAAATTTTCACCTGCATCCGTTTCTGTGACATAGGCAAGTTGTTGATGCTCTTGTTTTACCTGCAGCTGTAACACATTTTTAACATCATCGCCTGCACCAGAGGAATCGTCAATTTTCGTCCAACAATGAGGTTGTTGCAACTGATGCTGCTGCTGTTGTTGCTGTTGCAACGTGCTTTGTATCACAGATGAATAGGCCACAGTAGAATGTGCAGGCGAGCCAGCGCTTGCAGAAATATTACGTCTTATTGGTGATTCATCGCCACTAGTTGCTGCCGTCTTGTAGACAATAACATGCGGCGAGCCCTCGTTTGAGTGTAAATTTGTAACAACTGCAGCAGGTGAATCATCTGTTGAGCTTAAAGCAGGACTAGCATAGACTGGATATGCTACAGGACTACCATCTTGATTGACTAACATTTGATGCGGCTGCTGCTGCTGTTGTTGTTGCTGTTGTTGTTGCTGTTGTTGGTGCTGGTGAATAGGCACTTTCCTTTGTGCTATAACTTTGTAGTTGTGTTGCTTTGTTACTGATGTTGGCAGAGTGTATGTTAGTTTGCCATCAACTATGGTATAGAAACCTTCGGTTTCATTTTGCTGCTGCTGTTGCTGTTGCAGCTGAGCGGCTTCATCTTCATCCTGCTGCTGTTGTTGCTGCTGTTGCAGTTGTGTCAGGTAAATAATGTCATTATAGCTTTTTATTTGCGCTTTTGTTTGTACGTTTTCTTGTTTCATTTGCTAAGAACGCGAATTTCGAAAATTTTTCAGAGGTAATTTTAAGATAATGTTCAATTAATACATATAAATACCTAATGACTGCAGCTTAAGTTAGAAAAAAAAATTCAAGGCTTGTGGCGGCTTTGGGACTATTAAATTGCTTTTATAGGAAAAATTTAAATATCTATGTTTTTTTGTGTTAAATAATATATATATATTATAGTTCTGTGACGAAAGCTTTAATTGAAAGATTTTTGCTTAAATGCATATTACTAGGTTACTTCAGGAGGATGTCGTGGTATCAAGTTTCAGGGCTGGGTTAGAGTTTATTAATTTAAATTGTTATAGCAAGGATATTATTCATGAAAGCATTAATAAAATATATAAATAATTTGGCAATATTGAGTTTTTGATTTGAGCTTAAAATTTAAGCAGTTCCAATTAGTGCAAAAAATTAAGTCAAATTAAAAAAATGCCCCAATTACCAACATATTAAAATTTATGTATGTATATCTCAGATTCTTTTTGTAGTTTAATTTTGTAAGGATTCAACTTTTTGAAAACTAGCGGCATATTTTGCGTTATAGTCACATTTGGCACAAGCACAAAATGCTTCTCCTAAAAAACTAGTTTTTTTGAATGAGAGATATTGGAAAAAAGGTAGCAATATTATTTTTTCACATCGAACATCTCTTTCAAACATATCCACTCCGTATCAGCTACTCTTTTTGGATGTCCCCCTGCAAAAAACATTAAAACTTAAGAAAAATTTCAAAAATTATTATAGCATCCTCGGAAGAATGACCACTCACTACCCCCTCTGGGAACGCACTACAAAAACTCAAAAAATGACTAATGTAATTTATAGCTCAATAATACGACTTTGCAGGATGACACTGAGCAACACCAGCAGCGCAGTTAAAATCGGGAAGGACCTCTCCCCACCATTTGTTACCAAACGAGGTTTCAGAGAAGGTGATTTATTATCGTGCGACTTTTTCAACCTAATGATGGAATATATCATCCGAGCTGCTGATCTGAGACGTAGTGACACAATATTCTACAAGAGTGTTATGCTGCTTGCGTATGCTGATGACATCGATATCAGAAGTCATTGCAGTATTTTCCAGATTAGAAAGAGAGTCAAGTCGAATGGGTGTGGCAGTGAATGCAGATAAGACGAAATACTTGGCGTCAACAAACAAACAGTCCCAGTATCTTGGAACCCACGTTACAGTTTACAATACCTCCTTCGAGGTTGTGAAGGACTTCGTTTATATGGGATTCAGCATAAACTCAAGCAACGACATCAGCATTGAGATCAAACGAAGAATAACTCTTGCTAACAGGTGTTACTTTGGGGTAAGTAGGCAATTGTGAAGCAGAGTCCTCTCTCGACGAACGAAAATCATGCTCTATAAATCGCTCATCATGCCTGTCCTACTTTATGCATCACAAACCTGGACGCTGAGCAGTTAAGATGAAAAGACTTTAAGAGCATTCGAGAGAAAGATTCTTTGTAAGATCTACGGACCAATCTGCGTCAATGGCGAGTACCGAATACGGTGGAATGATGAACTGTATGAGCTGTACGCTGACATCGACATAGTCAAGCGCATTAAAATCGAGCGGCTTCGCTGTCTTGGTCATGTTCAGCGCATGAAAGACGATGCTCCAGTGAAGAAAACATTCGATTCGATACCCAGCGGCAGTCAACGCAGAAGAGGATGACCGAATCTTCTTTGGAAAGACCAAGTAGAGGACAACCTAACGAAGCTTGGAATTTCCAACTGGCGCCAGCAAGCGACGACAGAAATGGCTGGCGCAAATTCTTAGATGAGGCCAAGACCGACATACGGTTGTAGCGCCAACGAAGTAAGTAAGTAGTAATTTATAACTCCCCTGAGGAAAGAGTGGTCAAATGTATGAGCTTGCGGGTTCTATTATGTTTTCATTCTCAACATTTTTTACTGTTATTTAATTGAATTTTATGACAAAGATTTTAAAGAAATCTATTCAAAAATTACGAAAAAATTTTATTGCAAAGTTAAAGCATGAAATTTCCAATGGTTTTTCTTTATTCTGAGGTGGTGACTATTGTGAGACTATTGTGAGAAAGAGATGATAAATCGGTAGAATGGGTTAGTGTACTTTATCATACTCAGAATTGTCAAAATCAATGCAAATAATTTTCTGTTCCTTATTTTTTTTACTTTCTCATTGCCCAACTTCTTTTAGACAGCTAACTTCTTATCCTTCCATGACTTTGTATACAAAAATGCTTTGATTGCTTTTTGTTATTCGTATTTGATTTATTTTTGTTATAGGTATTTTAAATAATATGAGTTACATTAATATAATAAGATTATTTTATATGTGTTTACCCAATTAATTACTTATCGACACATATTTATTCAGACCTATCGGGAATAATTTTACACGCGGATTCGGAAGGGGGAGTTTTCACTTTTGAGGTAAAGCTTAAGAACATTTTGTAAATTTTTAATGGAAATTTGTTCATCTACGGTTGATTTTCAAAATGTTCTTGGGCTTTATCTTAAAAATTAAAACTAACTTTTCCGATTCCGCGTGAAAAATTATTCCCGATGGGGCGGATTATTAACATTTGTTATAAATTTGTAAGTCTTCTAACATATTCTACACCCTTTTTCCTATAATTTTTTTAAATGTTGTTCTTCTTTAATATCATATGGAAGCATATTAGGCATATTCACAATATTGTGTATTTGAGATTGCAAATTCGTGCAAATGCAAAAATTTCCTATCAATTGTGAACGTTTTTTTCGGTTTTCTTTGCAATGCTTGGTGCAAAAGATGAAATTCACAGCAGATTAATAAAATGCAAAAGTATTTTTTACTGAAAATTTTTATTGGAAATTACTGAGTCTACGAACGTTTGTTCGTAGAAAAAAATATTTGTTCGTTCCTAGAAAGTAGTTTATTTATATTTATTTTTGTTTTATGTATACCAGGCCGTAATGCACTAAGAATCTACTAATATCGCTTAGAAATATCAAAAAGGGTTTATATATAAAACAAAAGTTCAAGTTGTAATTTGGGTATTGATGTCTGATATTTAATTGAAGTCTGGTAACTTACGGCCGTATTCATAACATTTGTTATGCACTCGTTAAAAACTGTTTTAGTTAGAACACAAACTATCCCTTAAAATGCTGTTTATGCATAAACATATTTTAAGAACATTTTAAGCAATATGAGAATTTTGTAAAAACAGTAAGCAACACTTCATCAGCTGACAGCTTAACGAAAGAACTTGACGAAAAACAGACTTTTTGTCGCCAGACAGCTGATTTTGACAAGTTATGTTAGGTATTAAAAAAGCAAAAAAGTGAAGTGAAAAGTAAACAAAAATATAAAACAATGGACATGTTCAATATTTTGATTATCTGGGCCTTAGTGGAAGAGGATCCTGTTCCAAAGCGCCGAAAAATGTATAGAGCAAGGATCAAACCCTTTGAACAAAACAACGACGAGGAGTTCCGGAAAAAATGCAGATTCAGCAAAGACAGTATGCGATAAATAATAAATATGCTTGCAGAAGATGTCAATGGAGGCAAAAGGGGTGGAAAGAAACCACCGGAGTTGCAACGAATAGAACGTTGATGCTAATATACGTTTATGCATAACAAAAAGTTTTTCACTGTATATCTATCGCTAAAACAGGTTTATGAATACGGGGGTTAACTTATAAGGCTAGAAGAGCTTAATTGTGCCAAGTGGCTGAGTTTTCGATTACCTTCAATGACATGCATGTATAAAAAATATGTTTCGTAAACGAAAAGGTTTTCGCTGAATTAAATGTTCTTACATGTAAAGCGAAGATTTTGCTGGGTGACTTACAAAAGTGTGTATAAAAAGTCATGTTCGAAGTAGTTTCGCTTTTACTTTTTATTTCCAATGCATATTTAAAATTCAAATATACAGAAATATTAAAAGTTCATTAAAATTAGTCATGACTTTCAGAATTTTTGTAAGCAAGGAAATACAATTTATGTGAATTATACATATGGGGTTATATTAAGCATATATTATATACAGTGAATACTTTTTCACGCGAATTCGGAAAAGGGAGTTTTCACTTTCAAGATAAAGCTTAAGAACATTTTGAAAATTTTTAATGCAAATTTTTATATCAGCCGTAGATGAGGACACAAGGCGCCATCTAGAGGACACAAAGTCATGAAAAAAAATTTTTTGAGTTAAATAAGCAAATCAGGTACCGTTAGAAGCGTTTTGACCATCTACCCAACAAAACAATACATTCTAACAGTAGTAAGCGATCAAAAGGTTTAAGGCAAAGTGAATTATATATCTAGAGGGCGACATATGACAATATATATGAGGTGGCATACTACCACGTATATCTTTTGATCATCACTATAAATTAATATTATATAACGTAAGCATAAACTAAAGTAAAGCAAAAATAAAAACAAGAAAACGGAGAAAACCTGATAAATTGACACTGAAATCTCATCGGCTCTGTGGTGTAGTGCACTGAAGTGCATCGAACCCGGGCAAGCTAGGCCCGGGTTCGATTCCCACCGGCATCACAAAGATTTCTGATGAAGTCTGTAGCAGGGCCGAAATTGCAATAAAATCAGCTAGTGATGTGTTTTCCTTTTCATATTGAAAATGTTGTTGTTTCTTTGGAAAAAATTCGATAGAGCAGTTAATTGTTCTAACCTGACCTAAAGTTCAATAAACGATTTAAAACTATCAAACAACTAGAATTTGTATTTAAAATCAAGAATGATTTAAACTATCAAACATTTAGAATTTGTATTTAAATAATAAAAAATCAACATAATAAATAACAAAGTCATATAGAAAACTTTAATGTTATATACAATAAAACAAAGTTGTGTAAGTTGTTTATTTAATAGACAAAAAATATTGAATAGTTTGTACATAACAATTTCAGGTAAGAATATTTTTTGTTTCATTCTTATTATAACGTTCTTTTTAGTGGTCGGGTTTTAGTTTTTTTAACTTATTTTTTATTGGTATATTCTTTATAAAAACTTTTTATTTAAAAAATTTAATATGTTTATTGTACAACAATTATTAAATTCTGAAATTTTCATTTCAATAAAAAATTGAAAATAATTTTTGAACATAACAGGTATTATAAAAACTAATACAACAAGTAATATCCTTGTACTTTGTCCGATCTCGACGGCAAACGAACGAGGCTTAAGACAAAGGCTTCGTTTTACATAAAGATGCTATGTCTTTACAATATAAAAAAAACAAAGAGTTTGTTTGGTAGGTAAACATCGCACTTTTTATTGAACACGTCCTCATTAGCTTTTGTACGAGATATTTATCCACTTTTCTGGCTGCCAAACTTAATTTTGTGCGGGAGTCAGCTATTGCGGATACTGATATTCCTGTATTTTTTAAAGCTACTTCAATAATTGTCGAATATTCCTCTATTGGTCGCAATTCTGGACAATTCGGTGGAATGCTTTCTTTTGCAATAAAATCGATTTCGTTCTTTTATACTATTTAATAGGGTCTCTTGAATGATGAGAACTGGCTAGGTCAGGCCAAAATAGCGATTTTGTTATGTGGGATCTTAAAAATTGTAGTAGACGTTTTTTAACATTCCTCTCTACAAATTTAACAATTTATGGTATCAGTTGTACAAAAAGGTTTAAAATTTTCGCCGCTGAAACTTATTGCTTGCCAAACTAGTATATTTTAGAAAATTTGTATTTTATTTTCTTCTTGTAGTGATCCGGAGCGTTCCATGGATACATGCCAGTTTTGTGGGAAATTTCTCATTTGTGGGAAATGGGAGTTCCTATGGGTTTTTTTAATTCAATGACAGATTTTTTAATTCTTGTAAAAAAATTTTTTCCCCACACAATGTTTTTGTTTTCTCATATAAATATGAATAAATAATACTGTTTAAATGTTTTTTGAATTTTTAGGTTTAAATATTATAAAGCGAAATTTGTGCAATTTGTTAGGAGTGGTTTTCACTAAAACTGATTTTGACACTTAAGTGTCAATACTTTGAATTGCTGGGTTAGCTTTATTAAATATGCATATTTTGGGAACGCGCAAATGAACACACCCATAGAAGAAAATGTGAGCAAATACAAAATTTAAAATAACGATCGTTTGAAATATAACCTTTAATTAGTTCCTTATGTTTGAATTGCTTTGTCGTGCTTTTTTTATGTAAACTGCGTTTTAAAGTGTGTGCGACCAAGTTATTATCAAATAATAAACTAATAAATATTTTTTTATAGTTTGTAGGATTTTATAATGGCTGTAGGATTTTTGGTGGGAATTTGAAACGCTGTGGGAATTTTTTTTTAATTGCTGTGTGGAAAACATAATTGTGGGAATATAAACTGGCAGCTATGTGCGATGTACCGGAAGTTGGTAAAACAATGGGCGTGTTCTGCAGAAGTAATCGCTGACTGAGCACTCTTTACTAAGCGATCAATTCTGCCGAACGCAGTACTATTAAAAACGGAAACAGCTGTTTAGAGATCTATGCCACTTAAAAGCTATGCACGTCCGAACTACTGCATCCTTGATCGAGTGAATTACGCTGTAAATTTACTCAGTAAATAGGATAAATTTTATTCGATCAAGGATGTTGTGCTTTGGCCCAGTTAGAGTGATATACTTCCTTTTAGTGTTTTCAACTATTTCTGCACTAAGACTGCATTTCTGCAGTCTTTTCGCACATGCAAATCGGAAGGGTTAGCCTTCAAAATTAAAGTGACTTGTGAAAAATGCAAAAAACCTCGATATGTTCCGTCTAGTGGAAGACTGAAAACAGACTCAAAGCAATTACATTATGAAATACATCATCGATTTGCTTTCGCCATGCGTGTATTAGGCCTTGGTTTAAATAGATGCATTAAATTTTGCGGTTTGATGGATTTAGCGGAGTCTTTTTTATCAAAAAGTAACTATTACAACCATGTACAGAAGATGCTTACGGCTGAAGCTAAATGTTGCGAAATTTTTTTTGCTGCTGCTGTAAAAGAAGAAAAGAGTAAACATGCAAAGCGAATAATGTAGAAAATACCGAAGAATTAACAGTATCAGGCGACGGAACGTGGAGAAACGTGGATTCTCTTCGCTATTTGGTGTCTCTTCTTTGATCGGGTACTATACGGGAAAGGTTTTTGATGTGTTTGTCAGAAGTTCTTACTGCCACCAATGCAAAACTTGGGTAAATAAGCTAGATACCGGATAACGAAGAATGGCGCGAAGAACACGTCAACAGCGGAAACTGCTAAACAAATCATGTTGGTAAATCAGGCAACATGGAAGTAGACGCCATCGTACATAAGTTCAATCGCTCTTTGAAAAATTTTGATTTGATGTATAAAAATTATATAGAAGATGGCGACTCCAAAACCTACAATGAATTGGTAAATGCTAAACCGTATAGTGAAGATTTCACTATAAAAAAGAAAGAATGCATTAGACATGTTCAGAAAAGTGTGGGCACTCGTTTACGTGAACTAGTAAAAACAACTGTGGTCGATAGCGAAACTAAAACAGGAAAAACAATTAAAAAGAAAAGTTTCTCTGGAAAAGAAAAAACTCACTGCAAAAATTATCGACAATTGACCGTCCGACCGACTGGCCATCCGACCGCAATCACAATTGTGTAGAAAAAATGAAAAAAATCAATTTGGGCAACATACTTTCATTATTGCTCGACAGACGAGAAACCACAGCACGACAAATGCCCGACCGGTAAGAACTTTTGGTGTAAATGGCAAAAAGCGGCAGCTGCAAGCACACTGGATTCATTCAAATACAGCTACAGTGCCTTTTCTTCAGATATTACAGAAGCCATAAAGTCAATCTACGAAGATTTGAGCAAGAGCTCACTTTTGCATCGGTGTCTTGGAGGTTTCACGCATAATAACGAGAGTTTCAATCAACTTATTTGGAAAATCTCTCCAAAACCAGTGGGCGGTACTGTAATCGTTGTTTAAATTGCAGCATGCACTTTCAATGAAGGATATTTTGCTTTATTGTGCTTTTGGAATGAAATGGGCATCTCTATAGGCCCAAGTGCTCACCAATGGGCACGTGAATTTGACGAACAAGCTGGAAGTACAAGTCAAGAGGGTAGAATGTAACGCAGGCAAGAGCTAAAAAATGCATTGGACATCCTGAAAGGCAGCGTTTTACTTTACGGAGCTGGCATTGATGATACACCTTTATTGATTTTTTTTATTTTTGATTTTCGATAAAAAACTTTAAATCGAAGTAGACCGCAAAATCTACTTGATGGATCGTTTTGAAATTTTTACACTATTTCTACAACAGGTAATGCCAAAGCGTTTTTTATCTTTTTCTTCCTTTCGTAAAATAATAAAATAACCTCAATTTTTTCAGCGAAAATCATGTTTTTGACTTCAAAACTTTATCAAAAAAAAAAAACACTTAAATCGTGTCCTCACCACAAAATAACTTTTTTTCGAGGCGCCTCCGGAGAATCGCTGCCACGGATTTATTTATCGATAATTTAAATTTTTTTTTCAAATATACTTAAGAAGTCAAACAAACTATAACATGTATATGAAATAAATACACTAACATTATTCATGTCTCCAACCAAAAAATTATGAAAACATCCCTTTTCTTCGGCATTAAAACAGTACCATCCCCTTAAATCGAAACTTGTAAAGCGTTTTTGAATTGTACCCCTATATTCTAAGAGATCTAACTAAGCTCAAAAATATTGTTTTAGACGTAGATGGGTCCGAAAATTCCATACAGTTTTGTTTTAAAAAACCGAATTTTGAGTTTGCTTTTGATATAACGTACTGTATTTCAAAACTAAACTTAGTCAAAGTATACTCCAAGGTCTTTAAATTGTTTTTATCTTAAAAAATTTCTATTGCTATTATAACTTTAATTGTATTTGAGTGGAAAATGTTTACGGGAGATCGTTAGAGCAATACATTTGGGAAAGTTCACCAATTATTCACCAATTTAAAAGTTTATTGATATCCTCTTGCAAGTGGAGACAGTCGTTTAAAAACGTCAACTTGTGAACCAGATTCAATAGTATTAACACAAAATTTTCAAAAAGCTGCTAGGTTAATATTTATTGAACGTCCCACAAAAAAACCAAGTTGCTGTGTTGAAATTCTGTTTCGTACTAAATAAAATAACCGTTTATTCAAGATTTTATCGAAAAGCTAAGGCATAACTGACAGTTTAATTATGGGTCTGTAATTATTTACTATAGGCCTATTACGGTTCACAACACAACAGTAATTTCAGTTTTTATTGTGTACATTCCTAATACTAAAAATAAGACACAGCAGTGTATTGCTGTGAACCGTAATAGGCCTATAAATGTTTTTGCCAAGATTTGAAAATCGGTGAAATGCAAGGAGTCTTCCATTCTTGCAGAAAATTGCCATTCAAAAGTGATTTAAGTGGTTAATAAGCTAAAACCATAAAATTCCATTAATTACTTTTTAAGATAACTGTAACTCTTTTAATGTGCCAAGGGTATAGTTTTTTTTATTTAATTTGGACTTTCAGCTTAATATATCAAAACATGAAAAATTTATATAAAAAATCGCGCGATTTCATTAATCTCAACATTACGTATGAATATAATTACTTTGCAAAATCTTTAGAAAAATAAAGACATTTTTAAACATTTTTAAACTTTGGTTTTACATCAATTAGGGACCATTTCAATGACAAAAATTTCATATCACAAAAACATCTTCAAACGTAACTTTTTCTAAGTTCAAAAAGAGCTACATCTTCAAGAGATATGCATGGATTTTCAAGTTTTATACCTCGTTGAATAGATACTTTATTATTTTTCTTTTGATACCCATAAAGATTAGTTTTGTTGAAATATTGAAAAAAAAACACATGTTTTTAAGGCTTTTTTTCTAACTTTGGGCCCTACAACTTCTAAACAACTTGAGAGCGGCCCTTAACTTTTATTACTATTAGCTTTTTTAGCTCCAAATGAACATTTTGAAAAAAAAAAATTAAAAAGGCGATTGTTGCTAAAGGTAAAATATTCCCAAAATTTTAAGCTCAAAAACAAAATCTTTTAATGAAATTGTGACTATCTGAAAAGTAGGTGTAAATTTTTATCAAAATTTGTTATTTTTTTTGTTTCAAATTTTGTTTTGAAATCAAAAAATTACAATAAACATAGAAATATTAAAAATACTGGGTAACAATTGCTACTTTGCCAGAATAAGGCTGAAGTTTAAGCTCTAAAGCCATTTTTATGACAAAACTGTGACAAGTGAAATGAAAATGTACACATGGTCTTAAAATAAATGAACCACAGCCAGTTTCAGATAAATATTTTCTTTAATTTATGGAATTGGTTTTTTTAATAAAGATTAAAAGATTTAATTTGGTTACTTAAGCATTTATTAAATTGACACAAGTCCTATCTTTAAACAAACTGTAATATAAAAGGCCTTTAATGTTTTTGTTTTAGCTTTTAAAATAAAATAATCTCTTAAACTATTCAAGAGCATAATTCTTTCAGTTTTGTTTCTGCTATGAAATAACACGAAGTGTTAATTTCTTGATTTTGTTGTTCTTGCGTTTACCGAAGAAAGATTTCGAAAAATCTATCTTTTTTCTTTTCTTACCTTTTTATCTATATAATTGTTTCTACTTTCACAAACAAAGAAAAAATAGTTTAAGTTTTGCTCAAAAAATAGGTGGAAAATGAAAATTGTCCTACAAAATTTGTGAGAAAAAACTTGATAGGGTAGGATTGTTATAATAATTTGCAGTTATGATATATTTAGGCTACTGGTAAAAAAAATTTTACAAAATACCAAAACCAAAAATTTGCAACCTTCGGATATAAATTTCTGCAGACTGATTTTAAAGCTATTTTGTGATTTTTTTTTAATAAATCGTTTAAGCAAAAATCTTTCATAGCCAAATTTTTCAGTTTAATGTTAAGAGTTTTTAATACTTGCGCGGCAAACATTAAACCAAGACAATATAAGGTATCATTTTAAAATTAAATGGTTGAGAAGAAGCTCAAAAGCTGAATCAAAGAGAAGGGAACAAAACTTAATTTATACAAGCCACCAGAACTAAACTAGCTGAAAGCATTTTTTTAAAAATGTATATATTGTGCAATAAACTACAATTTAGATTAATTCAAGAAAGAAAAACCCTCAACATTAGGCATTAACTTATAAACATACTACTCACCACCTTCTCGGCAACTAAGTTCAGTTGTTGTTGTTGCTGCTGCTGTTGTTGCTGTTGATGCTGCTGTTGTTGTTGCTGCTGCTGCTGCTGTTGTTGTTGTTGTTGCTGCTGTTGTTGTTGTTGCTGTTGCTGCTGCTGTTGTTGCTGCTGCATAGCCAAGAATGTATTCGATATCATAGGATTGTTCCAACTTAATGTAGTCGCTGTTATTGCTGCTGTGGTCGGGGATGGCGAAGCGCCACTCGATGATGAATTCTCGCCATAATAATTCGATGGCACATTCGATGTTGCTGCTGCAGCAGCAGCGGAGGAAACAACGGCAGCAGCGGCAGCTTGATTCTGAAACGAACTCAACTGTTTGTCCATCGTTGTAGGTAGCTGCAGCTGACGATGAGGCGTATTGACTGCTGATGAGGCGTAATGGGCGGGCTTCGGCTGTACACTGGCTGCAGCATGATGATAGATTTGCTGTATAACTGGATTATAGCTGCTGATGGGCGAAGGCGATACAAAACTGCCACCACCAGCAGCGGCGGCATTAAAACTGGCCGCAATGCCAGAGTGTGCCGCCTGCAGCAACAACGATTGTGCGCTCTGTCCAGCGGCTGTTATGGAAGCGAAATGTGGATGTTGAAATTCTTCACCAGTGCTCCCAGCGCTGGCAGGGGGAACAATGCGATTGTAGGCATAGGCCCAAGGACTGGAATTGGGATCCATGGCAACGCTGCGTCTAGCGTAACGATTACGGGGTTGTTGTTGTTACTGGGTAGGTTCTAAAAATACAGAAATATTAGTAAATATTCATGTTTATTGATACACAACTTTTTCATTGTGGTTGTTTGTCTTGTCATTATTGACACTTAATGCACTCGACCTCAAACTGCGTTAAATTGCCATTAATTGCATCATAAAAATAACATAAGCGACCCCAAAAAGACAAAAAAAAAAACAATAGTTAGTTTGAACTCATCAAACGTGCAACTGCGCAAAGTGCAATTTGAAGCGGTACACACGCAGCTAAACTACTCTACCACCTCATTCATCCGCGTTGACGTCTCTCCGAAAGCAACAAAAATTCAAACCAAACCAACCCAACCACAAAATATGTTTCCGAATATTTTACAACCTTCAAATTCACGCCATATACTCGTTAGTTTTTTTTTTCTTATTGGTCACTTTTTGCTTTTTCCTCAATAATTTTTTGCACTTACCTTAACTTATATTATTTTAATTTCTGTACTTCGAAATTTTTTACAAATTCGACTCGCGGGTTTCCCTGCGTTTGTTGCGAAGGCGCAATTATTTTCATGCCAGCGGAGCACCTTATTGTAATTGCCGTCGTTCACAGTACGTGACCGTGTCGATTCCTTCTTGCTTCGTTTTGTCAATGCAATATTTTCCTTTTCAACCTTTTTTACACTATTTCTACACGTTCGACGACGTTTATTTCGAGATAAACATATAGTTCACATATTTAACTAGGAAATTCTTGTGTTTTATTCACAAAAATTCCATTTTAATTGTTAGTATTTTGTTTTTTACTCTGATTTTTCTTCACTTTTATTCTTGTTCACGATTAATCAAAGCGCCATTTTAGAAAATATGGTGGAAAAACATTCTGACTCCGAAAGTGCTGTAGTTCGGCCGACTCCGAAAATATGTATTTTCAAAAAATTCCCTTTTGACAGGTTGATGCGTGGTTGCAAGCAAACAGTACTTAAATGGTATGCCTTCATTTGTGGCGAACTTGTATTGTATGGAGGGCCTTAATAATACGCTTACACCAAAACTAAAACACGTTTTATGGCTATAGGTCGTTTTCACACGAGCACAATTTGGTTTGCATAATTTTTGTTTCGTCGCTTTGACATGAGCTGCTTATGCACTAAGCGTACGTACGCACTCTTGAGTGTTTTGAAGTCATTTGGTACTTGACTTAGGGCCGCTTTCTCAATGTCCGGTTAGTCAAGATCTTAACCAGTTAGATCTAACCATGAGTTAGCTAACCATATGAAAGCTAAAAAAATAATTTTGATTACGCAATGTGCTGGTCAAGCAACCGTCGGCTTTTTTTGTAATTTTGTAATCTTGTCAGCTGCTCCTTCGATTTGCAGCTAACCGAAACCACAACTTACCGTTTGCTTAATCAGCACTTAGCTGACAGTTAAGCCTTAACCGAACATTGAGAAAGAGCTGACAGTTAAGTCTTAACCGAACATTGAGAAAGAGCTTTTTTGCTAGTTGCTGGTCAAAGTTCTGATTAGTGCTTAACCGGACATTGAGAAAGCGGCCCTTATAATGTATATGTATTAGTTTTGTTCTTTTTAATGCGGTTTAGTTGTTGGCACAATTTTTCTACCGACAAACACTTTTTTCTTCACCTCCCTCACCATAAAAATGTGGTGTTGTGCGCAGAACATTGTGCTAAGAGCTCATTTTGTTTTATTTTAAAAAGCGACTGCTTACACCGCCCTTTTCAAGTTTTAGTTTGACGTTTCTGTTTTACTTTTTCGTATCAGCTTTTTTATAATATATTACATATTTTTTCTTGTTTAAACATTTCAAAATTGCTTAAAAAATTTTTAGTGATTGCTAAAAACTTAAAAATGAACGAAGAAAATATTATAGCATCTGTATTATGTATTAAAAGAAAGAAAAATAAGATAATTAAGGTTTTAACAAGCGGTCGCATTGCTGTATCTCGTATTGTTTTACCCCTAAGGGTTTATTTTGTTGTATGTTGTACTTATACAGCTAACTGAGCAAACAGACAGATGACTGGAGAAAATAAATTCTTCAAAATACCTAAACAAAACGAAAATAATGGAATAATAAGAGCTTCGTTTGAAAAGTATAGACTTGATGTTGTTATGAATCTGAAAGCCACGTCAAAACTTTCAACAAATTCGATTTCTCCTCCAATCATTTTTGCCTCGAAAAATTTAAAGAAAAACTGTTATGGTAGTGATGTTACTTATGAAATGTACACTGTAATAGCAAATTCGTAACAAGAAAGTACAGCACTGGCGAAATACTACAAACAGTATACGTACCAAACGCAATTGTAATGTCGTAAATTAGTTTTATGTTGAAGGCAACAACAAAAAATTTACAAATACTGTGAAAAAAATACGACAATACCACAGCTTGTGAAAACCCTAAATATTTTTTTTTTCTATTTTTCATGTTTGAGTTTGACGTTTCTTTTTCTTACTGTTCCGTAAAAAACGAAGCTTTGACAGCTTGGGGTGTTGCCACCTTTAATTTTTATCATCATATGTTTTGAATTTCAAAGAGTTTTAATGGTATTTTGTAATAAAACGCTCTGTTAAACACTCAAAAAAGTCGTGTCTTGGCTCTTAAACGCGATAAATGCATAAAACACATTTTGAAGGAAAATTTGACTGCAATGACTTGAGTGAACTCATCTTTAAGTCATTGAAAAAACTCGCCAATTTGTATATCAATTCGTTTTGATTGGTTTGTTCAGTTGAATTTGTGATAACAGGAATAAATCGCGAAAATAAGTTAATGTCAAAAAAAAAAAATATCCGATTTATTATAAGAGAAGAATACTTGGCGACACCCTAAACGAGATGAAGCGAACTCTACAATATATTTCTGCCTAGCCGCTGCAAATTGGATTCAACGGAACAGCTGAATTTTATTAGTGATTATCGTGACTATAATATTAATGATTTAATATTTTATTTTTATAGTGATTGCGTAAAAGTATAATGTATTTATATTTCCCATTTATACACTGGGTCTTTTATGAAAGTGTTTATGTGAAAGTAACACGTCATTGTATATAGTACTAGTATTCCTCGCCAGATATTTTCCTGCCACAGACAGCCTTACTTCCATATACGAAAATAGCAAGAAATGATATATATATTCACCTTTTGCAGTATAGCTGCCGAAAGTAACCATATGAACTAAATAATCAAATTTTAGTCTAATGCGATCAAAACCATGCTAAATATAGCACTTTTGTTGATTTGTAGTCGGTAAAAATGGGTGCGGCTAAATTATTTTCTTAAACCATCTCGAAACAAATCGACTGCCTAAATTAAGTCAGCTCAATTTAGCTTATACCTGACGTGCTTTGCTTCAGTCCACGTTGAGCCCCCCCCCCCCCCCCCCCCCCCCGAAAAATGAGTGCAACTAAAGTAAAGGCATGTCCCCATTTTAAGTGCTCTTGCTGAGAGTAGCCATATGAACTACATTACAAAATTTTAATCTAACTGTGCGTTTAGACCGCCTGAACGAACGAAAGAAACCTCGTTCGTTCGCTCGGTCTAAACACTTTGCCCGAACGAAAAGTGTTGGCTATAAACTTATCGCGAACGATGTTTGCCCGGCGTAAACAGTAAATTAGAACAAGCTTCGATCTTTTTGGGCGAATCCGGTGTTGCGCTGTGTTCAAAAACAGAAAAGTAGCAAAGAGGAGTAGCTTAAGAGAATAATTTATGAAAAGTACTAAAATATGTAGTAATTTATGTTTTGTTTTTTAAAGTGTTCTGTTAACTTTCACTGCAATATGATTGTGTTGTGTAAAGGGCCAATTAAAGTTTTTTAAGCGAAAAACCCTATATTAACAGTTTAATTTTATAGCGACTGTTTATTTGAGGTATTTTTTTTAAATAATAACTATATAACTTTTAATGCAAATTTTTAAGTTTATGAATAGCAAATATTTAATATACCAGGAATCCACAAAAGAGCTTGTTCAAATAAAATAAAAGAATATTTTAGGTTCTGCTGAAACTTTTTGAGTTTTTAACCGAAGATTTTAGAAAAATACGGATATTAACTAAAATGATAGTTGAAAAATCGCTTTGTGACTAAAAGCGATTCCTTAATGTTATAACATAAAAAGTATTTCTCTAAAATAAAAATCGAATGACTAAAAGTACCAATTATATTTGCTGAACAAGTGCATACAATTTGGTAGCAATGTTTATTTAATTGACTTAAAATTTACGAAATTTATTGACAAACGAAAAATGTGAGAACATTTAATTTTTGTTCGTTGAAAAACTTAAATAGGCCCTTAAGTTAAACACACTTCTTTTTTATAATAACTAATACGAGTAATATATTGTTATGGAGTGGCAAACCATTTGCTGTTGAGAAACAGAGTATAAGTTTTAGTACTAATATAAAAATAAGGAGTAATCAACCCTGCATTTATTGATGTTCAGCCTAATGCACAAATTGCTGTTTACACCGCCTGAACGTACAAGATGGCGGCCAATGTTTGTTCGCGATTGATGTTCGTGCGGTCTAAACAGTACTACGAACGAAGAATTTATTGCAATAAATTGTTCGCGATAAATTTTTCGTTTGTTCAGGCGATCTGAACCCACAGTAATACGACCCAAACCATTGAAATAAAACATTTTCATTGCTTTGCGGGTGGTAAAAGAGGGCGTGGAAACAAATTTTTAGTATAGTTGCTGACCAGTAACCATATAAGCTGAATTGCCAAATTTAAGACTTATTCAACCAAAACCGTCTGAATTAAAGCATTTTCATTGATTTATGGGTGGTAAAAGGGGTCGTGGAAACCCATTCTTAGTACAGTTTCTGACAGAAACTATACAAACTAAATCGACTGAAATATTGAATTTTTATTATTTGGGGGCGGAAAAAGGGGGTGTGGTCATTTTTCGTACCTAAAACGAATCGGCAAGGAAAAATTTCAGGTCAATCGGTCCAGTAGTTTTGGAGTCTATAAGCATCACACGCACGGACAGACAGACAAACAGTGTTTTGCTTTTTATATATATAAATTTTTAGTGCTTGTATATGCCTCGCCATGTACAGGCTGTCGTTGTCTCTTTCACTCATATATTTTTAGGACAATCGTCAAAAGCAAATACTAAAACACTCTTTGAGCAGGAGTATATAAGCCAAGTAGCTTTCGATTTCTTAATTTACTTAACCCTAGAACTCATACCTTGTTTTCTGTTACGTTAAGCTATTTGGGGTTCCTCTACACCATAACTTATTTTAAAGCGGCATATCGTTACATTTAAAAACAAATTATACAAAACTATTCTTCTTTACTTATATTTAGTTCATTTCAAAAAAGAATAACTAAAAATACAGCACAAAGATCACAGCTATAGTTACAAAAAATTCAATTTAAATTTTTAATGGGGTTCCTACGCACCCCGTATGGGTTCTAGGGTTAAAAGTGTAACAGACCAGGCAGGCCATACATTACAGCCGCTAAGTTAACAAATAAGAATAACAAATACACGAGCCGCCCAAATAGTTTTGGAATTGACGAGAGTTTAGCTATAGGCCTAAAGGTGCTTATATTGTTCTTACAACAAGATTTTTTCCAAAAAGTGGAAAATTAGATCCGCTAACATCGTGTTAACACTGAAATACTTTTACATAGAAATAGCTATAAAATATGATGTACTCAATGTATTTGATTAACTTAAAACTTATGTGAAAGCTTCATATATTACCTTTCAAATAATGCCTTAACCATCAATATCGGTTTTACATCAAGAAAAACATGGCCACTTTTCCTTAAAATTCATAAAAAATATCGATATTTTGAAAATAAATCTATAAATAGATTTTTCCTTCAGCCATTCTTTTTTTTATTTAAAGCACTTCACGAATCCATTGTCAAATCATGGCATCCCATAAATCGTAGTTTCCTTATAAAGTCTTATATTTTTAAAGTCAGCTGATTTTTTTTTTAAATACTGTCATGTTTCACTCACACCTACCTTTGGTTGTGCGGTCGAGGCGTCATGTGGCAAGGTAGCCCTTGATACGCATCTCTGTCGTCCCTCTGGCAGCACTGGTACGCTGGCGTATTGCGCGGCTAAGGCTCGCCGGATGGGGTGGTGTTCTTGCCAGTCCGGACTGACAGACGGAAACTACACAAGAATAAAATCGTACCAGTTTATTCAAAAATTACCGCCTGGTACAAAAAACCCGAAAAAACCATAACCATAACTAACGAAAAAATCTCGTAAAACGATAAAAAAAAAACCCGATTATATGGTGCGAACGTGCTGAAAATAAAGAACGAATAGAAACCGGTTGCTTGCTGTAGCCACGTTGGCACGTCTCGTGGGTCGGTCTCAGGTGTTCCCTGACCGACCTAGGCTAACCCTCCCCTTCTGGCCCCAAAAGACCAGCCATGGTGACCCTTTGGCCTATATTTAGGTCACCCCAAAGACTCTTATACTTACGCCGATGCCCTTAGTTAGTCCACGCCACCAATCCGCTGTACTTTAATAAACCATGACTCTTCCTTTCTTACAGTTTTAAGCCAACGTTTTATTTTTTAAAAGTTACAAAAAAAACCTTACATATTAGTTTCACATTATTTACTACATCTATACGCCACATCTTAGAATATACTTTTTAGCTTAAAGATACCGTGTATAACGCTCATTTGTTGAGTGACCTAAGCATTACCACAAAAAAAATTTAGCAAAATAAACAGGAGCCTACCTATTAAAGAGCTCTTTCATAGGACGATTCCCTGCCAATGTGGCCAAAGTTAAAGGAATATTTCAAACAAACTATAATATAATTTTTCTTGTTAATTCGGGATTATATCCGAATTCCTTTAAAACAAATGAGTTTAAGCGAAAATTGGGGGGGTTTAAGCAAAAAGCAAATAAAGATAACTGAATACTAAAGATGAAATGTACTTATTATGCAGCAGTGGTAAAATTTCGGTAATCTCGGATGATAAGCTTACGTGGAATATGATTTTAACTAGGTACTTATAACACAAATTTTACCAAACTTTTCATTTTAAACAAAAATCTTCGGTAAAATTTCCCAAAAGTTCGGGGGACATGATTTTACTGACTTATACCAGCCAAAAATCCGATTTTTTAATTACACAAAAAAAAATTTTATATCTCTTATCTTAAACTTATCAAACGCTGTTCAAAATTTTAGGTGCTCGGCCATCGTACCTAATTAAATTGTAGGACCTAATTTATAGCTGCTAGTTTTTATAAGTCGATTTCATATAACTTATCTAGGTTTTTGGTTACAGGTAACGTATTAACATTATATAGCTTATAAATATTACATTCAACTTAAGTGAATCTTATCGTATATTCTAACATCATAAAATAGTATGTTCTATGTAAATCGTAGTTACATTATTAGAGGGTATAAATAACGTACATCTATCTATTCAAGGTCTTTGTTTAGGCTGCAAACAAATAATTCTGATTACTAACTATATAATTTTCTCATTTTGTAAACCATCAAACTATATCGATAGCATAAACTGCTTACCAATTGGTAATGATGACCGTATTTTTTCTATGAATATACATATTAAGTCTAAGCCTAATCTAAATGATTTTTTTTTAAGAGAAAAGTACACATTACCTTATGCAAATTTCAATTCATCAATATTTTTCGGAGCAAAAAAAGTGCGCTACTGTACGAAAATGTCAACGAAATATAAAATACAGTTGAATGTTTTAAGTTGTTGGGAGTTTTTTTTGTCTTTAACCAAGATAATTCTGTTATTCCTACGGTAACAATAGTTTAAAAATTTTACAATCTCTATAGAAACTTACTCAGTAACTCCGAATTGAAATTATGTTTTAAAAAGTCTTACAAATGTATGTTATACTGCTTAAGAGTTTCAATTTTTTCGTACTATTAAAAATTTAATATACGTGAAAGAAGTCAATATTGATTGATATATCCCAATCTCGGCTGAAATATTTTCAATAAGGAGGTGCTTACCGAGCCCAGGGGAACATGCCTCAAACCTGGCGATGAGGTGTGGCAGATGGTGGATATAGTTGGTGGATGTAGTTGGTGGATGTAGTTGGTGGATGTAGTTGGTGGATGTAGTTGGTGTTGTAGCTGGTTTTTGGTGCTGGTGCTGGAGCGGATGATCGTAATGTTGTTGATGATGAAAATGTTGTTGTGAACCGTTGTTACGGTAGGTGATCGTAGTCTTATTGTTGTTGGTGGTGGCAATGGTGGTGAGGATGATGCTGGTGCGGCTGCAGATATTGTTGCTATAGTGATCGTGGTTGTTGTTGGTTTATTTGTTTACTTTTCTCTTTTTATTTTCGTTAGGTGTATTTTTGAATTGTTCTCCCTTTTTCCAGATATTATCTTTTCCGTCTTTCTACTGTCACTCACTACTATTTTTCTCTATTTCTTTCTTAATTTCAACTTATCATATTTTTTCTTAGCTATGCTATTTTACAAATTTTTTTCTACTTTCTTCAATGTATTTAGGTTCTTTTAATTTTAACATTTTTCTATAACTTTTTAATTTTTGCACTTATATAGTTTCTCGATTCTTTGTGTTTTTCGAAACCTTTTTTTTTTTTTACATTTTTACTTCTTGTTTAATCCTTTTTTTTCACATTTCTATTTGAATAACTTTTCAGTTATCCATTTTTTTTAGTTTTACCCTTCTTTTTCTCTTTTTAGCTTTTAGTTTTCTATTCTTTTAATTTTTCGATTTTCACTTTACCATTTTTTTGTCTTCTCTTAAGTCTTTCACTATTTCTTTTCTTTTTATTCGCTTTTTAAACTTTAGCTATTTTTCACTTTACTTTTCAATTTCCTGACTTCGTAGTTTTTTTTTTTCACTTCTTTTCTATGTTTTTGTTTTAGCTTTTCACATTTTTCTTTCTTTGCCTACTTTTCTTTTCAGTGTATTTCGTATGCTGTTTTTTCCAATTCACACTTTCCTTATTCGTTATTTTTCTCTCAAAATTTTCAATATTTCTTTGCTTCACTTCTTTTTTTTTTCAATGTATATTTTCCTCTTTTTTTTTTCTTTTTTTTTTTTAAAAATTTTTTTTCTATTTCATTTGAGTTGTTTCACTTTTCATATCATTTCTATCTTTTTACTTTTTCGTTTAGTTGTATCACTTTTCTTATAGTTTCTATCTTTCACTTTTATTTTTGGGTAATTTTAATTTCTATATTTTTGCTTTCTATTTTAGTTTTTTCACTTTTCTTATTGTTTCTTTTTTTCAATATACCTTTTAAGTTTTCTGATTTCGTCGTTTCCTTTTTTCACTTTTGGAATTTTTAGTTTATTATTTTATTCTCTTTTCTTATTGTTTTTCACTATTCTTATAGTTTAGATGATGAGGTAGGTGTTGTTGCTGCTGCTGACGCAGCTGTTGTCGGCAAACGATGGAGGTGGGTGTAGCTATCGCTGCTGGTGTGACTGGTGTTGCTACTGGTGGTGGTGGTCTGAGTGTTGATGGCTGGTGTGGTGGTTTCGGTGCCGCGCCCAGTAGAGAGCTAGTTGTTGTTGGTGTGCACCCTTTTGGCTCAAGTCGTGGCTGTCGATGTTGCTCAGCGGAGCGGCTGTGCAGCGTGATGTTATGTCGCGGTGACTATTGGGTGTTAGAGACCATGTGTTTCGCGGTGGTGAGGTGTACCTTAGGGTAGCGACGATATGCCTTCCAGCTGGTATTCAATCGGCAAATAAGAATCATGTTGGTTGGTATTGTTAGGAATCATGCCTTAGTTTTATTGCTCACTGCATTTGCTCCTGCCGCCGTAATTCCTAATTCAATTAGAGGAAACTTGTTAACGTTAAGCTTCTCCTCTTGCTATTTCCATACATAATTTAATGAACACCTAATTTTACCTTTATGACAGCATCAAAGAACGGTATTTCCAACACAGTCTGATGGTGATGGCGACGTTTTTCTCGATAATTTCTCATTATCTGCTCTTGCAAGTAGGAGAAATGTTTATTTATTCACATACCTAAATCAAATAGAGCTTTACGATACCTTAAAAGTTCCAATAAGAATTATTCCGGCCTCCAAGTTATTCCAAGTGCAAGGATTTAACTGAAAGAACGTTGCCAAGACTGCCGACGAAAACTGCACACACCAACACGATTAATACCAAATTTTAATTTGTAAAACTTTGCATATCTTCGTCTACCCAGGGTTGTATTTTTTTCCAGTTCAATGATTTTAGGTACTTTGGCAGTGTTGCCACCTGTACTTTAAAAGGGTGTGTTCGCATGCATCTTGATGGCATTTAGATGTGCAAACTCGCGATGTTTGTCCCACTTTACTACCTTTTCGGTGGAATCGCCCATAACCGAGAGGAGTAGGTAATGGTTGGGTTGGACTTGCGGCTGACACGTCGGCAAGATTCCGTTAACCGACGCTTGTTTCGGAATTCCGATTGGCTAGCGATTCAAGCGCGTGTCGGATCACACCATTTTCCTGAACGGTTTATGCCCGCTGAAACGAATGGTACCATTTTTGTTGGTATTTTTTCCTTTCAAGCCCTTGTATGGCCATTTTGTTTGCCCGAACATACTCGAACATCATTGAGGTGCCACATCTAAATGAAAAAGTTGTGTGCACTGACACACTAGAGGGCGCTAGTGGAAATACCATGGGTATTCACGAAGGGTATTATTCCCTCTACGCAGGTGCCCATGACAAACCCAGGGACTCTCGACAAGCTTCTCGGCTTAAGAGATACATGGGAAAAGATGGCATCATTGGCTCTCTCAACCTACATTCGAACTTGATCATTGTTTTAAGTCTTTCGCGTGAAAAATTCCTATCGTCTTGCCACTTAAATCTTCCAACTCATACAGACTGTTCCCTACTGCCCTCACTATTCGACACTTTAGAAAACGCTTTGACAGTTTCGCGCTGATTTGCTTGGAGAAATCACTAAGCTGAAAGTTCCTTCGGTAGACTTCCTGTCCGGGTTGAAATTTAATTTTTCGACTTTTCAAGTCGTACCTCTTAACATTCTGTTCGTGACTCCTATGTAGCTGTTCGCGGATTTTGTTGCGAATCAGGTCTTGCCGAACCGGCTTCGGTATCACCAACGTTTCAGGATCGCTTAGCAGACCCAGTCTCTTTGCTACCTTGTAGGCGCTAGCATGTGTGATCATGTTATGACCGAAGAGAGCAAAATAAGGTGTCATTCCTATGGAGGAGTGCACCGAAGAACGCAAGGCACATTCAATGTCTGACAAATGCTGGTCCCAGTTGGTTTGATCTTGGTCGAGGTATGACCGAATCGCCGCGAGAATGGACTGGTTGACCCTCTCCGAAGCGTTGGCTTGAGGAGCGTAATTAGCAGTGCGTACATGTCTTATTCCAAAATTATCGATCATTTCGGCAAATTCTTTACTTAAAAATTGCACGCCATTGTCGGACATGAGTATTTCTGGGGTACCGAATTTATGAAAAACTTCTGAAATTAGAAACTGGATTACATTTCGCGCGGTCGCTTTCGTCATTGCTTTCAACAGGGTAAATTTTGTGAAATAGTCCAAGACTATGAAGATATAAGTATTTTTCTTTTTAGAACGCACGTATGGACCGAGAAAATCCACGTAAATTTTTTGAAACGGCCGTATTATTTGCGACTCTTGCCCCATAGGTGGTCTTAGAACCATTTGAGCTGGTTTGCATTCCTTACAGACTTGACAATCATTAATGAAATTGAGGACATGTTGGTTCATATTTGGCCAGAAGAAATATTCTTTGATACGTTTTAAAGTTTTGGTGAAACCACCATGAGCGACTTGAGGAGGTTGGTGTGCGTTAGCAATAATTGAATGCGTCAAAGACGCTGGAACCCAGAGTTTCCATGCGAAATCTTCACCATCGGGTGTACCATCATAAGGAACCGTACGCTTATAAGCAAAACCATCTATAACCTTGAGGTCAGGCAACTGAAAGTGATTTTCGGTGATGGTTTTTAACAAATCCTTATATTCTTCGTTTACAAATTCAGGTGACTCGAGGTCAATTAAAGCCTTTACCTCATAACTTACTTCGTCCATGTCGTAGCGTGATAACGTGTCGGGAACGATGTTCTGAGCCCCTTTACGGTGATCTATCTCGAAGCTAAAGCTTTGCAGATACAAACTCCACCTCGCCAATCGACTGGTTAAGTCTTTATGTGACATTAGCCATTTTAGGCTGGAGTGATCCGTTATCACTGTAAAAGGCATTAGCTCGATGTAGGCTCTAAACTTCGTTATCCCCATTACCACAGCTAGACATTCGCGCTCGGTTACCGAATAATTTTTCTGTGCAGGCGTGAGCTTCTTTGAATAGTAGGCGATAGGATGTTCGCCACCCTCATCATCTTTTTGAAACAAAACGCCGCCAATTCCGATGTTAGAAGCATCTGTTTGCACATAAAAATGTTTCGAAAAATCTGGATGTACCAGGACTGGACTAGACATAAGAGCTGTTTTTAATTTATCGAAGGCGCTCTTAGCCTCATCACCGAACTCAAAAGTTTTCGCTTTTTTCAGCGTATCAAAAATGGGTGCTGCTATAGTAGCGTAATCGCGAATAAAGCGACGGTACCATCCCGTGGCTCCCATGAAACTTCGAACTTGTTTTGGAGTTTTTGGGTATGTATATCGGTCAATGGCATGGACCTTGTCTGGGTCTGGTCTTAATTTACCTTCGCCTACGATATAACCTAGGTACCTTAGCTCACTACAACAAAACTTCGATTTGGCCACGTTAATGGTTAGGTTGGCCGAACTTAACAACTGCGCTACCTGCTCTAACTTTTTGAGGTGACTATCGAAATCTGAAGACACAACAAGGAGATCGTCCAAATAAATGAAAACGCTTTCACGAAGATTGGCTGGCACGACTTTGTCCATCAACCGGCACAACCGTTGGGCTGCATTACATAGCCCAAAAGGCATGACGGTAAATTGACAAAGCGGACGACCTGGCACTGTAAACGCGGTTTTCTCCCTACTACTGACGGCAAGCGGAATTTGCCAAAAGGCGTCTTTAAGATCCACACTTGAGATAAAGTGTGTGTCACCGAGACGACTGAGCAACCCCTCTATGTGTGGAAGTGGGTAGGCGTCCTTCACTGTGAGTGCATTGAGCTTGCGAGCGTCCAGGCATAGTCGACATTTTTCGCCTTTTCGTACGAAGGCCACTCGATTGTTCCATGGACTTTCGCTCGGCTCAATGACTCCCAGTGAAAGCATCCTATCCAGCTCCGCAAACATGAGCCCTTGAACCGCCGGTGAGACTGGGTAGTGCTTATCTTTCACAGGCACTGCGTCGCCGGTATCAATGTAGTGCTCTTCTAAAGACGTCTTGCCGAGACCTTTCTTCGTGAAGCAGGGAAATTTTTCTATAACTGCGTTAAGCCTGTGTTGTTGCTGGGCTGTCAAAACTTTCATTTTCGGCGTTGCATGGCTTTGGACTTCTTCCTCCAAAGCAATGTTGTTGGTCGTTATGCTATCAACTTTGAGCTGCATGAGATTAAATTTTTTTATAAAGTCTACACCTAGAAACAATTCTCGTTTTAGAGAAGGTGTTAAATAAAAAACAATCTCCTGCTCCTGGTTATCGAATTTAATTTTAGCTTTAACGCGACCTACGATTGAATGCATTCGCCCATCGGCAGTTTTGACGAAAGATTTAAACTTAAAAATTGGCAACTTGCACTTTTCCACAAAACTTAAGCAGTTATTCCCTAAACACGACACTGTTGCTCCACTGTCTAATAATCCCTCAATTCGCTGTCCATTGATTTCGATGTTCGTATAAAATCTACTGTCTTCGCCCTCATAAAGTTCTGATGCTGAAATTTCTTTATAATTATTTTTCCTCAAACGATATCTAATTCTTGTCTTTTCGATTTTTGTTGGCTGCTCTGCAAATATTCTTTTTCGAACTTCCTCATAGTTTTTGAGTCTCACATGAAATGGCTTAATTTCTTTTAACTTTACCTCAACGGTATTTACGGCTTGATCGCAACTACTTTGATTACTCTTATTCTTAGATGTTAAAACAACAATTTTATTCTCTACTTCGGTCTGTGTGGCTGACTTTAGTCATTCTGTACCTTCTTGAGTCTGAGTTTGAGCTGACCTAGACTCCACCTGAACATTTCTACTTGGCCTAACGGTTCCCTGGCATTTCGGACACTTTGGGGTAACTACGCCCTCCGTTCCGCATCTGTAACAAAAAATCCGCCTTACGGCTGCAGTACATTCGACAAAATTGTGCCCTGGCTGTTTGCAGTTCCAGCATGGAAATGTTCGAGAGGAATTAATAGCATCTATTTCAAACGCTGGAGTCGAAAAGTCCTGCTCTACATTTAACTCGTGCACTTGCGCATTGCGAGGTACATATTGACGCGGAGGCGGTTGATAAGCCTGGCGTTGGTAGTTTATATGTGTTTCAGCCTTTTTGCAGGCTTTGCAAAACTCCGTCAAACCCTCTATGCGCATGGCAAATAGTAGCTGTGACATCTCTTTCCTCAGGTTGCTCCTCATTATCTCCACTAAATCCTGTTCAGCCAGTGGATTACGCTGTTGGTTCCTCAGGGTCAAAACAGATTGATAAAAGTCGTCGAATGTTTCATCTCTTTGCTGTCTTCGGTCCATAATCTGCCGTTGGATTTCGAAATCGCTTTCGTGTCGCTTAAATTGTGCTACAAGCGCTTCTCGAAGTGCAAACCAACTAGGTATTCGGTTTAACCGTCGAAATCCCCAGAACCATTGAGCTGCGTTTCCAGTTAGCAAACTATGAAAATTTCTAATTACTTCCGGCCATGGATATCGGTAGTCATTACACAAGGTCTCTACTCGAAAAACGAATTCGTCCACGCTGATTGATTTATTTGTACCATCGAACTTAAATCCCCATTTGTCCATTTCTACACGCCGCGGTTGTTCGGTTTGCTGGTAAGGCGCAAAATTCGCTTGTACCGGCCCTGTATATGCAAATGCACTCGGCTGACGTATCGATGGTCCAGCTCGTTGCTCTTGGTGTCGATTTCTGGTCTCTACTTGATACGTCTGCGACTGAGAAAAAACTTGCGGCTGCGGTACAATCGTCGGTTGCGGCCTATGCGGTGGTGGTTGTGAAAAATCTGGGAAAGTTTGCGAGGTGCTCCTGATATCCTGAGATCCAATTTGTTGTTGCTGCTCTATATTTCGATCTGGCCATGCCTGTGAATTGATAGACGGGGGTGGTGGAGGTGGTGGTTGTAAAGTCACTAACTTCGTAACCGCTGGTCGGCTCTCTGAATACTGAGGCGTCATGGACCCTAAGCTTTCGGCTATTAATTGTGGGACTAATACCCGCAAACGCTCCTCCATTCCCGACATCAGATCCACTTGGGCTAAGCCCACTGCTGACTTGACGTAATCCCTTATATTGATGCTCGAGTTGACCACACCTTGGGACGCTGGTGCTCTTCCTGACGACCTGTCTCTTACGCTTCCCATCTGTGCATGTTGCTGGAATTGCTTTCGCACGTTTAGAGCGGTTAGGCTGCTAAACTCTGGAGACGTGATGCTACTATTCGAGAAGTTAAGCTCTTCCGAGGTACGTCTAGGTGCTGGTGGTAGTGCACTCTGCATCGCCATAGGTGTTGTAATCGTCGTCGTAGCTGTGGTAAAAATCGGTATGTTGGTACTCATCGGGCCTGTTTTTGGAATTGCCCCTGTACTAGTTGATGTGGGCGGCACTAGGCTTCCACTGCCGGTTGCACTCGGGTTGGTTTCGCTATTATCCATTCTGCTTTGCTGCCTAGTGTGAACCATGCCCCAAGGAATCGTTATTAAAAGAATCAAAAATATCAAGAAAATTGCAAATGCTTCAAACACCTAGGTTGTTTAAATCGACAAACGAGAATTCGCTGAATCAAACGTAGCGTCCGTTAGGACCTGAGAATAAATTTATTCAAAAACGAGAAACTTCAATTATTTTGTCCGAACCGATGGTTTCAATGCGCCACAGTTTACTCAACTGTTGTACGCCAAATGCCAAAACGAAAGGAAAAATTGTGAACAAAATTAAGATCAAAATAAATGTCCTTTAAGGATGGTGGTTGCAAAACTTAGCAAAAAAAATTTTAAATAATAATATTAATAGTAGTATTAGAAATGATAATAATATATATATTAATGATATGTAAAGGAAAATAATATAATATTCAAAAAGTTGATTAGATATAATGATATTGATTAAAGGTAAGCATGATAATAACTGAACTCCATCGAGGTCAAGGAAATCGTATCGTAGTATGTATTAATATAGAAAGGTGGGGAAGTGATATAAAAGAAAAAAATTTTGTAACTATTTTAGAGCTACAATCTTAACTGTCTAAAACTTCGCAACTTATCCACAAATTAAAAGTTTAAGAGTATTTTTATTTGAATACGTATATATCGATCTATAAAGACTGAATATATATATATATATACACATATACATATAGACATATATATATATATATAGATATATATCGTTATATATATATATAGGAAAATTGGCTTATTAAAGCGCGTAGCTGAAAGTAAACTTAAATATATTTTTTCTACCCGGAGATAAAAACATATATATAGATATATTTTTTTCTAAGGTATTTGGTTTCTATAGATCATATATATAAAGAGGAAATAGTTTGGATAACCAGACGAACTTGGCTTCAAAACAAGGTATACGTAAAAATAAAAAAGGAGACTTCTCACCAAACTTCGGTGAGGTTGAATAGTATTAGCAAAAAAAAAATTATAATTCCGAAATCAAATAATCAAAACTAAAATAGCTGATAATAATAACTCAAAAAAAAAATAAATATATATAGGCATTAACTTTGGATGGTGGCGTAAAACAAACAAGAGTGGCGTAAAAATTAACTTAGACGAGACCAGCGAAAGCAACCTTCTTCTTTGTGCAATAATTGCACCCTCCAAATCGAGGTTCTTAACCGAAACTACCCACAATATTTTCCTATGCTGAGGTCGCTCAGGCATATTCACTTCACCTAATGGTGTTGTGGTAGTTCATCCCGAGTTGGAGTATTTATTCAAAACGAAAAAAATTTTTATTCATATTTGTCCCTACTCAAGAGTGCTTTGCAACTCTATACCCCCCTTAATTCAGCAGCGCCTAACTCCAAATCGAGGTATTTTTTTTTCTTAACTCAGCTAGCCTGTCACATTGATGACCCCACTGACCTGAGGTCCGACTCTGCAACGCAACTCGACAAGCAAATGCGATTCGAAAACAAAATCACATCATGTAGATACATAGCGCGATCCTGCTCTCGAAATGCACCCGCACCCCGAATCGCACTACAGCGTAAGGCCCCTGGCTGCTCTTCCCGATAAGGAGCGATTTTCAAAAACAAAACAATTTAATTTTAATTTAACCTTACTCTTAGCCCGCACCCAGTGAAGCATATGAGCCGCACTGTGCGCAAAAACAAAACTGCAAAATAAACGCTTGCGAAGAAACGAGATGCGCTCGATGTTCGCGGTTGCACTCATAAGCAAAACGCTTTGCTCACAGTCCAGCCCATATGCTTCACTGTGTGCGCTGCCTAAGAGTGCCTCTACCCCCCTTTTTGTACACTAGGTGCACCCTCCGAGTCGAGGTATTTTTGCTCTCAGCTAGCCTGTCCCGTTTATGACCCCTCTGGTCAGGCTGCTCTTCTCGGTCAGGAGTTTTTTCAAAACGAGATTTTTTTTTTCAATTGGTTTACATGCCGACAAACCCCGGCATGTTCGGGTTTTTCACCTTACGGTGTAATAAACAGCCGCCCAATCTGGGAACAGACGCTGGCCAACACGCCGCCCAATCTGGGAACAGACGCGTGTTGGGCTCGCTGGGGTACGCGGGTGCGCTACTCCCGTCATCCTACATATTCCACGCAGGATGCCCCTGCGGGTGTGAATATCAAAAATAGAAAAAAAGTTATAAAAACAAAAAAAATTTTACTATCGTTCATCAGTCTACAGCCAACCGTCGCAACTGAAGTCGCGGTTCAAAGACCTTTACGCTTCAGGACTTACGGAACACTGCAAACTCGATGCGATTTTTCTCCAAAAAAAAAACTCAAATTATTTCTAAACTATTAGCCCTAGCAGTAAAAATCCTACTGTTAAGAACCACGTCGCAACTGCAGTCGAGGCGCTGTGGCCTAAACGCTGCAGGACTTACGTGGTCTTACGTATTCGGACCTGCTTGGGGTCTAACAAAAACTATACCTAAAAACTTACACTACGCCCGAAACGAGATACTTCATTGTTTTCTTGATTGGCTCCTTTTGCCTTAGACCACGTCGCAACTGCAGTCAAGGTTCAAAGACCCAAACGCTGCAGGACTTACGTGGCCAGACGTCAGGAGACCAAACCAAAAAACAAAAAGACCTAAAATTTTTCGGGCCCCACGTTGGGCGCCAATTCTGTCATGTTTCACTCACACCTACCTTTGGTTGTGCGGTCGAGGCGTCATGTGGCAAGGTAGCCCTTGATACGCATCTCTGTCGTCCCTCTGGCAGCACTGGTACGCTGGCGTATTGCGCGGCTAAGGCTCGCCGGATGGGGTGGTGTTCTTGCCAGTCCGGACTGACAGACGGAAACTACACAAGAATAAAATCGTACCAGTTTATTCAAAAATTACCGCCTGGTACAAAAAACCCGAAAAAACCATAACCATAACTAACGAAAAAATCTCGTAAAACGATAAAAAAAAAACCCGATTATATGGTGCGAACGTGCTGAAAATAAAGAACGAATAGAAACCGGTTGCTTGCTGTAGCCACGTTGGCACGTCTCGTGGGTCGGTCTCAGGTGTTCCCTGACCGACCTAGGCTAACCCTCCCCTTCTGGCCCCAAAAGACCAGCCATGGTGACCCTTTGGCCTATATTTAGGTCACCCCAAAGACTCTTATACTTACGCCGATGCCCTTAGTTAGTCCACGCCACCAATCCGCTGTACTTTAATAAACCATGACTCTTCCTTTCTTACAGTTTTAAGCCAACGTTTTATTTTTTAAAAGTTACAAAAAAAACCTTACATATTAGTTTCACATTATTTACTACATCTATACGCCACATCTTAGAATATACTTTTTAGCTTAAAGATACCGTGTATAACGCTCATTTGTTGAGTGACCTAAGCATTACCACAAAAAAAATTTAGCAAAATAAACAGGAGCCTACCTATTAAAGAGCTCTTTCATAGGACGATTCCCTGCCAATGTGGCCAAAGTTAAAGGAATATTTCAAACAAACTATAATATAATTTTTCTTGTTAATTCGGGATTATATCCGAATTCCTTTAAAACAAATGAGTTTAAGCGAAAATTGGGGGGGTTTAAGCAAAAAGCAAATAAAGATAACTGAATACTAAAGATGAAATGTACTTATTATGCAGCAGTGGTAAAATTTCGGTAATCTCGGATGATAAGCTTACGTGGAATATGATTTTAACTAGGTACTTATAACACAAATTTTACCAAACTTTTCATTTTAAACAAAAATCTTCGGTAAAATTTCCCAAAAGTTCGGGGGACATGATTTTACTGACTTATACCAGCCAAAAATCCGATTTTTTAATTACACAAAAAAAAATTTTATATCTCTTATCTTAAACTTATCAAACGCTGTTCAAAATTTTAGGTGCTCGGCCATCGTACCTAATTAAATTGTAGGACCTAATTTATAGCTGCTAGTTTTTATAAGTCGATTTCATATAACTTATCTAGGTTTTTGGTTACAGGTAACGTATTAACATTATATAGCTTATAAATATTACATTCAACTTAAGTGAATCTTATCGTATATTCTAACATCATAAAATAGTATGTTCTATGTAAATCGTAGTTACATTATTAGAGGGTATAAATAACGTACATCTATCTATTCAAGGTCTTTGTTTAGGCTGCAAACAAATAATTCTGATTACTAACTATATAATTTTCTCATTTTGTAAACCATCAAACTATATCGATAGCATAAACTGCTTACCAATTGGTAATGATGACCGTATTTTTTCTATGAATATACATATTAAGTCTAAGCCTAATCTAAATGATTTTTTTTTAAGAGAAAAGTACACATTACCTTATGCAAATTTCAATTCATCAATATTTTTCGGAGCAAAAAAAGTGCGCTACTGTACGAAAATGTCAACGAAATATAAAATACAGTTGAATGTTTTAAGTTGTTGGGAGTTTTTTTTGTCTTTAACCAAGATAATTCTGTTATTCCTACGGTAACAATAGTTTAAAAATTTTACAATCTCTATAGAAACTTACTCAGTAACTCCGAATTGAAATTATGTTTTAAAAAGTCTTACAAATGTATGTTATACTGCTTAAGAGTTTCAATTTTTTCGTACTATTAAAAATTTAATATACGTGAAAGAAGTCAATATTGATTGATATATCCCAATCTCGGCTGAAATATTTTCAATAAGGAGGTGCTTACCGAGCCCAGGGGAACATGCCTCAAACCTGGCGATGAGGTGGCAGATGGTGGATATAGTTGGTGGATGTAGTTGGTGGATGTAGTTGGTGGATGTAGTTGGTGGATGTAGTTGGTGTTGTAGCTGGTTTTTGGTGCTGGTGCTGGAGCGGATGATCGTAATGTTGTTGATGATGAAAATGTTGTTGTGAACCGTTGTTACGGTAGGTGATCGTAGTCTTATTGTTGTTGGTGGTGGCAATGGTGGTGAGGATGATGCTGGTGCGGCTGCAGATATTGTTGCTATAGTGATCGTGGTTGTTGTTGGTTTATTTGTTTACTTTTCTCTTTTTATTTTCGTTAGGTGTATTTTTGAATTGTTCTCCCTTTTTCCAGATATTATCTTTTCCGTCTTTCTACTGTCACTCACTACTATTTTTCTCTATTTCTTTCTTAATTTCAACTTATCATATTTTTTCTTAGCTATGCTATTTTACAAATTTTTTTCTACTTTCTTCAATGTATTTAGGTTCTTTTAATTTTAACATTTTTCTATAACTTTTTAATTTTTGCACTTATATAGTTTCTCGATTCTTTGTGTTTTTCGAAACCTTTTTTTTTTTTTACATTTTTACTTCTTGTTTAATCCTTTTTTTTCACATTTCTATTTGAATAACTTTTCAGTTATCCATTTTTTTTAGTTTTACCCTTCTTTTTCTCTTTTTAGCTTTTAGTTTTCTATTCTTTTAATTTTTCGATTTTCACTTTACCATTTTTTTGTCTTCTCTTAAGTCTTTCACTATTTCTTTTCTTTTTATTCGCTTTTTAAACTTTAGCTATTTTTCACTTTACTTTTCAATTTCCTGACTTCGTAGTTTTTTTTTTTCACTTCTTTTCTATGTTTTTGTTTTAGCTTTTCACATTTTTCTTTCTTTGCCTACTTTTCTTTTCAGTGTATTTCGTATGCTGTTTTTTCCAATTCACACTTTCCTTATTCGTTATTTTTCTCTCAAAATTTTCAATATTTCTTTGCTTCACTTCTTTTTTTTTTCAATGTATATTTTCCTCTTTTTTTTTTCTTTTTTTTTTTTAAAAATTTTTTTTCTATTTCATTTGAGTTGTTTCACTTTTCATATCATTTCTATCTTTTTACTTTTTCGTTTAGTTGTATCACTTTTCTTATAGTTTCTATCTTTCACTTTTATTTTTGGGTAATTTTAATTTCTATATTTTTGCTTTCTATTTTAGTTTTTTCACTTTTCTTATTGTTTCTTTTTTTCAATATACCTTTTAAGTTTTCTGATTTCGTCGTTTCCTTTTTTCACTTTTGGAATTTTTAGTTTATTATTTTATTCTCTTTTCTTATTGTTTTTCACTATTCTTATAGTTTAGATGATGAGGTAGGTGTTGTTGCTGCTGCTGACGCAGCTGTTGTCGGCAAACGATGGAGGTGGGTGTAGCTATCGCTGCTGGTGTGACTGGTGTTGCTACTGGTGGTGGTGGTCTGAGTGTTGATGGCTGGTGTGGTGGTTTCGGTGCCGCGCCCAGTAGAGAGCTAGTTGTTGTTGGTGTGCACCCTTTTGGCTCAAGTCGTGGCTGTCGATGTTGCTCAGCGGAGCGGCTGTGCAGCGTGATGTTATGTCGCGGTGACTATTGGGTGTTAGAGACCATGTGTTTCGCGGTGGTGAGGTGTACCTTAGGGTAGCGACGATATGCCTTCCAGCTGGTATTCAATCGGCAAATAAGAATCATGTTGGTTGGTATTGTTAGGAATCATGCCTTAGTTTTATTGCTCACTGCATTTGCTCCTGCCGCCGTAATTCCTAATTCAATTAGAGGAAACTTGTTAACGTTAAGCTTCTCCTCTTGCTATTTCCATACATAATTTAATGAACACCTAATTTTACCTTTATGACAGCATCAAAGAACGGTATTTCCAACACAGTCTGATGGTGATGGCGACGTTTTTCTCGATAATTTCTCATTATCTGCTCTTGCAAGTAGGAGAAATGTTTATTTATTCACATACCTAAATCAAATAGAGCTTTACGATACCTTAAAAGTTCCAATAAGAATTATTCCGGCCTCCAAGTTATTCCAAGTGCAAGGATTTAACTGAAAGAACGTTGCCAAGACTGCCGACGAAAACTGCACACACCAACACGATTAATACCAAATTTTAATTTGTAAAACTTTGCATATCTTCGTCTACCCAGGGTTGTATTTTTTTCCAGTTCAATGATTTTAGGTACTTTGGCAGTGTTGCCACCTGTACTTTAAAAGGGTGTGTTCGCATGCATCTTGATGGCATTTAGATGTGCAAACTCGCGATGTTTGTCCCACTTTACTACCTTTTCGGTGGAATCGCCCATAACCGAGAGGAGTAGGTAATGGTTGGGTTGGACTTGCGGCTGACACGTCGGCAAGATTCCGTTAACCGACGCTTGTTTCGGAATTCCGATTGGCTAGCGATTCAAGCGCGTGTCGGATCACACCATTTTCCTGAACGGTTTATGCCCGCTGAAACGAATGGTACCATTTTTGTTGGTATTTTTTCCTTTCAAGCCCTTGTATGGCCATTTTGTTTGCCCGAACATACTCGAACATCATTGAGGTGCCACATCTAAATGAAAAAGTTGTGTGCACTGACACACTAGAGGGCGCTAGTGGAAATACCATGGGTATTCACGAAGGGTATTATTCCCTCTACGCAGGTGCCCATGACAATACAAATTGAAATTATAAAAAAATTTAAGCGAAACACTAGCTTATATTAATTTTAATTAAATATATTATAATAAAAAACATAAAAATAAAATGGCCATTTCAGCCCTTGGAAGAACTTTGACCTAGCTTCTATTGATCAATTGTGTTGTGCGTGTTGTTAAATGTTTGATCACAAATGACCGAGAACTGGACCTACATATTTTATGCCGACTCCGAACGGCTTATGTTCTCCAGAAGATTTACATGGCAATTTTTACTCTCTGAGGTTTGCCATTGTCTGCAGAGAGGTGATGACCGAACAGAAAAATTAATTCAATTGAAAAAACTTTTCTGTCTGAGCTTGAATTGAACCCGGGCTACCGCGGTTCTTTAGCTTAGGGGCCACGCACTCTACCCACTAGGCTACGCGTAATATATTATAATATATGTTCAAATATATGTAAAATATTGGCAATTATGCTACGATAATACCAAAATTAAATTATTTTTATTGTAATAACTGCATTTTGGTATTTTGGGATAATTTGAGGTATTTTGTGGTTTTTTGAGGTATTGTGGTATTTTGTGGTTATTTGAAGTATTTTGGGAGTGTGATTGTTTGTGAAAATTAAGTGCGAGATAAAGAGAAATTTGGTGGTAATTTCATCTGGCGACACTGTTCGCGGCACACATGGGCACATTGGGTGTATTTCTTTATTCATTCCGGATAAAGAAGAGAACGAATAGAATAGATTGTTGTTTATCCAGAACAGAATGAATAAAGAAACAGTTTGGAAAAGAAAGAACATTTTTTTTTGTTAAAATCAGAAACATATTTTTCGTATTTAATTAAACACAACAAAAACACCAGATAAAATTTAAAAAATAAAAATGCAACAAAGCAATCTAAAATATTGAACTAAAAAATTTTCCATTTTCATTTAGCGACATTTTACTTCAAACAATCGAATATAACCTCACACACAAGGAATATTCTTTTTATTCTACCTTAGCTGATAGTATAAAAAGAACGCGTTTGAAATATTCCGTAAGAATAAAGAAATACAAAAAGAATATTCCGGATAATCAAAACTGAATAAAGAAACAAAAACAGTCATTCCGAACGTCTGGACTGAATAAAGAAATACAGCCATTATTAAATATATAGTAAAACGTGGCCCTTATAACGCATTCTTTTCTGAAAAAAACTCTGACCTCTCAGAATTCAGGACTTTTTAGGTTCTGACCTGAATTTGAAAAATGTTGACTTCTTTTGAGATAAGAAAAGAACGGCTGCACTGTTGTTTTGAATGATATTGTTTTGAATGTTGTTTCTGATGTATTCACAATTGAGGCTATGCATAGTGCCGACTGCATGGAATTTTCAACAAATATTTATCAATCAATTCAGTTTTATTAATATTAACTACTTTGATAAGAAATATAATGAATTTAATTTCGGAAATATTAAAAATTGCAACTTTTTGCCTATCACAATTGCCGCAGCACAATGTCAAAATTATTTTATTTTGTTTTTGTGTTGCTATAACTAGAGGACAGCATGCAAAACTGTCGAATTTCACAGGCCACAAAATTTTGCGGTCAACATTTTCGAGAAAAGAACACGATTTATGTGGAGGTCAACATTATTTTTTAGAAAAGAAAAGTAAAAATTAACTCTTGAAGAGGTCAGAAAAAAATGAAAAAGTTTTTCCAGAACTCACTATTACCGAGCGTTTCCACTGCAAGAACGAACGAATAATTCATCGTTCGTTCAGGCATGTGAAACAGTTTGGTGAGAACCAAGGTTCGGAACTCTGTTTTTTTCAAAATGCTCGCGAACGCTATTCGTGCAGTGGAAACACTTTTTCAGCACGAACGAACGAAGACTTAGTCGTTTGCTCTGATCGGCCGGCGCTCGAACATTTTGGTCAAATTCGGTGTTTCTTTGCGAATAGAGTAGTAGATTTGTTGAAATGGTAGTTAAAAACGTAGGAAAAAACAAAAAAGGAACAAAATAAATGAAAAACTTAAGGAAAAAAACACTTTTACATATGTGTCAAGTTTTTTTACAAGATGGCGAAACGGTTGGAAAGAACGAAAATTCATCGCTACGTTTTGTTTGCGTTACGTTTTGTTCGCGATGAATTCTTCGTTCGATCGGACAGTGGAAACGCTCGGTTAGATAATTTTAATTTTATATTACCAAATAATTTCAGTCTGGCAGTGCTTATGTTCGGAAACACTAATCATGTTGTCTCTTTTTTACTTATTTAGCACAAAACTGTAAATTGACATTTTGTCATTTCCTAGGAACAAAATTTATGCACTGATTACTGTGAAAATTTCAGCAAAATTAAATAAAGTTTTTGCTGACTCAACAGTTGAGAAAGAGAAAAGAATTGGCAATAAAAATTTTCAGCAGTTTAAAGAGATAAAAAGGTGAGCTTGACAAAACCATGTCAACGATAAGTATGCACTATTTAGAGTAGTTTCTAAAATCATTTGTTAATGCGACTAAAATTAATACACTACCGAGATAAGCCCTACCCATCAATTCAGTTTTTGTACGCCCCACAATGATGATAACTTTTTACTCTGCAGTGCGTGGCAATGGATTTCGGCGATGATGATTTTGCACCCAAAGAAGAGGTAGATCCAGCTGCGGAGTTCTTGGCACGCGAACAGTCGGTGCTCGGCGAGTTGGAGGCAGAAATACTGCCAACCAGCGGCGGTGCAACAGCTGCACAACCAACAGTAGCTGCTTCGGCTATAATCGATGATTCTTTACTGGGTGGTAGCCTGGGCGGAGCTGAAGCTACAGCGCCTGAACTGGCGGCGCCAATAGCCAGCGGCTGCGATTCATCGACAGGTAGCTTTGAAATGATACAGAATTTCGGAGGCGAGAACAATGATGCAATTGGCATCTCTGGGCCGCCTCCTTCACGCATTGAGCCCGAAAAAATACGCAAATGGCGTGAAGAGCAAAAGCAAAGGCTGGAAGAAAAGGACCGTGAGGAAGAGCGTAAGCGTGAAGAATTACGTTTGCAGGCTAAGCAGGAGCTGGATGATTGGCTGCGTCAGACCGAAGAATCCATTGCCAAGACGAAGGCTGCCTCGCGACAGGCCGAGAAGCAGGTGTCGCTGGAAAATGGTGGTCCCATGGAACCCGGCACCGAATGGGAGCGCATTGCTAAATTATGCGATTTTAATCCCAAAACATCGAATAAGTCAAGCGGCAAGGACATTTCACGCATGCGTTCAATTTACTTGCATCTAAAGCAACATCCTATTCCAATGCAGAAAACCGCTTAAACCATGGTGTTACTCATCCGCACTGCGGGCGCATTCCAGCAAAGCATGAATGAATGAATGAACTTTGTTGTTTTTTTTTTGCTTGTTTAATCATACAATTTTATTGTGAACAATTAACATTATATTATCATAAATATATAGATCCGAAGTATTGCTATCGATGCAATATGTTTGGAAGAGAAAAAAAAAAACAAGTAGCAAAGAAATGTTTGGCTTCGTTTTGGGGCTCTAATACAACGTAGTGAAGAAACTAGTGCTTTTTCCCCAAACTGCGAGGTTATTAAAACTGCAAATTTTTAATTTTTCAGGCTGTGGCAGCAGCGATATGACGACAAATTCACCCAATTCGCTTGCATCTTCGGTGTGTCAATTAACGCTATCGCCCTGTGCAAAACGTTCCGGTTACTTGAGCTGGGATGAGTATTTTATGGCCACAGCACTGCTATCGTCCAAGCGCAGCAAGGATCCTGTAACGCAGGTTGGCGCTTGCATTGTCGATGATGAGAATCGCATTGTAGCCATTGGCTACAATGGATTTCCACGTAATTGTTCTGACGATATCTTTCCTTGGGGCAAGGTGAAGCAACAAACAAATACCGCAGCAGATCCATTGAATGACAAACGCATGTATGTCGTACATGCCGAAGCTAATGCAATACTCAACAAGAATACAGCAAATCTCAAAGGTACGCGTATCTATGCGACGCTTTTTCCCTGCAATGAATGCGCCAAGTTAATAATACAGTCTGGCATCAAGGAGGTGCTCTACTTGTCGGATAAATATGCTGCGAAACCCACTTATCGGGCCTCCAAACGTATGTTCGATTCAGCCGCTGTGCTCTATAGACGCTTTTTGCCGACGCAGCGTAGGTTGATTTTAGACTTTGAAGATGTTCTGTCCGAGGACCTATAGAGCAATGACTGCTATCAACTGCATCCGTGTAGCAAGCACATTCAGAATGTGCATTTATAGAAATTTTATAAAAATTTATGTTCGTTTCTACAATTTATGTTCGTTTCTACGTCTTGAGTATGACCCTGTTTTAATTTAGTTAAAATATTATAAATAGCCTTGACTGTAAATGACAATAGCCTTTATAGTACTTTGCTTAACATGACAATATTTTGTCATGTTTATAAGTTTTGACTTATATTAATATATATTAAAATATTCATAAAGATCTTATACGCTGGAAGCTAAGCTTTTTGAATATGATCACAACACAAGCAAATTAATTTTGAAATAAAAAAACTGACAAAAATTTTCACATTTCATCATCGCTTGAATGCAACAAGCGTGTGCTTTAGGCATTAATTGTCTGGGCATTAGATCGCTCGACTTCAAAGGGTCCATTTCGGCCACGGTTCGAACTTCAAGTCTCCTTCAATTTGCTTAAAATTTTAAGGGTCTAGAGAAGTGTTAATAAGCATTTATTCATTGTTCCGTTAGTATTCATTTCTCCACTCTCAAATTCTGAAAAATGTTTAAGCTTTTATGTGAAAAAGAAATTAGGCCCAAATTTTAAAAAAAAATACAAATTGTAGGAAATCTCTTATTAATTGTCTAAGATTGTCTCTAAATCTCTAATCTCTAAAAAAAATATATGATTAAGTTTTAGTGAATATCATTCGAAAGCTAAGAAAAAGGCGCTCATTTCTTGTTTACGACAAATTTTCCTATTTTCATCAGTTATTGCAGTATAATAAGGTTTGCCATAAGTTTTTGAAAACAAGTCTGGACACTTTCAGTTTTTGGAGGAAGGGGGTTATTTTTTAATCACTGTTTTTTAATCAATCCTCTCACTGGCCTTTGTTGGTAACTATTTAAAAAAAAAAGTTGAATATAGAATGAAAACCATGTTTTTTACAATAAAGTTTCCAGCAATCTACTTAACTTTATCGAGTGAAAAGCCAATATTTTTTCTGATCTCCTTTGATACCAAATTTGCTTTCAAATTAGTAGGGACGAAATACAATTCATTAGTGAGTTTTCGATGTATATTTATTGATATATTTAATAATAGAAGAATTTAATTTCTGTGTTCACGCGAGAACTTTTCCTAGGAAAGAGATGTAATAATTGTTTTTTTAAATTTGTTGGGCCCAAGACCTTACAAAGTCCGAACAGGGTTGACAAGTTCGGGCAATCCGAACTAAATACTGACGTATGGCAAGCCTAAGCGATTGAAAAAAATGTCCGTTTTACAAAGAAGAAAAAAGAAATGTTTTTCGAAAATTCCTCATTTTATATTGAAATAAAAAAATACGTATCAAATATTTTTGGCTAATGAACCATAAAAAAACTTTTTTGCAAAAATATTTTGGAGGCAAATATTATATGGAATAATTTATATTTTAATAATACCAAATATAATTATTAAAAACTAAGTATATTTGCAACTTAGAACACTGAAAAGTAAGTATTAGTAAGTATAATTTTTAAAAATAAGTTTAAGTATATCACCTTAGAAAAAAAATTTAATATTTTCTTGGTATTATCTACTACTATAAAAATCAATGGAACCCATAATATTCCTTAAGTGTTGTCACGCCCTTTTCTTGTTCTCCTCAAAAAGTTTTGTGTATGCAATCTATCTAAGATCGAAATTCTTCAGATAAAAAACAAAATATTCAGGGTTGTTGTGGAAACCGTTGATTGCCGGAATCGGTTTTGATTCCGGTAGAAATTTGGGAAAGGTGTCATACATTCCGGTTTTCAGTTCGAACCGGAATTTGCATCGGTTTGAGGAGTTGCAGAAACCGATATTATCAGTTTGATATTCGGAAACAAACCGCCCAGCTATTCACGGCGCAGTGAAATGAAATAACTCCCAAATGAAAAAATGAAATAATTTCTAATGAAATAACTCCCAAAAAAATCAAATAACTCCCAATGAAAATGAAATAACTCCCAATGAAAATGAAATAACTCCCAAACCAAAAATGAAATAAGTCCGAATTAAATAACTCCCAATGAAATAACTCCCAATAAAAATGAAATTAACGAAATAACTCCCAATAGCAATGAAATAACTCCCAAGAGAAATGAAATAACTCCCAAGAGAAATGAAATAACTAAAAAAAAAACATAAAATAACTCCCAAAAAGTTTTCATACATTTTGGCAAAAAATTGTTCTAAAAAAATGTTGGTTTTTTTTTTATGTTTAGTTTGCGCGACATTTTGGCAAAAAATTGTTCTAAAAAATGTTTTTTGATTTTTTTTTTATGTTTAGTTTGCGCGACTTTTGGTAAAAGTTTTAGAAAGTTTTAAAAGCTACCGAAAAAAATTTTAAAATATAATTAATCCCTCGATTTTTAATAACAATTTTTCGCTTGCGATGCTTTGTCCCTGTAAAGATTTGTCCCTATTGAAAATCGCGTTATTTTCTAAAACAATTTTTAATTTTTTTAAAATTTTATTTTAAAACTATTTTCGGTAGCTTTATAGACAAAAAATAGGCGTTATTTCATTTTCATTGGGAGTTATTTAATTTTGTCAATTGGAATAACTCCCAATTTAAATGAAATAAATCCCAAGTAAAATGAAATAACTCCCAAGTAAAATGAAATAACTCCCAAGCAAAATGAAATAACTCCCAACCGAATATTTTGGGACTTTTAATTTTTAAATTTTTTGGGAGTTATTGCATAATTAAGAGTTATTTCAATAAAAAAATTAAAACCAATAAAAATAAAAATGAAATAACTCCTAATTTTTTGGGCGTTACTGAAACGAAATAACTCCCAAAAATGTATGAAGAATTTTTGGGAGTTATTTAATTTTTCATTTGGGAGTTATTTCATTGGGAGTTATTTCACTGCGCCGCTATTCACTAGTGGATGTTAAACATTTTATTTGCTGCGGCTGAAAACTTTAAAGAAATGTCAGTAAACTATAAAGAAATGTCAATGGTAAAATGCTATTTATACAGACCAATTCTGAATGATTTTTCCCGGGGAATTGGAAAAGGGAGTTTTCATTTTTAAGATAGCAGAAATCTGAGCGTTGCGGCAGATAAAAGCACAAAAGGAATTGACGACGAAGGCATAGGAGATTTATGGGGACAGAACACACCTGGATTTTTAAAAATTGAAATTTTTAAAATGCAAATTTTTTTTAAGAAAGGAACAAGATATCTTATTGAAACTTTGCATATTTAATTTTATGCAAAAATGGTATACAAAAATTTTTTTTGGATTTTTCCAGCGTGTTTTTTAGCTGCTGCAGTTTTTTGAAAGTAACATAATTAGCACCAAATTAATCAGCATTAAAGACACTATTATTATGCGATTTTGAAATTAGGCGATTTTTTTTACAAAAATCACTTGAAAACCAAAAATACCTTACCGATCTTTCTATCCGTAGTTCAATCTATAGACTTATGTGTACAATAACATATTAAAATTTCAGAACGATCTGTGTTGAAGTTTTTTTTTATCAGGCCCACCAACTCAAAAAATGTAATTTCTAGAAAAAGCGCTTTAAAGTTTTTAGCACCGATTATACGGCCTTGACGCTCTGCGTTTAAAACCATCGCCGTTTAACAAAGAAATTAATTTCTTATTTTATATAATTAAAAAAAAATTCTTTAAGGTCTTTTGAACAAAAATCAATCATAAAAAAATTTGATTTTTTGAAAATTCAGGTGTGTACTGTCCCCTTAATAGTTTGTAACACCAAAGTGAATGAATCCTGGTTTAAGCGATATTGGGTCACAAATCTGCAAAAAGTCCAAGTATATCTCCGTGTTTTGCTTAAATACATAGATTGTTCTTACGCCCACTCTGGAAGCTTTAGAGGATTGCTATTTCTTAAAGTGCACATTTTTGCTTTTTCATTGCTTTTCTCCTCCAGAAATAAAAAGGCCAACACAGCAGAACTCATTTTATACACTTTTCTTTTCACAATTAAATTTTTGTAATACGCGCAAAATGTTTCAATTCGTTCAATCAAACACAAAACTTCAGAAAACAATTTAGCTGAACAGCTGATTCGAACATCGGATTTGTTTATGTTCGAAAAGAGTAAAAGCTGATCGGATTTCGCCACACCATTTAATACCGGAATAGCAAAACTATTCTAAAACTATTCCGATAACAAAGCATTCCGCTTTTGCAAACAAACGTTCAACTGGTAAAGTTGCATACTAAGATTTTATATTAAGAGCGAAAATTTGGAAAAACTTAAAAACTTCCTTTTTTGACCCTCCTGTCCAAAAAACAGTTAAAATCCCCTTTTCAAGCCCTCGAAAATAAAATTTAAACATTTTTCTTTTCAAATAAGATTGTTGGAACACTATATTTTTCAGTAAGGCACTCATTATGGGTAGAAAGCACAAGTATTTTTTGAAGAACTGCTTTTTTGGATAAAACGACCTTGAGCGTCCTCTAAACCTTTTCCAAAATATCTGAAAAATTGTCAAACATTTTTTGGTGGCGAACTTTCGAATTCCGCTTCAGCCCCCCAAAGTTTTAACAAAAAAAGTTTACGCCCCAACGAACAGGTTCCATTCATAAATCTCTCCTATGAAAAAAAATAATAATAAAAAATTCTCAAAACAAAATTTTTAAAAATTAATGCCCGAATAACACCGGTTATATCAGCTGGTACAATATAAAAACATTTTTCTGTGAATGAAAAATTAACACTTGTAGATTTTATCTTGTTTTTTTTTCTGTGTACGAAAGAAAAATTTCGACCACCTTGTTTAACAACAACAACAACAAAATATAAACAAAAGCAATCAGCTGTTGTGTAAAAACATCTCTAACTTTGAGTGTGTGTGTGTGCGTTGTAAACGATTGTTGCCACTGCGCTGCCGCTATTGCTGCTGATAACAGCAAAGGATGTTCTTGCTGGCAGCTGTGTCGACAGCGCTCTGTTAACTCCAGCCGTTGCTTTTCTTATTTCTGTCTCCAAATAAGACTCCAAAATGTTACGGCATCAGTTTTTCGCGGCATTTCATTCGGTTCGGACGCGAGTTTATTCAATGACGCGGCGCCAACAGCTGTACGTTTGAGGTAAAAATAAAAATCAGTGCGCGTGGAAAACTTAATTCTTTGTTGTGTTACACCGTGTTGTTGTTGTGATTAGTGGGTATTCGTTTTTTTTTTTGGCGCACGATTAAAAACAAAGCGATTTAACGATTTAAACACAAATTTTTGGCAACATTTTTTTACAGCTGCATGCTGCGTCGACGTCGTCGTCGTTGCCGGGCTTTTTTTATGTAAGAGCACGAGTGAACGCCAAAAAAAATAGTAGCTCAACTTGTCTGCAATCGTTTTGAAGTATGCAATTTGTTTAAATTCTGTTTTTAAATGCATTAAAAAAAATTATAAAATTATTCAAGTTAAGCACCGAGTAAAGATATTGCCAGACTTAAGTTTTCGTGTGAGTTTTTTTTTTTTCTAATCTTGAATGTCTTCTATTAATTCGTGCAAAATATTAAAAATATTCCACATTTAAAACCAGCACAAACACAAGGAAATAAAGACGAAAACGGATTATTTTGAGGTAAACACATTTTTAAACAATATTAAAAATATTTTGTTCACAATTTTTGCAGTTGTGATTGGATATTTTTTGTTTCGACTGTGTTAAAAATCATGTTTAAAGAATTCGTCAAAAGTAAAAAAAAATAAAATGCAATATTTGAGTGTTCATTTATTTTGCCTCAAAATTTTATACAGATAACCACATACATATAATGACCACATAAAGAACTGCACAGTGGGTAAGAATATTAACTTTTTTAAAAACTAAAAATAGCTAGACATGTGATTAACCCTTTCAATCAGGAACCATAACCGTTATGATTTTTTTGCAAAATAGTCAACAAATAATCGTTATTTTTTGACCGATTTCATTTCGATAAAAGAAGTTAAAATTTGACTTTTATTTTTTTGATAAAAAAAAGGTTATAATTCGAGTTTTATTTTTTCGATCAAAAATTACAGTTAAAATTTGACTTCTATTTTTCCAATAAAATTAAACAAAAATATAAATAAAAGGGGAGATTACGATTTCCGGGGCGCCGCGATTTGACAGTGGATTCAGGAATGTCTTTAACAAAAAATAAGAATGGCCGAAGGAAAAAAATCGATTAATCTATTTGCTTTCAAGTTATCGATTTTTAAGAAATACTTTTTTTTAGATGTTTTAAGAAAACTATCTATATTTTTCTAAGTGTATAACCGATATATCTGATTAAGGTGTTATTTGAAAAGTAATACATAAAGCTTTTATATTAATTTTAAATGAATCAAATCCGTTGAGTATTTAATATTTTATAGCTATTTGTATGCAAGAGTAAAATATTTGCTTATATAAAACCGATCAGTTTTGGAGAATGCAATAGCAAATAGCAATTTTTATTAATTTTATGTAATATAGTGTAAATTGTAAAGAATATATATACATTAGGGCGGGTCGATTTAAAAATCGCTCATTGCTCAGTGAAAATCGTATTCTAGGGATCAAAATAAGAAACTTTGCCCGAGGAACTATAAATCTAAAACGAATTCTAACACCCCAACTTTTCCGTAGGGTCAAATTTTGAAAAATCCCTCTTTGACCCATTTAGAGTGCCCCAATCGAGTCCAAAACTATGACCGACCCCTTCTTGCTTTGGGGGGCCGATCCACCCATGCCAGTGGTACACCCCCTGGAACCCCCGGGGGTTCCCAATACAAACATTTGTGTGTATGGTTAACTTTGTCTGAATGGTAAACCCCCCGGGGGTTCCAGGGGGTGTGCCACTGGCATGGGTGGATCGGCTCTCCAAAGTAAGAAGGGGTCGGTCATACATTTGGATTCGATTGGGGCACTCTAAATGGGTCAAAGAGGGATTTTTCAAAATTTGACCCTACGTGACAAAAGTCACAAGTTGGGACATTAGAATTCGTTTTAGAGGTATAGTTCCTCGGGCAAAGTTTCTTATTTTGATCCCTAGAATACGATTTTCGCTGAGCAATGGGCTATTTTTTTGCCTTCCCACAAATCGACCCGGCCTAATAAACTTGTATTAATATATCAAATTAAAGGTTAAATTGTCAGCTTGAAAAATAAAATATTGCACCTTAATAACGCAAATTTAGTAGAAAATAACAGTTTTTTCAATTACAATTTCAAATATGATATAATTTTGCTTATAAAATTACAAATACGCTTGCAATGATATAAGTATTGTATATCATTGAAAAGGTAATTTAATTTTCTTTCATACCATGACATATCTCGACATACCATGACATACCAATCTTTTAGATCCATTGGATAATGGCAAAGAAATGGATGTTTTTTTAAGATCTTTTACAAAAAAAAAAAAAAAATAAAAAAGTCGATAACTCAATAACTGGTCTAGTAATCGATTTTTTGTTCGGCCAAATATTTTTGGTTATTCTCTACCAAAAAACACTTTCAAATCGCTGCGCCCCGGAAATCGTAAACGTGCTAAATAAAAAAATACGTATAAAATATTTTTGACTATTAAAAATAATTCTGGAAAAAAATTTTTGGTGGAAAATATTATATGGAATGCCTACCAACTCGTATTATTATAAAATAAGTATATTTGCAACTTAGAACACTGAAAAGTAACTATTAGTAAGCATAATTTTTATAAATAAGTTAAAGTATATCACCTTAGAAAAAATTTTTGAATAATTTCTTGGTATTATTTACTAGTATAAAAATCAAGGGAACCCACAATATTCCTTAAGTTTTGTCACGCCCTCTTTTTGTTCTAACCAAAAAGTTTTGTGTATGCAATCTAAGATCAAAATTCTTAAGATAAAAAACAAAATATTACTTCAGGTTTCTACTATGTTATGCCATTTTTAATTCGGTCAGTTGCTTTTTATACATTTTTTATACATTCACTTCGAATTGAATTCGCACGAAATGCAGCACATGCCTAAATAAAATTGTTTAAAAACAAAGAAGAGCATAACAATCAGTTAAGTTAAGTCAAGTCAAAGTAGTGATATTTATTTATTTTTTATTTATTTATTTATTTATTTAAAGAAAATGTTCACAAACAAGACAGACTCTTTAAAATGCAGTAAGTATATAGATACATAAAGAATAACGAGTGATAAACAACAAAAAATAAGTAAACATTTAACTTAATATAATTAATTCAATTTAACTGAAAGATCTAATCAAAATAATAACACAGTGTGACAGCCAAAATGTATCGGAGATACCACTGCTTGTTTCTAGCAGAGAAGCACTCTCAGAACACGACCTCATACTTCGTTTTGCCGTAGAGGGTCTCAATTTATTTTAAAAATTGGGTGCCTAAAAATAAAAAAATTAAACAGTTTCTAGATATTCATTTGCCAATAAAAATTTATTTTATCCCTAATTAATCCTAATCCACCAATCTTTACACATTTTTATTTAACATGTTAAGTTTTTTTGGTACTTGTTTGTTTCAATATGTTTATTTTAAATAGCATTGCTTAGACAGGTCTCTCGCTCCTACATATGTATAGTAGAAGACGTTATGCTTACGCATGTGTTTAGGGTCCAATCAAGTGCCCAGATCTAAGTTGTACGTTCATATTAAGTGGAAGCATTGTAACTAAAACTTTGTAATCTTATTCAATTTTTTTTTCAACATTACTTATTGGAATTTGCTCAGGAACACGATGGAGGCACTTTCAGGACCCTAGCTACTAAAAAATCTTACTAGAGAGAAATATAGAAAAAAATATAAAATATATATGAGTAGAGTGGTGGATCAGGAAGAATTGGAAATACCTCTATCTTATTATCCAAAAATTTTTATTGGGAAAATAAATCCCTTACAATCTTTATGTTTTTCTTTCTCATTTTAAATTATAATAAAAATTCGAAATGGCCCTACCTGCAGAATGAATTAACCATTTAAAAAAACTGAAACCCTCTACGAAAAACGGTGGTCGAGGTCGTGTTCTGGGAATACTTTTCTACTAAAAACAAGCAGTGGTATCTCCGATATAACAAAAATGTTCTAAATTGACATACAGTGTAATTAATTCAAAATAAAAATCGAAAAAATCGACAAAATCAAGTATAACAACAAATAAAGATTAAATAATTTTAATTTAATTTACGTTTTTTAAATACATTTGCATAAAATTAGAGAAAGAGAGAGAGACTTAAGAGAAATGTTTGAAAATTACATGCTTAAAGTTGTGTTTAGCTGTAATACTTTTTATACTTAAAGGCAGTGAATTCCACAATCTGATGGCGTTCACGTTAAAGAGTCTGTTAGAGCTTAAAAAACTATAAGCAGGGATTAAAAGATTCAGATTTCTAGTTGACCTACAAAATTGTAGCTTTTCAAATAAGTAATCAGGAGTGCGAGTGTAGATGAGGTTGTGTAAAAAGATGCAGTTTCTAGCATCCAAATAGTTGAAGATGCTGCAACCGAGTACTTTGTTGCTCAAGTGACTAATGCGGTCAAACTTTCTAAGACCAAAAATGTATCTTACAGTATTATTAAACACAAGTTGTAACTAAAGCTTGGATCGGGAATCAACTTTACTATACACTATATCTGAGTAGGAGATAAAGAAATAAAAAAAAATATAAAAAAAATCACATTCAAATGTATATAGAAATCAAAGAAAAGTTTTCCGCTTTTGCAAACAAACGTTAAACTGGTAAAGTTGCATACTAAGATTTTATATTAAGAGCGAACATTTGGAGAAATTTTAAAAAAGCTCCCTTTTTTGACACTCCTGTCCAAAAAAACGGTTGGAATCCCTCTTTCAAGCCCTCGAAAATAAAATTTAAACATTTTTCTCTTCAAATAAGATTGTTGGATATTTTTCAGTAAGGCGCTAATTAGGTGTAGAAAACACAAGTATTTTTTGAAGAACTACTTTTTTGGAAAAAACGACCTTGAGCGACTTCTAAACCTTTTTTAGAATATCTGAAAAATTCTCAAAATATTTTTTCGTGACGAACTTTCGAATTCTGTTTCAGCCTCCCAAAGTTTTTTTAAAAAAAAGTTTACGCCTTAACAAACAGGTTCCATTCATAAAATTCTCCTATGTAAAAAAAATAATAAAAAATTTTCAAAACATAATTTTTAAAAATTAATTCCCGAATAACACCGGTTATATCAGCTGGTACAAAATAAAAACATTTTTCTGTGAATGAAAAATTAACACTTTTGTAGATAGTCAATTTTATCTTGTTTTTTTTTCTGTGTACGAAAGAAAAATTTCGACCACCTTGTTTAACAACAACAAAAAATTATAAACAAAAGCAATCAGCTGTTTCGTAAAAACATCGCTAATTTAGAGTATGTGTGTTTGTGTGTGTCGTGTGCTGCTGATAACAGCAAAGGATGTTCATGCTGGCTGCTGTGTCGACAGCGCTCTGTTAACTTCAGCCGTTGCTTTTGTTGTTTCTGTCTCCAAAGCAGACTCTCATTCAGTCGGCTGCAAACTTTCATTTTCGCTAAGTCAAAAGTGTTCAGAAAAGCATGTTACGGCATCAGTTTTCCGCGGCATTTCATTCGGTTCGGACGCGAGTTGTTTATTCAATGTAGCGGCGCCAACAGCTGTACGTTTGGGGTTAAAATAAAAATCAGTGCGCGTGGAAAACTTAATTCTTTGTTGTGTTACACCGTGTAGTTGTTGTGATTAGTGGGTGTTCGTTTTTTTTTTGGCGCACGATTAATAACAAAGCGATTTAACGATTTAAACAAATTTTTGGCAACATTTTTTACAGCTGCATGCTGCGTCGACGTCGTCGTGGGGCTTTTTTTATGTAAGAGCACGAGTGAACGCCAAAAAAATAGTAGCTCAACTTGTCTGCAATCGTTTTGAAGCATGCGAAGCTGTGTTTTTCTTTAAAATTCTGTTTTTAAATGCATTAAAAAAAAATTATAAAATTTTTCAAGTTAAGTACCGAGTTAAGATATTGCCAGACTTAAGTTTTCGTGCGAGTTTTTTTTCTAATCTTGAATGTCTTCTATTAATTCGTGCAAAATATTAAAAGTATTCAACATTTAAAACCAGCACAAACACAAGGAAATAAAGATGAAAACGGATTATTTTGAGGTAAACACATTTTTAAACAATATTAAACATATTTTGTTCACACTTTTTGCAGTTGTGATTGGATATTTTTTGTTTTGACTGTGTTAAAAATCATGTTTAAAGTATTCGTCAAAAGTAAAAAAAAATAAAATGCAATATTTGAGTGTTCATTTATTTTGCCTCAAAATTTTATATAGATAACCGCATAGATATAATGATCACATAAAAGCTGCGTTCCATTCGCTTCAAAATAATCCAGATAATTTTTTTTTACATGCAAAGCAAAAACAAAAATAATAATCCTATAACAAATAGGATTTTTTTTGCTATCCATATAAAATTGTGATATAGCCTTTAAAAAATTTGAAATACAGGTGCCGCACCTGTATATTTTTATGAGCTGTCATTTCAGTTTTTGAATTATTTCTTTGTTTGATACAATGACTATTAGGTAGCCATGACAGCTACCTATTTTCTCATGAGCTGCGACCATCGAACGTTAAACAAAAGAAAACAAAATAAACCGCGTGTGTCACAAACATTGGACGCATTCAGTGGCGCCAACAATTGCACTTAAATTATTTATATAATTGCATAATACACCTAATCCTGTTTTTGCACGGTACATACGTTCCAGAAAATATCGTGTAAAAAAAAATCAAAACGTGTAAATAACGTGTAAAAACAGGATAAGTTTATTTCTGTCGACCGTGTTATTTCAAAATCGTGTAAAAAAAGACCGTGCAAAAACAGGATTAGGTGTATTAATAATTAAATTAAATAATTTACAATTTTTCTGACGTTTAGAGTAAAACACATTCAGAGAAAAACATCGTCCACTAAGGTATCGCTACCATAACAGTTCACAACAGTTTTGAACGACACACGTTCTCATGACACCTAATAGTTATTGCATCATGATTGCTTGTTTGAATTTAATTTTGACTACAACAGAGTGCCCTCTACGAGTCGTTTTTCTTGCCGTTCCTTTGAGAAAATTTTTTATCGCGATTATATTAAGGCGAAAGGAACGCAGCTAAAGACTAAACAGTGGGCAAGCAACCTTAACTTTTTTAAAAACTAAAAAAAGCTAGACATGTGATTAACCCTTTCAATCAGGGACCGTAACGGTTATGATTTTTTGCAAAATAGTCAACAAATAATCGTTATTTTTTGACCGATTTCATTTCGATAAAAGAAGTTAAAATTTGACTTTTATTTTTTTGATAAAAAAAAGGTTATAATTCGAGTTTTATTTTTTCGATCAAAAATTACAGTTAAAATTTGACTTCTATTTTTCCAATAAAATTAAACAAAAATATAAATAAAAGGGGAGATTACGATTTCCGGGGCGCCGCGATTTGACAGTGGATTCAGGAATGTCTTTAACAAAAAATAAGAATGGCCGAAGGAAAAAAATCGATTAATCTATTTGCTTTCAAGTTATCGATTTTTAAGAAATACTTTTTTTTAGATGTTTTAAGAAAACTATCTATATTTTTCTAAGTGTATAACCGATATATCTGATTAAGGTGTTATTTGAAAAGTAATACATAAAGCTTTTATATTAATTTTAAATGAATCAAATCCGTTGAGTATTTAATATTTTATAGCTATTTGTATGCAAGAGTAAAATATTTGCTTATATAAAACCGATCAGTTTTGGAGAATGCAATAGCAAATAGCAATTTTTATTAATTTTATGTAATATAGTGTAAATTGTAAAGAATATATATACATTAGGGCGGGTCGATTTAAAAATCGCTCATTGCTCAGTGAAAATCGTATTCTAGGGATCAAAATAAGAAACTTTGCCCGAGGAACTATAAATCTAAAACGAATTCTAACACCCCAACTTTTCCGTAGGGTCAAATTTTGAAAAATCCCTCTTTGACCCATTTAGAGTGCCCCAATCGAGTCCAAAACTATGACCGACCCCTTCTTGCTTTGGGGGGCCGATCCACCCATGCCAGTGGTACACCCCCTGGAACCCCCGGGGGTTCCCAATACAAACATTTGTGTGTATGGTTAACTTTGTCTGAATGGTAAACCCCCCGGGGGTTCCAGGGGGTGTGCCACTGGCATGGGTGGATCGGCTCTCCAAAGTAAGAAGGGGTCGGTCATACATTTGGATTCGATTGGGGCACTCTAAATGGGTCAAAGAGGGATTTTTCAAAATTTGACCCTACGTGACAAAAGTCACAAGTTGGGACATTAGAATTCGTTTTAGAGGTATAGTTCCTCGGGCAAAGTTTCTTATTTTGATCCCTAGAATACGATTTTCGCTGAGCAATGGGCTATTTTTTTGCCTTCCCACAAATCGACCCGGCCTAATAAACTTGTATTAATATATCAAATTAAAGGTTAAATTGTCAGCTTGAAAAATAAAATATTGCACCTTAATAACGCAAATTTAGTAGAAAATAACAGTTTTTTCAATTACAATTTCAAATATGATATAATTTTGCTTATAAAATTACAAATACGCTTGCAATGATATAAGTATTGTATATCATTGAAAAGGTAATTTAATTTTCTTTCATACCATGACATATCTCGACATACCATGACATACCAATCTTTTAGATCCATTGGATAATGGCAAAGAAATGGATGTTTTTTTAAGATCTTTTACAAAAAAAAAAAAAAAATAAAAAAGTCGATAACTCAATAACTGGTCTAGTAATCGATTTTTTGTTCGGCCAAATATTTTTGGTTATTCTCTACCAAAAAACACTTTCAAATCGCTGCGCCCCGGAAATCGTAAACGTGCTAAATAAAAAAATACGTATAAAATATTTTTGACTATTAAAAATAATTCTGGAAAAAAATTTTTGGTGGAAAATATTATATGGAATGCCTACCAACTCGTATTATTATAAAATAAGTATATTTGCAACTTAGAACACTGAAAAGTAACTATTAGTAAGCATAATTTTTATAAATAAGTTAAAGTATATCACCTTAGAAAAAATTTTTGAATAATTTCTTGGTATTATTTACTAGTATAAAAATCAAGGGAACCCACAATATTCCTTAAGTTTTGTCACGCCCTCTTTTTGTTCTAACCAAAAAGTTTTGTGTATGCAATCTAAGATCAAAATTCTTAAGATAAAAAACAAAATATTACTTCAGGTTTCTACTATGTTATGCCATTTTTAATTCGGTCAGTTGCTTTTTATACATTTTTTATACATTCACTTCGAATTGAATTCGCACGAAATGCAGCACATGCCTAAATAAAATTGTTTAAAAACAAAGAAGAGCATAACAATCAGTTAAGTTAAGTCAAGTCAAAGTAGTGATATTTATTTATTTTTTATTTATTTATTTATTTATTTAAAGAAAATGTTCACAAACAAGACAGACTCTTTAAAATGCAGTAAGTATATAGATACATAAAGAATAACGAGTGATAAACAACAAAAAATAAGTAAACATTTAACTTAATATAATTAATTCAATTTAACTGAAAGATCTAATCAAAATAATAACACAGTGTGACAGCCAAAATGTATCGGAGATACCACTGCTTGTTTCTAGCAGAGAAGCACTCTCAGAACACGACCTCATACTTCGTTTTGCCGTAGAGGGTCTCAATTTATTTTAAAAATTGGGTGCCTAAAAATAAAAAAATTAAACAGTTTCTAGATATTCATTTGCCAATAAAAATTTATTTTATCCCTAATTAATCCTAATCCACCAATCTTTACACATTTTTATTTAACATGTTAAGTTTTTTTGGTACTTGTTTGTTTCAATATGTTTATTTTAAATAGCATTGCTTAGACAGGTCTCTCGCTCCTACATATGTATAGTAGAAGACGTTATGCTTACGCATGTGTTTAGGGTCCAATCAAGTGCCCAGATCTAAGTTGTACGTTCATATTAAGTGGAAGCATTGTAACTAAAACTTTGTAATCTTATTCAATTTTTTTTTCAACATTACTTATTGGAATTTGCTCAGGAACACGATGGAGGCACTTTCAGGACCCTAGCTACTAAAAAATCTTACTAGAGAGAAATATAGAAAAAAATATAAAATATATATGAGTAGAGTGGTGGATCAGGAAGAATTGGAAATACCTCTATCTTATTATCCAAAAATTTTTATTGGGAAAATAAATCCCTTACAATCTTTATGTTTTTCTTTCTCATTTTAAATTATAATAAAAATTCGAAATGGCCCTACCTGCAGAATGAATTAACCATTTAAAAAAACTGAAACCCTCTACGAAAAACGGTGGTCGAGGTCGTGTTCTGGGAATACTTTTCTACTAAAAACAAGCAGTGGTATCTCCGATATAACAAAAATGTTCTAAATTGACATACAGTGTAATTAATTCAAAATAAAAATCGAAAAAATCGACAAAATCAAGTATAACAACAAATAAAGATTAAATAATTTTAATTTAATTTACGTTTTTTAAATACATTTGCATAAAATTAGAGAAAGAGAGAGAGACTTAAGAGAAATGTTTGAAAATTACATGCTTAAAGTTGTGTTTAGCTGTAATACTTTTTATACTTAAAGGCAGTGAATTCCACAATCTGATGGCGTTCACGTTAAAGAGTCTGTTAGAGCTTAAAAAACTATAAGCAGGGATTAAAAGATTCAGATTTCTAGTTGACCTACAAAATTGTAGCTTTTCAAATAAGTAATCAGGAGTGCGAGTGTAGATGAGGTTGTGTAAAAAGATGCAGTTTCTAGCATCCAAATAGTTGAAGATGCTGCAACCGAGTACTTTGTTGCTCAAGTGACTAATGCGGTCAAACTTTCTAAGACCAAAAATGTATCTTACAGTATTATTAAACACAAGTTGTAACTAAAGCTTGGATCGGGAATCAACTTTACTATACACTATATCTGAGTAGGAGATAAAGAAATAAAAAAAAATATAAAAAAAATCACATTCAAATGTATATAGAAATCAAAGAAAAGTTTTCCGCTTTTGCAAACAAACGTTAAACTGGTAAAGTTGCATACTAAGATTTTATATTAAGAGCGAACATTTGGAGAAATTTTAAAAAAGCTCCCTTTTTTGACACTCCTGTCCAAAAAAACGGTTGGAATCCCTCTTTCAAGCCCTCGAAAATAAAATTTAAACATTTTTCTCTTCAAATAAGATTGTTGGATATTTTTCAGTAAGGCGCTAATTAGGTGTAGAAAACACAAGTATTTTTTGAAGAACTACTTTTTTGGAAAAAACGACCTTGAGCGACTTCTAAACCTTTTTTAGAATATCTGAAAAATTCTCAAAATATTTTTTCGTGACGAACTTTCGAATTCTGTTTCAGCCTCCCAAAGTTTTTTTAAAAAAAAGTTTACGCCTTAACAAACAGGTTCCATTCATAAAATTCTCCTATGTAAAAAAAATAATAAAAAATTTTCAAAACATAATTTTTAAAAATTAATTCCCGAATAACACCGGTTATATCAGCTGGTACAAAATAAAAACATTTTTCTGTGAATGAAAAATTAACACTTTTGTAGATAGTCAATTTTATCTTGTTTTTTTTTTCTGTGTACGAAAGAAAAATTTCGACCACCTTGTTTAACAACAACAAAAAATTATAAACAAAATCAATCAGCTGTTTCGTAAAAACATCGCTAATTTAGAGTATGTGTGTTTGTGTGTGTTGTGTGCTGCTGATAACAGCAAAGGATGTTCATGCTGGCTGCTGTGTCGACAGCGCTCTGTTAACTTCAGCCGTTGCTTTTGTTGTTTTTGTCTCCAAAGCAGACTCTCATTCAGTCGGCTGCAAACTTTCATTTTCGCTAAGTCAAAAGTGTTCAGAAAAGCATGTTACGGCATCAGTTTTCCGCGGCATTTCATTCGGTTCGGACGCGAGTTGTTTATTCAATGTAGCGGCGCCAACAGCTGTACGTTTGGGGTTAAAATAAATTCAGTGCGCGTGGAAAACTTAATTCTTTGTTGTGTTACACCGTGTAGTTCTTGTGATTAGTGGGTGTTCGTTTTTTTTTTTGGCGCACGATTAATAACAAAGCGATTTAACGATTTAAACAAATTTTTGGCAACATTTTTTACAGCTGCATGCTGCGTCGACGTCGTCGTGGGGCTTTTTTTATGTAAGAGCACGAGTAAACGCCAAAAAAATTGTAGCTCAACTTGTCTGCAATCGTTTTGAAGCATGCGAAGCTGTGTTTTTCTTTAAAATTCTGTTTTTAAATGCATTAAAAAAAAAATTATAAAATTTTTCAAGTTAAGCACCGAGTTAAGATATTGCCAGACTTAAGTTTTCGTGCGAGTTTTTTTTCTAATCTTGAATGTCTTCTATTAATTCGTGCAAAATATTAAAAATATTCCACATTTAAAACCAGCACAAACACAAGGAAATAAAGACGAAAACGGATTATTTTGAGGTAAACACATTTTTAAACAATATTAAAAATATTTTGTTCACACTTTTTGCAGTTGTGATTGGATATTTTTTGTTTTGACTGTGTTAAAAATCATGTTTAAAGTATTCGTCAAAAGTAAAAAAAAATAAAATGCAATATTTGAGTGTTCATTTATTTTGCCTCAAAATTTTATATAGATAACCGCATAGATATAATGATCGCATAAAAGCTGCGTTCCATTCGCTTCAAAATAATCCAGATAATTTTTTTTTACATGCAAAGCAAAAACAAAAATAATAATCCTATAACAAATAGGATTTTTTTTGCTATCCATATAAAATTGTGATATAGCCTTTAAAAAATTTGAAATACAGGTGCCGCACCTGTATATTTTTATGAGCTGTCATTTCAGTTTTTGAATTATTTGTTTGTTTGATACAATGACTATTAGGTAGCCATGACAGCTACCTATTTTCTCATGAGCTGCGACC